>OY757267.1:11434967-12048136 GCA_963584085.1 Pyrausta aurata | reverse complement strand
AATTGAAAAATATCCTACAAGGATGGATCTCAAGATTCGTAACCTTCAAAGATAAATAAATAATTGAAGGTAATGCAAGGGCCAAAACCCAGATGATTACTTGACAATATTCTTATTTAATTAAGTACCTACCTACTAGGTCTTCATTATTGTACTGCCCGTACAGAAAAAAATAAGTAAACTAATATTATAAATGCGAATGTTTGTGAGGATTGATGTATGTTTGTTACTCCGTCACGCTAAGTTTTAGCGATGGATTTTGATAACTTAATAATATAGCTCATACATCGTAATAGCACATAGGCCATAATTTATATTGATATTTTGTGAGATACGATATTTACGAGGGTGAAGCTGCGGCAAGCTGCTAGTTTATAATAATAAGTGTCAAACTACAATCAATAAAACATTGATAACAGTTAAATAGTTACCGTTAAGGTAAAATATTGCAACTAAGCCTAAGTGCCATGTTTTACATGATTTGATGAGATGCTAATTGCGATGCTAAACTACTATTTTGAAATCCAAGATGTATATGTGAATTTAAGAGTTATAAATATGTTTTTTTTTTTATTAGATAGCCAGACATTTAGCCACGATTGCACCTGATGTTAAGTGACAATGCAGCCTAAGATGGACCATTTCAAGCTATACATTTTGAAAGTTTTACTTTTCTCTTCAGATAAGCTATTTACATAATTCGTGGTATTTTTTGTATAATAATTAAAGGTAATTAAAGGTTTTATAATACTTACGAAGATTGTTGCTGTGACGAAGGCACTTTCGGCGGTTCCCGCTGATTATGTGACACTTTTCCCACCGAAGGGAGCATATTGAACAGGACTTTCGCACTTGCGTCCTTCACAGCGCCTATATGCGACGTCCTAATATTGCTTGCACCAACCGGTTCTACTGGCGACAAACAATTCTCCGCTCCTAAAAGCTCGTCTATTCTCGCGTAATCACTATCTCCTATATCGTTTGAATATAACGCCTCGTTCTGAGAATTACTCATCACGTTTTTGGTGTCTTGAACTGATACATAAGAATATCTAGTCCCGTTATTATTCACTTGCAGTTGAAGGTTCAAATCTTTGTATTTCCCCTTATTAGGCAATGCGTAGATAACACCCTCAGCATTCGTGTCCCAGCTGCATTCTTTGTCTATTTCGACACTGTTCTCATCTATTTTCTTTTCCAAATCTTTTCCTTCTCTTGTCAAACTGCCACAGTAGCTAGCTAAGGATTTCTGGTAGTCGTTCAAGCTTCGTCTACTAGATATGACTTTGCCAACTGGTCTCTCAGCATTGGTCTGTTCTGAGAACGATCTACGATAAGTTGGGCGGATTTCAGGAGAATTCTGAGCACTTATAGACCTTCTGAAAGACCCTAGAGTCGTACTTCCCGTTTGAGGCCAATCAGGAACTGTTATCATGACACCTCCCGACGTTGGCAGTGATGTAGCCCCGTCTCTACCTGATAAGGTCTCATGCCTACCCAATGTAGTAACACTTAGTCCTCTGGCATTAGGTAGCCGTGCTAAAGGAGATATTCTTGGTGAAAGACAGGCTTCACAATGGGTTCTGATACCAGAGTTTTCAAGAGTACACTTAGAGCAAGCCCATTTCTTCAAATGCAGCGCTCTGCTTTGCTCCCTCTGATATTCTTTTACATAATTCAACTCCCAATTCGATTTGCTCTCGCTGCACTTTTTAGGTCGTCTCGTAACTGTATGCAGACTTCTCAAGAACGATTCCCTTGGGTTGTATTGGGTGTTGTAACCATATCTCTCAGACACCATCAAGCTGGTAGGTCTATTGATAGTTCCTCTGGTCTCGTCGACCTTCCACCATTTCTGCTGGGAGTTTATAACGGAGCCGTGAGAGAGGGATCTGGTGACTCCATGCGCGTGGTCCGAGAGTTGGGTCGGTGATAGTCTAAGGGACTGGAGATCTAGATTGAGACGGCGGCCGTCTGAGTAACTCGAGCTGGGCTTATACGATGGAACTGCTAGGGTGTTGGACCTTATCATAGTGTTGTCTGGAAGAAAAGTGTTTAAAGTTAAATTAATAGATATGTATTATGTTTTACAAAGAGAGATACTTATTGATTAAATCACTTTGCGGATTTATTTCGCGGCCATTTATTTGTAATGAGGGCTAACGCGTATGAATTCGCCGCTAGGGGCGCTCCGAAATGTCAAATGTCACTGTTTGTGGGTTAAATGTGCGACTTTATTTCTAATTAGAATTAGATTGAGATTTAATGGCAGACTTGATTTTTTATATCTCCGTCATGACAATTTACACACCATAAAAGCTATATTCTGGACCTCACGCGACAGTGGCGCTAACTAGTGAGCACGAATACGATAGCCCTCATTAAGCGCCTGACGATTCGAATAAATGTGCGCGAAATCAAACCGTAGTGTTTAAATCAATGAGTAATATTCACGTTAATTTCAGAACCAAATAAGAGAGATACTTATATCAAAGAAAAATTTAACAAAAAATATTATTTTAACGTCTTATCACTTGGGCGAAAGCCAATAGAGATAGTTATGTTTGATTGAGAAAAAAGTAATGCACAAGGTGATTTGTAAATGGGAAATTGACTTACCTTTGGCAGACTTATCTTTGTCCGTCATCCCTGAAGCTTGATCCTCATCGTCGTCAGACAGCCTGTAAAACAAAAACTACATATAAAGTTTCATTTAGATGTAGAAATCTAGTTACGAACGGGCATGGATAATCTTTTTTTTTTTAAAGTAGTGGGGCGAGCTCATCAATAATTGTGTACGCTGTTCGTAAGCAGGCTTGCGTTGCAACAGCCCCTGCGTTAAGTTTAATATATCTATCTATGAACTGTGTCATACGAAATAGTGGTGCGGTGTCACCGCAGCGGTGATCCACTTCGGGAGCCCAAATTCATGGTAGTTGCAACTATCATCTATCTGTTTTCAGCATATCTGCGATCAGTCCTTCGACCAGAAGCGGATGGGTTGTATTGGATAGGTAAACCGCTTCATTGAGACTTTGCCTGCGGGGCGGCGGGGCGCGGGGGGAGACGAGAGCGGGTGGCGCGGGCGGGTGTATCCGCGGCGCCCGCATCTCTCACGCCACCCGCTCTCGTCTCCCCCCGCGCCCCTGTGCCCCGCAGGTGAGGTCTCAATTTCGCGGTCTACCTATAGTAGTGTATACACGAGTATTCTGATGTGTTATGTGGTTCTAGCCAAAGCAATAGTTCATAAAATGATGTCTGAGACATTCTGAAGTAAGTATAAAATCGTGCAGAGTCAATAAGTAGGCGAGGAAACTAATTGTGTTATTCTCCTTCTTTAAAGCGTGACCTGGATATGTCAGCAATCCATTCCATTTTTTTTTTTCTGTCCCATTATGCGTTTTTCTTCTGCACATAACAACGAAACATATGTGGCTCTCACGTGAAGAATAACGCGAGCTGCCGCTTTCTGAAGTTATAGTGCGATAGGTGCTGTGAAGCGATGTGCAGTGCAGTCACAGGCGCGACACTGCTCTATCGGTGTAACTCGGGCGTCGGTGACCTTGAAATGCTGCGTCTACGCGTAGGGTTGGCGGTTTAGCTATCGCGGCACAAGGAAATAATAATTACTTAATGAAAGATGTTTATGTATTTCAGGTTCAAAATATATTTGGTATAGTGTTCACATATGTTATAAATTACTTACTTTAATAATATTTTCTGTTTTTGCGACTTACTTTAAACATTTTATTATTTTCTTTAATTATAGCGAAGATTCGAAATCGTACGAACGGTTTTTAAAAAAATCTAATGGGCAGCATTTACAAGACATATCAAAAGTTATATGCTGCATCTTAGCCAACAAACTGTTTCCCATTGTTTGGGACACATCGTATCATAATAATCGCATACGACGCGATGCGGCGCGGGCGAACTTCGTAAATTGCTTCGAGCAGAGACGACGGCTCGGCGGCAATCGGCGGTGTGACCCTTCGACTCTCGCATACTGTGGCATGCGTTCCCCACCTCGCGCCACCCGCGCAGGCCCCGCGCGCCCCCGCGACACGCACACATAGCTGCGAGTTAGTTTACTGCACACAAGTGTCAGTGTCGCTTCTTCTTACGTTAGTATATGTATTCTTTGGTGCAGTGCCGCATAGCGCCGCGCAAATGCGGTCCGACCTTTAGTATGTGTGCAGCACTCACTTGTAGACGGGCGCGTGCGGCGCGAGCTCGTCACACGCGGCGCAGCGCCACGCGGCCGACACGTTCCGCAGGCCGCAGCCGCAGCGCCACGCGCGGCTCGCGTCCGGCGCAGATCCGACGCAAGACCATCCGCTGTAAAAAAAAAGTATAATGTAAGGCGCTGGTATGTAGTACTATTATATATTCTGTGGTGCTGGCAGGGGCGTAGCTACCTAGGGGCTAGGCAGGGCAGTGCCCCGGGGTCCTCAAGCTCCAGGGGGTCTTGGAATCGATCGAACGGAACTTTTGACACCCATAAATGAAACTAAAACCTAAAAAAAATGTTTTGTCAATCCTTTGCGTATCTATGGATAGGTTATAAAATGACATCGAGGTTTCTGAAACCATTTGCTCTAAAAGTCTAACGTTTAAACTCTCAGATGTGGTCTTAAAAGAGACCACACTTAACAGTTTTAACAACCTACTTACATTCATAGTTTCCGAGTTAAAGAATTTGAATAAATAATCCCATTCTAAACCAATCGTAACCAAATGTAGATCTTTACACATACTTTCAACTAAAATTGGTTTGAAGGAGATCTTTTGATCTTTTAAGAATTAGTAGTTTTTGATATATAGCATTTTCAACAAACACAAACATAACTTTGTTCTTCATTCAGGCACTATAAAAACAAAGTTCCATAAGCTGTCAACAAAATATAGTAATATTTTGGCTAAAGTGGAAGTAATTGGTAAAATAAGTTCCCAAATAAAGTTGGCACAGAACCGAGTCCGAACTCAGTATCACTCAGTACTCAAGTCGGACTCGCACTTGGCCAGTTTTTTACTTAAATTGATGGACATAGTAACATAATAGCTAATAATATTTATTTTATAGAAACTGTGCCCTGTTAGGAAACTACACCAAGCAATAATTGTGAGCTATCCAAGCTTTGATTGTTTAATATGAAAATACTATAATGATTTACTAAACACATGCGTTTTATACAAAAAGTCACCAACTGTTCTCACATTAATCAGTCAGGTATCAAACGACTCTCGAGAGTCGCATAACAATGGAATTTCTATTGTGTCTCGTTCACACATACTTGACGAGTTAATTTACAGAATAAACACTAGAGAATATCATAAATGAGCTGTTCCAGCTAAGCCTGACTATTTACTGCAGCACTGGTATGTTTACTTACCATAACAAGTTATTTTTTGGACAAAATCAATAAAGTAGGTGTATTGTACTCACATGAATAGTCAACATTAATTAATACTTTACCTCTAAAAAATAAATTATTCACACTAATATGTTGCTTGGACATAAAATACCTATTAAAATTGAGTAACTGAATAACACAGTGTATGGACATAAATAGAAAAGCAAAAGTATGACCAAGTTTTAACTTTTAGGGCCAAAAATTCAATTTCAATTACCTAATGCACCTTCACTGGTCTGGAATTACTAGTGCAATGACTATTTCTGATACAAAATCGCATTAGCTTATCAGCACAATGGTGATACTACCTACCTACTCTCATTGTTCATCAAAGTCACATTTCTACATATTACTGACACACACCCACACCAAAAAGACTCTCCCACATTAATTCCATTAATGAGCTTTGAGTATCAACGCGCAACAATGAAATACAATGGAAATAATAACCTAAATACGGCTCGGGAAAAATCGATATTAGAAAAATGACAGTAGTAACAATGAACTGATAGGGCATACAAAAACTTGCCTATTAAAGTTATTTTCTGTAGGTATAACGATCGGTTCCGAGCCAGGGGTTGTTCCGTCGCTTTTTCCTGTCCGGCTCGTGTATTCAGGTGAAGAATCACCTCTGCAATATCCCTTGGAAGTTTCTTTGTCATGACAAGACACTCTTTTCGTTCCACATTTTAGACACTTTACACTCTCTGTAGGGTTGATTTGGCCGCAAGTCTGACAATGCCATTGCAGCACCGATGCGATAGAGCCCATTTTAATTCACACATGGCTATGAAACCATAACAATACGCCGTTTTACGAAAACAAATTTCCGTCAGAGAAAAATGAAAACAGCTGATCCACCATGTTGTTTGTGTATAACTTTTTTTAAACATTCACGCACATGCGTTTAGTGTTTAACAGCATTTTACAATTTAAAAAAAAATACGGAGAAAGAAAAAAATGGTAACGTAAAATATTCTGATTATTTAATTTAGCTAGAAAATTTTTAAAATCATAAAAAGCCCAAAAAGTATCTAAATCAAAAGCAATTAACAACAAGATAGTAGAGACATCTATTGTGATTTGTGACACTACAACGACCGCTAAGTACGGAAGACCAGCCCAACAAAATATGACCATGTAGTGTCAAATAATTTCAGTAGATAGCGTTAAATCACATTTCCATAGTAAGCATTAGCTAACGGCGTGAGCTTTTAGCGAAACATTGTGGTCCTTGACCTTGGTTCAAATCCCGATGGCAGATTTTTTTTAGTGAAAGAAATACGTTACACTATTAATTTAGTCATAGAGAAATAATTAATCAAATTAACATAGATGGAATAAAACTTTAAACTGTACAGTTGCCACCACATCAAGTTACCCACTTTTGTTGCAAACTAGCACTTATTACAACTGCGATGCCGCATGATACGTTTTGGAAGTCTTTATAGATCAACATACGCAAATTTTATCCGATAACGATATCACATACATCCAGGTCGAATTGATTACCTCCTTTTTTTGAAGTCGGTAAAAACTGGGTACATGTAAGATATCTAATTCTACGTCTACACTAATAGGCTATCATCATCTCTAGCCTCCTAGATCCATAGTGTATGCTCCTTTCGCATTATTTATTTATTTAAAACACTTCATGCACAAACATAAGGTACATATGGCGGACTTAATGCTAAAATAATAAACACATTACAGACATGGAAACAGAAATATTAAAAGAAAACAGCGCACATAAAATTAAAATAATACAGAACTCTAATAAAACTCCGTCAGGCGTTCATGAGTTTATTAAAATACATTTTATTGGCTGGTTGTTGATATAAAACAGAATAATGACGCTTATCAGACTGCTTAAGCTATTAATCACGGCTTTTAAATACTCAAAAAGCTTAACATGGCCAATATGGGTCGTCCATAACAATTTAAATGCAATAAGTATCAAAAACGGAAAATGAGGGGCTGATAAACGTGAATTATTGTTTCAATGGCGGTTTCCTGCGGTATTTATGCTATTAGCTTCCTGCTGAATACAGTTCTGTACGACTACAGTTATTTATGTATATTTATTTATACATACATAAATCTTAGTAATACATAAATCTAATTAGTAACACTATATTATTAAGACTATATAATTATTATTAAGACTTTGGTTTACTGTCACTTTACTGTCATACTTTAAATCTACCAGTGGAGACATGTAAATGGCCTTCGTTTTAATTATGCTTTAATTTAATCTATTTCTAGCTGTCAGTCTTCCAAAAAATGTAAAATAAAATTAAATAATTTTTGAATTTTGTATTAGTTTAGTTATTGTTGTTAAATTATGTAAGCCTTAAAATGCTCGTTTTAGCCTGAGATACAGGTTTAATTCATTCATTATCTTATTTTGGTTTTCAGGCAAAATAAGATAATGCACTTAGTGATTAATTTTAAGTTCTAAGATTTATCTCAGAACCAATGAATTTTAATAAACAATTTATTTATTTATTTATACTATATATTTATAACTTAAGGACGGATGAACCGGGGACATTTTTCAGCAGTGGACGTCTTATGGCTGATAATAATGATGATGAGGCAGTTTTTTCGTTTGCGTAAAAATATACTTATCTATTATTTCTAAGTAACACAGTTTCTCTCACAGAAAGAAAGACTAATAAGGTTATTTTTATTCGTGGTGAAACATAGGTACTCTTAAAAACCTCTATAGAAAATTAAACATTAGGCAGTCAATAAAGACATAACGTAGAAATTGATTGTTTGGTTAAGTATTTTAAAATTTAAATATTCAAGCTAGGCAAATTTTATGTTGCTTGTCCAAACATCGGATAGAGCTAGGGTTACCATTTATTATCTTAATGATATATATTTTTAGTTTTTGTTAAGAAAATAAAAATCTTTAGAAAATTAAAAGTCTTAAAAACTGAAGGGAGAGAAGAATATAACAGCTTTACCTCTATACTGTTTCTTTTTATAACGTAGGTAAGAAATGTATTGAAAATCAGAACTTACTTCGTTTAAACCATAAAAATCGTTAGGTAGGTAATTGTATTTAATATGTAGGTGACAAAATGTAATTTGAAAAATTATAAAACTGCCAGAAAACATTTAAAGACGACAACTTAAAAAAAAATCAAAGACCTCCTTTATTTATTAAAATAAGGATAGCCACTGAAGTAACTTGGTACAACCCTGATTGTAAAAGACTTGAAATACCACGGATGATGAGTACTATAAATAAAATGTGCTGTAGATATTATAAGGTAAACGTTAAGTGGTGAAAAATTGTGGCAAGTTGGCAACCCTGACTGTAGACTAGAGATACATAAAACTGAATTGGCGATACTACACTAGGGAAATGCAGGTAATGCCCGAACGGGGATGCACAAATTTATTGCAACATAAAGCCTGCAGCCATCCCCTAGATTGCTTAGGGATGACCACTTTTTGAGGGGAACAGTGCATTAGTGAAACTGATCGCAGATGCGTCTTATCACTATTGTTACCCTCCCTACAATGTCCAAGATTACACTGTCACAATTTATGGCACACTTTGGAAACAGATAGCTCCCAGTACCAGAATTTTTTTTCAAATTAAGACTTGATATGATTCGTATCGTTGCAAATTGGAATGTAAGAAATCCAAAAAGCTACACTCATGAGATATTAAAGTTTCTTAGTTTAAGCATACTATTTCTTATGTCTCCTGTGGTTCAGCTGGGTATCGTGCATGCGGTCAGCTTTTTAAAGCGGTTTAAATATTTTTTAACACTCAGTGTTATTTTTATAATATTAAAAAAGGAAACCAAAAAATCCGTACGAGTGGGATTAACGTCTTATTTAGCTTTTAAAAGTACTTTGAGTTTCTTTTGACCGCTTATATTCTGAGGTGGAAGGTAAAATGGCACCATTTGTTCAATGTTGGCAGTTCCCATACACCACCAATTCTAATAAGAGCAATAAGTATTAATCTTTAAAATTAAAATTTCTTGCAAAAAAGCGCTTAAAAGCCCTCATAACATAAGAAGTTCCGAGGATAAAGTTATGTAGGTAGTTACCCGACTGCGGAAAAGCCAAAAGGAACAGCAGCCATTTTCCGTGTACCTCACTCAGCAAGGGTCCACTGAAAATCAGCGCCAGGGCCTCCCGGGGACCTGGCTTATGCTGAGTGAGGTCCTCTTGATTTGGACATCACCGACACACGGCACACCGTGGCACGCTTTGCATGGTTGTTTTTTTTGTCTGTTTTTGTTTTTTGATTGTTTTTTTTTTGTTTTGTAAATGTTAATTTGTCATGTGACTGTGTTTTTTTTTGTTAACTCTTCAAATTTGTGTTTGTGTTTGTGATGTCCTAAATTAATAAATTCATTTTCTTTCTTTCTTTCTTTCTTTCAATGATTGTTGTAGCCTTCTCTAGCTCAACCAACTTTATCGTAGCTCATCATTAAAACGATTTTATTGAATGAAATCACTTGATAAAGTGACAACGTTGGTTACACACTCGTTCGCTTAAAACTTATAATTTCAGTTTTAACTTGAAAATCTTACAATGCTGAGATCACTTTGAAATGTTCATATTACGAAAATTCACTTTAAATACCTCCCTCAGCTCAACTTATTGACCCTTCTAGAACTGGTACCAGAATGCAATTAATGGGCCCCATAAATCCACAGGTGCTATTCACAGCGAGGGTCAAGATAGATTAGTCGAGCTATAAAAAGTGCAGCAAAAACGCAACGTGCCAACGATCAAGATGAATTGTTCGAATTGAGAATTTGGAAATGAATAGTTTTTGAATTCCGAATGGTATTTTTTTTAAGAATTGTAGGACGACATAACCTAGCCACTGTAGGCTGTGTGTCAGCCAATTACGCGAAGGAGTATTATGGTAAGTACTGCTGCTGTTTTTTTTTAAGTAGGAGACGAGATTTATGTTTTGTATTTTTCAACAACTAAAGTATTGTCTGTAAATACTCTACCTAATTTATGCATTTATTGTACTAAGTTCATTTTCCATTTTTAGGGTTCCGTAGCCGAATGGCAAAAACGGAACCCTTATAGTTTCGTCAAGTCTGTCTGTCTGTCTGTCCGTCCGTATGTCACAGCCACTTTATTCTTAAACTATAAGCATCACAAAGCTGAAACTTGGTAAGTAGGTGTATCTTGTTTACCGCTTTCCGATTCAGATACAAAAAGTAAGAAAAAATAATATTTAAGGGGGGGCTCCCATACATGAAACTAAAACCTAAAATTTTTTTTTTACTCAAACCTATAAGTGTGGGGTGTCTATGGATAGGTCTTTGAAAATAATGTTGAGGTTTCTAAAACCATTTTTTCTAAAAGTGTAAGGTTTGAGATATAGACGCTTCCAAAGTGGTAAAATGGGCGTCCCCCCCCCATCTAACTTTTGAACTAAGAAAGTGAAAATTTTGAAAAAAATATATGATGTAGATCGCAACAAAAACTTTCAACGAAAATTGGTTTGAAGGATATCGAACCAGTAGTTTTTGAGATATTGCACATTTTTATCAACCGCAAATATAACTTTGTCTTTCATACAAACACTATGAAAAACAAAGTTATTTTTGCTGTCACAATATATTGTGATGTTTTCGTTAAATGAAAGTAAGTGGACCCTGAATTCAGTTAAGGGTGGCACGGAACCCTCAGTGCGCGGGTCCGACACGCACTTAACCGGTTTTTTAAAAACGTAGTTTACAAATTTAAAAATTTGTTATTGACTTTCTAGTCAAACGCCAGTATTTTAGAGTGATAAGCTTTTCAAAGCATAAAAGTAAACCCTGTAAACTAAAGACCAAACAAACAAGCAATTAAAAATCATATCCGCAGTGTGGACATAATGTGCTGTTGTCCACATATTTGCATAGCCCTGAATTGGTCCACGAAGCGTGGAGTGGTCAAGAGAGGCCATTCTGCACAGTGGCCTGAATTACGAGGGGACCTGTCATACACACTGCATTTGTTGCAGAGAGATATTTACATTACATTGTTAATATGTAACTGATCAAATGGGGCTAGCATATTCGACCTGAAATTACCAAGAAATAGGAGTCCGCTAAAATATTCCTCATCTGAAAGCACGTTATGTTATCTCTCTTCGGTTATGTTGGACTAGCATGGCCGTCTCTTATATATTTTTTATACATTTATTTATTTATTTTTTATTTATTTTATCATAAAAAAAAATTGTAAAAAAATTAAAGTAACGGAGATTTCACTTGTATATTTCTAGTGTCTCTAAGCTAGAACTTTTCAGGCAAGCGTAGGACGTCCATTGACAAGATGGTCAGACGACCTTGTAAGGATTGAAGAACCAAACTGGATGCAGACCGCTTGTGATCGGTTGCTGTGGGAATATTCAATTAAAACCATTTAGGATTTATTACGGCTATTTATAGTGCTCATATATTATAAGTTTTAGCTTCTTTTACAGGCCACACCATCCTTGATGAAATTACAAACAGCTCGGCGACAGGATGTTGGAGTGACACCTCCGTGCCTCCCAACATATTGAGGGATAGATTACATGTAATTCATAGCTTTCATGTCTACAATAGACCTAACAAATCTCCTGACTTCAGGCTAGATTCCCTGAAAAATAACGTTAGGCGTCTAAACCCTAACACGATTTTTCTTCGCACCGTATACGTTATACAAAATGCCTCCTTTGAGCAATATGATAAATAGTTTCCCAGCAAAATGGCATTTTGTAGCGTTGGGACCGCTTCCGTAGAGACCTTTATGTTAAGAGGGCTGTTACAATGTTTCGAAAGCAGTTTTTATTTAATATCCTGATTACTGAACCAGCGGTCGTGGGTTCAAATCCCGCAAGGGGCAAATGTTTGTGTCATGAGCACGAACATTTGTATCTAAGTCATGGATGTTAGTATTTATGGGAGACGACTCCCCCGTCATAATCGTTGTCTGGTACTTCGTAACACAAGGAAGAAAATTCCTTACTTCGAAACCAAACAATTGGTGACATTTTGAAACGTGACCTAAGAATTAATAATAACCGAGCTACTTTAGTGCACTTTAATGTTGATTGGGACAAAAAGAACTCAAAATTAGATAAGTAGTTTTCCATGATATAAAATGGTAAAATTATTTTAAAATCAAGTTAAAAAAAAGATTATTTTACAAGTCATCAGAAAACATTTTGTAGCAGCCCTCTTAAGGGCAAGAGGCGTTAAACGGTCCTGTGTGTGAATGGTTTAAGTGATATCTCGTGTGTAGTGGAGAAAATGGGAATTATTTTTACTGACAATATTTTTGTGACCTATATGGCAACCTTATTGGAAAGATAGGAAGGTCATATTTGCCTCTTTATTTTTAAGGCCAAAAGTTAGGTGTGTTCGAACGAGAAAGGTTCCTTAGAAAAAAAAACAGCTGTTCCATACAAAAGTTCTATTGGAGCGCGGTCAAAATATATGGAACAGCTGTTTTTTTTCTCGATTTCACTATTGCACCCATAGTAAAAGTTGTTTATATTCATCAGTGGAGCCTATACACAAAATTTCCCTACTGATTAAAATTTCAGCCTGTATAAAAAAAAATAACATACATTCGAATTGATACCCTCCTCCTTTTTGGAGTCGGTTAAAAAGTAATAGTATGTGGTCTTTTTCACCTGATAATACCTTTCATATCCATCGGTGCAGCCATTAAAATATCAAACAAACCCATTTCTTTGTAGTCCTAATCACCTACTTTGCGGTAGTTACCACCACTTCGCCATTATTCCATCTTCAAAGACCAATTAGAAACTCGCAGGCATCTGTGAACTATTTTAAACACGGAACCAAAACCAAGCATTGGTTTTATTTATAATTACAGGTTCGTAAAGTTGTTTGTGAAATCCATTCGCTTATGGTGTGTAAATGATCTGGCTTTAATGTGGCGTAGACATTTATTTTTAGAGGTAAGAGTGTAAGGCATAGAGTAGAGATTAGATGATTTGATATTGTGTTAATAAATTCATTTTATGCCTATTAGGTCTTGCGCCTGATCTCTCTCCGGTCGTGTCAGATTGCTATCCCACAGGACTATGAGAGTGAAAGGAATAGGGAGTGCACCTGTGTTTGCGCACACACTTGTGCACTATAAATGTCCCGCGCAGTCGGTTAGTCGTTGTGACCGGCCACCGTAGTTGAAATCGGCTAGGGGGACTATTATTAGACCTAATATATATTTTTTGAGATTTTAGGGTCAATTGCACGAATTCGTGTATTTTATTAAGCTATCACCGATATGTTTATTATCATTCTATTGTGTACGCGAACGCTGGCAGCCTATCGATCTCTGGGCGTTTAATCCTAGATTAAACGCCTAATCATAGCTTTATTGGTAAACTATTATCACTTTTCAGTGTATTTTATTTTACATTAAGGCAGTATTTTTCATTTTTGTAGCCAATTTTTATCATCGAATACACTAAAATCCATTATATATAGTAGTAGCTGATATAAAGTATTTTTACCAGCTACAAAGTTTTAAAGAATTAAAAATTTAAACCTAGGACAAAAGTTTACCGAGCGGTTTAAAAAATAAAAACCTCAATGTACACTTAGCACGGTAATTTGGCACCAGATTTGGCTTCGTCCGAGTGTGGCACAGTCATGGCAGTTTGTTGCAGCCGCCATTTTACCAAATATACAGTCGGCAAACTATGGACTAGGTATGTCATTGTTTAATTTTGCCACGTTGCTTGTTACGTCATGATTTATTCAGTCACTGTTTGGTTGGTGTGATTTTACGGTTTCAATTTTGTACAGTTAGGAGTAATGAATTAATTAATTTACTAGCGAACCGTCCAAGCTTCGCATTTATTGTCAATTTACACATTATCATAAGTATTATTATTATAAGTATCCTGGGATAATAACATGTACCTTGACAAATAATACCTAAACCTGATTCTTGAATCACTTTACAATGATAAAATGGCTTGAAATTCCGTGTTGTAAGTAGTTTCCGAGTTTTGGGTTGCGAAAGTCTTCATGAAAATTATCTTCAATGAAGTCCAATGCGTATATTTTTGTTGTGTTAAAATCTGTGTCATGCATTGATTTCAGGTATACTTACGAGTAAGAACTTGCAAAAATATCAGTATGTACTTTAGAATAGTTAGATACGGGATTGCTATTTATGTACTTTCCGAAGAGACAAGTTTACAGTAAGTCTTTTCTGTAAATAATATTTAATCTTTGGTGATCATACGCATATAATGAACACGAAGAGGAACCTACAGTTTATTTATGGTTTTTGAACCAGATGAAAACATACTCATTCATACTTATGTAGAATTATTAATTGAAAGCGTATGATACAATCAATATATGAGTTTTACTCATAACAAACAAGAAACATTTTTAACTAAGACATGCAACATAAAAAAACAAGACATACTTTGCTTATGCTATGTTTTTAGAAGGGGGATATTATTACAAGGTGTAAATAGCAATTAAGTTTGAAAAAAAACAAAATATCTTTGTGATCAACTGATACATGCAAGAGCAATTAATCGAGTTAAGTACGGGTCAAAGGGGTGTAAGCTTCCTAGCACTAACCACCGTTTCGCTTACCTCAGTTACACAGCCCCCATTCACAAAACATAATGGCCCATCTCTCATATGACTTACGACCTTATAAATTATGTCTTCTAATTAAATTTGAATATTAATACTATCTATGCTGCGTCACCTGTGTAGTTTACGCTTCACTCTGGTCCCGATGACCCATTTAATTTTACAATGCAAAGTTTCGTCTTATGGGTATGGGGCGTTTAACACCACGCGGCTTTCGGACCTGGTGCGAATCACCCAAGTGGTGTTTCAGAATGGGCTCGCACCGATTCATACCGCAAGAATAGCTCAAGGTATCTTTAATGAGTCGATTCGGACCATGGGACAAACGGACTGAACCATACTTAAGTCATGATGATTTAAAAATCTTCGTCTTCATGATTTGAAAGGTACCTTACACCATATCCAAGTTGTATTGTGAGAAGAGTAAAAAAAATACATTTAAAAATAGGTATTTGTCCACACATTAGGAAAAAGTAGAGGTTGATCGTCGTCGTCACAATCATTCGATTACCTTGACTATTGTCAATAAAGCTTTCCCAACTTCCTAGCGGCCATCTTTCTTTTCGTCTCTTTATTCGTCACGTCACATTTAGTTAACCTTTTCTGCTGCCTCTATCATATTTTAATGATAATGTTTACTGTATGTATCTATATGAATATTATGAAGCTGAAGAGTTTGATTGTTTTTTTGAACGCGCTAATCTCAGGACCTCTGTACCGATTTAAAAAAAAGTTTTTGTTTTGGATAGCTTATTTTTCGGGGAATGCTTTAGACAACAAACATCACACTGCAACTTAAAAGGAGGGAGCAAACTCAAAACGCACGGACGTAGTCGTGGGGGACCGCTAAACTTATTGTATAAAATGTACTGTACCTTGAAGAATACAGGAGACAAATCTCAACAACTGCACAATTTTAAAATACTTTCACCTGCATGGATGATACATAATTTCTATTCATATGACATAAGCTAAACTGCGCACGCTATGCGAAACTGGTTCATACTATGTGTAAATTTTCCAAAAATGACGCACATAACCGCACAAAAGTGTCCCCTTGATGCGGCCCTGCTGCCAACAGATTTGCATTTGTCATTTTTTTTCCTGGACCCGAATTAATGATCTCTGTGACGACCCCGACGGATAATTGAGCGCGAAATATACAATTTTGCGATTCACATCGCCAACGTCGGTTTACACCATACGATGTACTTTTAGAGCGCTTTCACATTTAGGCGACTTTATACTACCTATACACGGCAGCGCGGCAGCAGCGCCGCAGCGGCGCGTTAGTCGCGCGGGTCCGTCCCACTATACCCATTACCCACGATCCAGTCGCACGACAGACGCGCTGCTAATGTGAAGGCATCCGCCGCTGCCGCGCTGCTGTCGTGCTGTTGTCGCTCTAATGTGAAGGCGCGCTAAGGAGACACAAGACGCAAGTTGTGAAGGACATTTTGCCGCGTCATTATTTAGATTTCAATTATCCTTGTCACCCATGACAACATTCTTGATTTCAAGCTTCTTACTTTAGAGGGCAAGTTTAACTGGTTGAACCAATCGAGTTATGCCAAAATGCCAGAATGCAGTTCAAAAAGTCCGTCTCCGGGTTTTTTTAAAACGATGAGCAATAGTTTCAAGCTAGACAGGACTACTGCAGTTTTCATTAAGGAATATGACCTAAGCCTCTTTAAGGCAAGAGTAAACAGGCTCCTACTAAGCAGTACGCACCACCATAGACCTCATCCTCACCTGACATCGGTTGTGATCGAGGTCAAATATCTGCTTAGCCGAGAATTTTTAAAAAAACTATGGTTCTAGCTAAACTTGGAGTATAATTATCTTAACACCTAATAGTGATAATACCCTAGCCGATTTCGATTACGGTGGCCAGTCACAATGACTAACCGACTGCGCGGGACGTATTATAGTGTACAAGTGTGTGCGCAAACACAGGTGCACTCTGTATTCCTTTCACTCTCAGCCCGATGGGACAGCAACCTGACACGACCGGAGAGAGATCAGGCGCAGGACCAACGGCTTAACGTGCTTTCCATGGCACGGGGGTGAAACACCGTCAACTTCCAAACTCCGGGCTACGCTGAGAATTTCTGAACAGAAAACCTCAGGTACATATTTTTGGCTCGACCCGGGAATCGAACCAGGGACCTCCGGCGCAGCCGTCGCTTTAAAATGCGACCCTCTCACCGCTGCGCCACAGGGAATTACAGTGACCTAATAGTATTAGGTGGTAAGATAAACTCAGTCGTGTCGTGATCGCATCGCACCTTATAACACCTCCTGATCTCAGCGTTTTGTTGATGGAATCCGTCTTTCGGGGGCAAACGGGTATGTCATCGCAGCACACCCCGCCGCGCTTGGGGTGAAAAATGTTCTTCACGTGCAATTGGCTACGATGGCAGTATGAGATGTTGTTTATCCTTATATGAATACGTTGTCTTCGTTCTATGGTGTCTTGCTTTTTTCTCAGTCTGTACTTTTTATTTTTGTCGAAACTAGCGGTTACACGACATTGTAATTACATCCGATTTCGGGAAGGAACCCCATTTTTAACCTTGGTGATGATTTTCGATTGAAAATTATCTCTAATATCGTCATGGTCAATTAAAAAATATCATATTATTTCATTCCAATTATTACAATAATTACATATTTCGCATGAATAATAATATTATGTAAGTACTAGCTAATCTGGTGAACTTTAAATCCGGTTAGTAGTATTTACCAAATTCATTATTTGCATTATTATTTATGAAGTGCTTACTTGTGGACAATGTGAAACAGAATCACACCCAGCAGTCATACAATTACATACTCTGTGTAACAACAGTAAAATTGTACTAGAACTCTTGTTTTCTAATTAAATAATCTTTCAAACGTCTCGTAAGGCAATTAAGCTCAATTTTATACAAATAAAGTTAATTACAAAGCCTTTTCATGTCATCCACAGTAAGTATTCATCAGATTTATTAACGACAAAGATTTAAACATTCACTTCACTACTTATTACAGAAGAACTAATTGAGTAGTAGAACTACTAATATCTCTCCTAGAATTCTTGAGTTAGTAAGCGAATTTCTTAATTGATTTTCGTAATTAGCTAAATCTAGAATTTTCAATGGACTCGGAGCGTTATTGAAATCTAGACTTCTATACTCTGGTGGGCAACTTTTTTAAAGGACTTTCAAAGGCAAGATGGATGGACGACCTTGTAAAGATTACAGGATCACACTGGATGGACACCATTTGCTCGGAGAACTATGAAAAAGGACATTTGGCCAAGATCTCACTCGACGGTAAGCGATAAGGCACTTAAGATGAATCATATTTAATCATGTAACAATATTAATAGGTATTACCTAAGAAGATGGTGGGACATCGTCTGTCTAGTTACGGTCATGTAATGAAGAGGGAAGAAAGTCTTGTAACAAAAAGAGTGATAAGTATGAATGTAAATGGATAGAAGGGAAGAGGCGGACCGAAAAAGAGATGGATGACTGTGTGAAACCAGATATGAGTGTGAAGGAGTGGATGATGAAAACATACTGCGCCGACCCCAGATGTACTGGGAACAGGGCAAGATAATGATGATGAATAATAGTAGTATTTATGTCGCCATCAAGTGCTTCTCGTGTATCACAACACAGAACTAAGGGCCTGTTTCACCATCGATAAATAAGCACTAACCAAAGAAAAATAGAACGTCATTTCGTGTGAAATATTGAACAGATAACGCTAAACAGGACTTATGACGACATTGTGAAACAGGCCGACGTGTATTGTATAGGTACAGCACTCTATGTGCCTCAGGCACCTGGTTACCTCATAAGCGGTGGTTGGCATCTGTCCAGCAGCCGTCTGGTCCAGCATTTAATTATAGCTTCGTAACGACCTAATGACCACTGCAATTTTTGCTTAACTCTTAGCTACGAAGATGAAGCTCGTGAATAATTAAGGTGCTTAATTTTAGGTCTATTTTCAATTTTTTATTTGCTACACTATTTCTTTCCTGCCTGAGCTACAGAATAAACGGATGGACGGTGCAAATAAGCCAGTTAGGTTATCACATAGGTACTACTACACAACGACAAAAGTATGGTCCTAACATTTTTTTAAAATAATAGATAGCCAGACATTTGGCTACCATTGCACCGGATGTTAAGTGACAATGTAGCCTAAGATGGACCATGTCTGCCTAGTAACAGCCTATTCACTTTCTTCTTGAAAACGTCAAAATTGTATTATAAGCTACTTGCGATCAATTTGCCAAATAGTATTAAAAATTCATAGGAATATTTCAAAGACACTTCACCAATTACGCAACATCAAACCCAAAGACACATTTCATCTTGTCAAAGGTCCCGTATAAACCATCGCAATGCGTCGTAAAGATGAACAAAAATTGCCAATCACAATTTTCGATGTCAAATTTACATACGGGACCGTATTTTTTACGCGACTTCCCCAAGGCAGTAAAGTGAGCCCCGTTCAATCAGTTCAGTTGTATGATTAACTTTTTGTTATATTTTGTGACGAAAAAAAAAGATTTTAGTAAAAAAAGTTAGTTACTATAATAATAATACATTGAAAGAACCGAATTAATACATGTAAGCTAACATAGGAATTTGACAAACATACAAAAGTGATCATCATACATTTTGAATCATGAAGAAGGACAGTGGATTGTGTATAAATATGTACAAAAAAATAAATCAAAAAGAAAAACTATGTTGCATATTTTCATATGCAACATAGTTTAGGTTAGTTTAGTTTAGTTTTTTTTAAATTTTTGAACAAATTCAAAAGATTAACGTAAAAACCGACTTCAAAAACAAAATAGGTACCTACACAAAAAAGTCTTAAAAGAAATCTATCGAAAGGACTCCACTTTAGTCAAACCATTTCATAATGGAGTCAAAGGTGATTTTTTTTTCCAAATCAGTCCAAAAATGACTTAGATATGAGGTAACATATAAAAAAAAAACTGAATTGATACTCTCCTTTTTGAGGTCGGTTAAAGAAACTGAGATAGCTCTGTTGATGAAACCCAAACCCACAATTACATCACTTAGAAGCGCCACCAACGCGGACCACGTCCTTTAATATCGCCCAAACAAGCTGATAATTAACAAAAATCTAATAAACAGAAGTTAAACACTATGGAGGTTGGCTGCCGCATACTAATCGGGACGCTAATTATCTGCCAGTTGACAGGGGTCAGGCATAAGAGAATTTTGGTCAGTAGACTTCCGCCACTGATTGAATTCTCTACATTCCCAAGCGGTTGACTGGCAGAGAACTCCTTAATACATTGAGTCCCCAATTGTACAATTTAAAATGCAATAAAGTTTAAAATAAATAGATAATTAAATAGACTTAAGAGTATTTAAACACTGATTAAAATCTCTGCATTACCAAGTGGTTGACTGGCAGAGAATTACTTAAGACATTTAGTCAAATCAAATCAAATCAATTGCTCATAGTCACATTACATTTTAGCTGGTAGGTAAGTCCGCCAATTGTACAATTTACAGTGCAATAAAGTTTAAATAAATATTTTTTTTTTTGTAAACTCTTAGCTAGATAAAGAACTGTTATAAGTGTATATTTGAATTCATTTGCACCATCCTCTTTTAACTAACTTTACGAACGACATTACTGTCAAACTCGCTACTAAAAATATGAGTGAGTTACTAGTAGGTTGAACTAAATATGATGCAATTAAACTTAATTGGTTGCTGTTATCAATATATTAATTACAGCAAACTAGGCTGTCTCTACTATGTATAACAGGCGGATAAAATACCTTAAGTTTAGCCGCTTATATAATACTATTTTGACGTTTCCAATTTTGATATACAATGGATAGGAACATTTAAAAAGTCTGGAAGTTTGACATTCTTTACATACAATTTGTTAATTAATCTGTGCAATTAAGTCTTGAAATAAATAAATAAAATGTATGGCGACTATTTATTTACAAGGCAGACATGGTCCATCTTAGGCTGCATTGTCACTTAACATCAATCGTGGACAAATGTCTGGCTATCTACTTAAAAAAATATATTACATTTGGAAATGAGACTACTGAATCGCTTTCAATTACGTATGCCTGGACAAAGTAGCAGTTAAATGGGAAAACAATTTGTTATATTTGCCTTGTAATTAAAATTACAAGATATTTCAGTCATGCTGCCAAAAAGTACTCTTTTATGAATTTTTATGTAATTTCTGGTTCTGACTTTGACGGACTGAAAAATGAAATTAGACCAATTTGGTTAAAAAAATAACAATTTATTTGAATATAACATTAAAACGTCCATAGAAAATTGTGTCCACATTATAAGTAAAATGAAATATTTTAGCCATCAGGAGGGCGATTCTCGCATGATCGAACTTATTTCGTGTGGTAATTCGATTACGAGTAGGTGTCATGTTTTACCGAAAAAATCAAGTAATATATCCATGTAAAAAAACTACCGCATGAAAGAAATCAAAATGATTAGAAATGGTGACCCGGATAAAGCAATAACTGTGTTTTCTTTGAAAAAGAAAATTCGATCGGAAAACTTTTTTTGTATACGAACTGCACGAGAATTGGCCTCCTAAAAGGCGGATTCTTGTGCAGCCTCCAGTTCCAATAAATACTTATTCATTGATTTAGATTTCGCTAAGTATTAGTATCTCGCGTATTGCGATCTTGCTTTAATCCGTGTTTCCCGGCAGTTCAATTCCCGCTCAGCTAACTGAGACAGCAAATTGGTATTGGAATCTAACGTAAGTATTTTCTTACTCGCGTCATAACTGACATGAAAATTGTACGGAATTACGACTCGCGATCGCAATAAGAAATTTGCTAATCCATTCAAAAGCATAGCAGCTATAACTTTCAAAGCAAGATCGCAATACGCACCAAGGTGCTCTTTAATAGGTACATCACTATCAAACTAGGCAAACCAAGGTCAAGGGAAGCATAAAATAAATAACTTCCTTCGCATGAACGCATAGAGTTGTCATTAACGGATTGCATTCCTGCACTTCCAATGTATGAGCATAATCAATGTAAATGCATTATGCAGGATTGCCGGCACGTGGATATATTATCAAACGTTTGTAATTTATAGTGCAAAGGTAGCTCGTATATAAATTTTATTGTAGTACATAGTTACGGTCGAGCTTTCTGGCGCCTAACCACTTTCATACGAAAATCTAAGATAAAAAAACGTGTGTTACTTTAAACAAAAAAAACGACGCAAGGTGACAGCGATTTTGGCTCCTAAGGTGGTTAGGCGGCGGTGACTTGGATAGTATATTTCAGATGGAGGTAAACAAAAAACGTCACAAGACTTCTTCGGACTAAAAGTAAGAAATAAAAATTGCGTACAAAAGTTTTACGTTTTGCGTTTTACGTAAAAGTCGCGGAGAACCACACTAATGTACTTAGGAAAAGTAAGTTTAGCCTGTAAGCATCCCACTGCTGGACAAAGGCCTTACCTCAAATGTGAGGTAGTATGAGCCATGCGGGCTCCGTGCGGATTGGTGTTTGCAAGACAAGCGACTTACCTTGCTGTCAGATTTTATCAAGCCGCCCATAACCGATATTAGCCGGGACCAACTGCTTAACGTGCCTTCCGAAGCACGGAGATGCTCGTGATATACGTCACTTATATGGTCGGAATGGTCACCCATCCAAACACCGACCGCGCCGTAAGTTGCTTATCTTCGGTATTACTAACCAAAGCACTGCACTGCCACCACTGCACTACGAGCACCTCTCAATGTACTTTGGTATGTTATGGAAAAAATAAAAAAAACGGTAATACCACAACACCCAGACCCGAGAAAATGTTGAAAATAATGATTTTCACATTGACCCGACCGGGAATCAAACCCGGGACCTTGGAGCGGCGACGCCTTGGAACCCAGCGTGCTTAGCCACTGCACCACGGAGGTCTTTTTTTTTTTTTTTTTAATTATTTGCTTTGAACTTCTTTATTGAGCTCACAGAGCTATTGGACTACTCTGTGAGCACAACAGGTGTGCTCCAAATTAAGGGTTACTGTTGGTTTGTGATGATTGCGGGTTGTTAAAATCTATTAGGTTATTTACGATGTATTTAAGTAGATTATGGAATGTGTTAACTGTTGTTTCTTTTTTGATTATTTGAGATATATCCATAGGGTTAATGTTAAGTATGTTGCAGGCAATGTTGTGGTCCGAGCGTTTTGCTTCAAATCGAGGGCAGTCTTCAAGTAGGTGCTTCCAGGATTGTGTGGTGAGGTTGTCGCAGGGACACGAATCATCTGTGACAATATGAAACCGTTTTAAATATTCTTTGTGATAACCATGATTTGTTAAGTACTGTGTGATAAAAAAGTGTACGTCGAAATTTCACCAACTTTAATTGTTGGTTGTTTTGTTATGTTATTTTATGTTTGTTGTTTTGTTAATGTCACTTAGGCCCGGTTACGTGATCGATAGTTAACTCAACTAGTGTATATAATAACCAGTGGTTGAATATTTACGAATGTGCGCTTTTTTTCGAAAAAATACTTAAGGCCCAGATATTCCATTTTTACGATGTTTCGATTGAGTTTAAACATGGAAACACTAATTATTTAAATCTCGAATCTATATATGTTATAGAAGAAGATTACTAGAAAGCTGGATTGTGGTTGGAAACACGATTGTAATTACTTTGCTCGATAATAATTGCCTCAGAAGTGGGCCCCTTTTTTTTCGTATTTTCTATGTAGTTTTCAAATTATTGGACTTATATTTATGAAAATCACATATTTTAGTAGGTAATTCCATTCTACACATATACATGTTAAAATTATTTCAAAATGTTTGTTATTTAGATCAGAATAACGAAATATCTAAAAACACTTTATTTGACCTATTTCGACTTTTTTGATCTTGATTTGCTCAAGCTATACAGATGTGAGGAACAGGGGATTATAAGAATATACATTTTGACCACATAAGTGAGATCTCAGCTATGAATCAAATGATTTTTTTTTAGTTTTTATCGGTGTTATGTTCAGGCAAAGAAAGGTCCATTTTTTTCATTAGTCTGTATTCTTTCTTACAAGCAGCAAATTCTTCCAATTGTCTTTTTAAGATTACTTTAGACACCAAAGATGTTTAGGGCGTCCAATCGTTTTTTTCCAGTTTTATTAACATTTTCATTCATAAAACACTGATTTAGTGATTCTCACACTTGTGACGATGGTGATTCGCGCAACGACTTTGACGCAACAGTTGATCGTCGTGTCATCTCTATTCTATACATGAAAGCAGAAATAGCGCTATCTTTTTATTCAAATGACAAGCACGAGATACCATTTCCTCATTCCCCTTGACGCCACTGCGAACGCTGGACCTATGTCAATTTTTGCAATTTTATTTGCGTACTTAATTACGTAAAACACCTAAGAACTAATAATAGCTAATTTCGCCGCGCCGCGTCACGCTCAGTTGGATCAGCACCAGTCTTATACTAATCAAAGGTCGCGAGTTCAAATCGGGGGTATCATGAATATTTTTCTACATAGTTACAATATTTTTTTAGAAAACGAAATAAGTATTTATTTTAATTTTTGGATATTTTAACATTTAAAATAAAAAAAAATAAAAATAAAAACTAATTAAATTTTTAGTTTTTTTTTTAAAGTAGCAAATCCTATTAAAAAAACTACATAACAATGAAAATAAATTTCAAAAAGAAAATTAGTATCAAAAACATCATCACCATGCGGATAAATCTCCTCAATGCCATGAGGATGGAACCCCCAACCTCTACGTGTTAAGCGAAATAAAAAGAGAAAGGCTGTAGCGACATATATAATTGTTGTGAATAAATGAACTATATTTTTGTACCAATCGTAGAGATGAATCCGTTTCTATAGTAACAATATAAACAAAAAGCATAAAACACTCATGTCAAATTTTTGTAGTTTTGAACATTTTCTCTATTTGGAAAAATCAGAGCTAAACCATAACTGTAGGTTTAGCAGTAATCTCAAATGCTAAAGCTGTGCCCTGGTGACTCTAGTATATTGGAGACGAGAAAATATTATATGAATTTGAGGGAGGGAGAAAATTATTAGGTGATAGGTCTATATTAATTTTATTTATTTATTTACATCTAGACTCCTGGGACAAAATACAAACATTGGAGGTTAAGTTAAGGTCGGTCTAGCTCTCTTCGTGTATGGAACTCAGGTTTCTATGTTATTTACGTACGTACGTACACATTTTCTGAATCGTGTAGTAATAATGCATTGACTATCTATCTCTTATTTGGTGACATGGACTTGAGCGACGAACATAGAGATTACTCAGTATAATCCAATTATATTTGCATTCAGAAATGTCAAATCTGAATAATTTTTTCAATTTTGTTCTTTCGAAAATGTGTGGAGACTGTCTTAATTTTGTTTTTATAACCGTTGTTCCTCAAATTGCTGTTACTGAATATCCAAAACAACTTTGGTGTTTGTGACACATAATAATTCTATTAATCTTGTAGTTAGCGCGAAATGGCGCTTCGGGGTCACGAAGGGTTCCGTACCATTATCTATGAAAATGGCATAAACATCATATCTGTTGTCAGGGAGTCCCATACAAAAGATATGAAGTCCTAATAATGGGGCAGCCCCTCATTATTATCATTATCAGAGTACAGCACGGTAGCTCAATTGGAAGAGCAGTTGGCCCGGATTGCCAGAAAGATGCTGGTTCGAATCCCGCCCGTGCGCAATTTTTGGTTTCATATTTCATCTTTTAAGAATAAAATATGACACTGTAAGTGTTAAAAATATTGTAAAACCATTATCAGAGTAGATAAGTTGTATGAGAGCAACCTGAAAAAAAAACTGTTTTTTAAGTTTTTGTTTTTTCAACGGCAACATGAATACATCCTTCCTGAAAATTTCAACTGTCTTACTATCACGATTCATGAGATAAACCCTGGTGTTGCCCTTTCGGTGTAGGAACTCATGCTCATCATAATTCATTCCTTGTAGGGAGGTGTCCCAAAAATATTTTAAAATACATATTTTAGGCGGTGTGATTAGCATATAAAGAAACCCATGCCAAATTACAGTTTTATAGTAAAAAAGGTCTATAAGCTAGACTACAAAAAGTCAAACATGGCAAAACCATATATGGTTTATCAAAGTAATTGTGTGGGTGCGGTGCTCTAATTAACAAACCTAGACAGTTGAAATATGGCATCTAGCTAGGTAATAATGTGTAAGCGAAGGAAAAAATCTGAAAACAAAAGAAAGTTTTTTAATTGTAGGGTCTGAAACCGTTATAATTAAGTGGATGGAAGCTTGCACAAAATATGTATTAATGATTTATGAATAAGAAAATAAATATTTCTATAAAAAGTTATGATATCCCAACAAAAACATCAATGTGAAAAATGATAGCCAAGTTCAATGCTCAGTATATTTGATAGTGAACTTCGCCGAAAAAAGTATTGCATCTAAATGAGAGATTACTACTAACTACTTTTGCCTTACTATTTTCTTACTTTCTAACACATGATAGTCAAGTCATTTTTATAGTTCAGGCTGATATTAAGCGAGTATTTTAAGCGTGGTGTGGGTGACCTCGATAGTAATTACTTTAAACCATTAATTTACTTGAACCATTTCACGGGACATCCAAAATATACGCGGGCGACGTCGCGGGAGACGACTAGTAAATAAAAAACTTTGATATTATTAAAGGATTACTGAAACGATAAAGAAACCTTTGTCTTTAATTTAGCTTTCCATATTTGTAATGTTAAACGAAAGCGTGAAACATACTGCGCAGACCCTAGATAAACTGGGAACAGGGCAAGAGAATGATGATGATGATTTGAAATGTTATGAATTTCAGTGTGTAAAAAAAAACCATGACAAAATTCTCGTGATGGGTGAACTTTGACTTATATACCTACTGGTTTGTACGGAACCCTAAATTTGAAGTGCCATATCTGTAATGGTCTTCAGTCATCATCAATTGGAAGACTGATGGAAGATAGTAGTGAGACTATAACTGTGTCGACAAAAAGGATCTTAATATAAACCACCTAAATGTTATTACATTACATTTCCTACACCTATGGGTTGGCTGGAAGAGGTATCTTTTAGGGATAAGCCCACCTTTGTTCACATTGTGACTTCTTGTACCTATTTTCTGTACATCTTATAAGTGCAATAAAGAATATAATAAATGTTATCGGATATTCTTTCTTGTTTTTATAATGGTTACAGGTTGCTGGCATAAAGTGCTGACCAGTCGTGTGAGAATGAAATGCCACTCTTTGCGTTCCTTGTTCTTTCGATAAACGTTTAGACTAAAAAGCATGTATGGTGTACTAAAGAAACCATTTTGTAAAAGTTCTTAGGGGTTCTGCTAGATGGCGTGGGTATGTTACTTACAAAAGCGCATGAAGTATCTTATTCAAGAAAATTTTGTTCCTTAAATAAACACTAGATGGCTTAATTATACACGAGATTTGTAAGACAAAGTTGACAGAAAAAGTTTTGTGCGGGGGTGCTGGTGGGGGAAGCGCCCCGCACTTTTAACAAGGGGGCGGGGCTTATGAGATAATTTGACGGAATAAGACGGCCTTAACCAAATGTCAGAATGGCAATTTTAATTGACCATTGGTTTAAGTATTTTCTGCTTAGCTTCAAATAAAAATAAATAAATAAAATAAACTGGGCCTTAGGGCCGGTTTTGTGATCGAATCCGTCTTTCATTTCAGTTTAAGCTGTCTCTGTTCCGAACTTCCTCTGTCATCCAATTTAGTTTGTGAGTTTGGCAGTTTTCGTTGTTTATCGCTCGGGATTAAGTTGGCTCTAAACTAAAGCTCTAAAATTGTGAATAGATAAATGCATTTCCCCTATAAACAAGATCCAAGCTATTTAACGTTTAAGATAACTTTAAACCAGGAATGTTTAGCAAATTCTCGGTTTCTGTGGTAGGTACTTTAACGGCGGTTTAACTTATAGTTAAACTATAAGTGCTGTCTCACTAGAAATATTATAAATGCAGAAATGCTTTATTAGATTTTTCATCCCGACGTTTCGAACACTTTAGCGCTCGTGGTCACGGGGTAGACTAAGATGTTATTTGTCATTTACATAGTTTTGAAAAATATTAAACTACCATCATAACTAACGTAAATTAATTATGAGTATGATGGTAGTTTAATATTTTTCAAAACAATGTTAATGACAAATAACATCTTAGTCTACCTCGTGCGCTGTAAAGTGTTCGAAACGTCGGGATGAAAAATCTAATAAATTATCGCGAAATTATCCGTAAATTGTATTTTATTAAATGTGTAGTATTCGCGTAAACTTCATAAATAAGTATGCAGAAATGCTGTTAAACTCTACTTGACTCCAGCTCCAAAACCTCAGAGGTATATTAATTGTTTCGTTTTTGAAGTCCGTTTATCTTTGCTTGGCAATATTGTAATCAATCTTTGTATTCATATTATTAAAGAAATCATTTTAAAATAAAATATACTATGATTTCATCGTTGAACACTAACATATTTTTATTAAATCGAACAGTTAATTAATTTTGTTTACCGATAATATTAAGAAGGTTAAAAGTAATATAAATTGCACTTGTAAAAAGCGACTGTGACTCTGTGACAGACGAGGAATCGAACCCCGTGTCCCCGTGCAATTTATATTATTGAGTTTGTATGGTGACAAAACACTCTAAAAACAAAAATAAACTATAGGTTAAAAGAAGAATGTTTACAATATCCGTCAAGCAACGCAAAACCGACTATAGAATGAAAGGTTTTTAATTTGTTATGGCTTTTAGAGGCATTTTGTAATTAAAGATATTTTTATGAACACGTTTTTATTTAGACTTTCCCAATCACACACATAGATAATATTATATGTATAGATTATGACAGGTGTATCATTATTACTTTTTTAAACAGAGATCAGAGAGTAATACCATAGACTAATATCCATAGATAACATAGAAGGCTTTTGCTATTTTATTTACAACTATAGTTAGATACAAACTTAACGTATCGTTGATCGTTCACAATAATCTCCCCTAACATTTACCTAATCACTATTTCTTTTATGTTACTGACAATGGCAGATTTATACAGAAAACCTAACCACACCTAGCTGAATTAGTTCTTCATTCTTATCTCACTCCTTCCGAAAAAGAGTTCTCAAAACGTCAGGTCTGACAGCTCTGTAAGAACCGTCTTATATAATCCTTTATGAACACATAATCCTGCCGTTTCATTACAAGCATTCAGCGGCCTTCTAACAAAACGGCCATTTAGTACCTCGGAAAGAGATATAACGTAACTCAATCGCTTTTATATTGCGATTGTTTAAAAACTCAGCATTGCAGTAGATATTTCGAAAAACAGCACTAAAATATTTCAATGTGAAATAATAAATATTCTTATTAGCATTTGGTAGGCACACTTCCACTTTTTTACCCACGTATTCTACGGATAATTTTATTGGTACTAAACAAAGGAGTTTCGCATCCCTCACCCCTCTGAGTGACAGGCATTTTAAAAACTCACATTGCAAAACTTGTGATTCTCATGCACAAATGTACCTATAAATATTCCACCACTGATTAAACTCTTTGCATTCCCAAGCGGTTGACTGGCAGAGAATGCCACAAGGCATTAAGTCCGTTAATTGTACAACTTACAGTGCAACAAAGTTTAAATAAATAGATAAATGTGACCTCATTTTAAAGTTATCATTTCATAACTGACTAGAATTGGTCCATTCTACTCGTAAATGGAAAATCTGTACAAACAGCTAGTTAATAAAAAGCGATACCAGAAATTTTACAAAAAGAGGATCTCATTTCCAACAATTGCTAATCCATTTTGCAGATCGGCCAAAAACGAAATATTTAGTTAACTGTACTGCCTTTGCCACACTATATTGTAAGTTTTTGGATGCTTTTCAATTTTGCATCTATTTTCGTTAAGTTTTCATTGTTTTTGGCCATTGTTTTCTACCTCTTGCAAGTTACCTAATACCCCAGCTAAAAGGCCCGGCCTAGCTATTCAGGGCTCAGACAAGGGAGTGATAAGATCTAGGACTAAACGAGCGTCTATGGTCAGTCCAGTCTAGATTCAAAACAGCCCTTAAAGTTAGGAGGATACAGTTCATTTTGATTGTGAAAGGAAGCAATGATTTATTAGGTAAGAATTTGTAATGTTATGTAAAAGGTCGGTTCTATACATATTATAATGTCTTGGATTCAGTGTAATGTAAATGGTTATTGTGGTACAATTTAAATTAAAGTTTGTTATACGTGTAAAAACGCGTGTAAAAAAAAAAGCGTTCCCCTGGTGTTGGGTAGCAGCAACATCAGTACTGGCAAAAGGCTGAAGATATGGTACATCAGGAAAGGCTTTAACCCCCCCCCCCCCCCTCTCCCGTTCTTAACACGTTCCGGGACAGTGAAAACAATAAAACATCTATGTGTCCCGGAACGTGTTAAGCTGCGGTGTGGGTGGAAGGCAAGAGAGAAACCACCACTCCATCTTCCCTAATTTTGGAGATTTGGAAAAAACTCCACCATCAAGAGACTTTAGCTTAAAACATGAAATAAGAAACCAAAAATTGCGCACGGGCGGGACTCGAACCAGTGAAATTTTTGGCTTCTGTGTAGTCTCGGAACGAGTGAGTTATGTGCGTAATTTGTGAGTGTTTTTGTAACTGCCTTAGTATGCCTTAAATAACTTAGTAATGCCTTGTGCGCTTTTTTGGAAAAACAAATCTTTGTTGAAACCTAGCGCTACCTTTTTTGTAATAAGGGGCCTACACCACCCATAAAAGTCCTCTGAAAATTCCTAAACCATCATCCGTAACATCCGCAGTTGGTTTAACTGGTTCCATGCCACAGCACGCATCGGTGCATGATAACAAATAAAATTCTATTGTGTCTCAAATGTGGCAGCAAATGGGTTAAAAGAATGTCCAACTCCGATCAAAATTGGAACTCGGACTTTACAAGTAACAACCCAAAACGTATCAATTCGGTACGTTAAACCCCCCAGTCCACACTTTCCAATTTAAATATTTGTGCCCACAACCCGCCAAATAAACCTTTCGGGTACAAAGTAGTAATTTTCACGGAATCCAGGGTTCATGTCGGTTAGAATTAAATTCGTGGTTCCTAGGGTTTGGGGCCAGGAAATTAGCGATCTGCAATACAGTTTTAAACCTATCATGTAGATCAGCTCTTATTTTTTTAGTGTAAGATAAGATTGTAAAAACATTGTAACTCACTACGTACGTAATTTTCCTTGGCAATAAATGTTTTTCCATTTCAATTTAAATTTTCATTTGCACAAAAATATCACGTAAATATCTGAAAGCTTTTTTCGAATTGATATGTATCAATTGTTATAAATTAGTTTCCAATATACAGTTTTATTTCATCGAAATTAATTTATTATTTATTGTTATTTAAAGTAGACTTTTTATTAAGTAAAACCTGAGTCCAGTCATAAAAAAATACGAGAGTTAGATTATCACTCAACATCGAAATAAACGTTTAAAATGTTCAATCATTACATAATTGTAACCTAATGGTATTGTTACCTAATGGTAAAAGTATGTATTAAGCAATATTTATCGATACTACGTCATAATAAAACTTATTTTATTTATACTTTAAAAAAATATTTAATGGTAATTCACGTCACCTAAAGGTAAGGCCTGTATCTACGTAAATGTTTTTGCTGATTTTCAGATTATACTCGTAGTTAAGTTTGCTTAAACTGAGATTTACGTTTTGCGTTACCTATTTATAGTTACGTTTAAGTTAACTTGAGTTAAGTTTGCTTAGACTGAGTTTAACGGTTATTTGCGTTACCTAGATATTTATAATTATGCTTAAGTTAACTTGATTTTAAACTCAAGTTATTGTTTGTTTAGATTAGCGCAAGCCACTCTAGTATAAACTGCACTATAAAAAGCAGCTGTAAATCGAAGACAGTTGCTTTTTACAAGTGCAATTAATAATATTAAGTTTGTTTAGGGACAAAACACTATGTTAAAAATACTCTTGTAGTTTAGTCTACTCTTAGTTTTACTTATTTGACTCGATTTTTCCAAGCCCCAAGAGCGCAATATGTCTCGCTCCCGCTGTTTTCGTGGCCTCTAGCGCAGTCGGCAGTCGTTTAATTAGTGCAAGTAAATGAGCTCAAATCTTTATTAACGTTGATATGGCTTTCAGCAAATATCTGATTAAATGTCCTCGTCATTTCATAAAGATAAGTGAGAAATATTTACGGTAGGTAAATAGTGTGCGGGTTATTTGAGTTATTCATTATTAAATTTAATGGCTGGGTTCTTTTCGGCGGAGTTTTTATCCATAAAAGCTCGAAAATACGAAAGATGGTGGTTACTCTCGCCTTCCACGCCGCAGTTTAAGAACCAGGGATTCTCGCCTCTTAAACCAGTCAAAGACCTTTCCTGCTATACTATATCTTCAGCCTTCTGCCAGTGCTTTCTTTAAAGAAAGCACTTGCAAAATTCAACAGGATTGCCAATGTGACGGTGGCCGAGTGGTATAGGCAAGCGCCCGGATAGCTTAAGACACAGAGTTCGTTTTTTGTCTAACACAGTTGCTTTTTAAAAGTTTTATATTTACTATTTACGAGTATATAGAGAGTCATTACTGCGCCACTGCTTAAGGAGGGAAGCAGCGGTGATTCTCGTATAGTAGCAATCATGTAGTAATTAAAAATATCATTCCCACTAACCTTAGTTGTTTAATAATGTTACTAACAAATTGAGTCCTGGTCACTTGAATAAAGAATTTAATTATTATTATTATCTATATTACAAAAAAATAAATAAAATTTTCGAATCTAAGTTCATATGTGGTTGAATAATGTTTACATACGGATTACATGATAGAACGCGTCTTACACAGTTGCGAAGCGCCATGTGCTAGCAATAAAACTTTGATGACTTCGCGTCCCTCGTAAATGGCATAAACTAACCGAACTATGATCCGCATATTACAAATATTTACTACTCTTGTTAAACTATCAGTTAAAGTTAAGTATTAGTAAGTCGTTCGTGCTTGCTCTGATTAGGATTTGAAATAATTTCACTTGGCTAAATAAAGCTGGCTCGTTCCTAGCTCAAAGGATAAGGAGGTCTATATTTGAAATAAAATAATATATATTAGAAATGGCCCAAGTATAGCTATCTAAAGTGGCAATGCAGCCAGCATCGAGCTTCCTTGCCTCAAGGAAACGGTTTCGTTTTTTGATTATGTAGGTAGATTCTAAGTATAACCCCAATTTATTTGTATAAATTTAACTGTACATCTATTTTCAATTTTCAATACGTCAAGTAGTAAGTGAGTATTGTATTATGGTGATACTCCAAGATGTACCTACTGCTATACCCCGATGGGTAAGAAATGGGCGCAAACGTGTGTGCAATTCCGTGCAAGCACCATATTGACTATGGAGGAAGGAACAGCAGGATCGAATCTTTATTGCATTGTGTTACTTTCAACATGTTATTTGTTTATTTATTCGGGAACAAAACTAGCTACAGTTACATGTCAAAGGGGCCGTCCATTAATCACGTGAGGCTCAAAAGGGGGGGTAGGGGGTACGGAAAACATCACGAAACATCACGAGGGGGGAGGGGGGGTCTCGTTAGACATCACGTGTATTAATTTTACCGAAATTTTGAACGGCGCGAAAATTTGAAAGATTTGTAGTATGACCTTGATTGACTCGCCCGCCGTTGCTAGGCAACATTACTTAATTATTATTAATTAATTAATTATTCATTAATTTTATTGCAAATACATATAAATGTTTTTCGAATCAAAACGCCATTTGTTAAATATTTTTTTCCAGGCAAAAATAGCCTTTACATAGACTTCAAAAAAAATACACGTGATCCAGGGGGAGGGGGGGGGGGGAGTGGTCCCAAACCTCACCAAATATCATCAGGGGGGAGGGGGGGGTCAAAAAATGAGAAAAACGACCTCACGTGATTAATGGACGGCCCCAAACCAATTACTTATAAGGTTTCCATTTTCTCGATGTGTGCACTATGACTTTTCATGAAAAGCGCTTATTACAAACATAGATACACATGTATCTCGTACATAAACTAATTACAACATTTTGCTCTGACTTCTCTTAAGTAATCAAAAGATAACATAAATAGCAATTCAGCAATTTAATGGAAGTGTACTGACCCTACTGATAACACACTCGGGCGTAATCCCTAAGGTCCCGGGTTCAGTTCCCGTTATGACAGGACAATCAACCCAAATACGTCGGACAATGCCGGGCGACCTAGGTTGTACCGTTAGCGCTACATTAGTGATGGGAAAAATAAGGCTATGACCTATAATACCTAAATAACCTTACTTATGGTTATTAGTTTGTAGAGTCTCATAGGACTAGTAGCTGAAAGAAACTAGGTTCGATTATCTTCAAATAATTAATTTTATGAAAACTAACAACAACAGTAACAGTGTTTACTTACGGGATGGAAACAACGACCCTCACAATGAACTCAACTGAAAGCCTACGCGTTGCGCAGAGGGCAATGGAGAGAGCAATGTTGGGCATAACTCTACTAGACCGGATAAGCAACGAACGTATTCGTCAAATAACAAAGGTCAGGGACGTTTTTCATACAATAGCCAGACAGAAGTGGAAATGGGCAGGACATATAGCCAGAATGGACAATAATCGGTGGACCAGAAGGGTTATGGAGTGGCGACGATGAGATGGATGAAAACTAAAGATCATGAATAACTCATACAATCGTTTATTCTACTAGTAAGTACTTGAATAAATGAATCGTCTAAACAAAACATAAGTTTTGTTAACTCCACCTTAATAAAACATCGATTTTTCTCGTCACTGCTCAAATAGTTAGTTTACCATTCAATGCACTTGAGTGCAATAACAATATGCCTAATAAGAATAGTGCGACTGCCAACGATGCAAACTGATGAGTGTATATTGATTTTAAATTGATTTCAAACGAATAGAAACCATAACTATTTGTCACTTGTTGCAGGGTTTGTTTTGAACTGATAAGCAAGCAAGGCAGTAAGAGCGATACTGTGACTAGTCAGGCATGATCCATCCTAGGCCACATCATCACTTACCATCAGGTGAGATTGTAGCCAAATGCCTGTCTATATACTATAAAAAAAATGGCAAAACATCAGTCGATAGTCGTACTAATTCCTTTCATACCTATTCTGCCATAGGCATACAAGATCGCTTATGTATAGTACTTTTTTGAAATGGTACCTCATTATCATCATCATTATTAGCCATAGGACGTCCACTGCGGAACTAGGCCTCCCCACCTCAAATGGTACCTACTGATATCAGAACCAATAAACCCTCCCAATAAGTGGAGTTTATTCCGTAAATCTATAATACATTTCCTGATAAGTAGAGTCATACTGAACAACCCATCTCACTCTTCGCGTACTATCGTATTTTGTAAGGTTTTAAGTTTAACACGAACCTACTGTCTTCATACTCTGCCTCTGGGTAACTCTAGATAGGGCCAAACTCAGAAAATTTTACACGAAGAATTGAAAGCTCGGAAACTTTGCTGTCGTTGGATCCCTCATGAACTGACAGCGGAGCAGAAGATAAAGATAAATTTATTTAGCAAATAAGTACAACATTGGTTTATAAGTACACTGGTACCCACTCTAGGATACCCTGTGTCGAAGGCACCAGTCTCTTTAAAAGGACTCGCGTGGAATGGTGCTCACAGATGCTACTGAAGTCCGACCACGGACATTCTAATGCTTATGACATTGTCACAGGAGACGAAACGTTTTGTGTTTTTAACTCGAAAAAAAAAACAGCAATCTCGGGAATGGGTGTTTGAAAATGAGAACACAATGCCACTTGAAGATCAAAAGAGTGTTAATGCCGATTGAGTGGTATTCTACTTTATTGTTTACCCAGGTTGTTAGAAAAAGTTTGCGAAAGACGACCCAAAAGCCGCGTTCTCTACTATATTATTTCAATATCTATATTATTTTTAGCATTTTGGATACCTTATATTATTAATAAAACATACTTCCATAATTCATTAGTATATACGATATCCACCAAAAAACCACAACGCCGGAATTCACACGTTGAAATGAAATTCCGAATATAATTACGAATTTAATTTGCACGCTGAAACTTATGATTATTTTTGACCAAAACCGAACTGCAATTACTATAGCTGTGAAAAATACCAAAATAAACATTGTTTACTTTTTTTATACTAAGTACTGGTTTAAGATAAAAATAAATTCAATTTAATCAAAGAAAGAATTGTTAGTCCGCCTATCCGTGTTTTATTTTTGTCATTAAAGTTTGATGCGTCGATGTATTTTTTACCGCCAATAGGATGTTATCAATTCGAGATGTATGAATTCACATATTGTTGGGTGATAATTGGATATGATAATATTATTTACTTGTTTGAGAAGACAATAATGTATTCTTTCTTATGGTAGAATAGATGTAAAGTAAATAAAGTTAGTTCCTAATTCGCGGAAACTATTGTGTTTAATTACCTAGAAGCTGGCTGGTAGAAGATGCATTGATGATTTAAGAGTGCCATTCGTACAACTTCTTATAATAGATTAAACGCTCAAGAATCGACAGGCCGCCGGCGATCGCGTAATCAAAAGATTTTTGATAAAAACGAGGGTTTTAAGCACAATGACGTCATCATTTTAGTCCTAATAAAGAATATGCATAACTTAACCCAATTCCTTGCCTTGAAGGAAACGCTTACCTTAAAACAGGGTCACACAGGGCAGGGCGATCCGATTCCTCTATAAGGGCAGATCGCTTCACCTAAGCCGCGAAGCAAAGTAGGCTCACAGCTCTGGGACGACCTGTACCCATTCAAAAATAGTTTCGCCCTGTGCAGGACATTGCCAAGAGTCACCAAGGCCCAATAATTTCCTTACTCATTAGATTGAGGCACGAAGAGTGACGTCACTCAACTAGACACATTGCATGGGAAAAAGTGAATCTTAGCGCGAGTTATGAGCGTGCAGAGCCATCTGTTGGCCGCGTTTGGAAGCTCTGGTGTGATGTCGAAGTACTTGATTAGTTTTTTTTACAAAATAATAATAATTTCAATAAAATAGCAATAGTTATTATTGTAAAACAAGCACTTACTCTTTTATTTGTTTTTAATTTTGTGGATTAAAATATTTAAAAAAAATTTGAAACCCATTTGAATACATAAGAAATTTTACAAGTTTTTATTAATTAAAAAATAAGTAATATATGCGTTAAAAAGGCATCAAGCTCATAAATCTAAAGAGTAAAAACTCATTTTGAATTAAATAGCAACTTTTAACGGTACCTAGTAATGTGCTATTTTTATCTTTTTTATCAAATAGTGAGCGTCATTCAACATTAGGTGTAGGTATTTACGGGCATAACATTTAAAAAAAAATGGATGTCATTTTCACCACTATTGATTTTTAAATATACAGTATATTTTATCGATTCTCATTGCATCATAATTTACCATTATTTTATACAGTGTTTCTTAAAAGTTTTCATTATTTTTCATACAATCTGAAAATTACAAATTGACTAGCCAAACCAACATCCAAACAGCCTACCTACCCGTTTGATGCACCTAAAATAATGACTTTAATTAATATCCATCCGTTTAACACCGCGAATCAATGGTTCATTAACACTGACGTCGCCTCCCCTCTCCCCTATTTTCCGTCAATTTGGGGAGTAAAGGGAGGAAAGGGAGAGAAGGGAGCTGGATACTTCCGTAGGGCACCATGTCGAAGGGGCTTTATCAGTTTTGTTTATAGGAAATTGGATTTAGGGGGGCAGAGGGAGATTACCGTTAATTATTATCAATGTCTAGTAAGTTCGGTTTGCGGGTTTCGGACATAGTTTAGCAAATAAATCATGTTGTGGCGATAACGTGTTTTGTAATATTGGTAAGAAGATTGATTCAAAAATTATTTAATTTTAAAAAAATCTAATGAATTTAATAATGCTAATCAGTAATGAATCTAAAAAAAACTTTTAGTATTAATTACTGGTTACTAAAGGGACTATACTTTATCATCTTTCTTCTATTACAGGCCACACTTATAATATTCAGAAGTTTGAATCATTAAATATTCTGAAACACTAAAAAAAGTCGCTGCAATTTAATTTTAACCCGCTTCATAAGCCAAACTAATTACGAGGTAACGGATACTCAACAGATTTCTTTCAGAGCTATTTTAAATTCTTTGTTAATCTAACTAAAGAACAAGATCTCACTAATTATGTGTTGACTTAAAAATAGTAAAGACGAACCATATTGAATGTTTGAGGTATTTTTGATTGCACGAGTGGTTAAATATAGGGTTACTATGAAATCGTGTTATGTTAAAGAAGACAGATGTTTTAGTGTAAAATTAGTCACTTACGTTGCATTTTAGAGTGATATCCTTTTTAACTGAACTGGAACTTTCTGTAAGAATGAGAAAAAAATATATACATGAATTTTCTTGTGAAATACTTAGGTTTTCATCATGTGAATATTTATTGTGTGTATGAAAGAAATACAAATATGGTTCATTCTTGTTCTTACCCTTTTAAAAAAATACAAAAACAAATGATGGTTTATATATTTTTACAAAGTGAATGTTTTAAAATTCACAAATAACAATACAATTGGAGATTAGTAAGCCGCAATTAATAGTGCTCGAATGCATCTATTTTAACTATCTTATTTTAAAATGTTGTACGTCAAAAGATGCTACCTACACCAAATAAAATATAATGAATATACACTAACAGGGAACCTCGTATTCAAAAAATATAATCATCGAAGGAAATTAAGAATGACAGAACGTTCAAAGAGAAATTACTCTAACCACCCAAAGTAAAAAATCCGACCAAATGTTACTCCATTTTGATTTACGTGTGAATAAAAATGATTTAACATTTAATTATAGGTACCCAAGTGATTTATAGAGCAGTTTCTTATTAAAGCGCCCTTATGGGGACTCACAGCTCGTAAGATCGACAAGCGATTATGTTTATTTATTAATTTCAAAATGTTTATTTTACAAATGTGAGTGTAAACAAGGCGGACTCAATGCTAAAATCATTATCTCCCAGTCAAACCTTTAGATTAGGAGGAAAAAATGTTACCTAATCAGGAAAATTATGATTACCTATTTCTAATTTAGAACTACAGTATTGGGAACGTGCACGATAGTAGCGCCCTCTGTCAATCGCGACTTTCAGGGCACCTGTCAAATTGTGACTGATAAGTGTTTGTTATTTTATATTAAATAAAGCAAATTTATGAAATAAAGAAAGTCAATAAATCGTATTTTAGAGGCAGTTTGTACAAGCAGTAGGAGAGAAAAATGGATATTGTAATAAAAACTGGTTTTGAATGTGTAAAACACAAAATCTATTTCCAGCCCCAAACTTTGCTAAAAGGTAGCAAATGGTTTAAGCCGAACACGTAAGGAATGTAGAAGAAGTACGAAGTAAAAGCAATAGTTACTTTATTCGAGCCAATATAATTCAACAAACATCAGTGACCATTACACCTTATAAAACAAGGTTAATCGTAAGTACTTTCCGAACCTAAAAAAAACATTATTTATGTAGACCGCGAAATCGAGACCTCACCTGCAGGGCACAGGGGCGCGGGGGGAAGCGATAGCAGGTTGTGTGTGGGGTGCTGGCAGCGCGGATACACCGAATTAGTTCGAATAGAATCAAATGAGTTTTCCAAATCCTAACATAAGAATATTTAACAGAAAGACAACTACTAAGTACTTACGATCAATTGAAACAGCTACCACTACACATACCTAAGCCTATTTTCTTTCTCGTCTCTAAAAATGTATAAAATACGTTACATTTAAAACAATTAGAAACACGACTACCGTTTTGCAATTTGCTTAAAAAAGTATAATAACAGAAGATTTTTATGAATGACAGATCGACTATATACATATAAATCATTACCTTCTACACGAAACGTGCAAATTACATAACGGCAGCCGTGTTTCTAATTTGTTAATTATAAAATTTATTTACCCATTTTCATAGCTTTGACGACAAACATTGACAACTAGCCCCGAATAGTTGCACATTTTTGCCACGGCATGCGCAGTGATCGTTTTCTTTTCCCCCACCATACACTCCGCACGGTCCCAATAGTAGTAGTAGTAGTTTCCAGTTTTAAATAACAGTAGGTACGAGTACGAATGACGATTTTTTATTGTACGAATTGTCAATCAAAGTTGTAGCAATGCGAAGATTATGGACTACGAAAACTCTTTCAAGTATTACATTTAGTTTTGGTATCAATAGCGCCATTGATGAAACAAACATTTTGTTCGTATACTTTGGACTAAATGATTTTGACGTTTCTTTTAGTTTAGTTTAGCTTAGTTACACTATAACTTTAAACTATATAAAACTATCAGCCTTGTATTATGAGTTTGTCAGATTTGACGTTTTTAAAGACGCTTGCTTTACAGAGGAGCTTAAACCAAAGGCTTGGGCCGATTTCGTGATTGATTATAAACTCATCTAATGATTAAATGTTAAAAGTGGTTGAAAATCTCTAATTGTGCGTGTTTTGAAGACAAATTCCTTAACCAATTGTAAGATTATTTTTGTCAACACCGACACTATAATATATCGCGATCCAATATTGCGATCCGACTTGATGGCCAGTGTCGAGTATACAACCGTTGCATTAAGTTGGCATTATGTGCGAAACCTTAGTCTGTCCGTTGACAGGTTGGCAACACTGACAAATACTCGCCACTTGCCATCGAGCGGTTGGACGAAGCGGACGTGAAATAATCGTGTACTAGAAGAATAAATCCAAGTAAATCACAGCAATCATCGTTTCATTTCTGAGTTTGAGGGTTGATCTTTCAACTCAGAAGTGGGATCTGTGCAGCACACCCACAATTTATCGGAAATAACACCTGGAACACATTTTTTTTTCTTATCTTCGGATTTGTTGATAACTACATTGAAAAATGGATTGTGATGCTACTGAGGGTAATCGGCTACGAAAAAGCCGTTCCCGTCATACTCCAGACATAGAATACCGTCGTAAACGCCGTCGTGAACATGCAAAGAGTGCGGATAAGTCAAGTGAAGCAAAGCGGAAGCGTCGCAGAGTTGCACGTAGTGAATCTACCGACGTGAGTGAACGAAAAGCTCGATCGAAGACTCGCACTGAGAAAAGACGAACCCTGAAACGTAGCCGTAGCCGCAGACGCAGACATGAACATCGACCAAGCCGCAGCACGGAGAGAAGCAAGAAGGTGAGGCGGCATTCAAGACGCAAGCGGAGTTTATCGCGTCGTGGTAGCAGCTCCTCGAGCAGCGTGAGTGAGACAACGATACCAAGTAAGAACTTAAATACCCACACTTTTGCCAATAGTGAAACTCAGTTATTTTTAAGTGAATTAGTCAAGTCTTTGAGTAGTGCTAAGCCAGAGGGCAATAAATTTCCGATGTTAGGTAACGTTATCCCCGAATTTGACCCCATGATTAAGGGCCAAACCATTCATATGTGGCTCAATAAGGTAGAAGAGTGTGCGAAATTATATAATTGGGGTAGTGATCAAATTATTCATTATGCCTTGCCACGTTTAGTTGGCGTCGCGCGTACCTGGTATCAAGCCTTGCCTACAATGTCATTTTCGTGGCCTGAGTGGAAGACTAAGTTGATTGATTCCTTTCCTAGTAGTGACGATTACGCGGAGTTATTAACCGATATGCTATCCAAACGAGTAAAATACAATGAATCATTAGAATTATATTATTATGAGAAAATAAACTTATTAAACCGTTGCGAAATTTTTGGTAGACGTGCCGTTGATTGCCTTTTGTATGGTATTGAGGATCGTTCTTTGAGGTTAGGTGCAAAAGCAGCTAAATGTCAGGAACCAGAACAGGTGCTAAACTATTTCCAATCTATAAAGCAGCAAACTAGGGATACCGATAGGACAAAAACTAATGTGTCTGATAAGCGTGGCCTAACTAATTCTTTTAACTTTAATCAAAAACAAAATTCAGCTAACGATGCTAAATCAAAGATACAAGGTAGCACGTCGATTGTTTGTTATAACTGTAGTGAGACAGGGCATTTTAGTTTTAAATGCCCCAAAAAGATATTAAAATGTAATGTTTGTAACCGATTAGGACATTTAACTATTAATTGTCCCCGTTTGCCAAATGAATCAAATAAAAATATCGAGAAAAGCTCTGACAAGACCGTCATGCAAGTTAACGTAGATAATTCAGGCAATGATAAGTATTTAATTTCCTTGAAAATAAATGGTAACGTTTTAAACGGATACATAGACCTTGGTAGTCAATGCACCTTGATGCAGTGTAGTGAGGCGGTAAGAATGAAAATTAAGTGGTCTGATCGCGATCTTCCGGTTATGAGAGGCTTAGGGAATAATATAGTTATGCCATTAGGTTTAGCACAGGTCGAAATTGAAATTCATGGTATTCTAGAAAAGGTAGACGTTTACATAGTCGAAGATGATGTTATTAAATATCCAGTATTAGTTGGACATAGTTTTACAGAAAAACCGGGCATAGTTATAATTAAAACTTCAGATTCCTTAACATTTAAAAGAGAAAATCAAACTAAACTAAACTTAATTTTGAAAGAAACTGTTACTGTCCAGCCTAAAGAAATCATGACCGTTCCAGTCCTAGCACATCAAAGCTACACTGGAACAGTGTACGTTAGGGGATCTATTAGAGGTCTACCTGAAAGTAAGTTTTATTTGATGCCTGGAGATTATGACTTAGATAATGGAGTAGGAATTCTAATGGTATTCAACTTAGGCAGTAAAATATTAACTTTGTCAAAAGACTCGTTAATTACTAGGGTTCTTGGTAATCAGAAAATGTATGATGTAAATATTTTAGATTTTACTGACTCAGATACCGAGTCGAGTCTAAACTATGGGGATCATTTGACTGATGCAGAAATTGTTTTACTCAAAAATCTTCTCAAAATGTATGAATGCTGTTTTTCGTCTAGCTTACGTGACTTAGGGTTTACTAACGTTATAAAAATGGAAATACAATTGACGGATAAACAACCAGTCGTTTACCGACCGTATCGCTTATCTTTTCCTGAACGTGAATTAGTGCGAACAATGGTAAAGGAAATGATTGATGCTGATATTGTGTCTGAATCTTCTTCACCGTACGCCAGTCCTATTCTTCTTGTGAAGAAGAAGACAGGCGAGAAGAGGCTCTGTGTTGACTTCCGAGCTTTGAACAATAGAACACTCAAAGAACATTATCCTTTACCATTGATCGACGATCAGCTAGATAGGTTAGCCGGTAACTCACTTTTTATTAGCCTTGATCTTGCATCAGGCTATTATCAAATCCCGATTGAAGAAAGTTCACAGCCTTTAACCGCCTTTGTTACGCCTGACGGGCAGTACCAATTTAAAAGAATGCCTTTTGGGCTTGCTAATGCCCCGTCTATTTTTCGAAGAGCAATGAATAGAGTTCTTTCTAAGCTTGAATACGTAGTTATCTATATGGACGATATCCTGATACCAGCACGCTCTTTTGATGAGGGTCTTACACGTTTAGAAGAGGTTTTAAAGCACTTAGCTAATGCGGGACTGACATTGAAATTAAAGAAATGTTTCTTTTTCGAAAAAGAGCTTGATTTTTTAGGTTTTCATGTATCAGGGAGTGGCATACGTCCGGGTTCACGGAAAACTCTTGCTATCTCAAATTTTCCAGTGCCCAGAAACGTTCATGACGTTCGACGTTTCATAGGACTCGCTAGTTTCTTTCGTAGATTTGTCAAAGATTTTGCGCTTCTCGCATGTCCCTTAACAAACCTTTTAAAATCAAAATTTGAATGGAAATGGACCGATGAGCATACTCGGGCATTTAATATTTTGAAAGAAAAATTAGTAGAGCGACCTATATTGGCTTTGTACGACGCGAACCTAGAAACAGAGCTTCACACGGATGCGTCAAAGATCGGTATAGCAGGTATCCTTATGCAGCGAGCCAGTGATGGACAATTTCGACCGGTAGCCTATTATAGTCGGAAAACGACAGACGATGAACAGAAATTTCACTCATTTGAGCTAGAAACTCTCGCTGTTGTTGCATCACTGAGCCGTTTCAGAGTGTACTTGTTAGGTTTAAAATTCAAAATAGTCACGGATTGCAACGCGTTAAGGACAACGTTGACTAAGAGAGACCTTGTCCCTAGAATTGCTCGTTGGTGGGTGCAGTTGCAGGAGTACGACTGTAGCATTGAATACAGAGCAGGGTCTCGTATGGCTCATGTAGATGCTCTGAGTCGTGCTCCAGTAACTGAACCTACGATTCAGGGAGATACACACGTGATTGATGTTCTTCAGGTTGAGGTTAAAGATTGGATTGCGACAGTGCAGAGTAATGATGACGAGATTAAACGAATCAAGGAAATACTTTTAGATGAAAATACAAAATTTGTTGCTGATGTACGAAATAATTATCAGGTTAAGGGTGAGCATGTGTATCGTATTTTAGATGATGGTATTCGTTGGGTGGTACCGAGAGGTGTTAGGTGGCAGGTTCTGCGCATGAACCATGACGACGTAGGCCATTTCGGTTTTGAAAAAACGCTTAGTAGGTTAAAGGGGACATTTTGGTTTCCCAAAATGCGTCGCTTTACAAAAAAGTACGTCTCGTCATGTTTACAGTGCGCACACCACAAGGCACCATCAGGTCAGAAAGAAGGTTTTCTACACCCGATCCCTAAAATAGAAATGCCTTTTCACACATTACATGCGGACCATCTCGGCCCGTTCGTTCGCTCTAAAAAAGGCAACGTTTACATATTGGCAATAGTAGATTCTTTTACGAAATTCATCAATATACGCGCTGTTAAAGATACAAAGACCTCTTCTGCCATTAAAATATTTAAAGAATATTTCAGTTATTTTGGAACACCTTCAAGACTGATCACAGATCGAGGCTCATGTTTTACTAGCGCGAAGTTCAAAGAATTTACCAATAAACTTAATATCAAACACGTGTTAAATTCGGTTGCAACCCCTAGAGCGAACGGGCAGGTCGAGCGGTTCAACCGGACAATACTAGATGCTCTCAGTACCAAATGTCATGGTAAAAATGAAAATACTTGGGATGAGTATGTAGGTGATATACAATTAGGCATAAATACAACTGTAAACAAAACTACAGGCAAGAGTCCCTCAGAGTTACTTTTTGGTTGCAAACTGATTACGTCAAGTGAGAATATGTTAGGTGATGTAATTAGTGAAACATCTAAATTAGTTAGTGGCTCGGAATTAATGCAATTGAGATCTAATGCTAAAGATAGAATTGACAAAGATCAGGAAGTAGCTAAACGGAGATTCGACAAACATAGGAAAAGTGCTAGAACATATAACGTAGGAGATCTAATAAGATTAGAAAGAACAATAATTGACAAGGATCATTTAGGTAAATCTAAGAAGCTTATACCAAAATTCCAAGGCCCTTATCGGATTGTTAAGATTTTGCCGAATGATAGATTTGTAGTTGAGGATACACCACTTACTAGGAAAGGAAACAAACGGTATGAAAATGTAGTTGCAATTGATAAGATTCACCCATGGCTTAATTTTAATGATTGCTCTTCTGAGGCTAGTGAAAATGACGAATGTAATGATACTGATAATGAAATTAATAAATGAACTTATTGAAATTAATCTTAGTGTAGTCTTACAATGTTATTGATAGAATTGCAAAATGTGTGTCCTGTTTCAATGAGAGGTTAGTGCAGAAACGAATAGCATTTTTATGCTGCATAGAAAGCCTCGCATTGTTGCAGAACATGATAATTTGAAAGTGATTGTGATAAATGATTTAGAAATAATTATGATCAGTGCAGATGGTGAATGAGACTGTGACTATAGCATAGTACAGTTTCGCACAGATGATCACTATTTAGTTTAAGTATTATTGTTTATACACTTTTAATGTATGTTTTAAAGTTTTTTTATTATTGTTATTAAACATTGTTTATTTTTGTAGAATGTCAGATATATTAAATTATTTATTTTTATCAGATGTAATAAGTAAGTAAGCACAAGTTACGAGCAATCAGTGCAGAAAGAGAACTATACCAAATTGATTAATACCGCACAGATGATTGTAGATCGTGATAGATTGTGTTAGACTGAAATGGCACAAGTTACGAGCAATCAGTGCAGATAGCGAATGGTATTGATTGAAATGGTATCGCACAGATGATTGTAGATCGTGGCAGATTGTGCAAGATAGTCATGTAGTTAAGTTTAACGAAAATTTTGTAAGTTTTAGTTTATTTTTATTTTTTATTTTTTTTCCCTCACTTTCTCTCCTCGAGTTTGTATTTTGTATTTCAATTTAGTGAGAGGACTCACTCAGTATAGGATGGCCGAGTTGTAAGATTATTTTTGTCAACACCGACACTATAATATATCGCGATCCAATATTGCGATCCGACTTGATGGCCAGTGTCGAGTATACAACCGTTGCATTAAGTTGGCATTATGTGCGAAACCTTAGTCTGTCCGTTGACAGGTTGGCAACACTGACAAATACTCGCCACTTGCCATCGAGCGGTTGGACGAAGCGGACGTGAAATAATCGTGTACTAGAAGAATAAATCCAAGTAAATCACAGCAATCATCGTTTCATTTCTGAGTTTGAGGGTTGATCTTTCACAATGATCATTAAAATAGCCATTCTGTTATTTGGTAAAGTTTTTTACTTCAAAACACATACAATCGTAAATATTTAACGGCTGGTAACGACGTTTCACCATTACCTAGTTGAGTTTATTATCGATTACAGTTGACCTAAAAGTATGCAAGTTTGCCAGACGTGTAGCCCGTGTGTCATACGGGTAATATGATATTATGATAAGTTATGTCACCCCGCTATGAATTATGGTTAAAAAATATTTGTTAACTTAGCTCAAGGGGTTAAATTGCTGTTTTCTGTCTATTTTAATGTTTATACTGATTTATTTGTATTAAGGGATTTGTAATGAGTGTTTTTATGGATGAATGGTCTAATGAATGTCTAATAAAGCTTGTGAAGATAAATTGAAGATTTATGTTTTCATCTTTTTATTAAATTATTTGAATACGGATTTTATTTTAATTTTCAATCAATGTTATTGTTTATGTTTATAGGGTCTGCGCCACTTTATTATATTTGCTTTTTTGCTTTGTTTATAGTAACCTCCAGTAAAAATTCGGACTACCTAGGGGTAACCTAGGTAGAGATATAGGTAGGTATGTTGTTGCCTGGTACATAAAACAAGGAAGAATATTTCTTACTTCGAAACCAGACAATTGGTGTGTTGACTGACTCATATTTATTTTATTTATTTAATTCCTAAATCAACTCCTAACTTAAGCTACACAACGTCTCTAATATCTAGACTTACTAACGTTATATTTAGTGGATTATAGACGAGAAAGAGACGTGCTGTCTTACTGACGCATATTTAATCAAAGCACAAAGGGAATATTCGATCAGGTTCGATTCTCTGGTTGAGCTGCGTTTGCTTGTGGAATTAGTAATAACTATTATTATGGAGGTGGATTTTGATGAAGATTATAGGGGGATTTTAATCGCCCGTGTATTTTGAGGTGTTTTCACACGTACCTAGAGTTTAAATATGAGTAGGTAAGAAACAGTGTGAAAAAACATTTTCATGCCTTTTGAAGTTTACGCAAATACTACTCAGTGATTAAAACACACTTTACGGATTGATTTCGCAAATATTTATTTTAATAAATGCCTGATGTTTCGAACGCTTAAATTACAGCATCCGATTCTGGTCACAGGCAGACTAAGATTTTATATAACGTAGTTATGAAAAATTAAACTACCATCACTCATTAATTTTAATTGAAAAGAAAAAGAAAGTGAATTGAAATGAAATGAAAAATGAGTATATACGACACAAATATTAAAAAAACAGAAAAGAAAATACAATAAAAAAAAAATTGTGTCATAAGGCTCAGCGAAATTCGTGACAGCTTGGTCTGACTGACTTAACTGTAGGTATTGCAACGACAGTACATGCAGCTATTTTTTTGATTATTATTACCAATATTTATTTTTTAATGTTTTTTATCAATTATGTTGTGAAGGGAATGTTGGTGAAGTTGAGAAGACGAAAGCTTTTGCTTTAATTTTTATTTATTTTTGTTTTTTATTCAATTTATGTGTTTAAACTAATTCGAAAGGGTTCCCGCAGAATACCAGTATCGTGACACGCCTCGCGCGCAGTGCCACACAGCGCTGCCAACCTATCCACATTTAATGCATATTTTAAAGATTTTTTTTGTTAAACAAATTTGTAACTAAATCAATAAGAAAGACTGCGGAGTTGCGGACACAGACAGAAACATAAGAAATGTAAAAAAAAAACATTTCGCCTCGATAAGTTCAATTTCTGATTTACTGCTGCATCAAATATCCTTTTAACTTATGTTTCTATATTTTTAATAAATCGTAAGAAATATTTGTAGTGTTGGCAGGTAAAACCGTGTCGGAAATCGGTTCAGCCGTTCTCAAGTTTTAGCGAGACTAACACAAATAGCAATTCATATTTATTACATGGATAATTGGGTAGATAAATGATCATTTTTTTCCTTTAATTAACTATTTATTCCAGCAATAGATTCGTAGAAAAAGAATTCCTAGATACACTTCTTACGAACGAAACGAAATCTACAATTTACTAAACGAAAAGCACTGAGCATTACAGCCCCGGCTCCAACATTCATCCCCCGATCTAGAATCAATCTGCGGGCCCCGGGGCCCCGAGGCCTTGGAGCGGGCCTCGAGAAAATAATGTCTTACTAGTTTCGCTGTTTGTGTTCACAGGCATTAGCCTTCGAGACTTGTAGTGATGGGAAAGGGTAAGGTAACAAACGACGCGTTTGGTGTATTGGTTAGCGCTCCTGACTATAACGCCAGCCGTCACAGGTTCGAATCCCGCAAGGGGCAAATGTTTGTGTGATGAGCACGAACATTTTTACCTAAGTCATGGATGTTATAAGTATTTAAGTATTTTATGGGAGACGCCCCCGTCATAATCGTTGTCTGGTACTTCGTAACACAAGGAAGATAATTCCTTACCACGAAACCAGACAATTGGTGTGTTGTCTAGCGCATATTTAAAAAAAAGAGATTTACCTATGTTTTTTACAGTTCCTATTATCATTATCATTGTCAGCCAAAGGACGTCCACTGTTGATCGAAGGCCTTTCCTAAAGCTTTCCACAGCGGCCAGTTGCAAGCGGTCTGCATCAAATCTTATTTAAGACGCTCTGCGTAGTGTCCCAATTGAATAATAAATAAACAAAAACAGTGTTATTACAATCAACAAGTAAAAGTAGAAATAAATATATATAAACATTAACTAATACAGTTTAAATAGGATAGTGTTAACAGGGCAGCTATAAATAATATTCACAATATTAATTGCATTGTACCTCGCACTTGTATTCATTTAAACTGATTATGCCTACACGTGGATTACGTGGTTGGATGTTTTACCATTTATAGTGTATAAGTTATTTTTAAGTTAATCATGGATTACATTTGTTTGTAATCCTTTAAATAAAAATAAAAAATATAATAAATATACATCGAGTGTCTGTCCATCTTGTCGGTGGACGGTTGGTGGGTCAAAGTGTTTCCAATATAAAACTTTTCTGCCAAATAGCTGCTGTTTTAAGATGTTGTATTTTATTATGTCGTCGTCGTTTATCGTATTTGTCGATATGCTTATCATAAGTGTGAGTAACAATTTAACTAACTTAACAGACCTTAAAAACAAGAGAGTTGGATCTATGCAATCTTTCTGACATAAATAAATAATAATTTTAAATATACAAGTGCTGCAACGCTGCGCTAAGCCGAATCTCTCTCTCTCTGAATCGCTAAACTTTGAAAATCTTAAACTGAAAAAATTGCAAAAACATTTGTGTTCGATACTTGACAAACATTATCGACTTTGCCACATCCCTAAATTCTATTTACTGTCCTCCTCGCGTGTACTACAGGGATGCACTGGACGTCTCCCGAGAAATTCCAGGAAATTCAAGAAAATTTCCTTCATTGAACCGTTCGCACGAGTAAACTCTAGAACAGACTTTGGCCTACTTAAAAAAAAGCATTTATTAACTTAGGACATCACAAACACACACAAACTAGAAGCACACAGAATAACACATAATTTACAAAAGTCTTTAGACATTATGGCACTACGACTTATTTGCTGACGCGCCGACTATGGCACCTAGTGTCTCAGAACTAGCTGGCCCGCGTATCATCGACTCTTTCTGTGCCACGGTTGGTTCTAGTTTAGATTCAAGAGCAAATCCATTTTAGATAAATAATACATGTTCCTACGTTCTAGGTATTCTAATCGAATATAAAACTCACTTCGCAAAGGTAGGTTGTCTATTGCATCGCTTCAAACGCCCGAGGCTTCGTCTAACTACGTCTACGCCGAGTACAGGTATTCGTATGTTCAGATTCGAACGTTAAATACACCAACTTTTATAAACAGGATTGCTAGATGTAGTGTAGGAAGCTAGAAACAAATATATTATAAATGCGTTATTTAAGCTTTTAAGCCGGTATTAAGGGGGTTAAATTTCTTTTTAACAAATTTTATTATTAAACTAGCTGTGCCCGCGACTTCGTCCGCGTGGAATAGTGACTTTGGATAGAATTTTTAATTTATAGGCTTATGATTTTACAAATAAGATACTTAAGTATAAGTACTTATAAGTACGCAAGATATAAAGTATTTATATAGTACATTTTAGTACTCACTTATCATTAAAATTGGCCATATTACAACAATAATAAGCAAGTAGTAGGTACATCAAAGGTGATCAATTATTATGACCATACCGATTATTTGGACGTTCACAATTTGTATTTCGATTAGGAATTCCTTTGTTTGATAGGATAATATGGTTACTTTACTTTTAACTACTACTTTGCCACAAAAAAAACTACTACTTTACTAACATTTTACTTTGTTGTGTGGAAAAAATGGATCTAAATATAAATTTTTTCATGGCATTGTTTTGTTATACTTTGGCAAGTACCATAGAGTACCAAATATTCATTTAATTTATACAAACCAATATGGAGGAAACACTACACATTGAATTAAAACACTTTACAGATTCATTTCCACCCACATTTATTTTAAATTGTTTCGCCTCGGCCCCGTCCCGCCTTAGCCCCGGCCCCATCGAACGGGATAAAAAGTATCCTATGTCCTTCTCCTGGTACTAAGCTACCTCCCCACCGTTTCGTCCCGGTCCCGTGCTACCCCAGCCCCGGCCCCGTCTAGCGGGACAAAAAGTATCCTATATGCAGTATCTTATGTCCTTCTCCTGGTACTAAGCTACCTCCCCACCGTTTCGTCCCGGTCCCGTGCTACCCCAGCCCCGGCCCCGTCTAGCGGGACAAAAAGTATCCTATATGCTTTTCCTGATTCTAAGCTACCACCCCACCAACTTTCAGCCAAATCGGTTCAGCCGTTCTCAAGTTATAAGTGTTGTAACAAACACGACTTTCTTTTATATATATATATTTTCTGCCTACCCCCTAAGTCTATTAGCGTGATTATTTCTATCCTAGTTTACTCTCCAAGTGATGCTGAGTCAAATAAAAAAAGCCCCATCAAAATCGGTCCAGTAGATTCTGAGATTAGCCCGGACAAACAGACAGACAGACAGACAGACAGACAGACAAAAATTTTAAAAATTGTTGTTTTGGCTTCTATTACGGTAATTAAGACCCCCTGTAACAATTTTTCATAAAAATCTTCAATGTACAGAAATCGATCTTTTACAGTCTTATTATATGTATTATTATTATATGTATAGATAAGTTCCTTATTTATTATAAACGATGTTATCGAAATAAAGCTACGACTCCAATAGGTATTAACTGAATGCCCAAAACATTCATAATACATTTACAAAACTGATCCAACAGAATATTTCAGCACAACTTTGTAGAGCTTTAAAATGCGCCGCCAGCGCCACCTGTGTCGAAACTACGAACTACTAGACTGTGACTGAAACTCAATGAATTTAAATTTGCAGTGAAGCACCTTCATTAGCCTGCATTTTGTTGACTGCGTTCTAGAATGTAGATTATTCGATGTAGAGTCGTGTCTGTGTTAGTTAGCGAATATTCATGGATCGAAACACTTTTCGATTTATTTCGACCACATTTATTTGAAATTAAACGCCTGAAGTATCGAATGCTTTAAACTTACAGCATTAGTGGTCACAGGCAGGCTAAGGGGTTATTTGTAATGACAAATAAAGGCGTTTTTGCACGTTAATTTGCAAGTACTTTATATTGGTCAAAATGTATGAAGTGCTGGGATTTTCTAAGGTATGTCAAACTGTACTACTCTATAAGGTCACCTCGATTTAAGGCTTAGATATTCCATTTTTACGATGTTTCGATTGAGTTTAAACATGGAAACACTAATTATTTAAATCTCGAATCTATATATGTTATAGAAAAAGATTACTAGAAAGCTGGATTGTGGTTGGAAACACGATTGTAATTACTTTGCTCGATAATAATTGTCTCAGAAGTGGGCCCCTTTTTTTTCGTATTTTCTATGTAGTTTTCAAATTATTGGACTTATATTTATGAAAATCACATATTTTAGTAGGTAATTCCATTCTACACATATACATGTTAAAATGATTTCAAAATGTTTGTTATTTAGATCAGAATAACGAAATATCTAAAAACACTTTATTTGACCTATTTCGACTTTTTTGATCTTGATTTGCTCAAGCTACACAGATGTGAGGAACAGGGGATTATAAGAATATACATTTTGACCACATAAGTGAGATCTCAGCTATGAATCAAATGTTTTTTTTTAGTTTTTATCGGTGTTATGTTCAGGCAAAGAAAGGTCCATTTTTTTCATTAGTCTGTATTCTTTCTTACAAGCAGCAAATTCTTCCAATTGTCTTTTTAAGATTACTTTAGACACCAAAGATGTTTAGGGCGTCCAATCGTTTTTTTCCAGTTTTATTAACATTTTCATTCATAAAACACTGATTTAGTGATTCTCACACTTGTGACGATGGTGATTCGCGCAACGACTTTGACGCAACAGTTGATCGTCGTGTCATCTCTGTTCTATACATGCAAGCAGAAATAGCGCTATCTTTTTATTCAAATGACAAGCACGAGACACCATTTCCTCATTCCCCTTGACGCCACTGCGAACGCTGGACCTATGTCAATTTTTGCAATTTTATTTGCGTACTTAATTACGTAAAACACCTAAGAACTAATAATAGCTAATTTCGCCGCGCCGCGTCACGCTCAGTTGGATCAGCACCAGTCTTATACTAATCAAAGGTCGCGAGTTCAAATCGGGGGGGTATCATGAATATTTTTCTACATAGTCACAATATTTTTTTAAAAAACGAAATAAGTATTTATTTTAATTTTTGGACATTTTAACATTTAAAATAAAAAAAAATAAAAATAAAAACTAATTAAATTTTTAGTTTTTTTTAAAGTAGCAAATCCTATTAAAAAAACTACATAACAATGAAAATAAATTTCAAAAAGAAAATTAGTATCAAAAACATCATCACCATGCGGATAAATCTCCTCAATGCCATGAGGATGGAACCCCCAACCTCTACGTGTTAAGCAAAATAAAAAGAGATAGGCTGTAGCGACATATATAATTGTTGTGAATAAATTAACTATATTTTTGTACCAATCGTAGAGATGAATCCGTTTCTATAGTAACAATATAAACAAAAAGCATAAAACACTCATGTCAAATTATTGTAGTTTTGAACATTTTCTCTATTTGGAAAAATCAGAGCTAAACCATAACTGTAGGTTTAGCAGTAATCTCAAATGCTAAAGCTGTGCCCTGGTGACTCTAGTATATTGGAGACGAGAAAATATTATATGAATTTGAGGGAGGGAGAAAATTATTAGGTGATAGGTCTATATTAATTTTATTTATTTATTTACATCTAGACTCCTGTGACAAAATACAAACATTGGAGGTTAAATTAAGGTCGGTCTAGCTCTCTTCGTGTATGGAACTCAGGTTTCCATGTTATTTACGTACGTACGTACACATTTTCTGAATCGTGTAGTAATAATGCATTGACTATCTATGTCTTATTTGGTGACATGGACTTGAGCGACGAACATGGAGATTACTCAGTATAATCCAATTATATTTACATTCAGAAATGTCAAATCTGAATAATTTTTTCAATTTTGTTCTGTCGAAAATGTGTGGAGACTGTCTTAATTTTATTTTTATAACCGTTCCTCAAATTGCTGTTACTGAATATTCAAAACAACTTTGGTATTTGTGACACATAATAATTCTATTAATCTTGTAGTTAGCGCCAAATGGCGCTTCGGGGTCACGAAGGGTTCCGTACCATTATCTATGAAAATGGCATAAACATCATATCTGTTGTCAGGGAGTCCCATACAAAAGATATGAAGTCCTAATAATGGGGCAGCCCCTCATTATTATCATTATTAGAGTAGATAAGTTGTATGAGAGCAACCTGAAAAAAAAACTGTTTTTTAAGTTTTTGTTTTTTCAACGGCAACATGAATACATCCTTTCTGAAAATTTCAACTGTCTTACTATCACGATTCATGAGATAAACCCTGGTGTTGCCCTTTCGGTGCAGGAACTCATGCTCATCATAATTCATACCTTGTAGGGAGGTGTCTCAAAAATATTTTAAAATACATATTTTAGGCGGTGTGATTAGGATATAAAGAAACCCATGCCAAATTACAGTTTTATAGTAAAAAAGGTCTATAAGCTAGACTACAAAAAGTCAAACATGGCACAACCATATATGGTTTATCAAAGTAATTGTGTGGGTGCGGTGCTCTAATTAACAAACCTAGACAGTTGAAATATGGCATCTAGCTAGGTAATAATGTGTAAGCGAAGGAAAAAATCTGAAAACAAAAGAAAGTTTTCTAATTGTAGGGTCTGAAACCTTTATAATTAAGTGGATGGAAGCTTGCACAAAATATGTATTAATGATTTATGAATAAGCAAATAAATATTTCTATAAAAAGTTATGATATCCCAACAAAAACATCAATGTGAAAAATGATAGCCAAGTTCAATGCTCAGTATATTTGATAGTGAACTTCGCCGAAAAAAGTATTGCATCTAAATGAGAGATTACTATTAACTACTTTTGCCTTACTATTTTCTTACTTTCTAACACATGATAGTCAAGTCATTTTTATAGTTCAGGCTGATATTAAGCGAGTATTTTAAGCGTGGTGTGGGTGACCTCGATAGTAATTATTTTAAACCATTAATTTACTTGAACCATTTCACGGGACATCAAAAATATACGCGGGCGACGTCGCGGGAGACGACTAGTAAATAAAAAACTTTGATATTATTAAAGGATTACTGAAACGATAAAGAAACCTTTGTCTTTAATTTAGCTTTCCATATTTGTAATGTTAAATGGAAGCGTGAAACATACTGCGCAGACCCTAGATAAACTGGGAACAGGGCAAGAGAATGATGATGATGATTTGAAATGTTATGAATTTCAGTGTGTAAAAAAAAAACCATGACAAAATTCTCGTGATGGGTGAACTTTGACTTATATACCTACTGGTTTGTACGGAACCCTAAATTTGAAGTGCCATATCTGTAATGGTCTTCAGTCATCATCAATTGGAAGACTGATGGAAGATAGTAGTGAGACTATAACTGTGTCGACAAAAAGGATCTTAATATAAACCACCTAAATGTTATTACATTACATTTCCTACACCTATGGGTTGGCTGGAAGAGGTATCTTTTAGGGATAAGCCCACCTTTGTTCACATTGTGACTTCTTGTACCTATTTTCTGTACATCTTATAAGTGCAATAAAGAATATAAATATATAAATGTTATCGGATATTCTTTCTTGTTTTTATAATGGTTACAGGTTGCTGGCATAAAGTGCTGACCAGTCGTGTGAGAATGAAATGCCACTCTTTGCGTTCCTTGTTCTTTCGATAAACGTTTAGACTAAAAAGCATGTATGGTGTACTAAAGAAACCATTTTGTAAAAGTTCTTCGGGGTTCTGCTAGATGGCGTGGGTATGTTACTTACAAAAGCGCATGAAGTATCTTATTCAAGAAAATTTTGTTCCTTAAATAAACACTAGATGGCTTAATTATACACGAGATTTGTAAGACAAAGTTGACAGAAAAAGTTTTGTGCGGGGGTGCTGGTGGGGGAAGCGCCCCGCACTTTTAACAAGGGGGCGGGGCTTATGAGATAATTTGACGGAATAAGACGGCCTTAAGTGATAATATTTTAAAGACCGATTCAACAAAATAAATAATTCATTTTTTGTAGAAAACACTTTGGGTTTTTATCCGCTAGTTTTTGAGAAAATTGGCGTCTAAGGCAATTTATTTTTTCAGATATTATTTTTTTATTAAATACGGACAAGATTAGAGAAAAAGAAGGTTTTGGCATTGAATTGAGAGAGGCGAAGCCGATGACGTAGTAAACATTTTAAATTGTTAGGGGGTTGTTTTAAATAATGATATTGTCTTTGTTAAGGAAAATAATAAAAATGAAAATCTTTGATTTTCCAAAAAAATATGATTGTGTCCTGTTTCTATGATGTGTACAAAGACACTGTTAAAATATTATCACTTCAAAGGATTTGTCCTTATACTATACGGACAGCTATATATTATGTTCTTTAATCTGCACATTCCAGTCTGTACACCCCTTAAAGTAACACATAAAGTGGTGTTCGCGTAAACTTCAGAACCAAATAAGTTACCGATTAATCGGTTGTATTTGTTAGCCTTTTGGATGATTCAGTTCTAGAGTAATTTGTATGAATATTCATTAAACGTCTTAAACTAACTTTAATGTAGGTACCGTAACTTCTGGGGGCGTATTAAGAAATAGGTGCTTCTTAATTTTTCCTTTGCAGGAAGGTCAAATAGCGAAGAAAATCTTTTATTTTATAAATCAACTGTTATTTAATTATAAAAAAATACTGATATTTTAATTTATTTCATTTACTAACGTTGTTAACGCAAAATGTTTCTATTAATTTGTGTATGTGTTATTGAAATTACCTATATTTGAATAGACCCCTGGATTGTTAATTAAGCTCGCCTAATTATTTGTATTATTATTCGCCCCACTTCCGTTTCTTTGTGGAGGCACTGTATAAAGAACAAAGGAATGCATCTTAGGAATATAATGCAAGCCTTCTCTGGCATGGCTTATCTACATCTAGCCGACACAAGCATAAAGGCCCCTTTACACTATCCGATACGAAGTGCTATTACGAATTTTTAGCATAATTATTAAGCTCAGTTGTAATACTTGCCCTATAAAGGCCTGGGCCCACTACACCATACCATGACCGTGCTAACGGCGTATCAGACACGATAAGCAACAAGATACGCTTTAGTTTACCTACTGAACTGATCTACAGCGTTCTATGTTATATGGAGCAGAAGCGTATGAGCGAGCGTGTTTTGCCGATGCTGATTCGCTCCGTGCATGACACGCGACGGTGTTGGTCGGTGACGGAACGGTCCAGTAAATTATTATAATGTGACCCATGACTATTGTCTCGTTGTTGTAGCAATTAGTTGTGATAAGTTCGCTGGAAACCCGGGTCAGCCCGAAATGTGTTTCTTGGACTTTCTGTCTTGAAAATATTCGGAAACAGCTCTCCAGAGGGTGCCTCAGAAAGTACATACGTTAAGCGTTCTTGCGCCTAAAAGAGTGCCCTGCGCGCATACTTGATCACTGTAACCAATGCTATATAGTGCTCAAGTGTGTGCCAAGACGGTCTGACGACATAAAGAACCAAGCCGGCACAACCTGGTTTCGAGCAACAGAAAACAGAACGGCGTGGAGGAAGTTTGGAGAGGCATATGCCCTGCAAACACGTGCTGAAGAAGAAGAAGAAGTGTGCCAATGCCCAATCTCATTTGAGATTGACCACAGTGTCGGATACGATCAATGTTATTATTGCAAGATACCTAAGAACAAATGCGATACGAAAAATCGGATCGGACAGTGTGAACGGTGCATCAAGAGCCATATTATTATCTGTCGAGCAAACTCTTATGTTGGACTTACTTTATGGCCTTGTCAGCTAGAAGAACTACCGTCTTAGTTCAGACGAACCACCTTTTTACCCGACTGCAGAGGGTTATGTTTTTCGAGCTCTTTAGGTTTGTACGTTTAGCTCTTCTTGGCTACCTTTTTCAGTCTATCGCATCCGTATCATTAGATTGTAGTCTTATTAAGACGAATAACGTATTTTCAAATACAGTATAAATTAATTTCAGATTTTAAAACTTCAAAAGGCATACTTTAATGCAATGCACCCTTATCAACTACGATGCATAATTCGTCCTCGTCTGAATTCTTTGATATCATAACATGAATTAGCTTGTTGCTAATTATGTCACGTTTAATAGCCGAAAAATAGAGAGCTTAACCTCAGAATAAAATTAAATATACTTAGGTAACCATACTAAATGAATTATTTTACTTCTATTGATTTACAATTATAAAATCTAAACCAATATTAATAAACTTCGCAAAAACAGATCATCAATTTATGAAGTACCTATCTTTTACTTAAGAAACGATTCCTAGAATCCATTAGAAGGTTTAAAGAATAAAATAACACTGTTTCCCAGGCGGAAAACTACTCAAGGTAATCTTTTCATTTGGTATTGTTATAGTATTTAAGGTAAGTTTATTTTCTTGTTATCCTTTCATTTAGTGTAACAAATAATAATAATACGTTTTTTTATAAAGAAAAGGTAGTTTCGGTAACAAAGAGGACTTAAACTTAAATACTTATTAAGTTATTATAGTATTAACTGAACTAGGTGTAATGCATAGCTATTTATTTAATAGCTACTGTTGCGAGATTGCTCTCACAATATGATGAGGGCACGCAGCCTACGCGTTAAAAAGCACTTGCAAAATTCAACAGGCTTGTTAATGTGACGGTGGCCGAGTGGTATAGGCATACGCCCGGATTGCGTAAGACACGGGGTTCAATTCCTCGTCTGTCACAGAGTCACAGTTGCTTTTTACAAGTAAAATTTATAATATATAGTGACAAATATGGAGTAGATTGGTACCTACTAGGAGCTTAAGGAAACACACGTCTAACCTTTTATTGATTTATTTCCAGACTGGCGTAAGTAACATGAAAGATTTACACCTACCATCATAATATTTATAATTTGTATACCTACATTACACCTCCACCATTAAATCAAAACTTATAGTAGTTCTAATAAATAATTTAAACATTTTTTTGTTTTTGTGTTTTAAATTAACAAATGCTACCTAAAATAATGAGTTGTCTACAAGACACCAAATGGTTTAATGCTTAAATATACTTAATCTATTTCAAGACCGAATCTAACTACAGGTTTACGAATCCTCTTAGAGTTATTAGGTTCAGGTTGCTGCGGTGCATGGGACGTAGCTGGTGAAGCATTGTCAGCGGTAGGTATGGAAATTTGTTGCGGCGAATTTACTGAATTGGGTAGCTCTGTAGCACCGCCACTCCCATCCACCACCGCAACCTCGACCGGCACGACATCCTCCTTCCCGTTGTCTCGTGATTTCTCTAAAGAATCTTCGTTGTACGGTACCGATAGTCGGGACCTGCGACGAATTTGATCAACGTGTCTTTTAAATTGACCATTACCATTTTCCACTACACACCTACGCGACCCTTCACTGCGAACTACGCTACTCTTGATCCATTTATCCTGCGTTCCGAAACCTCTTACCCATACAGGTTCACCGACACTAAAACTGCGCTCTTCACCCCCCGAAAATTTAACTTGATTATCCTGTGCTTGCTTGACTCGCTCTTCAACAACGTAGTTACCACGAAGTAGATCGAACCTTGAGCGCAACGAACGCTTTTGTAATAACCTAGCAGGAGATTCCCCCGTTGTACTGTGAATCGAGTTCCTATACGTTAACAAAAAGGTTTGTAGGGCAGTATCGACGTCTACATTATCCCGTAAGGCTTTTTTTATTGTACGTTTGCATAACTTGACTGCATTTTCAGCAGCTCCGTTTGATGACGGATGATAAGCTGGCGAAAATAATTGTCTGATTCCGTTGTTTTGTAAAAAAGCTTCAAATTCAGTGCTCGTAAATGGTGGACCCTGATCTGACACTAATTCTACTGGTAAACCGAATCGTGCAAATGTACTTCGAAGTGTTTTTATGACGCATGCCGCAGTTTTTTGTTTCATTTCGTAAGCCTCGAGCCACTTAGAACTGGAATCGATCAAAACTAAATAAGAAAACCCTCTGTACGGTCCTAAAAAGTCAATGTGAAGGCGCGTCCTCGGCTGCGGCGCGTAGGGCCATGGGCGCGGGGCGGCTCGCGGCGGCGCGTCCGCCTCCCGCGCGCAAGTCTCGCACGCACGGCACTGCTGTTCTACATCCTCATCAATACGTGGCCACCAAACGTAGCTTCTAGCTAAACTCTTTGTCTTCACGATTCCTAGATGACTAATATGTAACTGTTTTAAAACAACCGGTCGTAATGTATCAGGTATAATCATTCTATATCCCCACATAACGCACCCATTATCCAAATATAATTCGTTCCGTCTCATAAAATATGGTTTAAGTGCTTCCTCTGGGCAAGTCACTGGCCAACCAGATTCAATGAAAATCTTAACCCTATTTAGTGTTTTATCTCGCGCCGAAGCCTCTTTAACCATGGCGTTAGTAACAGGCAAAAAGTTTTCTACAAAATTACTGTAAGTTACCTCCTCGTTATTATTATTTTTCTTTTCCTTATTGACATTAGGTGGTAATCTCGTCAATGCATCAGCACAATTTTTCTTGGAAGTAACGTACTCAATATCATACCGATAACCCGACAAAAGCACAGCCCATCGCTGTAAGCGCGACGCTGCCATAACCGGAATACCTACTTTATTACCCAAGATATAAGTCAGCGGTTTGTGATCCGTTCTTAGAATAAAATGCCTTCCATATAAGTACTGATGGAATTTGCGTATAGCAAACACAATCGCTAGTGCCTCTCGATCTATTTGGGCGTAATGGCGCTCGGCGGGCGAGAGCGAGCGCGAGGCGTAGGCGACGGGCCGCTCGCCGGCCGGCGTGACGTGCGCCAGCACCGCGCCGACGCCCACGCTGCTCGCGTCCGCCGTCAGCACCAGCGGTAGCGTCGCCGAGTAGTGCGTGAGCACGGAGCTGCTAGTCAGTCTACTCTTCAACTCCTCGAAAGCTCTTTGACATTCATCGCTCCATTCAAATTTTACACCCGCCTTTAGTAAATTATACAACGGTGCTAATAAGGTACTGACGTTTGGCACAAACTTAGCATAATACATAATCATTCCAATAAATGATCGAAGTTCGGATACGTTACATGGTGCAGATGTGTTAATGATGGCCTTTATCTTATTCGGGCAAGTATGAACCCCGTCCTTGCTGATAACGTGACCAAGATAGGTAATTGACTCCATGAAAAATTCACATTTCTCCCTTTTAACCCTCACACCATATTTTTGTAATCGCTCAAATACCTTATTTAAGTTGTCTATGTGTTCGTTTGGATTTCTACCAGTAATTATGATATCATCCAAAAATACCCCAACCCGCGGTAAATCTGCAAACATTTCTTCCAAACGACGTTGAAAAATGCCCGGGCTAGAGGCTAATCCATACACTAAACGATTATAGACAAATAAACCTTTATGTGTGTTTATTACAGTGTATTTCTTGGAATCGTCCAGTTCAAATTGTGCATATGCCTGAGATAAATCAATTTTGCTAAAGTGCTGCCCTCCATGCAAACGTACTAACAAGTCTTCTACCCTTGGTAATGGATAACGGTCAATTTCTAAAACTTTATTTAAGGTAATTTTATAATCGGCGCAGATCCTGATACTACCGTCTTTTTTAACGACTGGCACAATAGGCGTCGCCCAGTCGGAGCGCTCGACGGGAGTGAGGATGCCATCCCTCACGTGCTGTTCCAGCGCGCGCTCGACCGGCTCGCGCAGCGCGTACGCCAGCGGGCGCGCGCGCAGGAACACGGGCCGCGCGCCCTCTCGCTCGTGGACGCTCACTGACCCGCCGGTGTACCGGCCCAGTCCCTCCGCGAACACATTACAGTATCTGGAACTGAGATCGGACAACAATGACGAACCGTTCAACACATTATTTACATTACTACACTCAAACTTAGGCAACTGTATATTCAATTCTGCCAGCCATTGTCTGCCCAATAAAGCAGTTTTACCATTTTTTATAACATATAGATCCAATGTCTTTACATCACTATTGTATTTTACATTGGGTTGTATCTTTCCTACCGGTTTAACAATTTCTCCTGTATAATATCTCAGTAATAATAATTTATTATCAATTTTAAGTGAAATTATTATTGGTTTGCAATCATTTAAGGTTAACTTATTTAAATCAATGAAAATTACCTCTTCACTATGGTCACTATCACTGCTGTCTTCACCTTCAACCGAAGCCTGCACGTGATATTGGTTTGTTGTTAGGTTAGGACACACTCGCTTTAAGTGCCCAGGTCGATTACACACACGGCACACGTAACTACGGAATTTGCAGATAGATGCGTCATGTGAGTTGCCACCACATGCACTGCACCCGTGAGCTCGCTGATCCCGCTCCCCCGCGCGGCCTGGGCCGGGCGCGGCTGGTGCACGCATGCCTTTTGCCCGCCATGCACCTGCGCCTTGCGATGAGGACTCCCGCGCCGTGCCATCTCCCCGATCGCGTCTCGACGTCTTTGTCACGTTGCCGGCGCGCCTCGTTCCCGCTGACATCGCCTGGCATTCCACAGTGGTTTCGACCGTTGACCTATGACCTTCTACCGTGGCTGCATCTTTTTCCGCTGCTTCCATGCTGATGGCTATGGTGTACGCCTTTGCGAAATCGAGGTTGGTCTCGGCGAATAGTCTTTGTCGGATGACCTCACTCCTGATGCCGCATACCATCTGATCCCGTAAGCTTACTTCGAGCCAGCTGCCAAATTCACAAGATTTGGACATTTTTTTCAGCACCGCTACGTACTCCGAAATACCCTCGTCCTTTTTTTGCGTTCTATGTCTGAACTTGAACCGTTCGGCCAATTCACTGGGCTTAGGCTGCAGATGTTTTCCCATGACGTCAACAATTTCCGAAAACGATTTATCTTTAGGTTTCGCAGGAGTACACAAGTTCACTAACAATTCGTAGCTTTCCGTTCCCATAACAGTTATTAACGTTGGCACTTTTAACTCGTCTTTCACTTCATTCACCACGAAATATTGTTCCACCCTTTCAATATAAAGATTCCAATCGTCTTTGTGCACGTCAAATTCCTTTATTTTTCCGATTGGCATCGTAAATGTTGCACGCGTCCAGTTCTAAAAATAACCTGTCGCCACTGACAAATATGGAGTAGATTGGTACCTACTAGGAGCTTAAGGAAACACACGTCTAACCTTTTATTGATTTATTTCCAGACTGGCGTAAGTAACATGAAAGATTTACACCTACCATCATAATATTTATAATTTGTATACCTACATTACATATAGTTTAAAAACCGTTTAAAAACCTACAAGAATTGCAAATCTACCCCTTATGAATGAAAGGACTACGGCTAAGGCTACTCGGAATCAATCAGTTACTTAACAACCTCCTAGAAACATCCGTAGATATATGCAACTACTCTACATAGAAATCCTTTGAGTATATAGCCCCCTGGAGATGCCAATACGTCAACGCGTCTAACAAATTTTTTCACCACTTTTAGGGGGGAGTGAGGTAAACACGTACAGCACACCACCATTAGATGAATAACTCAACAGACACAAAAAATAATAATTGAATTGGAATGATTTATTTAAATTCTATGGTAAAGATTTTAGGACCCAGTTAAGACTTTCCTTAATATGTATTTTATTCATAAAACTAGCGGCCGCCCGCGACTTCATTCGCGCGTCTTAGTTTTACTCTGTTCCCATATATCGTAGAATTTTTATAATCCTATACGCATTAAACTACTTCTATAGCCTTTCCCGATATATAAGCTATCTAACAATGTATCTGACAAAAGTTATAACCGGACCAAAACTTCCTAAGATTAGCGCGTTTAAACAAACAAAAACATCCAGCTTTTTGATATACATATAACATAAAAATACGAATAAACAAATATTTTATAAATTTATGTACACATAACACGTGTAGCTTGTTTTTTTTTCTGGTCAAACTTTCACGGGGATATTATATTTATATTTTACAACGAAATGAAAATACTTACTACGCCTATCGTCAATAATTCTTTTGGGTACCCGAAAGAAAGACCACTACTCTGTGCGCTTACACAGCATCATGCCACATTACAGGCTGTGGGAGAATCATATTCCCTCAAGTCTTCTCCCGCTACCTTAAGAGTTTGAACTTGAGCTTTGTTTAGGGTCATAACGAATACTTTACTATTTTGAATTCAAACCGTGAATTCAAAGGGACCATTCTTTGTATCTATCTACCCCATCATCATCAACACCCAAAGGCCGTCCACTGCTAAGCATAGACTCCCCGCGAAAAGATCCAAATTGGACACATTTCGACCACAGGAGCAGCGTAGGATGTCCACCAACAATATGAAACTTGAAGATTGCAGGATTACACTGGACACAGACTGCTTGCGACCGGTCGCTGTGGAAAACTGTGGGGTCTATTTAACTACCCTGTTTAAACACTAAAAATGATTATTCACTTTTCTAAGGAATAAAGTCTCTTCTCTGAGCAACATCAAAACATCAATAACAAACATGTGTCAAAACATTGAGTTTTCAGACTTGTCAAATTATTGTCAAAATAAAATAACAATTATTTTAGTCGTAAGCACTAAAGAGTATTGATATCAACTTCGAAGAAAATCACCCCCAAAATAATTTTGTACCCCTTTTTCACCCCCTTAGGAGGTTAATTGCAATAAAATACAAAATAAATCTTCCGTCAATTCTGTAAAAGAATGTGTATGCAAAATCTGAAGTAGATTGGACCAAGGAATCACGTTGTCCCATACAAACTTTGCACCCCATTTTGACCCCCTTAGGGGTAGAATTTCGAAAAATCCTTTCTTATCGGATCTCTACGTCATACAAAGAACACACCCTCCCAGTTTCAGGTTTCAACGATCAGCGGTTTAGGCTGTGCGTTGATCCATCAGTCAGTCAGTCAGTCAGACAATCAATAAGTCAGTCGTTCAGGACAAAGCATTTTATAGGTATAGATTACTATCCCTGTGGAATAGAACGAATAGAGCGAGATGACACTAGCAGCAAACTGTGTGATAAAAAGAGATGCGAGAAGCGATGTAGCAGAACCGTTTTTGGCGGCTGTCAGTCAGTTTAAGAGGCCCACGGAGGCTCGCTGAAAATTTCTTTCATGTGATTTTTTATAAATTCAAGTTGTGAATATGTGTATATTTTTTAGAAATAGTAATCCTGATACGTGGTGACTTGATCGGTGATTGATTATTGTCCATTACAGCGAAATAACCCCAACAAATATTCATTTAACAGGTAGATCAGTCCAAATCGAAGCCTCTTAATATATGATGTATATTTACCAATGAGCTTCAAATTTTAAGTACACAGTTTGATTATTCTATTCTATAAACGTTAATTTACGTAAAAATTAAAGACAGAATAACACAGGTAATGCATATCTACGAATATTTGTCTCAAGAAATCATTTTTCGTTTTACACTGCATTAGGATTGCACTAGGGTTGTCCTGGAACAATAATAAATAATAATGAAAAAACCGATTTGAAAAAAACTAAAAAGCCAAACATAAATGTTTGTTTTTTTAGTCGGTTAAAAACCGATATGTACGTACGTAGAACCCAAAAGCCAATAATTTAATGTGATTAAGGGAAATATGCAGCAGCCGGCAGATCTTTACTTTAACCACTCAAGGATTTCAATAAGGCTCTTAGACTTACAATTACACATTGTGAAGATTTGGTAACTGCTTCAGCTGTTGCTGCAGCTGAAGCACTGGCAGTATTCAATATTGTTGGTTCAATTTTTGTATGTTGGTTCAGTTACTTGTGATGTAGTGTTAAAAATAATAAAGCAACTAACATACTACACAAAAATTGGCAAAAAGAAAACAAAGTTGAGGCACAATACACGAAAAAGGGGAGCAATAGACAAAAATCGGGAGTTTTTATAAAATAAATTAAAAGTCCGATAACTTAACGGTAAAGTTTTGAATATAGGGTTCGATAGTCAAATCAGTCAGGCATGACGTAAACTGCCACGTCTTACAGGATTTAGGTCGACTTAACCTATAAGCCTGTAACCTTGTATATAGTATATGCATAACATATACAGTCATAATCCCGGACCAAATGTTTACCTCAAAATATTTTTATAGCCAACAATTCTTTTCATTTTCATACTAAATTTCAACATCGTATGACCAGAGGAAAAGAAAGTATTTTTTTCTTATTTACCGTACAAGATTTAAATATAACATACATTATACTTACTACTTAATTCAAAATCTAATAAAAAATACTGATTATGAAACTAACTCCAGTGAGGCCAGTGAGTGAATGATTATGTTGAGTCACTTTTTTGACTTTGTCACATCACTAAGACCGATTCACCTCCGTACCACTGTATTCATGTTTTCATTTTTCTGTCGTTTACGTATCGCAACGGTTTTTTCTTTAAATGGAAATTGTACTTAAACATAGCTGGGCACCGTTAATCAAATAGTTAACTTCGTTAATCGTTAATCCGTTACAAAAAAAGTTAGCTTCGTTAAACGATAAAGCGTTACATTTCGGAAGAATTAACGCAAGTTAACGTTAATCGTTAATCCGTTAATATGTGTAAAATTTAATTTTTTTTATCGTTGCGTTAGTGAACTTATAAGTAAAACCTGTTGGTTTAGGTTCTGGGAGTAAACAGGTTAGGGACAAAACGAAATACTTGTGTAATTCAAATGTGTAATTTAATCGTCGGGCATTTCGTGCATATTTTCCTCCATGCAATTGACATGTTGAAGTTTTCATCTGGGTGCCAATTCCGCTAATTGAGTCTTCACTGAGTTGTGCATCACTTGTACAACGATAGTGCTTTGATACACCTCGCTATTCTGACAGCGGCTGCTGTAGTGACTCTATCGTGCTACAGTAGTGAGTGATTTTCTGCTAAGTAATTTGACAGCTTTTTGACATATATTGATAATTTATCATCATCATTATCCACTGCTGAACATAGGCCTCCCCCATGGCTTTCCACAACGACCGGTTGTAAGTGGTCTGCATTCAGTGCGATCCTGCGATCTTTACAAGGTCGTCTGTCCATCTTGTCGCTGGACGTCCTACGCTGCGCCTTTGGTCGAAGGGTCTCAAATCTAGGACTTTTCTGCCCCAACGGCCATCAGTTCTACGCGCTATGTGCCCTGCCCACTGCCACTTGAGCTTACTGATTCGCAGGGCTATGTCCGTTACCTTAGTTCTTCTACGTATCTCCTCGTTTCTGATTCGTTCTCGTAGAGAAACACCGAGCTTAGCCCTCTCCATCGCTCGTTGTGTGATTTTGAGCTTCTTTATGAGGCCCATAGTTAGAGATTGGTTGAAGACTTTTGTCTTCAGACACTGAGGTAATTGAGACGAGCAGACGCTCTTGCGCAGTTTCCCGAACGCTGCCCAGCCGAGTTGGATTCTTCGATTGACCTCTTTCTCAAAGTTGGACCTACCTAATTGGATTACTTGTGCCAGGTAGACGTACTCGTCAACAACTTCGAGAATTGAGTTTCCAACAGATACCGGAGTGGGTACAACACGGGAGTTCGACATAATTTTCTTCTTTTCCATATTCATTTTAAGACCCACTTGTTGGGATACTCAATAAAGGTCTTCGAGCATAGTGCCCAGATCATCCATGCCACAACGACTATAATATAGTGACTATAATATGACTGTTCTCATCGGCAAACCGGAGGTGTGTGATGTATTCGCCATTGACATTGATGCCGAATCCTTCCCATGCCAGGAGCTTGAAGGCGTCTTTCAGTGCCGCTGTTCGGAAATATAACGTCTCCCTGTCTTACACCTCTTCGCAGTGGAATCGCCCTCGTATTCTGTTCCTGTACTCGGACCAACATGGTGGCGTTTTCATACAGACACTTTAACACCTCTATATACCTATAGCCCTATAGTCTATGTGGCACCGCTGAAGAGACAGAAGCACCGCCCAAGTTTCGATCGAATCAAAGGCCTTCTCATCAAACCTACGTGCGAGACGATTCGTGATGACCCTTGAGAGCAGCTTGTAGATATGGCTCAGGAGTAAGATGGGTCTATAGTTCTTCAATAAGGTTTTGTCTCCTTTTTTGAAGAACAACACCACCACACTCCTGTTCCATGCCTCAGGTGTGATGCCCTCTAGCAGCACGGAATTAAACAGCTTCTGAAGGTCTTTGAGTACCGGTGACAAATACCCTTTAATAATTATTTTTTATTATTTCAAAATACTGTATCAAAATTTATAAAAATTACAAACTAAAAGCGATCCTTGTTTTGATGTTAAAATGTTTTCACCCGTGGAAAACAGCCGTTCAATTGCAGTACTTGAGGGCATAGCAGTATTGTATTTAAGAGGTCCTGGGTTCGATTCCCGGGTCGGGCCAAAAAATATGTACTTGAGTTTTCAGTTTAGAAATTCTCAGGGAAGCCCAGAGTTTGGAAGTTGGCGGTGTTTCACCCCCGTGCCTCGGAAAGCACGTAAAGCCGTTGGTCCTGCGCCTGATCTCTCTCCGGTCGTGTCAGATTGCTGTCCCATCGGGCTATGAGAGTGAAAGGAATAGAGAGTGCACCTGTGTTTGCGCACACACTTGTGCACTATAATATGTCCCGCGCAGTCGGTTGGTCCTTGTGACTGGCCACCGTAGTCGAAATCGGCTAGGGGGACTATTATTTAATGAATACATTTATGAATATCTGTTCCCCGAGAAATTTGAACGAGACTTTGCGCTTTACTCGTTAGAGAGTTGGAGCTTTTTGGTTTTTCAATAGACTGTGTGACAGAATTATCAAAAAACTTACTTGTCTGCACCTGTTTTACGCGCCGCGCCACGGTGCCGTGCGGTAAACAGTAGGCATTGGATTAACGATTAACGGACTTAGCTTCATATTAACGGAAGTTAACGTGTTCGTTAACATTTTTGAAAGTTAACTTAAAAGTTAATCCGTTAATCAAAATGTTAACTTCGTTAATTAACGATTAACGGATTAACGAGTTAATGCCCAGCTATGTACTTAAATACACATTTAGTAGTTACTAAAAATACTTAACAATGATAGGAAACGCGATCTTATTGCGAATTTGAGCTGTCAGATCGCCTTTTACATGAGAATACTCACTGAATAGATAAATAAGGTTAGAAACGTTCTGACAGTTCGTTTGTATGAGAACCTGTGTCGCCGGTGGGCGGTACGGCGTTGTTGCTGCAGTGCCAAAAGCTCCAATCAATGAATCAACGCATCAATATCACAAACCAATCACACTTTCCACTGGGAGCTCTGTGATTGGTGTGATTAGTACGTAAAACCAACTACCAATCACAGAGCTGTTAGCTGTGGAAACATCAATCATCATTCTGCTACTTTCATTCTTTAATGTCAAAATATTACGTTGTGGTAAAAGTCGATATTTTAGGTCGATCGATATCGATAACTTCAATTACCGGTGTAATGTATTTTTTCAATATGAATTAAAAAAAACCATAAGATTTTAGTTTTGCGTATATAATTTTACGGCACATTTGATCGCATCAAAGGGTTGTACAATTACCTTCCGATAGAAAACAATAAGAAAAAAAATTGTATTGCTATACTTTACTTGAAATAGAGAAAATTAATACTTTTACGTATTGCTTAACATTAATAATTTGATTAAAATAATATTAAAATAAATTAATATTAACATATTTTTTATTTTATTTTTGAAAATACTAATTTGACATGTCTGAAAACAAATGCTTTGACACATGTTTGTGATTGATGTTGCTCTCAAGAAGAGAGCTTATTAATATATATTTTTGTTTCAACAGAATAGTTATATAGACCCCACAGTTTTCCACAGCGACCGGTCGCAAGCGGTCTACTGTGTCCAATGCAATCCTGCAATCTTCAGGTCATATTGCCGGTGGAAATCCACGCTCTGATGTTGTCGAAGGGTGTTTAATGTGAAACTTTTCTGCAAACTTTTCGTGGGAACGGCCTTTAGGTGTTGTTGATTATGATAGGGTAGATATCTACATGGCACAATAGTAATAGCCTACTCTTTCTAGCATCCGAAAGAATTACATATAATTGACAATAGGCGTAGATAGTATTTCCATTTTGTTGTTTAATAAAAAGATAATATCCCCGTATAAGTTCAAAAAACTTTATTTTATTAACACGTTCCGGGACACTACTCCAAACACAATAGATGTTTTGTTGTTTTCACGCCTTCACTGTCCCGGAACGTGTTAATAGCAAACAAGAAAAATTAAAACTAAGACATGCAACATAAAAAATAAGAAAAAAAATCAGACCCGATTTAAGTCAGGTCTACGTGTTGTGTCAAAGGACGTAAAATACATATAACATTTATCTATAATATATAAATATACTAATTAAAAAGCTGGATGTTTTTGTTTGTTTGTTTGAACGCGCTAATATCAGAAACTATTCGTCTGGTTATAAAATATGTCAGATACATTTTTAGATAGCATATTTATAGGGGAAGACTATAGAAGTAGTAATACGTATGGGCTTTTAAAAAATTCTTCGATTTATGGGAACGATAAATCTTAGACGCGCGAACGAAGTCGCGGGAGGGCGCTAGTTTGTTATAAATAAATACTAAAAAATACTTATTTTAACTAATTAATCATGTTTTAATCTCCTAAAACATCAGTAGGGAAATTACAATTTATCGATATTTTTACTGTGCCGTGAGCTACATCCCTATCGTTGTGTACGCAAGCGAACCAAGCAAATTGGATGCGATACATTGCGTGCTAAGGTAGCAATTTTGTTAGTAATGTGCGTGCACAGTCATCAATGAGTATTTTTTTAAATACTTGGTGCAACAAAATCGCTGTTCTTGCAAAATATTACTGCAACGGTCTTGTCACGCGACTAAAGTACTGCTCATGCATATGCTCACAACTAGCGCACCTCTGCTGCACTGACCGGGGCATTTCTAACCTTATTTATCTATTCAGTGAGAATACTGCACAAGTCACCATTTTTCAAGAGAAGCGTCACGCGATACGGAACGATGCAAAATGGCGGTGTAGCGACTTCAAGTAGTTTTATATAACGCGTTTGAACAGTTGACCAACGTACTTTGCCGGAGGGGGTCGCCGGTGTATGGCATCTCCAGGGGGCTATATACTCAAAGTAGAAATCAGACGGGTCCCGTGACCAATTGAGTATGGTCGGCCATAAAAAAAATACGTTTTTCTACGTACGAGTATGTATCTAGGGGGAAACAGGGGTCAATCAATATATGCCAAAAAAACAACTCTATTTAGTATGGGAAGCGATTAAAAATTTACGTTTTTGACCTATGTATCTAGGAGAAATTTGAATACCTATAGATACTGGTTCCGAGTAGCCTTTTTTATTCTTAACGGGTAGTTTTAAAAGACCCTGTATAAATAATCTACGTAACAGTTTGATCTCAAAAACACACTGTAACATTGTAAGTAAGTGTACGGAGTACAGTCAGCCCCGACACTGACAAATATAATAAAAGCCGCGACATGTCGAGTGCGCAATAAAGCTCACGCGACACAGCAATAAGTAAACTTTTATATGTTAGGCTGACTGTACAGTGAAGTGACGAGGAAGCTATACTAAAGCTAAGCTACGTAATAGCTTTGAATAGCAAAACGGGGCGAAACGGTGGGGAGGTAGCTTAGTACCTGGAGAAGGATATAGGATACTTTTTATCCGGTTCGACGGGGCCGGGGCTAGGGCGGGACGGGGCCGGGGCGAAACAAAGTTCGCTGGGTCCGCTAGTTTTATTATAATATGTAAAGGTTCTAGGACCAGCCGCTCAATTCAGCATAAAGGATTCTGCCTACTACACTAGCATACCATCACCGTGCTAGGAGCGTATCAGACACGAAAAGTAACACGATACGCTCTACTTTGCCCACTTAGATCATATAGCGTTCCGTCTTACCGTTGTATGGAGCGAGAGCGTATTTGGCCTGTGTGCATAACACGCGACGCTGTTAGTCGGTGACGGAACGGTCTAGTGGGAAATTTGTCTTAATTAATACAAGTGTAGTGGCCTCAGACCCAGAAGTACTATCAATGTCCCAGGGAAAATACCAATTCCCTAGTCCAGTGGACACAGGATCTTATTGCTGCAGGTATGCGCCCCGTTCTTATTGCGTTAAAAGCATCGCAAAAATGTGAGGACGAAACGAAAACGCCCACATTCGACATCATATAAAGTTTCCTAAACAATACATTTTAAGCTCTGTTGTCGGATGCCGTTGACTATTTTAACAAAGGTTAAACATGTGTCGCTCTTCATATAGAAAATATACAGGGTGTCCCAGGATACCTGTACCAGCGAAGGTCTGGGGTTAGAGGATACTAATACCCAACGTTTGAGCCCAATGTACGTTCCGCGATATTTAATAGTTTTCGAGATATTATTATTTTTTGTTTATTTTTCAGTTATTTTTTAATTTCAGGGGAATTTAGCTATAAACTTTTTCTGTTTGGTGTTTCTTTTCAGTTTTTTTATGAGCATTTTGGCTTGAATGTGTGCTCATCTGTAACCAAAAAAACACCCAAATTCTATCTACTAGCAGCTCAGAATTTGATAACAAACATAAAATATCTCTTTCATTTAAATTTACACTTGATTTCTAGTTTTAAAAAAATCTTCTACCTAGCTAAATGACTTGTTAATAATTTTTAAAACTTCTGAGGGTTTTTAGCTCTCAAAATACTACAATTAATCTAGTACTTTATAAGAAGTTTTATCCCAAATATGAGGCTCGAAATTGTAAAGTCAAAAAAACAAAAAAATCATATCTCGTTAATCGCGGAACATACATTGGGCTCAAACGTTAGGTATTAGTATCATCTAACCCCAGACCTTCGCTGGTACAGGTTTCCTGGGACACCCTGTATTATAGCTACTTGTACTTGTTGATTAAAACATCTTACGGATTGATTTCGCGCACATTTATTTGTAATTAAATGCCTGACGTTTCAAATGCTTTACAGTATCCATGATCAAAGGCAGTGAAGATATCAAGGTAAGTAGCACAACATATTGTCGATCAGTTTCTTAATAATTTATTACTTTACCCAATAGGCTGCCCGAAAGAGATCGCTTTTAAAGATAACACCACATCAATAGTACATTTTCTGTAAACATAAATTGTAACTGACTGTTGTGATGTGTAATAAAGAGTTATCTACCTATCTTTAAAAGATTCGAGGTTTGAACTCGCTTTATTGTTAGAATAGTTAGGATGGGATTGCTACCATGTAGAAGCTAGCCTTCATTTATGAGCTTCCGATATTTCGGCACCGTTGCAAGCGCCATGATCACGGAGTTACTGACTCAGTTCTAACTATTCTAATGAATCTAACTATTGTATATGTTAGTGAGCATGAAAGTTAACAATATATCGCTTTATTGTGATGGTTAAACTATTGAATTTACTAACGCGAGGGTAAAGTAAATAATCTAGGTCGTCTTTCAGAAAGTATCACCACTTAAAAAACCAGAGTGTTACTGAAATCGTCTTACCCAACTAAGAAGTAGAGATAAATTCTTAAAACCTTCTACCTACTAACTGCACTACTATCACTAAGCTGAAACATTCAGAGCTTCGCTCCCAAGACAACAGATATTTCACGTCACAACCTTGCAGCTGCGAGTAACCGAATGATCAGCACAACTATTAATTAAACAGCTTCGAACAATAATTATTGCGATCGCTAATCGGGTATAATGCAGGATTGCCGTCTAGGACTAATGGCAAGCTGCCGACTTGCTAGATAGGGCTGAGATGGGTTATTTGGGATATCGATAACTTGCCATTAATTTATGATCAGCATCTCTTTGCCTGATTGAAAACCCCAAGTTGTGAGGCTAAGAGCGCTTTCACACTGAGGCGACTTTAGCAGCGCGGGAGCAGCGTGACAGTCGCGCTGCTAATAGGCTGCTGCATGTAAAGGCGTACTAAAAGAGAGTCCAAAGAGAAAAAGCCTTGCTGTTTTGAAATTTTACGAATGTGACTAATCGTCTAAGTATTTCTGCTTGTAGTAGGGATTTTAACCTATATAAAAAGCCCAGTAAAGAAAGGCAGCTTTAAAGCAAGCCGGCTTTGATTCTCACGATAAACTTGTAGAAAAACTCTTTTTTTTTTAAACCGAGGGCTGATTGAGCTCAATATCCGAAACCTATCTATTATGATACACGCAAATCATTACAATTTCTAGCTTTAAAACAGTTCTAAACCAGTTCATCATTTTTCCATCCAACTCTGAAACCCAAGACTCTAAAACGCAATAAACCACGGCTATCTGTTCACCGTTCGAAAGTCAAGAAGTACAATTTTCATGCGCAGAATTTTCCATTAAATTCGTTTCTCTATCGATGTTTCGCGATATTTACGGCTTCCGCGTTACAGCACTGGGCCACTGTAAAATGGTGGATCTACGTTAAAAATGGCGGGAGAAAATGCGGGAAAATACCGGGCATTCAGACATTAGCCAGGCAAAAAGTTAAGTGCTAGGCTTAGGATCTGTGCGTCCTTGTGGAGTGGCTGAAAGTGAAAACCGGTTAAGTTCGAATCGGGATTTTACGAATCTGTTTGAGGTTCGCCGGTATTTTGAACTATTTTTGCATATAAATGCTGGTGAAAGACTGTTATTGAATGAGCATTTATTCAAAACCAGTTTCAATGCATCAGCATTATGAATATATGTATTTATATTATCTATACATATAAAAGGCTTTGTCCTGAATGACTGACTGACGGATCAACGCACAGCCTAAACCGCTGATCGTAGAAACTTGAAACTTGGAGGGTGTGTTCTTTGTATGTCGAAGGGATCCGATAAGAACGGATTTTTAGAAATTTCACCCCTAAGGGGTTGAAAAACGGGTGCAAAGTTTGTATGGGAAAATGTGATTCCTTGGTCCGATCTACTTCAAATTTTGCATAAACATTCTTTAAAAATAATAACGAAAAATGTGTATCAAATTTTATTTAAATTTATCTTGTAACGGGGTTAAAAAGGGGTGAAAATCTATTTTTGGGATGATTTGCTACAAAATTGATATCAATACTTCTTGGTGCTTATATTGAAATATTTTTTATTTCATTTTTGACAATCATTTGACATAACTGAGACAGAATGTTTTGACACATGTTTGTTATTGATGTTGCTCTCTAGAAGAGATTTTATTCCTTAGAATAGTAAATAATATTGTTTTGTGTTCAAACAGGGTAGGTATCAAGCGGTATGTGTCCAGTGTAGATTGCAGATCGTTTGTTCATATTGTCGGTGGACATTCTACGCTGCTCCCGTGGTCGAAGGGTGTCCAATCTGCAACTTTGCTGCAAATTTTTAGCAGTGGACGACTTTTGGGTGTTGATGATGATGATGGCGTAGATCTTTACATAGATTTGTCCCTTTGAATTTACGATTTGAATTCAAGAAAGTCGAGTATTCGCTATAACCATAAACAAAGCTCAAGTTCAAACTCTTAAAAGGTAGCCTTTGATTAAAGAAGGTAGCGGGAGAAGACTTGAGGGAATTCGCTTCTCCCACAGCCTGTATGTGGCATGATCCTGTGTAAGCGCAGAGAGTAGCCTGGTCTTATTAGTACCCGAAAGAAATTAACGAAAGGGCGTAGGGAGTATTTCTATTTCGTTGTAAAATAAAAAGATAATATCCCCGTGTAAGTTTGACCATTAAAGACCGGGCTGCGTGTTGAGTGTACATAAAATATAATCAATAAATAATAAATATATCAATATGCGCCAGACAACACACCAATTGTCTATGGTAAGGAAATATCTTCCTTGTGTTACGAAGTACCAGACAACGATTATGACGGGTGCGTCTCCCATAAATACTTAATTAAATACATATAAAATCCATGATTTAGGAACAAATGTCCGTGCTCATCACACAAACATTTGCCCCTTGCGGGATTCGAACGTCAGGAGCGCTAACCAATACACCAAACGCGTCGTCGAATATAACATTTATCTGTACGCATTTCTATGTAATAATAAAAATATAACTCTTTATTATATGATAGATAGCTAATTTATCAGGGAAGGCTATAGAAGTAGTTTAATGCGTATAGGTATAGGCTTATAATTTTTCGCTACGATCTATGGGAACGGAGTTAAACTAAAACGCGCGTACGAAGTCGCGGGCGGGCCGCTAGTATATATATATATACCTACTTTATTTGTTACTCAATCTAAAGGATTTATGAAATTAAAAAAAAAAAACTATGTCTTGTTGAATTGTAGTAATGAAAATGAATGATTTGAATGACAATGATTTATAATATTGTTTTGAACGGTGCTATTAAAAAACATTGTAAAAACATGAGCATTTTAAAAGCAGCTCTCTATTGTTTTACAACGTCAAGCTATTGACACATCTCGTCAAATTCATATAAACCCATGGTGGCCTCCGATGTAGAGTTTACTTTATAAACATGAAAGCTTTTCATTGCAACGGAATATTTTTGCACGGACACGAGATTAAATCATTTGTTCGGAGGATCACGTTTTTTGCTGTTTTATAAGCTTTACAGCAGATTGCTTATTTAATCAATGGAATCAGCTATAGAGCAATGAAGATCAACGTTTTTGTTATGTAAGGAAAAATCACCAAATCAAATGATTTTCAGCTATTAGTTTGCTGTTTGTTGCTATAGCTTCTATTTATTTGCTACACTATGTTTTGTGGTAAAGTTGGAATTTTTGAAGTGATAAAGAATAATTATATTACACATACTCTTAAAAAAAAACAATATTAACACGTTCCGGGACAGTGAACTCCTACAGGCGTGAAAACAATAAAACATCTATTGTGTCTGGAACAGTGTCCCGGAACGTGTTAAATGAAAAATATGGGTTATAGCCTTGTTGTAGCACGTCTATGTTACTATTTGCTTTATGCCTACTAACCTTGACTTATTTCTTTCTATTGCAGAACAAAACCTGAAAGCCTTGTTAAACAACGAAAAACCTTCACAGGTAGGTACTAAATAATACCCGTGACCTGAAAAAAAAGGTTTATTTTCTCTGTTTTAGAGAAACCTTGCGCCGGTAAGCCTATTACACACTTATGAATTTTAAACCTTAATATTTTATTTACTAAAATACAATTCTCTAGACTCGCTGTGTTCTCAGATGGATTTCAGGATTGGGCACATGGTAAGCTAAGCGAATGTTTTTTCTTCTTGAGAGATTTACTATCACTTAAAATAGTTACAATCGTTTGCAGTTTTTTGCCTAGTTACTCCTAGTTCTTAGAACTAGACAAAAAACTGCAAACGAATCTAAACTATATGTCTAATGGTTTGATAGCAGCAATTGACTTGACATTATTCTGTCATATCACTTATTTCATTCCATATCTTTGACCCCTTACACACTGCGACTTTTAGCGTAGCACGACTGCATCGATACTAACGCGCGTTAGCATCGCGACTGCATCGATGCTAAAAGTAGCGTACTGTGTAAAGGTTGACATTTTGCGACTGCATCGATGCTGCATCGCGTATGCATTGCTGCTAAAAGTCACAGTATGTAAAGGGTCTTAGAAGGACTGATTTCGTCTGGAGTTTTGCCATAAGCTACATCTAGGAGTAGCAACAATCGCACTGTTCAACAACCTTTACTCAGGATGAAGAGGCGGAACACGAAATATTCAAGACTCAAATCCGCATCAGATCTCCTTTCGGATTCCTTTTGAGCCGCTTTGTCTTGATACCTGACGCGCGATAATATTCACTACAAAACCTTGGAGCATTCTTCATTTATGAGGGTGAGCTAAAATTCATGTGTTTTTGGAGCGAAACTTTAAATTGACATAACGTAATAGGATGTTCAAAGGTTTTTTTAATAATGAGTCGACTACTGGGATGTCGTTTTTGCGGAGCTATTGTAGTACTTCCGCAAGTACAACAATTGGTTCTATTTGCTGGGTTCATGCATGATTTTTAGTGGGGAATGGTTTATGTTTTATTAAATTCTTTCAGCTGGTTTACTATATACGTGAGAAAGTTGTGAAATGAGTTTAGAGTGGAGTCTAGTATTTTTTTTTTTTTTTTTTTTTTTATTGCTTCAATTACTAAAAAATTATGGTACACAAACGTGAGCAATTATACATATCTCTATTGACTAACACGCTAACGCGCTGACATTAGTAGGCCATATATAAGGAGAGCAAAACTAGGAAAGCAAATGGATGTGGCTCAGCTAGTGTTGGCAAAAGTCAACGCTGATTTTCAGCCACTCCCACCCCTCTTAGATCTTGTGCGAGGGTTTAAGTTATGATAGGGCTTAAAATATACAAATAACAACGAATTTAGATGGACTAAAAAAAAAACAATACATATTAAAAATAAAAAGACTACTACATAAGACACCTCTCTAGCATCCTGTGTGTGTGCTTGTGTGTGTGTGTGTGTGTGTGTGTGTGTGTGTGTGTGTGTGTGTCAGATAAGATAATTATCTCAGATAAGTTGTAGGGATTGATTCTCAGGGTGTTGCAAAATATGATAACGTGGTCAAGGCGTTTTACGTGGAAGCGGGGGCAGGAAATATGGTGTAGGCATTCTTCTCGACATGACCAAAGCATATGATAGAGTACAGCATAATTTATTATTACAGAAACTGTATGGTGTAGGGATCCGTGGTTTGTGTCACTCATGGTTCTCATCTTATCTACATGATAGGGAACAGTATGTCGAAATAGAGCAGTTTGACAACTCGACCGGACTCATCAAAAATATTCGCTCTGAATGTAGAATGGTGAACGCATCCATACCGCAAGGCAGTGTAGTCGGATGCCTCTTGTTCATTATTTACATTAATGACCTCCCCAAAAACATAAACGAGCCTTGCGTCATGTTTGCAGATGATATTTCTTTACTAACATCATGCAGCAATAGTCTAGACCTTAATGTCAAATTAAAAAAACTGATCAGTGAAACCTCCGATTGGATGAAAGACCACAACTTAGAAATAAATTATAGCAAGACCAAATTAGTTACATTTAATCCGCATCAAAAAGAACCATTATCCATTAACTTTATTTTTAACAGTTTCACTATAGAGCAAGTGAATGAATTCAATTTACTAGGCTTAAATATAGATTCCCATATGAACTGGAAATCTCATATACAAAAAATTATATCCAAACTGTCCAGTTTCGCGTATGCTCTCCGAGAGACCAAGAAGACGACCGACCTAGACACCGCCATTGTCACCTACTATGCGTATGCTTATGCCTGGCTTAGTTATGGCATTATCTTATGGGGAAATAGCACCGATGCCCCAGACCTTTTCACCAAACAAAAGAAACTCATCCGCATACTAGCCAACATCCATTCAACGGATAGTTGTAGACCATTTTTCCAAAAATACAAAATTTTAACTTTATCATGTATTTACATTTTAGAAATTTGCAAATTTGTTCGCTCTCACCCTGATTTCTATACAAAACGCAAAAATACATGTAATCAATATTCTCTCCGTAACCAAAACAAACTAACAATACCAACTTGCCGGCTCCAAATAACTTCATCCAGCACATTTAATATGTCCATAAAAGTATATAACAAACTACCCGATCATTTATCTAAAGAAAATAACAATAACACTTTCCTCAAAAAACTGAAACAATTACTTATTTCAAAGTGTTATTATAGCATCAATGAATACTTAGATGATAAGTTATAAAATAAAACACATGACAAAAGCATTTACAAGTGATTATTATTATTATTTAAATATGATCTTCTATCTTCTTAACTTGAATAGTAAAGCTTCCTCTCTCTATAGCACTTATTTTGCAGCGCCCGAAAGGGTCCATAATGATCGTTTGCACTTTGCCTTGATTGTAACACCTATTTGTACATTATGGAGCAATAAAGTATTGAGTATTGAGTATTGAGTATTGGAATGCAAAAGATGCATCCAGCTTTGAGTTTGAGTGTTGTCGCAAGGACATTTGTCATCAAATTAATAAATCAGGTTAGAGATCGGTCGCAAACTGCACAATCATCGATCAAGGCATAATAAGCTATACCAACTTAGTTTATTGTTAATCGAGGTGAGTCAAATGAATTCCAACAGTACAGAAATAAATTGATTCTGAATTTTGTGTGTTGATCTACCAAAATTTTTCACAAGTACCTACATAATTTGGCTACATTAATAGAACTGTCACAATTAAACAATTTACTACTAGGCTCGCTGTTTGCTGAGCACTAACTATTAATTATGTAGGTGAAGAATTTATTTTCTTTTTCGTCATAAGAATTCATTTTATTTCTTTGTCACAATCATTTCTGCTTAGCCCAAAGGTATGAATAGTAGAGAATGCCATATGGCGTTAAGTCTATAATAGGCGCTATTTTTGGCTATGCAATAAAGTATAAATAAAAAAAAACTTTTACTAATTCGATATTTTTCACCATATTTAACTGTTGAAATTCCAATTACCTACATAGGTACCTATTTCTGAAGTTTACGCGAATATTTTACATTTAATAAAACACAATTTACGGATAATTTCGCAATAATTTATTTGATTTTTCATCCCGACGTTTTGAACACTTTACAGCGTTCGTGGTCACGGGGTAGACTAAGATGTTATTTGTCATTTACATAGTTTTGAAAAATATTAAACTACCATCATACTCATTATTAATTTACGTTCCTATCCACGCAGAAAGAGCTAACCGTGTCTTGAGAAAATTATCCGTAAATTGTGTTTTATTAAATCCAATTACCTACAGTTTGGTTGTAAACAAAGCTCATCAATATCTACGCATTTCCATATTCTCCATAATCCTGTGACATAACAGAACAATCCAGAAACGATAACACCCATCTCCCATCAGCAATAACAGGACAGATTGCCGTAAGAGCTTACCCGTCATGCCACCTGTCAGTAATACGATCGCGCAGGGACGGACTAAGGGTTATTGAAGAGGCCGATGATGAATATTTTTTTATTCGGATTTTAGAAATACGATCAAGATATCAACATCAAAATATGTATTCAAAAAGTCAATACCAGAAGGGGTAGGATAAAATAAAGAGATATGTCTTCAGATCGAGTCTCTATAATCAACTGATCTTATACAACAACAGTCATTGTAAGTATCCACGCTACGAACTACGAGCTGTTTGTTAACATTATTCAGATAAGTACTATGCTACGAAGGGCGGCTGTCACGTCTTTCCTGCCCTAGGCTGCGATGACGTGAATTTAAATTGATAAAAAGCCACAGTCACAGTCAAGGGCAATGCTATTATCGATGTAAAACAAAATAAAAATGCCTTCACTACGTAAACAGTACCCCGCCATATGTAAACAAAAGTACAGTGAAAATATTACTGATTTAATTCATGATCTTTTTATAATAAAGATCAAGTACCTAATTAAATAGTTGTTATGACAATTAGGTACTGAAATCGTGCCTATAGTAATTTGCAAAACGATTTTATTAACATTTTGAATACAACGAAATTAACGTGAACCAGTTTATGAACACCGAATCCTAACGTACGTAAGCTCTAAAATAATTGAAAATTCATGCACACGTCACTCGAAACCAGGGCCCTTTTAACGACCGTGCTACACCCCTGTCCGCGATATGAAATCAATTGTGACCTCCACCGTAATGTCCACATAACTATTAATCAGACCACGCCAAATTGCACCTTATGCCACTAGCATAAGCGATGATTAATTTATATTGCTGGTTGCGGACACTCGGTTATGGGTATTGTATCAGCTTTGTAAAGGTTTTAACATCTGCTTCGGAAAACCCTTTTTCGAGATTGCGTATTATTGAAAAGCATCTGCGAATTATATGATCCGGTACCTATATCATTATTTTTATTTTCAAATTAAAAAAAAATTAAGTTGTTTTTTGTTTTTATAGTGTTTTGTCACTATACAAATATTTTTCGGATATTGTGAGAGCAATCTCGCAACATTGATGAGTCACGCAGCCTACGCGTTAAAAAAAACTCTTGCAAAATTCAACAGGCTTGTTAATGTGACGGTGGCCGAGTGGTATGGTGAGTAGCTTTTTACAAGTGGATAAAAAAAAATATGAATGTAACGTGTGTGTGTATGTATGTGCGTAATTTCAAATTAACATTCCTTCACAATTGAAACACAAAAATATAGACAGTACTTAAAATCAAATTGCCAACTCTTCCTATTTATTGCTGCATCTAACAAAATATTGGGTTGTCACAAATCCGTACGTGAATACTTACAACCAAATAAAGCACTAAATGAAGTAAAAATAAAATATTTGTTATTCACTCATGTCAAACCACAATAGCCTTTTGACAGATCGTAAAAGATCTGGGTCAAACTGCCCCAAACTGGTTTGAATAGCCTAAATCTTCTTTATAACATTCGGCATAAAGTCCAAAATTAAATACCAGGGCGGATTGTGATAAGGCTAATAAAGGGGAAAGAAGTGATTGGCCTATCTCGTGTTTTTAGGTTAAGCGGAAAAAATATTTACAAATACCGCTTAAGCGCTGACATAAATGAATTTACTTTGTTCGTTATTAGCACTTAACTTTACGGGGTTGGTCGGATTTATTTTAAAAACATATCTAATGAAACTTCGGCTTAGCTTGCTGGCTTGGTCAAAATGATTGTAGGAAGTCTGAAAATCCCCTGTACTTTTCGCAACAATAACTTTTGATATTGAAGTCATTTTAATGAAATGTAAAAGTTATCGGAATCGCTATCTGTCTTACCACAAATAAACTAGGTTTGTTTAAACTGTTTATATGATGCAGCTAAATCAAAATGTATAATTAATTATATAATCCTTATGTCATGTGACCTTTTTGACAATGATTAACCCCTAACGTAAAAGGAACGAGTGTAATAAGTTTAACACGTTCCGGGACACTACTCCAGACACAATAGATGTTTTATTGTTTTCACGCCTGTAGGCGGGCACTGTCCCGGAACGTGTTAACGTGTCAGTCTATCTGTCTGTGGTATCGTAGCTCGCAAACGAATTTCATCCCGATTGTTCTTAGCAATGTTTTGTGAAATCTGTCTGAATCTGTTCAGCCGTTTTTTTTAAATTAGGATGCGGGTGTTTTAATATTTAACATAATATTTTTTAAACTAGCTGTCTCATATTAAAACAGTGGTCCAAACCTTGTTCAACTTATTTGTGGTAAGGCTGTATGTGTTTAATCGTCTACCTACTAACTGTGGCTAAGTAAATGTGATCTTTCAAACCCCTTAGGTTTCAGCTAATATCACTCTACAACTATTACTCGTAATTTACACTGAAATCTGTATACCAGTTACAGGTATGAGGAATAAATGTACTCACTTGTAATGTTTCTTCTGATAACTGCACTGCTCCTAATGCCTTCACGTACTCGCAACAGCCAGCCACAAACGTTTTCATAACGTATGAAATAATCACTATTCACACACAGTATAATGTGCTATTAACACAAAACAATAATTAAATAACCGAAACTGTTTTATTTGTGCACCAAACACAGCGGAGTTCTTTCCACGACTGGTTATATCAATGTTCTAATTTTTATTTGAGTACCCTTTTTTATCCTGCAAATATTTAATATTTGCTATGTTCAGTGAGACACAAACATTTTGTTTTTCTTTAACTAATATTATGAACACTCTTATTATCTTTGAATAATGTAAATGAACTATTTTTTTTACGAAGTTAATAATTTAATTTTCTTTAAAAAGGAATGTTAAGATTTACAATATTCGACTATAAATTGCACTTGTAAAAAGCAACCGTGACTCTGTGACAGACGAGGAATTGAACCCCGTGTCTTACGCTATCCGGACGTATGACTATTCGACTTGCCTTGTAATATTCGACTAGCAAAAAAAACTAATAAGGGAATATTTTGATTGTAGGTAGCACACACGCATACCACTGCTGCAAAATATTTTTAAATTATTTTGTCATTTTTATTTTTTGTGGTCTCAATTTATTTTTCTTAATTCACAAAAAAAAAAAAACCAAGCAACATGCTAAACAAAATATGCGCCACAGTGTCCCCTTGTTATAATTACCATAACACACACGCATTCAATCTACGCGAGCATAAATTAAACAAAACAAAAAACGTTGACCCAGAAATAGATTCTCCAATGTCCCTGTTTTACGGCCCAATATTGACGGCAGTAAAACAGCCTTATATCCTTAGTTTCTCTTTACGAGTTTTCAATATTTTTATGCCGAAAAAACAGGGCACAGCGAGAGGATAGGTGTTCCGTAACCTCAATTTTTAAGTCTAGTATCAGGTTTTTTATAATACAATGTATGTTCAGCCATTGTTTAGAATCTGGGCAAATATGTGTACTTACAGATTTATTACCTACATCAGGGTTACAGTACGATCCTGAACTGACAATGTTCCAGTAACACGGCAAGGGATATTTCAATTGTTAGATACCTATGTGAACTGTTTTATTTGCAACTAAAACCATAATTTTGAGTGATACCTCGTTAAATCTGGTTGGTAGTCAAAGTTCAGTTGCAAAGTCAATTTAAATAAAATCTTAGTAACCAAACCACCTATATTCCAATCTATTCTACTAATGGTCATACATAAGGCTTGATAATTCCAAAACTACCAGCTGTAAGCCCGTCCTGTATTGGCAAAATGTTGGTAATGGGTGCTTACTAGTTTCCGCGAAAACTTCAAATAGCCATAAGTTCCGCGCTCCCATTCTTTAGGGATCCCTAAAAGCGCAAAGTTCTTAAAAGTTCTGACGTGACCACGAACAAAGGTCCTTTGTTTTATGTTATATCGCTTTATTTTGTCTCGCCTCCGATTTCAAAACTCCTTATTTTGTTGGTTCTGGTTCCAAACCTTCATTGTTAAAAATCACCCTTGACGCGATTTTGTTCCAAGTCGAATGAAAACAATTTAAGAGGACAAGATTTAAGGATGCTTCTAAACCTATGACTACTTACATATCACAATTTCGGTGCATTGTCCTAACAGTTCTATTGTGAAGGGGAAATTTGCATAGGTCATTTTAATTTACTTCCACAATAGAATAACCACATGAATCTTCGGTAAATTATGAGGGGCGTAATAAACCAACACATTACTGAAATATAGCTTTAATCACTTTTAATAATGTTCCTATGTACAGCACTTAAAACTATAAAACTGGATCTCTACAGTAAACATTGTAAAAATTCAATACATTGTACATGCTGCGAGAAAGCAAATCACTTAGCACATGATACTAAGAAACATCATAAAACGAACAAGCTGCACATCAAATCATTAAAATGTACTTTCTCTGTTAAAAACTACACTGATGTAAAAATAAATAATCACGTTAAAAATGACCAATAAGCACCAGTAACATATATGAACATAGCTGCTTAACTTAATATAACATCTACCCGAAAGGTAATTCACACTACTGATAAAATAAATGGTGTAGGAACTATGTATAAATTTCATCACTAAAAAAAAACATGGTTTTAAAATGTTCGGTAAAAAAAGTCTGTAACAATACAGCCTCAAATCTAAAACTAAAATGATGTTAACTTAAGTTGCGAAGTTAAATATTTTAGAACGATCACGATTTATGATTTATGATAGGCGTTTGAAAAACTATCAACCTTATCAATCGATGTTAAAGAAATCACATATTAGATTAGGTCAAACAGTCAAATCTACATCTTATACAATACGATTTTACACAAAACAAACACATTATAAACGATGTCATGTACTTTTATTCTAATCAAACGCCTAATCTAAAAACGCCTGGATTTAATATCCATACACGAAGCATTCGGATTGATTAAACAAAATGAACAATATTTGTGTCACTATCTATGTTATTTGTTTGCATCATTAATGAGATCCTGGTTTTTGTTCGTATCTTAACTTCGTTGACCTTAATGATTTTAAAATACCTTAATTATTTACAAAAACTTGTTAAATGTCCAAGAACATTATGAGTGAATGCCGGATTAGGAATATTGCTAGAAAAAAGAAACGTAACTTCATTAAAATAGCTGCTAATTACAATGCAACGTGTACAGATATTGAAATGAAGATAATTAAGAATACAATGATACACGCTTTAATGAATATTGACGTTATCAATGATCCAAAAGCGACTAATCATTTATCAGTCTTTGACAAATACGCTAAAGTTAGTCAAACCATTCTAGCAAAACTATGGAAAGCTAAATTGGAATTTGAAAAGCACGCGAATGTATCTATGGGAATGTAAAAACAAGCTGTCAATTTAGAAAAATCAGTCTTGAACACCGCTGAAAACGTCGTTGTGACTGGCAAGTGTAGCTACCGTATGCCTAAACCAATAGTACCACGAATAATAAATACTTAAATGAAACTCATGTGTACAAATTGCTGTGTAAACTAATAATAGCTAATTACATAAACACTTAAAAACTCTTAGTAATGGTCCATAGGGTTTTAATTGTACGCAATAGGTAAAAAATCTAGCACGATCGATATTTACACGAGCACCGTGAAGGGAAATCGTATTTCGATTGCACGTTGTCTCTCATCACTGATATCACTGTTTGTGACGTAACTGCTAAGCTTGGCACTTTGGTTCTGTCACTCACTGCACCGCACTTAATTACTACACTTCTGTGCCGTCCTCTCCTTCGTCTTCGAACAAAGGTTCCGTAGGGTTTACCTCAGTTGGTGGCTTTTTCTTCGGCTTTGGTGGTGGTCGTGGCGGGATCTTACCGCTCCTCCCTAAAGTCCCAGTCTGGTTCAAGGAAACGTTGATGTCATTCTTTTTCGGGTCTTCTTTGGAAGGTGAGGACTTGGTCGGGGACTGCTTGGTTGCTTCATCCCGTTCCATCTTCGGGTTTCGTCTCAAGGAACCTGTCTCTGGCTTTCCTTTTCTACTCAAGGTGCTGCTATCTGACACGTGCGACTGGGTGTCGGAGCCTGTACTGAAGAGAGCCTTTCTTGGCTCAGGTTGGGGCGTGGATGTGTTCTTGGCTGTCCAACTCATTCTAGGGCTCGTCGGCTCTTGTGGGCCAGGCGTGGACAGCTGAGACGCAATGCTGTTTCTGGGGTTAGTCATGTACTGTGGCACTGGAGATGGAGCTGGCTCTTGTTCCTCAATAGGAGCGTAATACACTTGGGGATGATGAGGACTTGGATAAACATTTGGCGTAGCAGGTAGAGGTCTGTTCCTCATCGGTGAGAACTGTGCCTCTAGTCCAGTTTTGTTCAGAGACAGTATAGAGCCGTCAGCTGTCGTTCTTAGGCCTAAGTTGTCGTATAGCGGCTCCTGAGCTTCGCTGCTGGGGAGGATTTGGGTGCTGGCAGTGCTCGACCAACTGGGGACCCTTGGTCTTCTTGGGATGGTGACATATCCTTGCCTCGGCGTGACGACTGGTGGTGTTATTGGCGCTGTGAACGGCGATTGCGACCGCGAATATGGTAGGGTCCGGAACAGGTTCTGGTTGGTGGACATTCCGTAGATTGGTGAGTGAATAGGGCTAACAGGGTTATGTTGCGGAGGTAATCTCGTCGTGTCTGGAACAGTGGACGCGTTGCTCGCTGCCGGCGATATTTGGGCAGCTCTAGGCGGGAAAGAGATGAGCAGATCGGGTGTCCGACCGTACTCCACGTTGAGTCCGTCTTGAGATCGTTTCGTTGGATGATCGAAGTCGAGAGAGCGTTTTTCGTCGTCGTTATGCGCTGAAACAAATAATTATTTTTTATGTTTATTGCACCGTAAACTGAGGGGTTTGCAAACAACAGTAATGGATTCTTGTTGGATAATCGCCATCCCCTTAGTGTTAACCACAAATCGATAAGGCTTAAGTACTCGCTTATCGAGTTTCGAGAAAGTGCTGACGATATAACTTGTTTTATTGCTACTTTATTAGAAGACTGTTTTTATAAAAAGGATATCTGAGGGAAACATCAAGACGCCAAGTCACAAGTTATATTTCTATTTTTCGGTAATATTTCGTGGCCACGAATAAATGCAGTTGGTTGGTGGCAAGCTTATAAGATTTCCGATCTTACACGACATGTTAAAATGTAATTCTGTCTGACTAATATTATAAGCGTGAAAGTCTGTTTTGTATCGTTATCAAACATTAGCTAGAACTTATTCTATTATCAAACCAAATGATTAAATTGCATTTATATCTCGTATATTTTTATTGCATTTGCCTATACTGTGAAAATATTAAATTTTTTCGTGCCTGCATCATTGATTTAGTGCGTTATAAATGCCATTAAGCTTTCAACATAATCTTTTTTTAATCCGATGTATTCTTACAATTGTAACTATTTTGTTCTTTCTGGTAATTTTTTGTAGTCGAAAAACCATATTTAAATAAAACATTATGTTCTTGTTTATATTACGTACTAAATGCGCATGTCAGAATTAAACAAACAAATATTGAACACCTATCACATACATTGTCCTGATTTCAAAGTAGTTAGCTAATGCACTTGTGTTATGGAAACCAGAAACAACGATGGTACTACAATTAGGTTACTTCCGTATTAAATCGTCATTCTGTTTCTGTCATCATAACATAAACGATACAGACATGTGCGCGAGTGGGCTTTAAAAGGTTACAAGAAAAAAAACTAACTTACCGAACACAGAATCATTGTCCAGCAATGTCTTATTCAACTCTGACATCTCAGTTGCTCCGCTGGTGATCGAAGGCGGGACATCGTACCTCCTTGGAGGTTTTGTGACTGGATTCACGGCAGTTATCAAACTCTTCTCCATTTCCGGTATCACGGAACCCTCGATCAGTGCTTCTCCATTATTCGCCTCAGCTTTTTTGTCTGAACCACGTCTTTTGCAACAACAGTAGCACAAAATGACTAGAATTATTAATAAAATTGCTGCTGTACATGAAACTCCTATTAGGACTGGCAGCATATTGTTGTCCATTCCACTTGGAACAATCAAATCTGGTACTGTATGCATCACGACTAAAGTCAAGTTTCTTTCTTCCACCCCTCCAGCGTTTTTGGCAACACATAAATACTCCCCATTGTCTGTGCTGCCGGCGTCGACGATAGTCAAATTAACCCATTTGCTGCTTTCGTAACTGCTCTCCGTTAAAAGGTATTTAACTTCGCCCTGGTACTTGTAAGAGCCATCAATAATTTGGGCGTTTAGTACCCAATTTACGTCGGGGAGCGGGTTGCCGTTCACATGGCAGGATAGGGTTATATTGGTATCGGCGGATCGAAGGGTCGTACTCGTTGATGGGTATACAATGCTGGGTCTACACGCAAAATCGCTGGAGTCTAATTCCTTCCACATTTTCCCTTTGACTTTTTCTGGCTCTGCGCACGATATAGGCGATGTGTACAAATTTTTGCTAATCACCCAGTTCCTAAAAGGCTGAAGATAACAATCACATCGCCATGGATTTTCGTGTACGTCCAAATTAGATAACGTGGGCATCGCACTCAACGCGTCTATCTTTAACCTCTCCAATTTATTATTATTCAAGCTAAGAGTATTCAGCTTAGGGACGTTGAGGAAAGTCTTCATTCCAATAGTCGCGATGTGATTATTGCTCAAATCCACTTTCTGGAGGAACTCAAAGTTGTTAAAGAGCCCGTCGTCCAATTTTTCCAATTGGTTATCGTTTAGGAGGAGCCACCGAATCTTCGTTATGTCTTTAAAAGTGTCCGCGTACAGCGTTTTCAATTCATTCTTGGATAAATCCAGTTCGATCATGATTGCGAGACCGCTCAACGCATTTTTCTGCAACATTTTCAGTTGGCATTCTCTCAGAACGAGTTTCTTTAGGTTAATCAGTTTTGCGTCTTCGAATGCGTACATCGTTATTTCGTGTAGAGCGTTTCCACTGAGATCTAGGTTTTGGATGTCTGGACTTAGTGTTTTTGGTATTTCTTGGAAGTCTGATTTGGAGCAGTCCGCTTGTTTGTTGCCACTGGCCCAGACACACCTGCATCCTTGCGGGCAATTGATCGTGAAGTCTGTGTTTGCCAATGCTGTTGCTATTACGTTAAATATGAGAAGTTTCTTCAAGTGTCGGATCATCGTGGCTGAAGTTTTGGACCTGCAACAAGAGGAAAGGCTAGTTTAGACGCTATAAAAGCTATTACCACGCCTGGCTCGGAATAGAAGGCGTGTTACACGCACGGTAGTTTTAATGGCGCATTAAGAAGCGGAATCGTTTTATGTACTTTGAGAGCAATAAAGTCTTCGAATGTATGGCATTAACAGATGCGATTTATTAATAAACTCTCAAAGAGCTTTGTTGTTAAAGATATCAAATAAATTAAAGTCGGCGCGTGGTAATGTTATCAACTGGGATGCTGTTCTGTTAAAAAAATACAATAAGTGGCTATATATTCAAGAAAATTTAAGATAAGTAGAATATTTTTCAAGCTTAGATATGCTTTTTAAGTGCGCTATTTAAAAATCATCTTATTTTGCTATCTAAATGTAAGTAAGCAAATTATTTTTCAAAATTAAAATAGACTTTTAGTTTAAAAAATCGAGTTACTTTAATAAAATATTCTTGCAAGAATTATAAACAACGGATGTCGAAAAAGATTCAAAGAAAAATGGAAACATTTCCCATAATTCTGCGAGTCTACAAAGTTAAAAGGTTCCGTCCTTCTGAAAGGTCTTTACAAATTTAATTATCTCGGAACTCAGGTTTGGGGTACATGTATTGAATTATTGGGAAAAGTAGTTATTTTGTTCGTGGTTGTGGATTAAGGTATCTACAGTATTTCAACTGTCTTTGATATTTAATGGTGAAAATGTCCCTGCCTTATCATCACTTTATCAAAATTTCCAGTGTTTTTGTCCAGACTAGTGTTTTACGAGTTCGACATAAAAAAATATATTTAATAATGACATCTTGGATAATAAATGAGTTTTCAAAATGAACTTTTTTCTACTCGTCTTGTGTAAATAGTAAGGTGCGACAAAAGTTTTTTTTTTTGTTCTTTAGGTTACGGTTTTTATACTGTCTATCGATCAGTGATAATTAATTATTCAAAGGTCTTAAAAAAGGGACTCATGCCTTAAATCCATACAATAATATAAACTTTAAAAATAGGTTTATGAATACTTGATAAAAGAAAGAGCCAAAAGAAATTAACCTCGAGCTCAGATGACGAGCTGCGTAAAACATTTTCTTTTCTCAGAAACTGACACCCAGGACACAGAAGATATAATAGTGCTACCAAGATAAAGACATCAAAGAATTAAACCCTTTCGTGCAGCGTATTTTTACTGTAACATTCTCGTTTGTCCTTAGGTAAGTCTAATTACATTCTCTAGTAAGGGCGCGCGTAAAGTGTAATTTCGCATAAGTGCGTTCCGGTGTGCACTGCGCCTTACGATTATGGCGGTGTAAAGGACAAGATTATGAGAATGGTTCAGGATATTATAGTGAATTGTTGAGATGGTGCCTTAATTCGCTACCAATTAAGTAAGTGGGAGTTGGTTTTTTGGGAATTAAAAAAAAAATATTTAAGCATTTATGACTTCTGTGCATGACATGAAAATTACTTTCACTATAATTACTGTACATTACTTGCGTAGATAAGGAATTGCACATTATTATTCTTTAGAATGTTGCTTGCCATTAAATTAGTTGCTTACAATTTCCTTTTTAGAAAGTTGGTCAAAATTTATCATGTATAATTTTCAGGTAAATTTTAATAAACCCAATATGACGATAAAACATGTGTATTTACGTTACAAATGTCCTATTATATTTGTTTGTTTACATTGATTATTTTTCAAAGGCTCGAGTATTCATAAAATTGATACATACTCTCTCTAATACAATTCGTTATTCTGCGTCACCCCACATAACGTCCCCGATAGCCTATTTAAGTACTAACTATACTCATAGGGTCACAGTAATGATTATGTCTTCAGGGATCGCGGCTAACTCCAGTTTTGTTGCCGAATGAAACGCGATTTAGTACCCATTTCGGACATCAGAATAGCTTATGGAGGCTTAGAAAACGAGTCAACTGATCTTTTGTAAGCAATTTTAATAGTTGGATGGATAGATGATGGATTTCTGTAAGAAACATGACTTAAATGAGAAAAACAGAGCAAGATTAAGCGGTGAATCAGATTGTAAAGTGCTCTAAATTTACATTTATCATCTAGCTAGCTAGTTAAAATCTTCAAGTAAGTCATTAAATAGAATCTTGGCTTCTTTGGCGGGCCATTACCGTGGTCCCAGATTCGTTCGTGACGTGCAGAGCCACGTGGTGGTAGGTTTGTCATGATGAGGCCAGTTTTTAAAACTAGTTAACTAAGTGTTTACAATTAATTAAAATGACATCAGATTCGATTTTATTATACAAACTACTTTTATATGAATAATAAATAAATATAAATAATAACAATAATGTTAGTGACCATGAAAGTTTAAAACAATATACTTTTATATGTTTGAAAACAAATAAGTCTTGTATGATAGACGACTTTGTAAAGATCACAGGATCACACTGGCTGCAGACCGCTCACAACCGCTGTGGACAACCATGGGGGAGGCTTGTTTTTTTTTAAATGGGTTACCTCTTGACTCTAGCCTAGGCCTGATTACGTTTAGTCAGAGTCGACGATGGAGCAAGCTCACCTAGAAGCCTGTTCACTCTGACTCTGAAAGTCATTAGGTATATTTCCTCGGGAACACTGAGGCCTATGATCGATCAGCAGTTGACGTCCTTTGGCTGATAAAGATGATGATGATCCTGTGTATTTTTTCTTCATTAGAGGATCCTAACTGTATTCAGAAGTATGCATGTTTATTTTAGTTTTTTTATACCTACGCCAGTACCCAAGTCAATGCAGGGTAGATGCACCATAACTTACTATCCAGTGCCCCTCTGTCGCTCGCCACATGGTCCGTAGCACCAATAAATTTAACTTTAGCCTCCCGTGCTGTCCCCCTCTAACGCCTTGCCTCGTAACTTTGTCTCGTTCTCAATTTTAAAACGCTTAACTTGAAGAGTCTAATAGACGTAAGTAAGGATGGAACTTGACGGTTCTAATCATGGTTTATTGAATAAATGTGTGAGTAACTTGTATTGTTTGTTGTACTGAGACGATGATTTAAACACCGGATAAAAACTAAGTTTGGGACCGCATGTTTAATAATTAAATACGATTAAAGAATGATATTTATGACGCCGTTTTTGAACAAAAATAGTGACTGCTCTGTTTAAATCAGCTGACATTATTGGCGATTGAAAAAAAACTCATTCTATTTTAATTTAGCAACTGCCAACAACGTCTCATTGAAATAAAACATAAAATAGTTTATAAACACTCAAATGTGTGATACAAGTTACTACAAAAGTAAACATTGTCACCAGTACTCGGAACAATAAAATGAAACATTTATCTGTATGAAGACAACAAACAACTATTTGCACGGTCGATAATTTATCTTTATTGCAAATAAATTACTCGATGATTATAGTGTGTCATGTTTCAATGAGAGTCTGTCGATGTGCGCGTATACCGAAAATAGCGCTAAGCAGTTGGCAGTACTAAAGAGCTAGCCGTTAGCGTGATCAAGCAGAAGTTAACAGCATTATTTTATTCATAAAAATTCACTCATACACGAACAAGAATTAAGTTCCGACGTTAGTCCACCCCCGAATTCGTATGCGGAATGTAAAATTTTAATACGTCGTGTTACATTGGTATATGCTATGTCTCGCTCTAACATTACTTGATGAGATAGTTACATCCTTGTCGGTATCTTTCAGCCGCATGCGAATGCTTTGGTAACGGCGTTATCATTAGATGGTGCAACAGATTGCGACTCCGCTCTTAACTCGAAGGGTTATCGTCATCATCATAAAACACAGGACGTCATGCTGAACTGAGGCCTTCCTTATAGTTTTCTATAGCGACCTACAAGACCGATACTGCGACCTTTACAAGGTCTGTCCATTTTGATGGACGTCCCTACGCGGTTTTGATCGAAGGGCCTTAGAACTTCTTGCTCTAGCGGCTATCAAAACTTCGCGATGTAAAAAGGCTAAGCGTCGGCCATTTTGCTTGCAAGCGATTTCTTCGGCTTCAGCATGTGCGCATACGCAACGAGGTCTCAATCAAGCACTGTTTAGGGGTTAAGGTTTCGTTAACCTCGGTCGGCACAGCAGGGTTAAATTGGAAGTTGGTTGCTGTTGTGGAAAACAAAATATGGTTTCATCTAATAGAGTCATATTTTTAAAATTTCAATAATCATTTATTCTTGCTTACTTACTTAGGTTTTTGAATAAGATTTCAGAACATAATTTACGATACAATTTTTTTTTTGACAAATTGATATCAGCTTTGGGTTCTATTGCGGCACAAATTTGACAGTTCAACTTGAGAGGGATTTATAGAGCCTATTCATCTACCCGATACCATTCAACAGAAGATAACAGATGTTTCTTATGACATTATTTAAGTGGCGTGTAAATTAAACGTACTTTCTGAATCACAATAGTTGTGATGTAAGAGTATCCGTGAGTCAATAAACATCTTTTTTTCCTGGCCATAGTCGCCGTACCATAAACAAGTCGTCGAGAAGATGAGTTTACACCATTAAAGGAAAAACCAGACCTTTTATGGACTGGCATTGCCAAGGGACTCTTAAAAACCTACTCTTTATCCTGTCATCTGTACTTTTAATTGTAACTATCCTTGTCACTCATGCCAGTATTTCAGCTCGTGCGAGTGGAACAGCTAGAGTCAGAAATAAGGATAATGACAGAGTAAGCCACCGGACTCGTTGCCAGCCTTGTAATAGCCTGTGAAAATAATAGCTGTGATGTACTTCTTGCTGTTAAAACTAAACATGGGTGTACGAAGGTCAATGACATTTGCTGTATAGTCAGCTAGATAGTAGAAGCAGATAATTGATCTCAATCGCACCTGTAACGTATTTTGTAAACTCAAAAAAATAATTGTGCAATAAAGTTTATAATAAATAAAGAAATCAGAAATCAGAAAATTTATTTGCGAGAATACATACATAAAATTGGATCTTAAATTGCAAACAAAGTAAATGTATTCAGCCTGCAAGCAGACGTGCAAATATTACAAATAAATAGTAATTAATTAATTAATTGGTCTTATATTCTAGGAACTCTTTAACACTATAAAAACAATGTAACATTAGCCAATCGGTTAGTTTTTTTTAAATGCCAGACCCTCTAACACTTTAATATCTTGAAGATTTGCCATAAAGAATGAACATTAGGAATAAACTCTCCATTTCCAGTACAGCTTATCATTAACACCATTTTCAAATTATACTCTTCCCATAACCAAGACAGAAATAAAGTTTTGCAACGGCTGCCAAATACGGAACCTAGGTGCAGATACATTCCCATTTCGATTCCAAAACTACCCGTATTTGCTCAGAAAAGAAGGACAACACTGAAATATCGTAGCCGTTCCGTGCTAGAGAAAACAGCCTGAAACATCCAACCTTCCGCCATTTCGCTTTCATGTTTATTTTCAATCCGGAAACGCGAAGCAGCAAATACTTCGACGAAAATCGATTTGAGATGATTTTAAATTATATTGCATATTTTATAAGCTTGGTAAAGAAATTCTACGCCAGGTGAGGAGGGCTGCTATTTTGTTGAGGTAACTGAAAAGGTATAATAATACCCCTATGCAACGATGGGGTCATAATTAAGAGTGAAACGTTTCGTATACTTGGGTCTTAATTAACACAAACACACACAGACTAATGCCATAGAAAGCACATTAAGTTGCATAGAATCAAATTGAAAACCCGAAACGAATTCAACAAAATGCACTTACATTACCAACTCTCCTGATTGCAAAGCTAATGAATGTAACTTTGAATTAAGTAGAGGTGTGGGTGCAAAACTTGCTCCGACCACAGTAGCTTGAACGTCGCGGGTGTTTTAAACCAGTTTCGCCTAAAAAACAACGTTTCAGAGCAATCCGCTTATCACAAACCCTTAGCAATGTCAGGCTTTTTTTGAAACAGTGCACAGCCTGCTAGATGTAATAATAGTACTCAAACATACCTACTTTTTGTATGGGACATTGAAACACACGATAAATTTGTCAGTATACAGTATTGGCCTTAAAAACCCTGGCATTTGATGCCAAACGGATTATCCTGAAGAACAGATTAATCGATAGCAAACAATTAAAAATAAATTATTTCTGTATGTAGACTAGGAGCACTTATACATGTCCCAATATAGACTCCTCCACCACAGCTTCGGAACAATTGTAGGCTAGTGCTGATGAGAAGAAAATGCGCAAGAAACTAAGTGACTATTCTCAATGCCTCTTTTCAAAACATTCACAATGTTTGTGGTCAAAGATACATTATGTGCGACGCTGTACAGAAGGCATAAAAGCACTTCGATTTTTGATGCACTGTTCTTTGTGTCACTCCTATAGTTAACAACAAAACTGAACTATTAAAACTGGGTACTGAATTTCGGTGCAACTGACTCTCGTAACTTGCTCGATCCGAGTTTAGTTTTAAGCCAGTTTCGGCAAAAAGCGTTGCGGGGAATCCGCTTATCACGGACGCTTAGCAAAGTAACGGTTTTTATGCGTTCCTTTATTTAATGCGACTGTTTGCTTTAAGTGTTAAGTGGAACGAACGCTTCAGTTTTGAATAATGGAGGAATGCTAGATCAATAAACAATCCAGAAGTTTAACGGCCGCGGATTCAGCGATGTTTAAGTTTTAGATTTGTTTAAAATATAGGATAATACTAATAGTTGTGCTTCTTTTAAGAATCGCAATATTGAAGCCTGATTTTTATTTTTTATTGATTATCTACTAAACATTTTTTTTACATCGTCAAAAACCTCACATTTGTCTTTGTCCCGGTACAAAATTCACCTGTTTGGGTACTCGGTCTGACATTAAGGCGCAGTTGCGTGATCAACAGTTAACTAATGGTTAAAAGTTGTTACCAGCAGAATATTTACGATTACTACAAAACGCGATTCAAACGAGATGCCTAGTTGCCAAACAGTTTGTATCGATGCGAAAATTCGCAATTTTTAAGGGCCTTAACAATATTTATTACAACTAGGTATATTACTATTTAATTTAAAATAGGATATCCGTGCAAAGACCAAATTTGCAGTCAGGCGTGATAAGTACTTCCAAATTAAAAGTGTTTTTTTAAGGGCGGCATTAACAGTCTACCAACTTCGAGCCGAGCGGAGCGAGATAAAGCGGATTTTAACCGTCGCTTCGAAGCGCTTTTTACGCTAACTTGTTCACGCCGAGAGTTGAAACTTAATTTTTCAGTACCGTTGACTGTAAATTTTAACAGTGCTATATTTCTTGTTGCAAGGACGACGAATATTGTTAATAATCCAGAGTGTAGTGAGGAGTCCAGTGGGATTGGCTTCTCTATTAAAAGCTTCAATATTCAGTGACGATCCTGTGACATGGCGAGTAAACGCCGCCATGAAACAAGCGTTCCCCTGGTGTTGGGTAGAAGCAACATATTACTGGCAGAAGGCTGAAGATATGGAATATCAGGAAAGGTTTTTGATTGGGCATAAAGAGGCGGAAAACCCCCGGTTCTTAAGCTGCGGTGGGGAAGGCAAGAGGTAAACCACCACACTATCTTCCCCAATTTAGAGTTTTGAAAAAAAAAACTCCACTGTCAAGAGACGAGCTCTTAAATTTGATCAAGTTATGGTAACACTTTCATACCTTGTTAAGACGATATAGAGGAGGGCGACGCCAGGTGTAAGCTATTTTGGCTCTTAAGGTGGTAAGGTGGCTATGTTCCTTTATAGAACACATATTTTTTTTCTGGGGGACTTTCTTTCATCCTAACCTATCGGCGCCAAAAATCATTAGCAGATCGGTCCTTGTAACATTTTTTGTGTTAATAGATACGTGGTTTGGATGTTCATTTCCTTTGAATCATAAAACGCTATCATAAGATTGTTCACTTGAAAGAGTTCATCGGCCGAAAAGTAAGCAGTCCACAAGCAATCAATTTGCAAAGATGTTCGCCCAATCTAGGTTCAATCGGGATTGTTTCAGATTTAGGACAACGTCTTCCATTTATTTATTACGGTCGTAAAATCTAGATTGTGTGAATCCAACATCTGTTTGAACGGCAACTATTGCTTATTTTGTTGAGAGATCCAAATAGATCTTCAGGTGAAATGTAGATTTGTATTGGTCGAGAGAGATTTTCAGTTGGTTAAAGTTAATATAGTTTAGTTCGAAATATTGACCGATGTAGATATATTATTATATTTGTTACCTATAAAAATTTAGCACTAAACATAAATATAATGTACCCCTGTGCCACGGAAAGCACGTTAAGCCGTTGGTCCTGCGCCTGGTCTGTCATCGGTCATGTCGGACTACTTACTGAATAAATGAGAGTGAAGAAACAGAGAGTGCACTTGTGTATTGCGCACACATTTGGGCACTACTTATAATATCTCCTGCGTACCCTATCTCTGCTGAGAGGGGCCGGCATAACCGAAAATTTGTAGTAGAATATTATAACTTAATGCAGTTTACTCGTAACAAACTTGAGGTGAGAGATCCGCATAACATTTTGGTTTTGTATTTCCCGAACAAGATTCAGAAACCAGGTACACAAGTTCATCCACACAACATGTCAGCTCATAACTTGAACGCTGCGTTACACATCACACAACTTAGCATTCGGAGGGTAGTGTCGTAAATGCACTTCCTGTTTATGCACCGTCAGCCAAAACAGTCTCATATACCGCGACGCACGTGGATAAAAATACTGGCTACAGAATCTGAGTCAGGGGTCGCAAACATTTTACGCTATTATGTTTTCTTTTTCTGCTTTGCCTTTTCCCTTTTCATTTGGGGTCGGCCCTTCTCCTTTTTAAGGCGCCAAGACAGTCGTTCTTGGGTTGTCCGTTTCTCCATTTAAGCTGGTTCCATGTCCCTGGAAACGCTTGTCTAGGCTACATATTTTACGCTTTTACGTATAGGATATTTTCTGTGGTATAGGAAAGAAATAGGAGAGTAGTAGAATAATGCGTGTATAAAAGTGTAGGCTAATTGCGAACGGAGATTACTTTCTTTTTGTTTGTATAATGTATTACTTTTCTAAGATGCATATTATAAGCATCCATTTATGGAAGTTTTAAAAGAAATATTTTGCTATCCGTCTTCAACTTTCCATAGAAGTCTTCGTTTGACTTCCTTCACAATATTTCACAGTTTAAATAATAACAAATGTGTTTACATTATGTACAGGCAATAGTTTATTCCACTAACTTGACAATTAAGATAAGCACAATTTCCTTGTTAATTAAGAAAATTAATGTCACGCTCTTTTCCAGGCGGACGGACTATCCATGTGAGTTTTAAATTCTGCTATCGCACTTAAAAAAGAACAAAACTAAATTATTTATTCACCTGTAACCAACAGCTTCCTACCCCTGGCCAGTAGTTCGCAGAATGGGTCTGTCGCAGTAATATTTTATTTCGTAGATAAACCCTAAGTTTACGAGAGCCGGCATCTAAATTAGAATCGTGGGTAGAAACAGATTGGCTTTTCGGCCAGGTTGTCCCGGACTGTTGAATTAACCAATAGTCCTCAAGGAAGGTGATAGGAGAGGACAGAGCTGATTATCAAATTGCTTTTAGGTGTTGCATATTAAGGCCCACTGGCGCAGGTAAAATTTAACCCGAGGTTTAAGTGCCAAGCTCTCAATTATCTGTCAACATCGAAGAAAGTAACAGAAACACAATGTTAATTCTATTATTTTACCTTCGTGGTAAATAAGGCCAGTTTTAATTTAAGGTGCCGCTATCTCGAAGCCCCCAGATTTGATCCCTGTTTTTTCAATGGAGAGTAAACAATATTTTCTATGTATTATATCTGGATGTTGTGGTTTTTTCATTGTTTCTGATTTTCATGAAGTGCACAACAAAAACCAACTGTTGGTACAATCCCCTTAGCTTAATCAGTACTCTTCGTTAAATATTTTACCATTATATGATATTATCTATTAAGGAAATTTATGATTATTCCACTTGAAAAAGCGGCCGTCCAAGCTTAATTTGATCAGTCACGAGTACCGAAACTTTCTAAAGAGCTTCCTCTTAAAAGATCTTACGCTCAGTCATACCTACCTTAGTATCTTTTCTGAGATCCAGTTGTACCAACTTATTTAATTTAAACAATAACCAAAGCATTTGAAAGGTAACTCGCGTGAAAAGGCTAAGTGCATAATGCAATTACAAACAGTGCAACAGTTTAGCATGTTATACTTTTTCACACCTCTTGCAGGAAAATAACGAATTCTGTTACGATTAGTAACTTGATAATGGTAATAATTAATGAATCAGTGTGCTCTCTAAACACGTTGTGTAAGCGTTCGTTAAAGTGAGTTAAAAAGTTAAGCATCGTTTGGGACGGTCAGATTGTGGATGGGTGACCGCTAATGTCTATTAAGTTAGCATGTATGCTTTAAGTTGGATAACATGGTTGCTGAATCGAATGTTTTACCGGATATTTAATCAATACATCAGTAAATATGAAATTAACCTTGAAAATATTGTTTATGCCGTAGCAAGGCCAGGCTCGTTTCATCCATAATGCAATTATGCCTATAAAATATTTTGTTTTTATTCTGAGGATGATAAAAAGCTGTGGAACTTAGATAACGTAAAGTTAATAGTTATTAAAACACTTTACAAAACTCTTTTGATATTACACATTTAGAATGCGTAGTCTGTACACAAAAACTACAAAAAGTTATGTTTCACATAAACTTTATCTACTAATGAATCAAAATCTCGCATTTAGTACAAAATGTCGCAATTAACCCCCATCACGAAGATAACACTTTTATTTCTATTACGCACCGAAAAGCCCTTAGATTAAAAGTCAAAAGCCGAGCAAAGTTCGACCTTACCCCTTTGAAATAGGGAGCCTCATTAGAATATTAATGTAAATCCTCTTAATTATTCGAACTGGTGATTAAATCCGATAATAATAACTTGTTTACTCACTGGACCACAGGTCAAACAGAACAGCAGCCCAAACCGAGAGCGTAAACACTCAAAATTTTATGCCATATGATGTTGTGTCGTTCGCAATGTCGTGTTGCTAATCTTTACCACTTCTCTAGGCGTGCAAATGAGTTCTTTATACAGTAGAAAAGCTACGTTATTATCACTGGGGATTCTCTAATTATTCGGTCTAGCCCCAGCGGCATCATATTGGACGCCATTACAATTGATTGACTATTGTGTGTGAAATCTCAGTGCTTGACTAAAAATAACGTAAGTAGTCAAAAGGTCTAAGCTAGTACTATTTTTCAGTACCAGTAAAACGGTATATTTTTTAGTTCCATATTTCCATACTTTGAGTAGATATAACCAATTCTTTTAATAAAACACAATTTACGGATAATTTCGCGATAATTTATTTGATTTTTCATCCCGACGTTTCGAACACTTTACAGCGCTCGTGGTCACGGGGTTTTTTTATATTTAATTTCTTTTGTGATTATCTAGACACTAAATACACATGGAATATGGGCATAAAATGATATTATACCGTTTAACGACAAATATAATCAGTGACAATTCGTTATCAGTAAATTGTGTTCAAAGTGGGTTGTCTGATATAACTGATCTGTGACCGGGTTAATAGATCGGAAACAAGTAATGTTTCCATCAGCCTATATTGCGGGCGAACATTAAAATCAACAAGACTAAAAGGATTTTAACGAGTTAAAACTGCGAATGGGAATGCTTTGTAAATGCGGGTCAAGATTGTGGCCTACTTGGCTAATTATCGAAGTAATTAGGTGAATAGTTAGATAATTAACATGGTAGTTTTATTGATAAAGATGGTGCAGGACTTTAAACAGAAACCTAGTCGTTTTTTATTACGCCTATAATTTGCATTATGGTAGTTAACTAAAGACTGATTTAGCTATGCCCTTTTCTGTTTGTGAGTTTCTAATATTCAGATACTCCATGATCATCATAGAGCTTGAGCTTGAGCGGACTGAAAATATTCAGGACATGAAATTTCAGGGCACAAAAAAAGATACATAATGGTTGAAAACCTCAAAAACTATTCCAAAGTTTAAATTCAAAACAATACAATTTCTATCGTATCCGTCAAAGGGTCAATGTTTAGTTACCTACAGATACCAGAATTTTAAAAGCTTATTGATTTGGTTACAGATCAGAATAACAGGTTTTAAAACGTTCCTTGTCAAGCATTGTTAAAACAACTAACTAATTACTAATACTCGACTATTTCCTGTTTACATGATGCAATGAGGGTTAGCCGATTCATTTAAACCTGTCGCATGTTTTTAACGAAAAAGTTTAATTCTTGTGGTGCCTTTATTAAAGCTTTCACAGAAAATGTTAGTTATTTGCTTTACTTAGCACCCTCTTTCATTCCACACTAATCCATTTGATAGAGTATGACATACAAATAACATAGTTGTGATATTCGTTATCATTTTTTTTTAGTTCAGTTAAAAATGTGCATGATATTCTCTCGCAAAATGTGTTCTATCCTATACACTGTGCATTCTGTCGAATAACAAACGAGGCTCTAGTACCTGTGGTAGAGTTTTGTGCAAACTGCTGCATAGATACCACTTTGTTTATTACTGGCAAACAGCTTGATTTTACAGCACTGGTATGCTTAGGTACAGCTGCTTAAAGATATAAATATTTATGCTGCAAGCCCAGGAAAGCTATTTCAGGAGATGTAGGTACTAAGTAAATAAGCATATGCCACGCTTACGATTACTATATAATTATTTCATTTTTTATTATAAAAAAACCCTCGACGCAAAATAATGCTGAACAGATTTTCAAGAAACGTAAGAAAACTCGGGATAAAATTATCTATGCCTCAAAAAAACTAAACCAAAATAGTTCATCAGTTTGGGCTACGATACCAGAGAGAGACAAGTTAAAAACTATAAGTTTTTAACAAATAAAGGTGCAGTAAATTAATTTTATTGATTCCAATAATATTCTTAACCTTGTGTAAATAATATTATCTCTGTTTAATAAAAGGTATTAATTGATTGGGAGTTTAAATACTATAATTTACTTTCAAACTAATATCTTGACTGTGTGACATAATCTCGTTTGAAATCTAGAAGTGTAGGAATTCTCAAGTTGCTTTACATTCTGTATGAAAGTATTTCACTCGCATGAGTTTTAAGGTAAAGTTTGGCCCTCTATATTGTAATGCATGTGTCTTAGCATAGTTTTGTATTTCTACGCATCTTAAATACATAGATCTTAATTAAGCCACGTGCTTGTATCCACATTTGTTCAAACCAAATCGTAGTTCAATTAATCAACTATGTAAAACACTTGATACTCAGCCCTGGTATTAATTACAGCCTAACAAGGGGCCGGTAATGAACCCGCTACCCCTTCAAACAATGGTGCTTGAAAGCCAACAATCCATTGATCGAGATGAGTGGCGCTTGAGAGTCCATACGATTTCATGTCCCTGACGGATTAGAAATCTGCGTGTATTTGGAAAGTTCTATATGTTTTTATTTTATTTTATGTAGTAATACAAATAAACCGATTGTGGCTGTAGGGTCTGAGATAGTTAAACGTTCTCTTTATTATATTATTTTGTATATTTAGGTCGAAAAAAATCTTCTTTTTTCTTTTTATCTTCTTTCTTTCTCTTTGGGTCCCCTTGCATTTAATGGTAGCAATTTTGGCTACATAAAATTTGCAATGGTGAGAGAAAAAGGCGAAAGTTGGTGAGAAATGTCCTTTAATGTTGTTATATTTAACTGCCTCGGTGGCGCAGCTGTTAGAGGGTCGCATTTTAAAGCGTCGGCTGCACCAGAGGTCCCGGGTTCGATTTCCCGGAGTTTGGAAGTTGGCGGTGTTTTACCCCCGTGCCTCGGTGCGCACGTAAAGACACTTAACTTTACTAAACTTTATGGAAAAATAGAATCGAACTCAAAGTCATAGATATTTTTAAACGCATGTACTTATGGCAAAAAATATTTCGGCCTGGTTAAAACTGAGATGCAATCACTGAAAATCACAAAGCGTATTACTGTAAAGGGCAAGGTTGAAATAAGTAATTTGAATAGAAAAACCAAAGAAATCTATTCCATGTCAGAAAATACTATTTGTACTAGCTCATTTTCTCCTTGGGTGCTTTTTGTAAAGTTTTTTTATTTGCAACTCATAAGATATAGCGATTAATATACAAAATAAAGTACTATTCGTTTACGTACGAAAGTATGGACTATGGAACATAGCCTTGCCTAGCCTTGACGAATTAGTAGCCAATTTCGACTACGGTGGCCAACATGGTATAGTGCACAAGTGTGTGCGCAAACACAAGTGCACAAGTGTGTGCGCAAAGACCGGTGGTACAGCAATCTGACACGACCGGAAAGAGAGACCAGACGCAGGACCAACGGCTTAATGTGCTATCTAGGCACGGGGGTGACACAATCGAACCCGGGACCTCTAGCGACAGTCGCTTTAAAATGCGATCATCTAACCGCTGCGCCAACAAGGCAGTCAATCATAAATGAATGATTTGAAAAGAGATGCTAATTGAATAATTTACCATGAACATAAAATAAATGAAATCATATCAACAATTTGAAGTAATTACGAACCAGTCCATTTTTAAAACCTGCTATGAAGGCAATCGAACCGCCATCCCACATGACTTGGTCCGAGCATCGAATCCTGCAATACTCGGCCTCCGATATGAGCCCATTGTCTCAGGCCATGGCCTCGAACTGAAGACACAATGGGAGTAAGGACAAACAGCAGGCTTGGTATGATGAACAGTTCTTAGTTCAGTTCAGTTCAGTGACGTAGTATGACCCACAAATACAGCTCTGAAACCGTCCTTAGTTGTGGCTTAAAAATGAGCGGAGAGTCAATCTCTATTTATGCATAAAGACCGAGATCTAATCACGTTAGCAATCACATCCTTACTATTTATCTAGGTTTCAACGTTTTTTACGTTGATCTATTTTCAGCAATATCATCCCTAGCCCTTAGGTTTTGTGCCTTAGGTGACCGTACGTACCAATATCTGACTATTTCATCATTTATTTATTTATTTATTTATACTTTATTGCACAACCAAAAACTGTACAAAAGGTGGACTTAATGCCGTATGGCATTCTCTACCAGTCATACCTTTGGGCTAAGCAGAAATTTATCATCATCATTTCCAGCCTTTATTCCCAGTTCATCTGAAGTCGAGTCTCCCAGTACATTTGCGACAGAGAGCTCTGTTCTAGGTGTATCTAATAATGGTAATTTCTGACTATTTATTTATCTCTTCGTTTCATCTTCAATTTGAAGTATGTTTCTTCTTGCACCCTGCATTACCTTACTGAATACATATCTACTATTCCAAACGCTCGGGATCAAAAACTCGCATTTGCAACGTCTTTGCAAACTCCACGATGGATTTTATGACTTGGAAAATGTGTTACGTCTGTCCCAAGTTCGATTCCAGTTGAAACGACTTCTAGATTGCGGGGTGAGCTGTTTAATATGATTCGGGGATTTATGAAGATTCTAATGCTGTTTGTAAGCAATGGATATAAAGTTCATGGGCTCTTTGACAGTTTATTATACTTTGGAATTGTTTTGGCAAGTTGGAATTTACTTTCTTGAGTCTTCGGAAATTAAGGGAAATTTATCTGTGGAACCCTCTATGCTCTATTTCTGATGCTATTTAACCTTTCAACGACCACTGTCAGATAATAATGACATCAAAGGTTTACATCCACTGTGGTGGACCCACAGCGCCTGGAGGCTTTGCCGGTACCTACGACGTGGCATGACAGATGTGCCGGGCGCGGGCGTTGTGAATTCACTACTAGAGACCACTGTCAATCAATGCTGACATTTAGACCTCACGCTGTTACCTCACCTCAAGTCTTTATAACTTTGGAATACCTTAAGTCTTATTATCGTATGCATTGTTAAATTACCTTGCTGTCTGTATTTGTATTGATCTATTTTCTACCACTTAACAAATGATTTGTCGACCTTCTTGGTGTCTTCCACTGTCACTAATCACGGCGGGCCTCAAGGCGTCGCTCAGCGGTCCCGAGTTCGATTCCCGGTCGGGTCAATATAGTAATTTTAATTTTCTACATTGTCTGGATGTTGTAGCAATACCGTTGTTGCAGATTTCCTTATCACGCATAGCTGCTTACTATGGTATCAGAGCAATGTATGTGATTGATGTTCAATAAAAAACTTCAAAAATTGGCTCTGATGCAGCAGAATCGTGCACCACAGGACTATAGTACTCATTAATAATACAAACAGTGGTCTGCATTAAAAATGATGTAATAAATAATAACACACTCTCCGGCAATGCGGCACTTTTGTGACCTATTTTTACTGTATCAATATTAAAATGCTATTCTGAAGTTACAGATATTTTACTCGTATTTCACAAAACAGTTGTAAACTATATTCTATTAGAATAAGCTATGAAAATATTTAATAATGGACCCCATAATCTACGAGCAGAATGGGCTACTTGCCTTGCACGAGGAAGCCCATCTCATACATAATGATAATTTCCACAATATAAGTATGGAGCAGTAGGCCTTTTATTCTTCATACAGCACAGAACAAAACATATCAAATACATGATACTGTTTTATTCTTGAGTCCCTGTAATCGAAGTTACGATACCAAAGAATCGCATCACCGTATTTCTTAGTTCTACCGAATAAAAAATTAGGCCTTTGTAATTTCTCATAAATATCTTAAAATTTGAATATTTTTTTGTTTTTATAGTGTTTTGTCACTATACAAACTTGTTAATATAAATTGCACTTGTAAAAAGCAACCGTGACTCTGTGACAGACGAAGAATAGACACACGCCCGGATAGCGTAAGACACGGGGTTCGTTTCATCGTCTGTCACAGAGTCACGGTTGTTTTTTACAAGTGCACTTTATATCTTTAAATTGCCAAGTAAGTTGTTATGTGTGTTTCTTTTCACATAAATAATAATCACATCATAACCCCTGTAGAAAAAAAAACTTCTATTGAAAAGACGACCCCACTACCTAAACTTGGATTATGAGTATACACATCATGCACTCTCATTATCAAATCATCAATGCAAAGGATCAAAGCAACCGTCATTGAGACCACAACATTTGCACTGGGGGTTACATCAGTGCTGTTATTTACAACAATAAATATATCGATAAATGAGTCGATAAGATGCTGAAATGAATCAACAAATAGGACTGGTTTGTTTTGAATCTTTGAAATCTGCATGGTACTGTAAAAATGTGTAATGTAGTAACAGCATCTTTTGGATATGACAGGAAATTTTAAAAATACCAGCAATAATATTTATCATGATGAGTACCAATAATGCATTACGCAAATGAATTTTTAAAATGTGGTCTAGTTACAAAAACTATGACGAAAAGCTTTTACTTTCAAAAGGTTTTACAGTGTAAAATATCATAACAGTTTAGTAAAATTGACATACAAACAATTAACTAAAAATGTACGCGAAAACTAATTCGTTTAGAACCTTTTTGATGAAAAAGCAAACAATTGAGCCTCCATTGAAGTAACATAAACAGTGTTTTGTAGTAACAGAGCGGTGTGACTGAAGTAGCTCCATATTGCTATCTGGGTACAAGTTGAAAAAAATATCGATATCGGCAAATTGTTTTGATTCCCAACACTATTTTACAACCCCACAATATAATTCACCGTTATTGAACCAATGTTTACTGTAATTGCGGATATCGGAAAAGTCATCAACACCAAAACTTCGGTTCCTACACAGCTAAATTGCGTAAAAGACTCAAATCGTTTGGCCTGGGAATTATTGGAATGATAAATTGTACCGATTTCGGTAGGAAAACAACGTTCAAGGTTGGTAATTAGAGACATTTGTTATCTGTTAGATCTTCAAATTTCATTTTTGAGGACTTATATAAAAATGCATATTTGTGGCACATGCAAATCAATTGAATTGGTTACTGGATTCTGAGGGTTATAATTTTTCTTCATACAACTTATTTACTAAAACATTGTATCAGGTTTTTATCGGATCATCAGGCCCATTAAATTCTACGACATCTAAACCAAACCAGGAACATAAAGTACTAAAGTATTACTACAATATAAACAGCATATTTCTCTCTCCATTGCTCGACCATACAGAAATCTTGAACGCAAGTTTTATGTCTCAAAACACTTCCGCAAAGTTTCCTTTAAGTCCAAAACAAAATCTTCCCGGTAAGGACTATCTCTCGGATTCCTTATTTGTCAATGCAATTGAGTTTGCTCTAGCGGATTCGAAAGATAAGTGCAAATATTAGAGGTATGTTATTGCGATCTGAATGTAAGGTGAAAACTTGAGACGGGTAAAGGTGTATTTCGCACTTTGTATACCAAGGGTTTCTGCCAAAATTATAGTAGTTTTGGCAAAACTAAGCATACTTGATAATAAACTATTGGTTCTCGACTTTGCCCGCGTAATTATGGTATTTTCCTTATTACATTTCAACCCTTTTTCATTTCATTGAAAGGACATGCTACGTCCTTCCAGATTTTGGGAAGGACGTACGACGAACACTATTATGCAAATAAAATATAGTCAAAATCAGTTTCGCAGTTTATATGAAAAGGTTACAGATAGACATTTACTTTTGCCTCCGCAATATTAATAAGAAATCCCTCTCGAATCAATGATAGTAAAAAATGTAGAGAGTAAACTCGTGTATTGCGCAAACATTTGGGTAATATGGTATCTCTTGCGTAATTGACCTATCTCTGTTGAGAGGGGCCGCTTATTACCGAAATCGGTAAGAGAATAGTTTATTTCTATGAAAACTCATGAATTCTGAATTTCACTCGAGTCTTTCTCGAAGTTTATCGTTAAAGGCGAGTAAGCCCGGCAGTTATCAAACTTATCAACGGTCCACACCCGAAGGAAAAGCATTAATATACTATGTCTATATTGTAGCTGAAAAAATCCTTTAGTGATTCTTGATTTTGGTACAAAATACAAGCGATTTGATGCAATGAATGATCGTCGTAAACAAAAATATGTATAGTAATATATTGTTTTAAACTATCATGTTCACTAACATTAGAATAGTTAGATACGAGATTGCTACCATGTACCTTATTATTTATGATATTTCGGCACTGTTGCAAGCGCCATGATCACGGAGTTACTCCGTATGCTACACATAGTAACGACGGGTAGATTACTGTTGGATTTAAGCAGCTTTAAAACAACTAGAGTAATTGAAATTGCACTTGTAAAAAACAACTGTGTCAGACAAGGAATCGAACCCTGTGTTTTACGCTATACGGGCGCATGCCTATACTACTCGGCCGCCAACACTATAAAAAAAACTGGATTACTACAGTCTACTATTTTAACTTTATGTTCAACTGTAGACTTCATACGGCTAATACGGCGGTAATAATGATGATGCCTTTTTTCAACCTATTCAAGTGACGGATGGTTTTTTGTGACCATAGTTGGAATAGAACCGCTCAGCTTTCCGCTCCGCTTGCCGCTCATGCTTTAACCCGTGTGGCTATTCCCTGAGCAATTTATTTCCAATCGGCGTTGATAAGAACAAATCTCTTGAGCATGTAACTTGTAAGAGGCCCTTGCACCCTGTGTACTCACTAAATAAAGGGCTATTGTTGTTAGGTAGTTTCTTTTTTGTTCTTCTTCCAATATTTATTAAAGATGGTGATTGGGTTTTGGGACTTGTTTTGTAGTAATTATTTACAACATAGTACTTGGTAACATTGTATTGTCATTTAACCTAATTCAATTGAAATATAATTCTGTTACCAATTGAAATCTGTAACTCATAAAAGAAGGTCTACGTTAACACCTGCGGATTTTTCTTGTCTAGCAAAATCTGCCTACTAGATTAATTATTTTGTTCGCAATGCGCAATGGGAGGAAGGCTCTCAGTAATACCTTATCTATACTAATATTATAAAGCTGAAGAGTTTGTTTGTTTGTTTGTTTGAACGCGCTAATCTCCGAAACTACTGGTTCGAATTGAATAATTCTTTTTGTGTTGGATAGTCCAGTTATCGAGGAAGGCTATAGGCTATATAACATCACGCTACGACCAATAGGAGCAAAGATATAGTGGTAAAAAACGGGAGAAAGAAGTCACGATTCCACGCGGACGAAGTCGCGGGCAAAAGCTAGTAATTAATAATTATGGAGTAACTTTGTTCTACTTTCTTGTAGTTCTACAATAGTAGGCATGAAAGTTAGTATTTATATTTACCTATTTAAAAACTTTATTGCACATTTGTAAGTGTACAAAAGCCAAAGAGCTTTTTGTAAATTGTTGTTTAGAAGTTGTGTGTTCTATTATTATCGATTCAGCATGCTTAATAAACAATGTCATAAGATAAGGTTGAAGCCAATAACAATGATTTTTTTCTAAACGTGGCAACGTGCTCAATTTCGTCCAGAGATATAGCATATTGTGTTAACAAAGCCTCGTTTACAAAATGGCCACAATCTACGTCAGTGTGCTGGGTGACATGCATCAGGGAAATGCATTAAAATTGATGCAAATGCACCTGATTATGTGCCGTTTTGTTTACGCAGCCTATTCTGAAACTGGACAGCAGCCACTGATATTTCCGGCGAGTGATGGGTAGCTCAAATATCGATGGGATGAATTTGCACCCTGCGACTTTTAGCAGCGATGCAGTCGCGATACAGAATATAGTTATTCATTTAAGAGTGGTCATATTCATTGCTACCCCTGCTCCTATGTTTTCTTTTTAGTATTTGTACGTTAATAAAGCTGATATCAATACATCAGCAGACAAAATAATTAATCGACAGCGAGTACATAATTTGGTATTCTTGTCACGTAGTCTCATGTTTGTTATTTGACTAATGTTTGTTTTGTCTCGAAACGAAAAGTTAGAATTCTTGGCTTCCGCAGAGCTAACTTCATTTATAACTTGGTAATTAGGTGTGTGACAATTTATAAATGAAGGGCAAAAGGGTGCGGATTTCTGTGAACAACGTTTGTGTACAGAAATACGAAAAAACCGGCCAAATGTGAGTCGGACTCGCGCACGAAGGGTTCCGTACCACATTGACTCGGTAAATAGGCAAATAGGCGTTTTCTGTATGGGAGCCCCCTTGAAATAATTATGTTATTTTGTTTTTAGTATTTGTTGTTATAATAACAAATTGCGGCAGCAGAAATACACAATTTGTGAAAAAAACAACTGGATAGCTATCGCGGATCTTGAGATACAGTCTGGTGACAGACACACGAACGAACGGACAGACAGCGAAGTCTTAATTTTAGGGTCCCGTTTTTACCCCTTGGGTACGGAACCCTAAAAAGTAAAAAACAAAACACATTCACAAACAAACAGGAGGCTATTCCAACTTGGTTGGTTACGGTTGATATCAATGGCGAAGGACAACCATAAAAAAGCCTATTTTGTAGTGAAAATGTTATCAGTAGCCTGATTTGGTGATCTAGGCTAGGTGAAGATAAAGTGTGAAGATACTTTTATTACAGATATCTCATTTCTGAAGGTTTAAAACTAAAAAAGAGCACTTACGCTATTCAATCGTAGAAAAAATGCAGTGCGCCACATACCTGAAACAATAAAAGATAATGTTATGTTTAAAAACAACTAAAGCTTACATGACATTGATAGAAATTGATTAATGTTTTTTTATGTAAATAGAGCATATAATCTTGATTAAGTTAGAAGCCTAGCTAAAACATAAGCTATAACATAAGCTTATTTGCCTTAAGGCTGATTTTTTAATAGTCAGATAAGAAATAATAAGCTTATTTGCCTTAAGGCTGATTTTTCAATAGTCAGATAAGAAATATTCCTAGAACAAAATACAATATGGCTAATTCGAAAACGTCATATAATTGCCAGCAATCATACTAACTGTTATTTTTTTAAATCTGTCGCTTTATAATTTATCAGTCTGATAAGTTTCATCTGACCACTGAAAAATCGGCCCTAAGTCTTGTAAAAAAAGCGGATTTATATTTATGTATGGTTTTCGTATATGATATACTGTGTATAGTTATACTGTGACCACACTGATGAAAAACAAACAACCTTTCAAAAACTTTCGCGCACCATACCCAATTAAGCGGGGGTTTAATATTTAAAGCAGTTTTTCGACGCTTTTTTAGAGTTCCGTAATACAAAGGGTGAAACTACATTTGTTTAGTTGTAAGGGTTCATGTAATGAGTACGTATTTACGTTGACGTATTTGTTTGTAAAGTTTTCAGAAAGATCTCTTGATCTTATAAATCTAGATTGTTTCAGGACCCAAAGAGAATTCAAATGATTTTTTTTTATACACTGTTAGCAGCAAATACTCCAGTGTTCTTAGTTTCCTCTTTCTTCAATACTCCAAAGAGTTTCAAACTTCTAAACCAACGCATTCAAAAGATACAGCTGTTTATGCCGCATATTTTTGACACCCGCCAGGGAATCAAAACCTACAGGGTACTTCGCGTGAACTCAGAATCTTGAGTAAAATTTGGCACGAAGCAACGTCTTATAGCACAGTTAAGGCAAAATTGCGAAATCCGTAAATTTTTTGTCGCAATAACTATTAGACATGACGGGTCTAAACGCGAATAAAAACTTATGAGTTGCTATTACTCTTTAATAGTTATTGCAATGCAACGCGAAAGTTTAAAATCTCAATTTTTTTGTCGCATCTTAAATTAAAACATGTTTGCACGGAACCCTCTGTGCGCGAGTTCGACTCGCACTTAGCCGGTTTTTTTTTTCTATTAGACAGGACACAATTAAAATCTTTCTAAATTACACATCAACATCTTTTTTCGGATCACGTGAATATTATAAAACTATAAAATTCTACGTTACTTGTGCATTTGAAATAAAAATATGTTCGAGACGGTTTTTTTTCCGACCAAAAATTTTAAATCACCCCAGGCGAGAGGTGTTTCATTCTTCCCTTGGGTCCCGTAGAATAAATGAGCAAACATATACCTAGAGCTGGAATATCTACGGTTTTTAAATTAAGAGTTACTGAAAAATATGACTCTTACTGTGTTTGAATATAAGCTAGCTAATTTAAATGTCTATTTTATGGCGCAGTTGTATTTGATAAAATATACTGTCTGACTCCAAATGAGTTTATGTATATGTGATGATGTGACCATCGGGAGACGATTTTAATGAAATGAATGAATGATTTATTTATTTGTCACACAAGAGTTGCTATTATAGAAATAGATATATTATTAAATAAATTTTGATATAAAACAATAAAAATAACAAGCCACTAAACATTGAGATTGAGATTGAGGCACATTATCCTTCAAGGTTAAGTAAATAAATAAAAATCTTACAAAAAGTAGTTTCCATCAGGTCATTTGTCAGACACCAATGTGTTTCAACCATGTTGTTATATTTTTTTACAAATGAAACCTTTCGACTACAGTAGCACCTATATTTATTTACAATCTCCACATAAAAGTATTTCCTAATTCTTTAGTAGCCTATATCCTAAACCTATAAATAAAAAATGATTATCTAGTCACCACAAACTAATCAAACATTACAATTAGACATGTGAGAACGAAGGTGGGCATAGATTGTTGCTTTGAGTGATCTTAGTTTGTGAATTGCTGGTTCCTGAGGTAGGTAAAAAACCTGTATTACAGGTCACCAGGGCTCCATCTCTGACCGTCAATTTTTATTTATACAAATCTACCTATCAATACCTACAAACTATAGAACTCTGTTCATGTTTTGGTTCTAATTCGAACGAAGTCATGCACAGGAACGGATGCAAAGCAAAATGCATTCCTTGTTTATTTCGCGCACGTGCATTGCGCTTTTAATAAAAGCATCTAAACACACAACTTTCAATACTATTCCTATAACCCTAAGATTCAATTTTAAACAGTACGCACTTAGATGCACCGTGTGGTCGCACGCAAAAACAACATCTGTGTCCATGTCGTAAAGTTTAAATTTAAATAAAGTGTGCGGTTGGAACTTTAAAGCCGATTCGTGCTCTGCGCAGGATTCTATTTTGGTGTGTTTTTCAAAAGCGCCGGAAACTATGTGTTTGGGTATGTCCGTGATTTGCGTTTTGGTACAGACGTTCTTGTCAATCAGTCAGTTTTTGATTGGGAAATCGACATGTTTGTTTGTTTGAAATTTCTGAGGTGTCAGTTGCTTCAGATGATTATGACCATGCAATGATGTAATCAGTTAAATATTTAAGGAATTAGCACAATGGTTGCGGTCTGCGGTCCGGTACATATATAATTGTACGGATGCGGGATATTTAACAGCAATTACATAGATTCCTCTGATCCAAAAGTAAGTAGCTTATTCACTTGTTTTATGGAAATCAGAAACACCTAGACCCGAGACATTATAGAAAATTGTGAGTCTTACTTATACTGACCCGACCTAACCTCTATGCATAGCCACTACACCATGGAGATCACCAAAAAAAATTGGTTGCCTGTAAAGTCGATATACGGGCGAAAGTTTTACGTGACAACGACTTTTGATGTCTCTCTCTCTCGCTCTTAGGCGGGCTAACCATGCCCGAGTGGAAGGGACGCGTGCCTCTTACTCGCTCTCATTGTGAGCGCATAACATGAGCGGAGCGTAACGCAGTTTCTTGATGTGTCACCCGGCAAACCAATTTATAAGACGTTGTCACGTCAAAAAAAAAAGGAAAACCACACAAGTCAGTTCAAGGGTCCAATTCAGTTACTTATTTGTATAATCATAACAAAGTTCCGTCTATGGCCGCAAAAACTGTACCATCTAACTGCTCCATCACACATTTACATTAAAATACGGACTCGAAAACATTTGTATGCAGATCACGAACATTCCGAACTCCCTCCATTAAATTATTACATTACTGATTTAATTTTTTACGTACCCTTCTTGCCAAGTCCTATATCAGCATCTTTGACATACTTACTCCTACTTGTTATTGGTGAATTTACGGGGGAGATACTAAAAATAGGTCGAAGCCTCTTATAATTTTACTTATACCTATGAATTTAGTAAAATAGCAATTCTGAAGTCAAAACCAGGATAAAGTCAACAATCTATGATTTTTTCTAACATTATTTGTAAAAAAATATCGTTCATATTTGGGAGACTTACAAAGTTACAACTAGATATTAATATTGGAAGCTTAAGAATTATAAATAAAAATAAGGCTATTTCCATGTCTCCACTGATGGTCTGTAAATTATCCCATAGTATTTCTTAAGTTAAAAAACTTTGATTCGTACACAAAATCGGTAATGGAATACGCGCACAAATAACGATGGTTCTACATTGGAAAATCAGAAAATATCCTTAAATAACTCTTAAAAACATTGTTTTTAGATAAACTATGTATTTGTAGTACTTCGATAAGACGTCATTCCTCATAGTAAAAGTAGTAATTTACGACCTACACAAACCTCATACGAACTAGGTCAACCAGTAATTTGTGTCAATAAGCCGAATCATATCCTACGTGGAATGCGATCAACCTAATAATATATTCTATCCTTATCTTTTTCCTATAAATGAATCCTTGAACTAATAATATCGTAAGCTAAAGTTACAACAAGTGAATTAGATTCTATAAAAATAAAACTGAAGGTCTTTGCCGTTTTGTTAAGCCAAAGTCAAAACCATTATAATAAAGAGATTACCTGTTTCTCTTACATTCTCACGTTTATAGATTACACTGGTTTTAATAAAAGGTATGGAGATACTATTGAGGCTGGAAAGATCTGCAGCATAATTGTTATCCGGGATATCATGCCTTTAATGGGGACAAAAAGGGAGATGAAAGATGCATGATGGAAAACATTGTTGGTTGTTTTAAGACCACCCCGGACCATACCGGACGAAGTGCAAAAAGGCTCAATAAGGAGAGAGAGAAGTAGTAAATAAATATCTTCGAACTAAAGCTAAAAAACGCTTTAGTGAGGAGTTTTCTATGTCTTCGTATGTTGTGGCTACACCCCACTTCTCCCCAGAAACTCAATTGATATTAGACGTGACTAAGTGCCAGTTTCTACACGAAAACAAACATAGCACTCTCTTGCTCCAATTTGTAGACCGAATTTGTCGTGCTTAGGAACGAACATGTAGTACGATAAATATATTATGTAGAATTTATGTATTATTCATTACCATTTAGAAATTTGTTGTACTTTTTTTAAGCTCGTTACTTTTGGAGTCTAATATTTGATTTTAATACAAAACAGACGTAAACGAAGTACGTTAACTTCACAAAACCATAAACTGTTAATTTACGACTTGGTCTCACTCTAAAAAGCACTTAAATATAACAATGACATTATTGATAAAACCGTAACTGAAAAAGCTTGACGAGAGTAACTTGAAACTGCACAAACGTCAATACCTCAATTAAGGGGGACCAAAACTGTATACCTTTTGTTATTGCCGTCAAACACTAACAAGTTTAGTATACATACACTAACTAATCTTTAGCACGAAAACGAATGTATGACGGGAACACGAACAATACTAAAATTGTAAAAAAAATTGAACCTTCAAAAGCAAAGCTTCGTAGCCCCAAAGTTGGATATCAGCCCAATGGGAAAAGACAGCTCGTTTTTTTGGGGGTTTCAAAAAAAGGCAAAGATACTTCGTTAGCAAATTTATAATTCTAGATGTTTTATTGCTGCCGTTCGATTATTTTATTTTTGACTGAAAATACCTACGACCTGAAATAGGGTCAAAGATTTAAAGAGTAAATGTCCTACATTAAATTAAAGAATCAAGTTACTTTATGTTCCCTTTATTTATGTACTGAAGAGGCAAGCTATGTTGCACAAGTAACTGAATCAGTAAATGAAACCGGCCAAGTGCTAGTCGGAGTCGCGCACCAAGGGTTCTGTATCATAGTAAACTCAAGGTCAAGAATTGATATCAAACAAAAAAGGACAAAAATGATGTATGGGAGCGGGTGCCTCAAATATTAATTTTATTTTGTTTTTAGTATTTGTTATTGCAGCAGCAACAGAAATACATAATTTGTGTAAATTTCAAGTATCCAGCTATAGCGGTTTTTGAGGTATAGCCTGGTGTCGACTGACAGAATGACTGACGGACAGACAGCGAATCTACCCTTTGTGTACGGAATCCTAAAAATATAAATAAAGCAGTTTTTTTTAATAATTTGACAGGTTAATGAGCTTGACTATCATTTTAGTTACTTTTAACGACACCAATGTTCAAAAAAACTTTCTGTTAAACTCTACCCACCTCTACAATAGGCTGAACAAAGGAATAATGCCCGTCATCTATCTAGAGATCGTCGTGAATAATGAATCTGCGTGGAAATTTACCAAGGAGGAAATATGACGAAAGAAATCCACAGGCTTAATTGGAACGAGGTGTAAGGAGGCAGATTAAAGGCATAAGGAGGGGTTAGCGGAAACAGGTGACGAAAAAATGAGGGATATCAGGTATTTGGGGTGTCTGGGTAACCTACTTTTGGTGAGCGGATTATTAAGACGGGAATACCTACTAGGTAATATGTGCCAAACATTTTTTTTAATGCTACGAACAGTTTTCTTAGATGGAATCAGAAGTAAGGAATTAATCTTAGGTTCACAGCTTTAGAGATCTTCAGTTGAGGAGCAGTATTTCAACTACCTAAAATTTGGAAGGTATATATCACGACTGCTTCGTGGGAGAATCTGGTAGCCTTAAGAAAGCCCATGCTTTAAACAGCATTATAACTTGTCACAGGATGTCCACTGTTGGGCCCAGATCTACCTCATCGATCCCCACAGTGACTGGTAGGCTTCGACTCAAGTCATGTCATGTCAAGTTATGATACATGTATTAATGTGCGTGCCCTTCGAGAGCCCGCTGTGGAAAACGCAGGTTTCGTTTACATAAAGATTTAGCAGAGCCTCTAAAACAATTATAGCCAGAATGATAAATTTATAGCTGTTGTAAGTTGTCCGCTATAACTCGCCGAATGTGGGCCCTCAGATGAACTGTGCCAAACACCAAATTACTGAAACGGACCAAATAAGATGATTTTAAAGAGTGGTCATATTTAGCAGGTAAATTATAGGGCAACATACGAAAGTAAGAGCTCTGCCTAGTTATTGCAAATTAAGAAAATCCAATAAAATGATGGGCCCTCAGTTCTTAAGTGCAAAAATTTTACTTTGATGCTACAAAGTTTAACTTACAACTTAATGTCTTTGGTAAGGTTTTAATTTTAGCAGAAGTAGCCACAATGCTAACCTGAGAGTACTGGGTTTATATATTCATCTAGTATAGAGGTAGAATAAAAGCTCTAGCAAAGTGAGCTCTCGTACCACACGTTTTAGAAGAAAGTTATCATATTTAGAGTCAAGGTGGAAGGTGTATTAATTTACACTTATTAGTAAAAAAACGTAGTCATTTCATAGTACAAACTTATGTATCTGTGTGGCGTGTAAATATTTCCTTTCTTGAAAAAAAACTAATTCATTTATATGTGAACAAAATGTTCGTATTAGGGTAACCAGAAATCAGAAGATTAGTGGAAAGTAATGGAAAAAATAAATAAGTACACATTTTATTTATTCGTATTAATCTAATCTGTTACATCTGAATAGTTACATTATTCGTTAATTAGTTTTTTATCACTCCTGTTAGGAAAGTTGACTTTTCATGTATGGAAAATTGCTTTTTCATACGGGGTCAAAGTTAATTGAGCCACATTGTGTTAAAAATAGACCAAGCCCATAGATAGAAGTTGCTACCAACAGCTACCATCTCTCTGCATGACCTAAAGGTTTGACTGACAAAGAATGCTTTTACATTAAGTCCACCTTTGTACACTATGATTTGTGCAATAAAGTCTTTAAATAAAAAATAAATAAAATATAGCAACTGCAATTATTTATGTTTTTTTTGGTAAGATTGTTCTTAATTTTCAACCTTGTACATGTAAACGTTGAGATTCACGTTTTTCAACTGTAAAATAAACAGCGTTGATAACAAATGCATCTTATGTGCAATGCAAGATCACTGTTCTGCCGATGCGCGTTTGATCTTTAAGTACATTTTTTATGATGATCGCTGAGACATGTCTTGACATGACATATTCTTCCGTTTTCTTTCTGCCGATTTGTACCGAAAAGTAACCATTACTTCGTATGAAAAACGTCGATTCAATTTTACTGGATTATCACTAAAATTTTCAAAATGACAACGTCTCAGCGATCATTTTAGATCGAATTAACTTCTTTAGAGTGTGTATTTGCCAGAAACTCAAACTGAAAAAAATCGTTATACCCATACATAATAATAATTAAAGAACAACTGGTGTTTAACCAGATTTATTATTTATCCACTATCATTAACAAATAAATGAAGAAATCCATTATTACCTACTATGTTGTATTTTTGTATTTGTCAAACGTTGCTCAGACGCGGAAGTCTCGGTAAACCACCAGGTGGCGCTCGATAAATGCAAATTTATTTTTTTGTCCAAAACAAAATTGAAATTTTCGTGTATTTATTGATTGAGAAAAATTGATAAATGAAATTGATTCAACCTCTAAATTTTTTTTTAAGATTTAGCTACGTAAGTTAAAAGGATGCAGTAGAATCGATGCAGTAGAAAATCAGAATATTGATTTGAATCAATTGTCTACGCAAAATGTAAAAAAATTTGCTTGAGACTTCCAGGAGTCATAAAATATCCTCATCGTTGTTTAAGTATTTTTTTATCATATATTTTTCTCAGAATACCTCTTAAGCAATCGTACAGCATATACTTTTGTTTCGAGTTTCCTAAAAAAATTGATAATGTGGTTAACATACACAAAATCAGTATGGAGAATATAAAAAGCTAGATATTTCTTTAAATACTTTATATAGCAATAATATTTTAATACAATTTGAAACTATAAATTTTGTATAAAAAATGCTGTAAACAATTTTTATCAAACAATGACCAGGGAGAGAGATTTCTTATGGAGTTGGTTTTTAGCGTGTGGTACGAGAGCTCACTTTGCTAGAGCTTTTATTCTATACTAGATGAATATATAAACCCAGTACTCTCAGGTTAGCATTGTGGCTACTTCTGCTAAAATTAAAACCTTACCAAAGACATTGAGTTGTAAGTTAAACTTTGTAGCATCAAAGTAAAATTTTTGCACTTAAGAACTGAGGGCCCATCGTTTTATTGGATTTTCTTAATTTGCAATAACTAGGCAGAGCTCTTACTTTCGTATGTTGCCCTATAATTTACCTGCTAAATATGACCACTCTTTAAAATCATCTTATTTGGTCCGTTTCAGTAATTTGGTGTTTGGCACAGTTCATCTGAGGGCCCACATTCGGCGAGTTATAGCGGACAACTTACAACAGCTATAAATTTATCATTCTGGCTATAATTGTTTTAGAGGCTCTGCTAAATCTTTATGTAAACGAAACCTGCGTTTTCCACAGCGGGCTCTCGAAGGGCACGCACATCATGTATTACAGAGTCATCATTTCATTTTTTTGTATTTGATCAACGCTGGGTTTTATAAAGGATTCCAGACAATTCCAGCTCATTTCTGCCGTCAAACATAATACCAACAAAATGAATGATAAATATTTAAAAATAAATAAATTGCGATGCATTGCACGCACCTGTGGAAAAATCCCTTTTGTGCGAGTACACATGGTTACACCATAAATTAAACAATGATTCGCCTGATAGCACTTCAATGCAAATAACGCATATAAAAGGGTATTTTTGTTTAATGATTCCGTGGACGGGGAACATTTAGGATATGAAAAGTTCACTATGTAATTCTTTGCCTTGCTAAATGGGTTTAGGATAAGCGTAAATAACAGCTACTAGGTATGCACTTTCCTGATTCAGAATACTTATTTTAGTCTTGAATAATTTTACCATCGTCTTATAATAAAAATAGAAAGAGACTGAATTTAAACACTGTCTGGTATCCAAAATATACCAAAATTTTATATCATGACTTTTTGAGATTTTATTACGAGAATTTTATAGATTGTTACACTATTTACGAAAACATCAAAATTTAGATAGGCGATACAATTGGAACACAGACGAAACATGCTATTTGCAGATGACAAAAGGACTTGCTATTGAGAAAAAGCCTCTGCCTCAGTTTCAATAATTTATTTTCCTTGTATGGCTTCCTGGATACTTGTACACGTCCCTACCCCACGCGGGACAATTTATCGATCTTTATGCTTTCAAGAAGGGCGACTCCCCATAACTTCAGATACAGATATGCACTTAGATAAATACTTATATGTCTACATGCATTCGCTAGAAATAAAGAAAGCGCATATATTTCCGGCAACCGAAATTAGATCAGCGAAGTGAAAAAATCTAGAAGACAAAGAAGTTTTATAGATGTAGCACAGTTAAGGCCGAAACTTAAAATTGATTGGAATAATTTAAAAGTTGTGGGAGTAGCGGTGAATGTTCTGCGATGATGATGCTGAAATGTATGAAACTGATTTGACTGATACACAAATCAAATATTTGGCAAGTAATGCCAGTTTTTGGTAAATTTAAGACACATCAAATTGTTTCTAATTTTTTTTAGTTCCCCGCGATCTCCAAACATGATTGGACAATACAAAAAGCGATAAATAAATCAGCACATCTCTGGGGACATTACCGCTAAAAGCCTTACTTCCAGGCCGATGGCCACTAAACGCAGGGCAAGTTTAGTGCGGATTACTGGGCTGGCTTAAGTCTTGAGTCCTGAGGGATTAGGGACACTTGTCCTTTGACGGTGACGGATCCCAGAACTGATGGGATTTGATTTGTTGGAACGGAAGACCTTGAAATACGTGTTTTATAGTCCAATTTGGTAGTAAGAATATGGGATTTTAAACTTTTGCGTTGCATTACGATGAGAATTAGACATGACGGGTCTAAACACGAAATATTAATATTAGCAACGCAGCCGAAACGTCGAGCAGTGAGTAGCATTTACTCATATTAATATTTCGTGTTTAAACCCGTCATGTCTAATTCTCATAGTAAGAATATGGTTTGCTAGTCTTATTAACATAAAATATTATCTTCAATTAAAATCTATTATACTCTTCTACTGTGTGAATAATGGGGCTCACAGACCAGTCTCCTTGAGACTTTTCAACAATACATGATTGTTGTTATAAGTTTGGCTCCCGATAGGTTTTGATATATGTGTTTGTAGTCTAATTTATTATACAACTAAATATATAGGAGTAGGTATGTGTTCAGGGTAAGTCATATAAATCCGACGAAGAAAGTCAAGAAGTCCGACAAAGAACTACTATTAAGTCAAATACTACGATTTAGTATCATTAAGAACTTAGTGGTTTTACACTTATAGCTAAAAACAATAGCAACATGAATTCAAGTCAGTCAAGACGCAGAACAAAAAGACAATGTTTGTCAGAAGGGTTTTCCCAAACGGCCTTAACAGCCTTATTTATAGCAAAGGCCAACTCTCCCAAAGGGGCGTATCAGGTAAATTTGTGAGCCTGCGCTCATCCCATTTCATTTAATTGCGAAGACATTTATTTAAATTAACGTGTCCATCAAGACTTGAGAATTCAAGGAAGACGCAAGAGTGACGGCGTGTTTTACTAAAAAAGAATTTACTTTGCGAAGGAAAACAATGAAGGAGATAGTTGAAGGTCAGTGTTAAAAAGGAACTGCTTAATGGTATTTTATAGTAGTAATAGATACAGTAGGATTTCATCAATATCGATCATAAACTTCTAAAATCAAAAATATGCTGATTTATAAGGATATACCTAGTTTGTCATGATTATCCATTCTACAATTGCAAAGATTTTAAAACTAAGGTTCATATTAATTTATTTCGATATAAAGCTTAAGCCGTTTTAGTATCAAAGACTTATCCATCAGAAGAGCGAGGATTCTGAACGCACCTGTAGTATGTTACCCCTAATTGGAAATTCACAAAAAACTTGCAGATGTTTTTGAAGGCATAATCAATCAATCACGATACGCAAAATCATCCGAAAAACATCTCTTTTGAAGCTTCCATTTGGATTGGAACGTGAATAAAAAGCACCAAGATTTCCTAAAGAGAGTTATGGAATCAAAGAAAACTTTTGTCTTTATAATAAGCTTGCTAAATGTAGATATCTAGTCTTTCACGTCTTTCAATAAGGTATCGCTATTTTCCGAGTCATTTCTTGAAGGAGCACCTCTTATCTCAACCACTTTACTTGAAACCTAATCTAACTTTTGCCTGAAGCACAGAATACCTAATATTACAAGTGTCTGTAGTCAACATCTTAGCCTGAACAGAGCATTGCTTTAGATAAATCATTCTTCGACAAGTTCGTGAACCCGCATATACTTGGAACAACTTCTGAACATGATCAGGACTGTGGGTTATGTATTAACAAGCAAAGTTGATAGACATGTCTGTGGAATGTACTTTAAATATTACCCCGGTAAAATATACCAATACATTTTGAAGGAATCTACAATATTATACCACATATAAGATATTGGATGACCTAAATGATGAAATAAGAAACCAAAAATAGCGTACGGGTGGGACTCGAACCAGCATCTTTCTGGCTAACCGGGCCAACTGTTCTTCCAATTGCACTGTCAATCTGTCAATCCGATCCGAGCGCAAAATTTTTGGTCTCTTATGGAAACGTCATTGCGTGACGTTAGCGTCATCTAACCGTCTGTTTATGCAATTGGAAGAGCAGTTGGCTCGGTTAGCCAAAAAGATGCTGGTTCAAGTCCCGCCCGTGCGTAATTTTTGGTTTCTAATTTCATCTTTTAAGAATTCAAATATGACACTGTGAGTGTCAAAAAACATTCTAAACCATAGGATGACTTGACAAGGCGTTAAATTGTATCGATTTTCTAAAGACACACTGCATAAAAGATACCATATTGAAAAACAAATTTTCGACTCCCACAGGAAGAGAAACACGGGATCAAAAGTTGGACAGTGATATATTTATATACATCTGCAGGAAAGTACAATGTGTCCCGACAGAGACGTCAGCAGGCGGCCCCAGAAATCATTTATATCCGAGATCCAACCGCGAATCTGGATGCATATTTGATCCAGGATTACTAGAAACTCGGCGTGTGAGGCTGACGAGATTCGTTTTCGTTTCGTATCCCCTCTATAATGTAGCAAGTTTACAACATAATAAATTGAAATAACATACGCGTGGTAAGGGAATCTAGCCATGAAGGGTGTGTGTATGTGGATGAAAAGTTATTAAAAACAAAAGCAGTGAATTACTAATAATTAATTTCATTTGTCAATTTTGTAATCGACTGAACAGAAACCGTATTAAATTAGTTATTGAGATAGCTTATAAATTATATTGCTCACTTATATCGTGCTTTTAAAATAACCAAAAAGTTATTTAGTGTTTTTTATATTAAAACGATAAGCAATTCGATTTTAAGAGTGCTTCTATTAAATTTGGTACTTTATTGCTATTTGTCCGTTTTATAAGTCAATAAAGTATCACATTATATCTTTGTATCGACATAAACGCAAACAAAAGGGGTGTTATTATTTGCACGACAGATAGGACATTCTTTGTTGTGTTATCAGACTTCTATTGTATTGAAAGCTTTGTTTCCTAAGTAAATACCAACATTAGTATGTCAACTTGGTAAGGGAATCAGGTTTGCGACACACATTTTAAGCGACTTGAATCACGAGTAATATTTTAGATGAAATTTCCGATATGAATCATGCGAGTAGAATTACTATAAGTTGCAAGCAAGCAGCACGATTATAGAAGATTTTCGAATAAATATGCTATATTATATGACAAGTTCATTTTGTCTATCTACAGTAAGGTAAGGTATTTTTTAATTAAATAAATTAAACGATATTCTATAGCTTTCTACATCACAACTTTTTGTGAAGTCACCAATTACGTAGTTTCTGCATGAAGAGTATTTGTGCTTTTTTGTACTAAGTACTTACCACTTAAACAAACACTTGTACGTCAACAAATGTGACCTGGAAATATTTAAATTTTGAAGATTCTTCTTTGTTCTATTTATAGCAGTATTAAAGTATCCTATGTCTCCGTTGCACCAAGTAAAAATGAAAAAAAGCAAACTTTAAAAATCTCAAATCTGAAACATTGTATTGAGTTTACAACTTTTTGACGTTTGGTTTCGGAGAAAGTACCTTGCAAATATGATCTATCGTAGCCTATAATCATATTTGCAGGACACAAAAACATACATACACTTACGAAATTTTGCACACGTGTTTGGAAGCCTTAACAGATCAACGTACTCAAATTTTATCCAATTCTAAAGATATCACATAGAGGTACATACAGGTCAAATTGAATACCTCCTTTTTTTGAAGTCGGTAAAAAGAACATGTAAACACAAAAATAAAATGCTCAATGGCGTCACAAACAAATCTATCATGTGTTGCATCAATCAATCATAATTCCTTTCTCATTGCTGGGTTCATTTATTTACAAACATAGCATGGCCGTGTGTCATCAGTGGACTGCCAGCTTTATCAACAAACCGAAGACTTGTTGAGTGACACTGATGAGATGTGGATCTTCAGAAACTGAGGCCTTACTCTAAAGTCGATGGATTGGGTAAATACCCAAGGTAAATACGCAATAATGTATCCATAATAGACCAGCAATTTTGGGCTTAGGACCGACAGCACAGTGGTAGCTCAATTGGTGGTAGTTCAAAGATGCTGCTTCGAGTCCCGCCGGTGCGCAATTTTTGGTTTCTTATTTCATCTTTTAAGAATATAAATATGACACTGTGAGTGTTAAAAACATTCTAAAGTAGGGTAAATATCGCTAAAAAATTTATCTATCTTATTGCTTAGAACGATCTTTCAAACTAAGTTAACGTACGGAGATGTTCTTATTTTCGGCTTTTACACGGTGACTTACTGAATAGGGAAACTCGTACTTTGAGGGCATTAGGGATTATTTACTTACTTAACTTATATTTTACATTGAATTGAAGTCAAAACTTATCTAATAAATAACGTACCTATATTTCGAATTTGAATAATAATTAAGGTCAAATGCAGTAACAGTCAGTCATTAAAAAATTATAAACACTGGATGTGGTTTTCTCGGAGGGAACTATAGTATAGATAGAGCATCTATCGTGGTAGATCTTTAATAGTCTAGTTAGAATTAATTTTATCAATGTGAAAGATAGTGTGTGTAGAAGAAAGTGGACAGACGACCTTGTAAAGATCGCAGGATCAAACTGGATGCAGACCGCTTGTGATCGGTCGCTGTGGAAAGCCGTGGGGAGGCCTTTTTACAGCAGTGGACATCCTATGGCTGATAATGATGATGATGATGAAAGGCAGTGATTTACTAGAAAATAAACTCACTTCAAGAGTAGCCCCCTAAAGATGTTATCGGGTGCGCAACGGTATATATCTCCTAGCTCAAGTGGTGGAGGCGAAGTTATTTGACACTCTCCTGTCTTATAAAAGACTTGAAGTGTGGTCGGTTAGAAAGGAAATTCAAGATGTGAAAACTGACTACACAATTTGCAGAACTCAGGTGGCTTGTACAACTTATGTGAAGTATGTGGAGTATTTGATCTCTACAGTCTTACTCCCAGTTGTAAAATGTTTTAAGTGTAGTGTACCTTCATGCGAAATGTATACGAGGTAGACGACACGTTTGGTGCAGTGGTTAGCGCTCCTGACTACTGAACCAGCGGTCGCGGGTTCGAATCCCGCAAGGAACATATGTTTGTGTGATGAGCATGAACATTTGTACCTATCGTCATGGATTTAAGTACTTATGGTAACACAAGGAAGAAAATTGCATACTTTGAAACCAGACAATTGGTGTGTTGTCTGACGCATATTTACCTATAACTTTGTTCAGTGAGTGATCACGAAATTAGCAGCAAGGAGTGGAAAGCTAACTAGCTCAAAATTTCTGTTTGGTTTTTCAGTCGATAAAAGACTTACTGCTCTACATAAGTTTTCAGCACAATTTAGTATGGTTGGATTGGTTTTTTAGCAAATATTTGAACTTTATTGCATTACTAAAATAAAACGTGGACTTTATACGCCATGTTGCATTCTCTACCAGTCATACCCGTGAGTTAAGCGGCATCTTTGTTAATTGCTATTATGTCCACCTCAAGTCTCATTCACTCAATAAACAATCTGCATTCAGTGACACAATACATATGTCGCAATAAATGACTTAAGTCCTTATGCACCTGAGCGGATGCACCTGCAGGTCAATAACCTCGATGCACTCAATCTGGAGTAAATTAATGCATCTGTCCGTCTGTCTGGGGATACTGTTGCAATCTAGCAAGATTATAGGATTTGTTTCGCGTCCGAGCTCAATTGTAGTTTCGCACTGGACATGGAAAACTTTAAGATAATGCAAAACTCTTTATTTTCAGGTAAATTACACCCATAGAGTCACATTACACTTGAATAATTAACTAAATTAAATTAAATACTAAAACAAACTAATTAAAAACTTAGGAAAACTAATATTAAAAAAGCTGTTTGTTTGAACGCGTTAATCTCAGGAACTATTAGACCGATATGTTTTTTTTTTGAGTTGGATAGCTTAATTATCGAGGAAAGCTTTAGGTTTAAAAACATCACGCTGCGACGGGAGGGGAGGGAGCAAACTCAAAACGCGCGGACGCAGTTAAAGATATAAATTATCTTGATCATTTAGGTTTCATCGTCAGAAAAACTCTAAAACATTTGGAGTTTTCATAAAGAAACTTATGGCTATATGACTCTATTGCATTAAGACACTTTAGCTGGTTTACAAAACATTCAACTCCCGAAAGAAACATAGTTCACAGTATTTAGAGTACATCAGAGCCATCATCATCATCATTCATCATTATCAGCCAACGGACGTCCACTAACGTCCTGCGATCTTTACAAGGTCGTCGGTCCATCTTGTCGGTGGACGTCCTACGCTGCGCCTTTGGTCGAGGGGTCTCCAATCTAAAACTTTTCTGCCCCAACGGCCATTATCATCAGAGCTAACATAAAAATATTTTAATCCTAATAGACAGTCGTTTTGTAAAAAAATAAACGCTGAAATTGGAATAATTGCGTTAAACCTGCAGTTCTGGTAAATATTTACGCATATTTTCAGCTCCCTAAAATATAAGCTACTAACTCACATTCTACATGTCAACTTGAAATAAGTTTTACGCACATTATCAGAATTCAGAAGACAAAGACGATGAATCACCAAAAAAGACAATCGTACATTTAACTTACTTTATTCAAAGAAGCACGTTCGTATTATACAGGGTGTGTATCGATATGATAAAGAATTCGCAAAGAAAACAAGCTATGGAAATGTGACTACGATACCAATGCGGAAATCAGTCACGCATATAAAGATAAATGTTCAATAGCTATTTTTTTCTTCTTTCTATACATAGGTACAAGAAAGTCGTGTTAGTAACATTTGTAATTCAAGAACGGGTGGATCGATTTTCATGATTTTTAATATGTTGGATATGTCTTGGCCCGGAATATGATAATAACTATAAAACGGGGCCGGAGCTAAAGTTCGCTGGGACCGCTAGTTAATCATAAAATTAGGTCGCGAATATTCCTAAACTACTAAGCTAATAAAACTGGTATTTGTGGGTACCTCAAAGTTCTTTTTTTGTGAATTTAAAGTTTTATAAAGTCGCATAGAAACGTCAAATATTTACCTCTTTATAATTTCATTCATATCTCAAATGAGCATAGGAAGAGCAGAAACTCCATTCTCTTACTAAGTCTCATTCTTACCCTAGATCATACACGATCAAAAAGCGTACATTGCTCACAAATAAATAAATCCAGGCTGACGTCGTCTTACAATACACAAACTGTATCATACATCTATACAGGGTGTGCACCACTCTAACCTAATAAATGTTTCATCGCCAAGAAAAACAAGAGGAAACCGAGCCAACAATAGATGGAGATGTAGAGATCACTCATATCGGCAATATGGGGGCAATTTGCGGACAACAAATGTCCTGCCAGACCCGAGAGCTTTGCGTCGGTTTCTGAGGGTTTGCACAATGTACCAGTTTGAGGCGGTTCGATATTGTTGTGTTGTTGTGCGTTTCAGGATATGATACTAGTCATTTTGTTATTGGATGAGTTTATGCCGCTATTTCATCTTTCTGCATGACCTTAAGGTTTGATTGGCAGATAATGGACTAAATAAATAAATAATTTCTAAGCCTAGAGGTGAAAGCATTTCTAATAAAATAAAATAAATTAGACATGCTAGGTCTACACCTTATTTAGCCCTTACTTAATTCCATTGATTTATCATTAAAAAGTAGTTTTTATTACTGATTAAATAAAATAATCTAAGTGGTAGTAAGTAAACACTTACAGTAAAGGCTTAGTTGCTTTTGTTTGTAAGAGAGAAATCAATTTTCTTTTACGAAATTAAAACAGTGGGTAGTTATGAAATCGGACGTCTATGAAACTTGCATATATATTATTTTATTATTACCAGAAAAAAAATACATCATTAATTAAATAATGTTGTCTTACGTCTTATACCAAATGATTTTCCTTAGGTATGGGGGTGGAATAAACCAGGATATTTGCGGTACATGTTACCACCCTGTATGTTCGTCATTAGCAGTAACAAGCTGACGTATTGCGTATCCCGCATTGAGGAGATATTGGCACAGTTGAAAGTGAAGCGGTAGTCTTGTCATTGTTTTGATAATAAAAAATAGTGTTTACACAAATTTCAGACTTGTTTACAAATATTTAGTTCTCTTTGGCAATAAAAATGAGTTTAGTGAAGCAGGTCATATAGTAACATGAGGTCAGGTGTATTACTCGTTTATCAATCTTATAGTAATCGCCAATAAGATAATCTTTTCGTTCTAAAATTATAACTTATTCGTTGCTTTCTCCATTTGTCACACTAGTATTCAGTAGTAAAGTACTTTTCACAATGTTTTCTTTATCTCTATCCTTCCTTTCTTTTCCTTTTCTATATCTACTTGTATTTGATGAAAAGATCGGAAAACTTGAAATGGGCGTATGGTTGCCGTTACATTACTATAGCGTTCAAACCATAACGTATTGTAATTTTTACGTCCAGTCTGGGCACGGTCATCTCATGTCAGACAAGTCGACGTGGCCCTTAACGAGTCCTGCCGGATTATCACGAGCACACTTAAGCCGACACCACTGTCGCATTTACTCGTATACCCCCTGGCTGGAATAGCCCCTCCGGCTGCACGTCGTTTTGCCGCCTGCTGCATGGAGAAAAATAAACAGCTGGAAGACATCAGGCACCCGCTGTATGGCAAAATTCCACCTCCGACACGCCTTAAAAGTCGGAAAAGTTTCCTGAGACAGGAGTATAATGTAGGAAACGATCCATTAAAGATCCGGCTTGAGCAGTGGACAAAGCTATACCCACCTGCAGCCTCGCGCCTCCCATCCTCTGAGACACTTCCACCGGGTGGTGATCTTCCCTGGGCTGTCTGGAAGTCTCTCAATAGACTTCGGTCAGGTGTTGGAAGATGCCAAGAAAACCGGATGAGGTGGGGTTTCTCTGGAAATGACAAGTGTGACTGTGGCGCGGTGCAGACAATGGCCCATCTCCTGTCCTGCCCCAAATGTCCTAGCTCATGTACGCTTCAAGATCTGCAGCAGGCAAACGCCAACGCAATAAACGTTGCACAACACTGGGCAAAATTATTATGATTTGTTACCAGTCGACTCGAAGAAGAAGAAGAATTTTTACATAACGTATTTAAATATGAAACTACCGTTTTTTGCTTGACACAACAAAAAATAATGAAAAGTAGTAAAGCTACTGTACTCGTCTCAATTGTGTCAAGAATGCGCCTGATAGTGTAATGTATGCGTGGTATAATCAAAGAGACGAGTTTAGCCGTTCCTCAGTTTGCCTAGACTGAGCTCGAGTTAGACATCTTAGTCCAAATGAAGTTTCTGTTAGATTACTTCCTGTGTCTGCAAGGCTGAGGCCGCATTTGTGCAGAAAACAAGTTACGGACAATCGCCAAAACTCTGACGGTAATGAAGAAAAAGAAAGAAGAAAGAAAAAACGTTTATTCAGCACCAAAATATTTTTACAAAAAGTTTTTTTTTTTAATGCGGTTTATTTTCTAAGGAAATAGTTTATCTCCTTTACATTGCCCAACTTTTATCGTTTTACTATAGCTGTCCCAGCAATCTTATTTCTTTTCACCCGGCTCCTATAATTATTATCTATTTTGGGGCCAAAACGTATCCAAAAAAGTAAAAATCATGAAAATCCGTCCACCCGTTCTCGAGTTATAATGACGTGTAACTAAAACGATGCACGAATTTCTTTTGTGTATAAAGAATATATTCAAAGTGTGGTTTAACCGAGTCTCTGATAATATTTTTATCATAGATATTCAAGGCCTACTCATATAACGTAGTACTTTATTTTCTCGCCTACAATAATAAATACTTACGAAGAAACTCCTTACGAATGTCACGCAGACTGTAAAAATAACAGGTACGTAAATTCAACATCAAATGCTTTTATAAATGGGCACTTAACTACATCATTTCTGAATTGAAGCATCAAAGCCGAAATATCAGGGACACTTTATATTATTCTTTAGGAGATCTCATTGAATTACTAAGTGATGAATGTAAAAGAAAAACCTTTAATAAAGTACATTTGTTCAGTATTGGATCATCATCATCATCTTCAGCCAAAGGACGTCCACTGCTGAACATAAGCCTCCCCCATGGATTTCCACAGCGACCGGTTGTGAGCGGTCTGCATCCAGTGTGATCCTGGGATCTTTACAAGTTCGCTACGTCTGTCCATCTTGTCAGTGGACATCCTAACCTGCGTCTTTGGTCGAAGGGTCTCCATCTCCAATCTAGAACTTTTCTGCCCCAACGGCCATCAGTTCTACGCGCTATGTGCCCCGCCCACTGCCACTAGATCTTGCTGATTCGCAGGGCTATGTACGTTACCTTAGTTCTTCTACGTATCTCCTCGTTTCTCGATCTCGTAGAGAAACACCGAGCCTAGCCCTCTACATCGCTGGTTGTGAGGGCTATGATCTCAGTATTGGAGTGGATTTTTGGGTGAAAATATTAAAGCATCATTAAAATAATCTATACTAATATTATAAAGCCGAAGAGTTTGTTTGTTTGAATGCGCTAATCAAAGGAACTCGGCACCGTTTTAATACTATATTTTTGTGTTGGATAGCTTATTAATCGGGGAAGGCTTTAGGGTATAAAACATCACGCTGCGACGGGAGGGGAGGGAGCAAACTAAAAACGACCGAACGAAGTCGCGGTGACCGCTAGTAAAGAATTAAGTAAGTTAGTTTGTTTCCTAAGGGTGAAGGAAAATATAGTGAGAAAACCTGTACACTTGTATTATAAATTACCACAAAAAGAGTAATTGCGAGTGCTTTATTCTATATGATCACATTCACAATCCTCAGTCATGATGGCTTACCTCATAAGACGATTTTAGGATACATACGAACGCACATTACGCGTACTATATTTCAGCTACACCGTATATTTAAAGTCACACATCATCATCACCATTATCATTATCAGCCAAAGAACGTCCAGTAAGGATCAAAAGCCTCCCCTAAAGTTTTCCACAGCAACCGGTTCGCGCATCCAGCCAGTATGATCCTGCGATCTTTACAAGGTCACCAGCCCATCTTGGGTGGATACAAATCACACAGTGTTCTGTAATACATCCTGATGCCCTGACCAACAGAACATCCTCCATTTAGCGCATTTCGTTATCCAGTTGGGTTGTTTACGTCAATTACAAGAATGTGGGTTATCCTACCTACGCCAATTAACTGTTCCCATAGGCCCCGAAAATGGGGACAATGTAGTGGAATGAAACTAAATAATACTGACTGACCTTTGTACCGTGTGGTATTTATGTTAGATACATCTTATATCATAATCGAAAGCTATCCGTCCAAAAATTAAACAGCCTTCAAAAATCTTGTAACAGGCTTTAGGTAAACCGCTTCATTGAGATTTCGCCTGCGGGGCACAGGGGCGCCCGCGGTAGGCGATAGCGGGTTGCGCGAGGGGTGCGGGCGGCGCGGAATCACCCGCCCGCACCGCTCACTAACCGCACTTTTGTCTTCTCCCGCACCCCTGTGCCCCGCAGGCGAGGTCTTAATTTCGCGATCTATCTATTAGATTTACAGTTTTTATTTATTTATTTATTTTTATTTAAGAACTTTATTGCACAAGTAACAGTGTACAAAAGGTGGACTTAATGCTAAAAGCATTCTCTCCCAGTCATACCTTTAGGTCATGCAGAAAGATTATAAGTGGGTGCAGGAGCATAATGTAGTAAAAATTTTTACCCATATATCAAGAACTACACTACCGATGTTGATAATACTTGCACTATTTCTGACATAAGAATATACCTGATGAAGGAAGGGCCTGTTTTACTATGGCAAATAACCACTAACCAACGAATAATTCAAATGTGGAAGGTCATTTCGTATGAAGTAGTTTACAGATAACATAACGCTATTGGTAACTTATTCAGACATTGTGAAACAGACAGTTAGTGTAATTAACAATATGATCGTTTTCATTTCGTTATTAGTCGATTAAACTATACATACAATTCGGTAAAATAAGTCTACTAATACATAAATCACGCAATCTGAATAAGTAAAACAATAAAAATTATGTCTAGACAATCAATAATACATACTATCGTAATATCGTGATAGTGATCCGAAGAAATAATTGGTTTGGTAATTGCCCCTCTATCAGTGTTATTGGAACAATTTTTCTTCCAATTTCGTAATTATTTTCAAATTATACCATGTCACGCCTACTTGTTATAATGGGCGTGTTTTATAATAATAATAATAAATGTTTCTGTAATGTAATTCAGATTCCGATTCATTTATTGCCAGTCACAAGTTGGGTATGGTGTTACAAGGTATATGTATAGACAGTACAAGTGACGCCCCGCAAGGGCATTGCAAACGTGAGGCAACTATTACCCATTTACTTATTATAAAACTCAATATTAAATTAATTATATAAAATAGCGATTAAATTCATAACATTGTTGAATTAGGTAAATATGAGTTATTTGTTACATCCTACTACTATTATAAAGGCGAAAGTTTGTATGGATGTATGGATGTTTGTTACTCTTTCACGTAAAAACTACTGAATGGATTTGAATGAAAGTTTACCACAATATAGCTTATACATCAGAATAACATATAGGCTACAATTTTTGAGGTTTCTAATGTGAGGTCGTAAAAAAACACATTTTTTGCGCTACTAGACGGGACGAACCTGAAGTCCACGCGAACGAAGTCGCGGGCAAAAGCTATAATTTCATAATTCTACGACCCATGCATGACTTTAGCAGGGTGCGCAAGTAAGAGACATGGTCGATCAATGATCATCTAATATAAATTTATACTATCACGACCTAAAAAGCGCTCTAGGCTTTTTTCTCTTTACTTTTTAACGATCATAATATTTCCTGCAAGTCGAAGAAATGTTCACAGACGAAATAGCGTGTCGGTGCAATTAAGAGTACCGGGTTCGATTCCGCACTTTAATTGCGGACACCACTAATTGTAGAAGCCATTTTAGGTTCTGACTCAGTCGGTTAATGTGGGTATTTAGCCGATGCGCCTTAAAAGTTGGAGCTAGAAAAAGAATTCAAAAATCTGTGACGATGAACTTTGTATTGTAAGTAAAAAAAACTAAAATGCTTACGTACTCAGCTCCATTTAAAAATGTGGAAATTACCTGCGAATGAAAAGAAACATATTAGATAAAATATAAGTTCATTAGGAAACATTGATAGCAAAAAATTTAATAGGCCTAGCAAGGTCAACAACAGAAGACGGCATTGTTGTTATAGTCAAAGTTAAACACCACGATTGGTGTACTGGCCCAAAAGTTAACCAAATTATACTGAATTTACTTCGATCATATGAGATTACGTTTCTAAATGGCTAGCGTTATACATACCTATTCTTCACCATAAGGTTTCTACGTATGTAGCTAAATTATTTAGGCATCTTGCACCCAATCACACGTGTTCACTGACCGTGACCGAACCCAAGCAATGCAGGTGCATTGACGATGCAACATTCCACGAATCGCATGGATATGGAATGCAATACTCAATATTCCCTGTATTTTCTGTATGTGATAAGATGGAACTTCTACACAACACTTGTAATGACAGCGATTCCGTACAGAATTGTAATGCTTTCGGTTTTCTTATTGCGCATAGAGAGATAAGACTTGAACAGGCTTTTTCTGGGTGAGCTTGCTCTCGTCCACTCGTCTCAACCCATTCAGATCTAGCCTAGAGTAAAGAGAATACTCAAAAAATTTATTGGGCGTGTTCTGGTCTATTTTGTTCTTCTTCTCCTAAAACAAACACTTTTCTGTAAACCGCATCAAAACATACCTACATACAAGCATATCATGCTGAGATTTACTTTTTTTTATCTAATAAAAAAACTATGAACAATATAAGTTCTTACTCAACAAAACCCCGAAAGTTATACTAAGTACTAACAAACAAAAGTGATTTACTTTAGTGACTTTCTACGACTAAAAATTACTCCAATTAGTTCTATGTCATTAGTCCCAAGAAATTACTAGACCTACGACAAAAAGTAAAATGGTTAGAAAGTGAACTTAATTCTGTAGTTTGGCCTGTTAGAAAGTCATTTCATTGTTCTTATGGCTATTACAATTAGGTTTGAATTGGAACAAAGCACGGGATATTAGTTCCACGCCGATTTTCACGGAGTCAAGTGAGATTATTCTTAGAAGTCTGACGTTATGGATGAGATGATTTACAGTAATGATGTCTTAACTTCGAAGTGGCATTCACGAGTATATGACTGTTTTAGTGGATGTAATTTTCGGTCTTTTTCACTGCTTGGAATCTAAGTTTGTCTAGCTAGGTCAAATGTTCAGAGCCGAATAAGAAATTAATATCCAAAATGGCAGATGGAATTACCCAAGTTTTTTTTATTATAATCTGGGTTTATCTTTGACAGTTAAGCTGCTCTGATTTTGAATGGATTAGCAAATTTCGTATTGCGATGTCTAAATTCCGACCAATGTCCATGTATTAATTTGGATCCTATGAGTGAGTGAGAAAGAGATACTTTCAAATTTTCTTAAGTAAGATCGCATTTACCAATTTGGCGACTCGGCTAGCTGAGTGGGAATTAAACTGCCTGGAACTTGAACGGTTTAAAGCAAGATCGCAATACGCCCGCTGCATGTGTTTTTTTATCTGACTTACAGACCTTGACAATCTCTTCATAATCCACAGTCAATTATTGGGAAGACATTTAATTAAATAAACTACTCACCGGCCGTGCAAAATTTAGACATGTCTGGCATATTATCGAAGTTTGTCAATAAGATTTTGTAGAGCTACATCAAATATTTTTTGTCTTCAACATACATTTTTTATTTCCTTCTTCCACTCGAGCTTTATCAACCATCAACCCTAAATCGGCGACATATGCTCAGATATATTAAAAAAGAGCCATTCTGTACATCTTATACACCCTTGGTACGTCTCCCTAATGCCGTTTTTATTGCCCTGCCGCAAGAGGGCGTAATAGCCACCGCAGTATTATCAAACACCTGACGGGTATTAAGATGCGTATTTTTGTTGCCAAGGTGTGTTTTTGGGTTAACTCGTAGCTGGTCAATGTGACTAACACCTCGTTTACTTAACTCCTGGCACTTTAGTTTCGTAAAATCACTGATGAGAAAGATTTTATTGACCTGATAAACTAAAAAAAGATGAAACCATAACATGGGGCTCCAAACACACTACAGTATATAAAAATAATTGCAACGATCAGATTTCAAGGGCGTTCAACTAGACTCGAACGAATTGTGTCTTCTTAATAAGTGTTCGAGATTGCTCGGAATAGAGATAAATGAAGAAAACTCCACCGACAAGAGCATAGAAAAGAATCATTTATTTGCATTTAAACGGGGTACATAGAAGGTTTACAATAAATTTGATGTCCAGGCCATGCATCCATAGCTCTTTTATGAAGATAAAAAAGAATAAATGTTGTTCGATACTCAGATTAGGTATTGAAGATTTTTTCTTCTCAATTACGGAATGGGGCAACCACAGGAAAACTTACAGCTTTAGGTTGTGCGGGAATTTAGTGAATTGGCTTCGCAAAACTAACGAAAACCGACCAGTAAGTAATCAGTGGATTTAGGAACGCCAAATACTTTAATCAAAACGCTCAGATACATGATATTTCATACACAAGTCGTATCGTTTGTATTTATTGTTGTGTACACCCAAAATTATGCAAATAAACGCATATATTTATACTGTATTTTATTGAATTGTAATATCCGCAACTGCCATACTCGTTTTTCGCGTTTTCTCTAATCAAATCAAATCGCTTGCCAAAATGCTAGAGCCACGGGCATTACAAGTAAAATTAATTATAATTACTTCGTTAAGCTCTCGAAATATATTGCATGAATATTGATCATCATATATAAAGACATTGTAGGCGTATCTGCCAACACTACTGTGGGTATAATTTTAATTAAGTTATCTTAGCACCCTGTTAGTTATATTAAATTAACAATGTTTGGAAATGAAGATCGTAGGCGTGTTAGGTTATGAGAAAGGCACAATTGTTGAGTACGACACGGCAATTCAGGTTAATTGTATGAGTTACGGGCTAAAGTGGAATACTTAACGATTAATTCATATGAGACAATTATGGTAATGATACCTAATACCCCTAGTTTGTGAAATTACATAAACAATACCATATCGGTGGCAATTAATTTACTGTCTGTATACAAATATTTTATTCCACAAGGTGTTATTATGGTAAAGATACAGTATTATGTCATCAGATAATGAAATGTAATAAGCGATCAACAGCTGTGTTACTTGTTTAAAGAACAAGTATTTTTGAAAGGTTTGAGGACAAATTTTTTTTTGTAAGGTTTTTGAAGGCAGTTGAATATTTTAAATTACTTTTTATCTCTTGATTTTTAGTTTTTTCCCATATTTCGACTACTGAACTGGTTTTTGATGAGACTTGTACTATTCCCTAAGATAGATAGAATATTATACCCTGACCGACCTAAAATAGAATAATTTTAATGTCACATTAAATTTTCGCGAATTTTGTGGACATATTACATACATGTATACACTTACGAAACTTGGCATGTTTGGAAGCTTAACTAGATCATCATGCTCTAATATTATCAAATTCCAACAATATCACAAACATTACAGGTCGAAAAATACCTCTTTTTCGCAGTCATAAAAAATAAAGTATCTAACCTAGAAAAGGCGAATAAGGTTTAAAAGTATTTAATTTAAATGACTTGCCAAAGATAGAAATAGCATTGCTTTGGGACTTTACATACCTCTACATTCGCAAAAGATAAATCTGTAGCTTGCATCAAAGCTTAAAATTGCACAAAGCGCTTAAGAGCTCATTTCATACATTAATCGAATTGTCAGTCAACAAGCATAAGCATCAGTTACATCAAGAATACTAGGAATATCAGTGTGACGTTGAATTGATGAAAGAGCCATACTATCAGATGCTTGACACAGATCGATGACAGGACACTACATCAGGACACAGTACACGTTATTACGTGGAATCAACAACAGATTGAACATCGACCCGCATTAGGAAATATTTTCGCATTGGGTCATAAGGGGCGAAGATGCAGTAGGTAAGAAATAGGCATGGCCGATTCAAATCGTATATAGATATTGAAACGTATATTGGATCAATATCGTGATATCCGATATCGCCCCGCATCAAAACTAGGAATAGTAATATCAAACTGTAGGAATATCAAACTGTATTCCGATGCAATACGGTTTAGCTTAGCAAGGCACTTGCGCTACGATGAACAGATATGAATGAGAGGGTCTGTGTGCGAGTAAAACAGCAATACTCCTCCGAAACGGCTTGACCGATTCTCATGAAATTTTGTGAGCATAATGAGTAGGTCTGAGAATCGGCCCACGTCTATTTTTCATACCCGTTAGACGGGGCCGGGGTTGGCGTGGGACGGGGCCGGGGCTGGGTTAAGACGGGGCTGGGGTGGGACGGGGCTGGGGCTGGGATGGGACGGGGCCGGGGCTGGGGTGGGACGGGGCCGGGGCTGGGGTGGGACGGGGCCGGGGCGAAACTGCGGAGAGGAACTTATAACCAGTAAGACATAGAATACATTTATCCCGTTCGACGGGGCCGGGACTGGTGCGGGACGGGGCCGGGGCGAAATAAAGTCCGCTAGTTTTCGATATAATTAAGTAATAGTTCATCATCCGAACAGATTTAAGAAAAACAACAACAATGATATCACGTTATGATACGATATCACTGTAAACTGTTTCAGAAGAACATATTTTTTTGATACAATGATACAAAATACACATCGATACGCCAATATATAGTTTTCAAAATATCGTTTTAGATTCAATGATACGAAATACACATCGATACGCTAATATATAGTTTTCAAAATATCGTTTTAGATTCAATGATACGAAATACACATCGATACGACAGTATATAGTTTTTAAAATATATAGTTTCAATATCTGATATCGAATATCGATATATAGTTTCGATTCGATATCGAAAAAATCAGATATTACACACGCCTAGTAAGAAAGAGGAAGGATACTTTTTTGATATCAGTATTGAAACATCAGCATGTCGGTCTTGCACAGTCTTCACAGTGAATGGTCTGGAAAATCCAAGCAGTATGCACTTGGGGCCTGCGTAGTTTAGGTCAAGCTAGAAAATCTCAAACTTCTGAACTAAACAAGAAAGTAGGTTAGGTACACTGCGTTCATAAGGACACCAATATACTTTTTGGATCACATACCTACTTCTGATCGTTTAAAATACTTTTATCACACTGTTGTATGTTCATCTTTGTCCTATTGTAATTAACACGTTCCGGGACACTACTCCAGACACAATAGATGTTTTATTGTTTTCACGCCTGAAGGCGTTCACTGTCCCGGAACGTGTTAATAGTGATGGAAATACTCTTCTTGCCAAAGATCTGCTCGATTTTATTTATATTTATATTCTTAATTCTTTTTTTATAGCATCTATAGTGACTGAGTTCGTTCCGGCGTTTCTGCTTAGCACTTGCCTAATTGTCTGTGTTCTGGATCGAAACGCTGATAGAGACGAAAAGATAAGATGTACAGGCCCCATTAAGGCAATATACTAATTATATTTAATGACTGTAAAAAGACTTATGATATGTCATGAATTTAGCAGCGCGGCAGCAGCACGACTTACGCGCGACAGTCGCGCTGCCGATAATGTCATACTATACACGGCAGCGCGGCAGCAGCGCCGCAACGGCGCGTAAGTCGCGCGGGTCCGTCAAACTACACCATTACCCATTGCAGTGGTAATACTATCCCCGTATCAGCACTGCGAATGGGTAATGGGTGAGTGGAAACGACATAGTCGCGCGAGAGACGCGCTGTTAATGTGAAGGCATCCGCTGCTGTCGCTCTAATGTGAAGGCGCGCTTAGTGTCATGTATTGTCCTAAATTGAATAGATTGATTTAGTTTTTTGTCAAGAATGACAAGTGCTATAATTATGTAAGTCATCAAGCTGCGAATCATTAAGCTCAAGTGGCAGTGGGCAGGGCACATAGCGCGAAGAACTGATGGACGTTGGGGCAGAAAAGTCCTAGATTGGAGACCCTTCGACCAAAGGCGCAGCGTAGGACGTCCACCGACAAGATGGACAGACGACCTTGTAAAGATCGCGGGATCGCGCTGGATGCAGACCGCTCACAACCGGTCGTTGTGGAAAGCCATGGGGGAGGCCTATGTTCAGCAGTGGACGTCCTTCGGCTGATAATGATGATGATGATAATGATGTAAGGGTTTAGGATTACTTAGATAGAGTATGATAGTGGTCCTACTGGATCTTTCTCCTGCCGGACACGTCATTCGTGCGTCCACTCAAAGCCGATCGGCGGACGAGAGTAATCAATCAGGCGCGCGGTTCCGCGTCGAGTTTCGGTTTGATGCGCGGATAAGCGCTTCAAAGGCAGTTTTTGAGGATCGGTGATTTCAAAGCTACGGGACTTGGTGTTGGCGGAAAAGTTATGTTTGGAGGAAAGGTATATAGCGCAATCTGAGTTAGGCTGTATGTATAAGCGTTTAAAATACAGTTCAATCAATAATTCGCTTATATTTTTTACTATAAGCATAAATTCACATAAATTTAATAAATTAATTTTTAATGTCTTTAAAAGCGTTAGTTAGAAAGATTCTTTCTACAAGTATCATTTATTGCACACGTGACACTATACAAGATAGTTAAATGTTACACTTAAAGTAATCCATGATTTAAGATGCTACAATAATGAAACCCAGAAGTTTTTGAAACCTGTCTGTCTGTCTACTACTATTACTAGCGTATGGAACTGACACCAAGCCCAAATCTCGTGCTCCAATAAAAATAAATGAAAATTTTTTTTTTCATTTATTTCATTTCATTAATTTCCAACATACATGTACCCTTACGGAAAAGATCCAAATCAAAATTGACGCCATTTGTCGCCCATTCGGTTTCTTATTCGTAATTCTAATTCTAAGGAATGCGTCACAAACATGGTATCGTATTTGCTCCATTTTTGCTTGGCATAACTTCTCTGTATACGCAGTTATAACAACTCACAGTCACTGCTATGACATAAATGCTACATAGCAAAAAAATGACACCTGTCTATCGAACACAATAGTAATTTTAAATCATGCTTCAAAGCCACAGCCAAATAAACCCAGAATAAGTTAACTTTTGATAATTATAAAGGGTCAACCAACAAACATTATCTAAGTTAAACATAATTAGTTTGTTTGTGTGTCCGGTCCTAAATGGGTCCACTCATGCAGGCGGCCTCAACTAACAGGACGCTGGTAATCAATCAGTTTGCTCTGGAGTTGGCAGATGACAGCAGTTAACAGCATGAACAATATACACAAAAATGATAAAAGTGTAAGTAAAATTTGGTCTCGTACATCAGAAAAAAAAAGAAAAAAAAAGGAAAAAGGAAGAGAGGAAGACCAAGAATAAGCTATATGCATCAAATAAAGCAAAAGTTGAATGTTGCGTCGTATCAAGAGGTCAAGAGAATGGCGGAAGAGCGTAAAGAATGGAAAAAACTCCAACGACAAGAGCTTGGCTCTTAAATTAGATGATGATGATGACATCAGATAAAATTTTAAGTAAAGGAAAATGTCAGCCAGTTCTTAGTATTTCAGATGCGTATGACAAAACAGTCAAAAATCGCACATCAATCTACAAAAATGACAAAGAGTCACTATCCATACGTTTTATAAAAATAATTATAACATAGAATTTAAAAAAAACGCAAGAAACCAAACGGTTGTACAGATTTTTATAAAGCATAGCTAGAACACTTGGAATAAAATTATTAGAGACAAAGAAAAAACTAAACGAAAATCGGTTCGCCCGTTCCAAGGCGAGCATTGCTTACATGAAACATCTATAACAAGGACCTATACAGGGTGTCAAAAAAAGTACGAGCCAAATTCTAGGGAGTTGTTGTCAATCGAGAATAGAATACAGGAAAAATAAATATTCAAAATTATTTCAAGAAGATTTTGTATTTTTTTTAATTTTCCTGTTTTTTAGACGCGACTCTTAACCACCCCCTTGATTGGCTCGTACTTTTTTGCACCCTGTATAGGCAAGAAACACAACCCAATTCGACAATTTAATTCGAAAATAACAACAAAACTGTCAAGACATAAAACATTGCAAAGTTCTATGAACTCGCTTTCAATTCACCTTTTAAGAAAGTTGTTTTCTATGAAGATTATTCATTAAATGTTGATACAGGAAGTGGAAAATCACGTCACAATAAGTAATTCGCAAATCGTCAAACTTTGTTCTCCAGAGGATTCGTAATTGACGAAGTTTTATTCCCCATAGACTTTTTGTTTAACAATAATAAGCAGAACAAGAATATACGGAATTGTGTTGAGTTGATTATACTCGTGTCATGTTTTTCGTAAACTTGTTTTAATCAACAACATATATTTTTTCTTCTTTTGAGCTTCGTCACATGTCAGCTGTTGGAATCGAGCTTCAGACAAACCGAGGAAAAAAGTTCACCACTCGGCCATCCAGACCCGTTTGTATGTTCTTTCTTTTCAGACATCTTTTTCATGTTTTTCATTTCTTTTACGTACTGCTAGGGTGTGGAATTCGCTGCCGGCAGAAGTGTTCCCTGGCAACTACAATTTGGACGTTTTCAAGAAGAGAGTGAATAGGCTGTTACTAGGCAGACATGGTCCATCTTAGGCTACATTGTCACTTAACATCAGGTGCAATCGTAGCCAAATGTCTGGCTATCTAATATATAAAAAAAAAAAAAAAAATGTGCAACGACTAATTAAAATTCAATAGAGACAATTTACCAACAAACAAAACATCTACGCACACATCTGCTAAGTTCGTATACAACGCATATACAGTCAAGGTTTCTCACGCCTACCCACTTTTCAATGAGAATCGCTTAGCCACATGACATAAAAACGGGCGTCACTTCAAACAAAAGACGACACGAGGTGCAAAAGATTTCGGCTCCTGGTTAGGCGAAAGAGATCTAGAACGTACCGGTAAATCATGAAAGCAGGTGTAAAATCAAGAATTGCTATGGTTAAAAACCAAAATAAGGCTTCGTATAAATGTCTAAGAGATGTAAACCGGTGCTTTCCGCGGCGCCGGCGCATCGGTCCCATTGCCGTACTCAATTTTCAAACTGCCTGTGCTTTGATCGGCATAGACATCTCTCTCACTCGTCAGGTCATGTTGGTAAGTGCGAGAGAGACGGCTGCATTCGGCACGGATATCGTGGTACAGGGTAGGACCACGGTAACCGTGCTGAATCGGACTCGTGACGGTCTGGCTTGCGATGCATCTTTAGTAGGATGACTATGATATCTAGTAAAGTAAGGATAAATGTAGGAAAACAATAAAATAACTAGGTATTTACTTATTGAATAAATAAATAAAGATCTTGCTAGAAAAATACTTTCTTTAAATTATACATAGAATTTAATTCTAACAAATATGAACTACAGTTGATGCATTCAACAATTCAGTAACCCTAAATGCCTCTAACAATGTAATTTGTAATATGTGTGTTGCAAGTTACACAATACCCACTGTCTAATACTATAGCTTAATATTTTCAAAAAAAACAACATAACATTAGAAGTCAAATTAAATAGGAAACGGACCACGATACTGAGGGCCTACTACGAAAAACGAAATCCGTCAATACGATCATCGTTCTGCAGATCCGAAGCATTTGAGAATGCAATCCTTACTTCGGACCTGCAAAACTGTAATGGTATTGACGGATTATGTTTTTTGTAGCAGGCATTCTATTCAATTTAAATCCAACATAACACAAAAAGTGTAGTCTCTACTCGGTAAGTAACTGGTATAACGGTGCTTTGACTCAGACATTCGGTTAGTTATTTTTGGTTTCGCTCCTAATCTTCGCATATTAGTGAGTGGATAAATGGCAGGCTTACTGTTTAAATGTGAACCAGAACGCTTACTAAAAGGAAACGTGTTATTAAGTTATTTTGAGATGGTAAAAGATTTGTAAAGTAGCTACTGAAAATAGCTTACATTCAAAGAAATGTTTATAGCTTCTTTGCTATTCAATTACTATGATTCTGAAGTATGTTAGATCAATAAACATACTCTAAGCTTACTCAAGTGGATCACATTGGTGTTATTATTAGTTTTTTTTCTTGTTCTGAAACTATTGCATATACTCGTACTGTTCAGAAACTACGTTCTATGGTTTTTATCCTATTCCAAGACCCCAAGACAAATCAAATAAATATCAAATTTTTTGCCAAGCCGTTGTAAGATTAGTTATAAAATGTGTAACTTAAATGAATTTCTTTTATATATATAAATGTATAAGATCTTTTAACACAGCACCCTAAGTTTATTTTTTAATTCATAGCATTTACATAGACCCTTTCATTACTAGGAATGGAGTTACTCATAGAACCTTAGTTTCGTAGTCCCATTTCCGTGCACTAAACTTCACCTTACTTTGGGCACCAGACTACCACTGCCATCTTGAAATAACATCCAAAATACAATGCATATTTACGTCCAGAACTTTCGCTGCGTTTCACTTCCACATTCCGTGCGCACTTGTGCACTATGTCTGTGCACTGCTGTTTCGCTATATTTGGATGCAACGCTCATTTGTATTCAGGAGAGGGGTTAATATACGTTCGAGACCATGTATGTTTTTGAAATGTTCGTAAGTTTTATAAATATTATTAGGAAATCTATTTGGGAAATATAAATCAAATTTGCACTTACTGTACCTATTTAGAAATGAATACGTATTTTAGTATGCCACTAGTATATCTCTATAAAAAAACAAATTATTTTTCTTCTTCTTCTTCTTCTTCCTTCCCTATTTCCATCATCTGAGGTCGGGTCTCCTCACAAATCATTTCTCTTTTAATAATTATAATACATTTGCTGCTAATATATCATTCTGGGTAAACATAGGTTACGTTTAATGGTAAATCTTTAATGTGGATGAAGCCGCGGGGCTCAGCTAGTTATTAACAAAAGGTGAAGTTGAGGCTTATTAATTCCACAATCGTAAAACAATCGAAAATCTTCTTTTCCACAATCAAAAATCGTGTGTTGATTACACATCAAACATCGCCCAGATACCACTATATACGGTAACCACTCAATGATCTGCTTACTGCATTAATTTCATTCAAATATAAATAAGCTATGAATAATATGAAATGTTAGCTCGTTGTCTGTTTGTAATAAAACGCCAGCCCATGCCAATGACCGCTCACGAGAATAAATTGTGAGGATATAAAGATTATTACTAGATATGGTACGATACATAAATAGAGTAGCGTGTGGATATGAATCTGCTCAAATTCCAAGTAGGTAATTTAATTTTATTTGGAAATATAATATTAACACGTTCCGGGACAGTGAACGCCTACAGGCGTGAAAACAATAAAACATCTATAGAATAGTGTCCCGGAACATGTTAATTTGGTTTCTGATGAGTATTGTTGGATTTTGTAGAAGTACGGAAACATATTAAAAATAGTTTTGTGTCAGTTATCTCGTGCCCATTAAACATAGTTGACGTGATATTTTTGTAAATACGATGTTACAAAATTCATTAAAAATGTTCCTATATGTAAAACCTAGAAATCGACGTCGTCACTAACATACTTAACTAAATGTACTGCTAAATATTGACTTCCAGTTTTTATCCACCTTTTATTACACGTAGAGATTATTTGCAAATTTTAGTACATTATTGCAGCCACTTTAAAATATGTTTATTGTGTTGTGAGTGAATAAATACATAAGAAATATCAGAATTCAATAAAAAAAAAGTAAGCAATATCAAAACTCTGTGAGTAAAACGTATTAAAAAAACATCATCCAAACCTAATCGCTTCTAGTATTCAACTGACATCTCTGTACCCTGCACACTCATACAACAAATGTCCGTAAAACTTCACCTTGCGCTACCGATGACGTCACTCATTCATGAAACAATCCCATACACCAGCTGCGAACAGTACTTTTTGTATACTTAATCTATGTATACTCTTTGTTAACGCACTTCCTTTGTTTAATGGATGATCTGACCTAATTAATATTGAGTGGATGGTTCAGATATAAGCTTTATGGATTGTGCTACTTACTTGAAGGATAAAATAGCTAAATTTATTATTGGTGGGGTTAAGGATTCGTAAGACTTTTCGGCCTACGGTCCAAAAATCTCGTGGTGTGAATGGTTAAGCGGTTGATTATTAACGCGCGTTTTAAAGAAATAAATAATAATACCTTTACTAATTGCCATTAATTTATACAATAAACTAAATGTTAATTAAGTTAATTAACAATCAAGAAACTGGGTATTAAACAGTAAAATCTATTTTAGGAGATTTACATAAATTTAGTCTTACCGACTAAAATAAATAAAGAGATTTATAAACTAAGTACAAATTCATTGAATGTAGGATGGATCATGTTTATCAATCAAAGCCTACATTTTATTCTATAGAGTTGGCAGAACTCAGTCTATTTCAGACTTGACCTTTCAATCGCGAGGGTGGTTCATTAATGTCCACTTTCGATTTGACGTAACAAGTTTGTGTAAATAGAAAAACTTACAGTTTGATGGTAGTAGTGTAAGTATACCTACATAGCCTCACAAAATTGACCGTTTTAGGCTGATTTTGATGGTCAGTAACAAACACTTTTTGTATTGTCGAACGAAATTGCAAAAAAAATCGCATTATATATTCTGTGCTTTCGCTCCTCGAAACTAAAGTGCCTTAAGCGACATGAAAAAATCATAAATATTTTAAGATTTCTATGTTAGTCCTATACAAAAACCATTTTAAGAGAATCAGACCATCTAGACTTATGACTATAGGTAGGTATACTGATATTTTGTGGATATTTGATTAAACGCGCTCATCTCAAAAATTACTGGTCAGATATAAAAATACATTCGCGGGTAGCACCAGTCCCCTTTATTTTATTAAATTGTCATTAGCATTGGCCAGTTTGGTAACTGCATCTTTAAAGCTGATTGGAGTGTTATGGAGGGAGGTCTGATTTGGAGTTGGCATCATCATTTATTGACCTTACATACCACCTGACATGACCCTTTAAACGTTCGCTAATTTGCACTAATTAATATTAACGACGGAAATCTGAGTCCGTTGTGTGTGCAAGCCAGCATTGACGCGTGTTTATGTTTGTGAAGCTACATCGGACGGGGGGCGGGGTGGTCCAAGTTCGAAAAGGATTTTTTTTCAATATTTCTGACATAATTGAAATATTGATAGAACAGATTTGGATAGTAGGTATACGTAGGACGTAGGTATAAGAACGTAAGGGTACAGAACAGATGTAATTTACGTCAGCGGTAGCACACTACGTCCGATTAAAAAAAAACTGGCTTTAATTACTTTTTATTCTCATTGTCCGTTTTTGTACAAAGATTTCACCAGATTCCTCTGCAGGTAATTACGAGTATTAATATTTATGGCTCTCCTCATCGCATGACCATGCTTTATGACTGACGAGATAGAGACAAAAATACGAACATCATCGTTGAGGGTTTCAATTATAAGAACGACTGATGACGTCACGAAAGACACGAAACAAGACTGTCAAAATTGGGGAAAAGCCAAAATCAGTAAATAAATATATTTCCCAAAGTCTGAATCAGTAATCAAATTAACATTTAATTTCAGTCAAAATTTTATAACTTGCTCCAAGACCAGAGTTTTTTCAAATGCAAACATTTTAACGTGCACATACCACGTAACCTAGCCAGGGTAACGTGTGCCGCACGTGCTAACCGCGTGTGTATTTGCATCAGTGTCAAAAAAATTATGTTTTGGACACTGAAGAATTTCGGTTTTTAACTCCGAAATGAATAAACTATGCGATGATTATTCTGGTTCCACAGTATTTGGGAAGTTAGAGTGTGACAATCCGTAACGAGTTAGGCCGTTTTCCACTGTGAAATACAGTTTTTTGCAGGTACTGTAGTATTCTACATGATGGCGTTTGGTGGGGTACGCGTTTTAATGCTAATATCTACACGTACTCTGCACCATCCCGCTCGCAGTGACCAGCAAAAGACCGACACCTGATTTCAAATTTTAAGGAATACGCAACCCTATAAAGAACAATACTAAGAACGAAAAAGAAAATCTTTTACCGTCCCCTTTCAAAAGCACAGCTCTGAAAATAATAGTAATGAGAAAAGCATACACTTAGCGGCACTAAAACATATCTATTGAGCATCCTGTGCACATCAAATTAAAAACCACCATTAGTTTGACTGTTACCGACTTTATTTTTACCGAACGGAAGAAGAAATGATTACCAACCAATATTATAATCGCTAAACTCAGATAGGAAATGCACACAACAATCTACAAGAAATGACTTTATTTATATAAATTAAAATCGGACTCTCTAAAGATAAACGTAAAGACGAGAATTGATTAACGGTTTTTATTTTAACTTGGTTAATATGCTACTGTCACTCATAATCCATTACCAAGCTCCAGGCATGGAATGGAAGTCTCGACACGTTTTACCTGTCAAACACCAAAATCGGCGTTCGAGGAATGCCGAGATTAAATTTGTGTTTTTATTGATTGAGAATAATTTTTGAAGAAAACTAAAAAAATCACAAATGTTTTCCATTTTTTTAAGGCTATAGCTACATAAGTAAAAGGATGTGTGACAATCAGACAATTGAACTTATCGAGGCGAAATGACAAATGTAATTTCGACTGCTTTAACTGATTAATTATTTTTCTTTCTTAATTTAAAAAAAATGGGTTGTCTAAAGATGGCATTCAATAAAATCACGAATTTTGTATAAGCGTTTTCCGTGCGCTATCTTCGACAGCAAAACTGTGTCGAGACTTCCACCACAGGAGCCGCGTATATTTATCATTGGAGCCACTTACGAAAACTATAACTCATACAGGGTGACTTACATTTGGGCCGACGTTTTATGGCACCTGTGACACATTTATACAGTGACGGCTCCGACGCCCTTCATATTTTTGGTCGTATTCAGTCGAATGTAATATTCTTTAAGTGGTTAGTTCCGGCCGATATCAATCAACTTGTATTTTTATAAGTTGCAGAAAATTGGAAAATAAATGGGTATATAAATCTACAAACTAACCCCCTTATTCATAATAACTCAAACGGTCTTTTAAACCTATTTTAGCTATTACACTGTTTTGTCACTTTCTGTCAAATTATGAAAGCGCCAAGAAAGAATGAGACAAATTAGTGTAACAGTTAAAACAGGGTTACAAGACCGTTTGAATTATTATGAATAAGGGGGTAAAGCTATAGCTTTAAAGACATAACTTTAGAATCTAACAAATGCATAATAAAAGTTAATCGTACCTGAACAATAAGGATACCTATAACCTAAACCTTAATACTTTTAAAAGCCGAGACTTTTAACGAGCTATTATTATTGTCTAATTCCAAGGTAAAAAATATTATTTTTCTACCAATTTTCGGTACTGGCAGCCGAGTAACTGGCCTATAAGTACGCTGGAGATATAAAAGTGCCTAGATGTGTGCACATTACGCAAGTGCACTCTCTTATCCATCACTCAGTTTATTCGGTAAGACGACTCCGACATGACTGGTGAGAGACCAGGCGCAGGACCAACGGCTTAACGTGCTCTCCGAGTTATGAGGGTATCATGACTACCTACTTCCTAACTCAGAGCTGATTCCGAGTATTTACAAGACAGAAAGCCTCAAAAACAAAGAAGTCATTTTTTTCTTGTATGGAGGATGGGGTCACCATAAATTGTGACGTCTAGTAATAAAACATATATCAAATTGTTCCTTATAATGTTTTAAAAAAACTGGCAATATTTGTATTCCTTTATCTAACGGGAATATTTGAAAATTATCATAACTATAATCCACACACGTACAACTTGAAGCACATTTTCCAGTCGTTTCTAAAAATCACAATTGTTGAAATCTCACTGCACAGTTAACACAAACGGTTTAATGGAAGAGGGGCTGTACTTGATGCTATTTTCTTCTATTTTTCGTTAAAAATAATCAAAATTCGGAAAAACGGAAGGTGACGGAAAGTACGACAAATGACACTCCAGCCATTCCTGTCAATGTCAGGGATAACTGACAAATATAGACAGAGTTGCTTTCCGTTCCACGGCTTTACTAGATAACCATTTTATGCAAAAATCTTTTAAAGATTCAATTAAAATATTTTATTCGGAGATTCCAATTGTTTAAAATAAATAAAAGTAGAAAAAGCGTGATCTAAATAAAATCACATATTTGAAATAATTGATATTGTTTTTATATTAATCATCCCATCGTTCCTTTACACGTATTTGTAAAGGAGGAATGGCGTGATGACAAATAGTCAATACAACACATTTTTGATTTTATTATTCCGGTTTAATTTTAACGTTACATTTTGTCTAATTGGCTTAATAAATTAGTTATTAATTTAAGGTGCAATGTCGCTACTGGGCCAAAGAAAAAATGTCTCCTTTCGGCCCTACCCGGGACCTCTTCGGTAGCAACCATCGAAATAACCACTACGCCGACGAGGATTATTTATCTCAATGGAAGAGGCAGTCTATCAAAGGAAAGACACATATTTATACAAATAAATGAAACAATTTTAACAACAGGTAAAGATAAAACATTACATTTATAGCATGACGTAGGCAGGTACATGCTTAATTTATTAATATTTTCTGAAAGCCGAAATAAAATCTTTATTAAGAACAACGACGATATTATTTCTCTTTGTCTCATTCGGAATACTACCGTACACGTTTTTCTTTCATAAAAATGTATAACATTAATATTTCAAGGTTTAAAAATACACATGCGTGCCAATACAATTTATATTTTTTTATTTTACAATATTTTCTCTTTCGCCGCGTGAATTGCTTTTTGTATTGCAGGGTTGCCATGTTACTGGTAATTTTTGATATACGACATTGTCAGATATTTTTCAATTATAAAATAAATATAATTTCTGTTTTACCTTTTGGCCTTTTCTTTGAAGCTTTATTACTATAATAATTTAAACCTACATATTTTGTCTTGGTGTATTATGATATATACAGAGGCGTACAGAAAATTTTATCAGTTTCAGATATAAAGCGAAATTTTCTTCTTTCGGATATTGTTATCAGTTTTAATCAAGTGGTTGTAGCGCACAGTGGTGGCAGCACTTTGGTAGTGATGCCGAAGTTAAGCAGCTTACGGCGCGGTGGTGTCTAGACGGGTGACCATTCCGACCATATAAGTGATGTTTGTCACAAGCATCTCCGTGCTTCTGAAGGCACGTTCAGCAGTTGGTACCGGCTAATAGGGGTTGGTATTAGTCGTCAACTCTTCAGGGCCTATGAGCGGCTGGATAAAATCTGACAGCAAGGTTGGTCGCTTGCCTTGTAAACACCCTCCGCCAATCGGCACTGAGCCCACGTGGTAGAGTATGGCTTACACTACATAATATATTTCTATTGTATATATTATTGAGTATATTTCTAGGCTACTAACTTCTTTATCCGTTTTAAATGGCAACCCTGCGCGTAGCATTAAACTGTCAAAGGACAACGAATGCGCGCGGGTTTTTTTGAAGTATTGTTTACGCTTTCAGACGCCGCTGGCGACGATAAAAAAGGTCACGCTTTAATCTTTACTCTTTGAATGCTGAGACTGACGGGGCAGAAATATTCAGTTACGGGTCTTGGGATATTATAAGGTTAAAATTATTTTTGGAGCATAATTGACTCTCTCTACAACAGTATCTATGATACCACGAGGCGAGAGTTTAATCATTCATCATAAATAAAAATTGAACACTAATTGCTCTGATCCCAAAGTAAGTAGCTAATGCATGCGTCTGTGTGTTATGGAAATGAAACAACGGTGGTACCACAGCACCCAAACCCGAGATAACGTAGAAAATTATGATTTCTACGTTCACCCGACCGGAAATCGAACCATAAACTCAGCGTGATTGGAGGACGACCAATCTGTACGTGTGAGAGTGAGAAATATACGTACGTGGTACAGTGTAAGAAATTTTATCATGTCGTAGCATTTTTATCATATTTGAGTAAAACTTAAAAATATCATGTAGGTAATAAGGATCGGTATATTTTGTAAAAAGAAACAATTTTTTAACGACCCAAAAACTTAGCGGATAGTATTACACATTAGGTAGTGCCACCAACAAATTTAATCGTAACAGCGAAATTAGTTATAACACAGGTGTTAAAATATTAACACGTACAAAGCCAGTTCCTCGAACGCTGACGCCAATAATGCGTTTATGCAAATATTTTATGGATAATTTTAAATATCCAGCTTGCAATATTTTTGTTTGGCTCTTCGGAATAAGATTTACTTAATCATCGTTTTATAGGAATCAAAACTAGGTGGTTTGTTGTCATTTGTTTGTATTTATTTTGATATAATATGTTTAAGTAGAGGGAAAAGAAATAGGAATAATGGAATTCAATTCATACATATAAGTAAAAATGTGGCCTGCCTAAAAAAAAAAACTTGAAATTATGATTTCATATTTTTGAATTAGTACTTTTACTATATTTTAAAACAAAGCGTTTTGGAGATTGCCTAAAATTTTTTTGTATAGTTAAATACGCCTGAGGATTCCTGAAACCATACCTTGGTACACAAATCTGTCTAGACTTGAGGACGGGTAATTTGTTGTGCTGGGTAAGGTAATAGAATATCAGAAGAAGAATCATAAATATTATAGATAGTTGAATATTAGTATTAACCTTATTTCAGGGAGTCCTTCAAGTCATTAATTACTTGATTAAATATTGTTAGTAAAGTTCTCGATGTATTCGAGAAATTGATATCGGGCATAAGTATCTTGAAAGAAAAGATACGTAAAAACCCTTGTAAATAATGATATTTTTATTACTGAAAAAGTTTTACCCAACTTAAGTTATGTTATCTCATTGTAGTTTATAAAGTTATCTATATAACAACGCTTGTTTCTTACAGTACAAAAAAGAAGGCGATCACAAAAAACCGGCCAAGTGTGAGTCAGACTTGCGCACGAAGGGTTCCGTACCGACTAGGTAAACACAGATAAAGTGCCTTCTTGTTGCCATTATTAAATATCGAGCAAAAAAGGCCAAAAAACAGTTTGTTGTATGGGAACCCTCTACCATTTTGTGTCTTTGGATACGGAGCCCTAAAAATGATAAAAACCTACATTAATATAACTTGAACAATGCATTCCTTACTACATTGTACAAAATATATGGTTTTATTACAGAAGGGAAGATTTCCGGGCGAATTCGCGTGTCCCCATAAATTGCAACCTGTCGGAAATGATTTATGGAATGACTGATTCTGTGATTCAACTGCGACATAATCCCCCTCCATTATAAATTGGCACTTCTCGCCAAACAAAGTTCAATATAAAAGAGTTCTTTTAAAATTGGTGATCATTCATAACTATCCAATGAAATGTGACACATGCAGCTAAACTTATATATTTGAGACATAGCTCTAGATATAATGGTTAAACTAAGACGGTATTGATAGTATTATTTTTTTCACAATCTCTGGCGGTCATTTGTATTGGAAAGGAGGGTAGTCTTACATTGTTTGTTGGCAATTCATCAGGTCAGATAAGGTTGTACTGAATTGAGATGTGGGCCGGTCAGCCCCCTTACTCTGGACACAAAACCCGATCCAATGAATATACCCATCCCTGTCACACGCATACACGGCCTGGTATGAGTGACAGGGATAGCTTTAACCATTGGATCGGATTTTGTGTCCAGAGTAAGGCCTCTGGTGGTCAAACAAGACATAGGAGACAGCGGAAGAAGATGTAAAACATTAATTAATGGTGTTAGAGTAAAAAGTAAGATGAAATCTCTTATCTGGGATTAATTAGAAAAAAAAACTATCGTTGCTACAAACGTCACAATACAAACTAAAGGGTGCATCCAACTTAGGCCCAGTTGCGTAAGTAACGGTTAAATTTTAATGTCGTAACCAGCGGTTTAAATATTCAACCAAAGGTAAAGACATTTAAACATTAGTTGAGTTAACTATCAAACACAAAACCGGGCCTTAGGCCCAATTGCCTCATCGATAGTAATGGTTAAATCTCATTACTAGCAAGTTAAATATTTCCGATTGTGTGTGTTTTGAAGAAAAAATCTTTAACCAAAGGTCAGAAAGGCTACTCGTATTTTAATGACCATTGATTAAGGTATTTTTTATATTTAACAGATTCAACCATTACTCTTAAGCACGAAACTGGAGGCCTACTACGAAAAACGAAATCCGTCAATAAGGTTATCGTTTTACGGATCCGAAGCATTTTGTAGTAAGGATTGCATACTAAAAATGCTTCGTATCCGCAAAAAGATGATCGTATTGACGGATTTCGTTTTTCGTAGTAGGCCGTCTGAGCCTAGTCACATAGATATAAAAAAGTTTTTTTTTTGTTTTCAATATTCAAAGAAACTTCCAAGTTAGAGCCGGGTTATAAAGTAGGATACAAAAATTGAGAATAATCAAAATCTATTCATGCGTATGTAATGTAACTCCACCGTTCAGTAAAAAAGTATTTCCGAACCTTGAAAATAACCAACTGAAGCAACCAAGACAAATAGTTCCTAGAAGATAAATATCCCGATTTCTGGGCCTATTTATAACAAACCCTATGACTTACACCACAGCCCTGCAACATTCATCACGGTCCCTTCTTACACTAATTACTAGAATGATTTACTCTTACAATCTAAAATTAGGACGCTTAATTATTTTTAAAAGACTCACTTAGGAAACAAAGCAATTTTTCAGTCCAAATTGAAACAAATACAAGTCAAGATGGTTAATTTTGGACACTAAAAGAGGAATTTTTATTTTTAGGACAGGAATTTTTGAGGTTATTTTTAAGAGATCTCAGTATGGATATTTGTGGAACGTTATTTCGTGACATTACTTATTTTTAATGATAGGCCATGGCTTTTTTGTTATATATTACAAAAAGCAGTCACTATTTTCAAGATTTTGTTTTGTGTTTTGTAACTCATGAAAACAATTAGTTTTGAAGCAAATACAACTTCACGTGAAGTGTGTGTAATATTGTGTTGTGTCAGGTTTATACTGAATTTAACTTGTTTGTTAACATGAAATTGAAATATATATTGCGGTCAAATCACTATGAGAATTGCCACGAAATTAATTAAAATAATTTACAAGTTTGATTAAACCCACATTCAAAGCAAAATTATTCGTGCTGTAAATCACTATGTTTCATATGAATTTATTGCTTACAATTAGCATTTAGTTAATTTCGCAATGCAAAATATTTTTTCCTTTTGTAAGAATACTAAGAATCACGCTATGTTTTTTTTTAATTTGCTTGTAGTATTCATGATTGTAATCTTTCTATGTATACGATTTCTGGGCATATTAATATTAAGAACTTCGCTGATTTTAGCAATATAAAGCAATATAAATCTAATACCTATAGTATAATAAAGATTTATAGCAATATAGAGGTAATAATAGTATCGTAAATGAATTTTTACCTTTTAATATTAAATATCACTGCTAGGACCGGTTTTCATCTGAAAAGATAAAAAAGATCATTAGATTTACTATTTAAAGTGCTTATACAGGGAAAATACATTACTAACGGTAGCGCTTTCTTAAAAAAATCTTATAAGACCTGTCGTATCCTCTTATTTCACTCTTTTAATTGAAAAGGTATATTTTCGATTTTAATATTCATTTGATCTATCGGAAGTTTGAAAAAAATCCGATAGTAAAAAATCCAAATTACTTTCATTTTGGTTTTTGATATTTTATTCATTAAAGTAGGCTATTTTGAATAAAAGTTGCAAAATCTAATGTTGACACGTAATACAGCATCAGTAAACATTTGTGCTACCCTGTATACATTAAAAACCCAATGCCCCACTTATCAGGCTTCAAGACGTGCTCTCCCACGGGAGTCGATCTCCAGACAATGGCTTTCCATCAGCGGTGCCACATTAACGCCGCGTCACGCGCCGATCGCTGCGCTGTCCTGTCACTTTCAATACTAGTGTTGCCACACTGTCGATAGATGACAGGACACAACATATCGATATGACTATCAATATCTTTATTCTTAACCCCGGATGGGACGTAAAAATGGTTTCCGGATTTTTTTAAAATAGCTTGGAGACAACACGGACTCAGGACGAAAATAAAGAAGTAATAAAGGACGGTGGTGACACCTCCGTATACCTGATCATCTCTTTGAACTATGCGAGTGATGGCATTGTGATTGCACTAGTATACTTTTTAAACTTCTGTGTTCTTTAATATTCTATTCTCATTTGAGATTAACTGTCATAATTGAGACTGTATGCTTTTTATCGGGCCTAAAATGCGCGCCTCTTTATCGTTTATCGCAGCAATCTATATTTTTCAAACGTCTTTTTTATCATATGAAGGTTTTTAATAACTTTAATGTACTTTTTGTTCATAAAAGCAATAAGAACTGCCTTACTATTTCAAAAAACGTGGAAAAGTAAATCGTTTAGGAAATAAGATTATTTTATCGACGCGACAAACCAGGCATAATTTTTCATCAGACTTCATCTTTCTTCTCTGACAGAACAATTAATAATATATAAATATTATTAATTATATTCGAAGGAATTAATAGCACATAACCAACACATTAAGAACATCACTATCGCATTGAGCGACGCATTGGCTCAATGGCGTATGAAGATTTAGCTGTTTGTCCATTGGGCCTACGAGGTCAAGAGGGACTATTCCATACGGTCATGCTGCATAAGCAACAATATACCCGGTATTATTAATACAGGGTGACCTAATAAAATCAATAGGACAAGCGGAAGTACTAAGCAGTGTTCAGTTTTATTAGTCATTTGAAGTAAGTTCATGTAGACTTTTAGTGCCTTTATCTTTGTCTTTGTAAAACATATTTTGATGCGATTAAAGATATGCACTAACTATTGGCTCTTTATAAAAAAGGCACATTCATTATTTTTTATAGGATTACATCTATTCAGGAATCCTTTTAAATATCGAAGTATTTCTTCCTCCTACCTTGATTGCTATATTTTGACCAAAAACAAAGGGAAAATGCGTCTTGGCACGGGGTCTCATTCGGAACATAGGTTTCATAGCTTGTAAATTTTCTCGATAGATGGCGCTACCCGTCTGGCCATAGCTGGCCATCGGAGAAACGATTTATTAATTTGGATTAAAAAACTAAAATACATGAAGGTAATATCCAAAAAATATGTAAATAAATATTTTTAGCCGTTTAAAACAGATAAAACTTAATACTACCCCATTTTTTCTCAAAAAGTAAAAATGTTGTAAATAGATAGATAGATAGATAGATAACTCTTTATTGCACACAAAATTAGTGAATTTACAAATTTGTTTAAAGGAAATGTACAATTTAGGCGGTCTTATCGCTATAAGCGATCTCTTCCAGACAACCTTTGGGTAAAGAAATTATGGGTTTATAGGAAGGGGTATTTTGTGCGTTGTGAAGAGAAAAATAGTTACATAAAATACTTAAAAAATAGTATTAATAGATAAATACTTACATGTTTATAAATATATATATATATATATATATATATATATATATATATATATATATATAACATATAATAACACAATATAAATCATACATAATATTATATACAAACCAATTTGAAATGAAAGGAAATTGAATGATACATAAGAGTAGATAAAATTATTTTGAAGAGAGTAGATGTTCTTTAAGTAGGTTTTTAAAAACAGTTATAGATTTTGATTTCCTGATAGCCAGGGGTAAGGAGTTCCACAAGCGTACTGATTGGACAGTGAAGGAGTTTGAATAATAGCTCGTTGTATGGCAAGGAATAAATAAAGGAAAGGAAAGGAATAAATAAATATCATAAAAGCACAACTAAAAGCATGCTTAAACGACATAAGAGCCCTCTGTCGGTATATGATAAAACTTTGCGGCATATTTATGAGGTGGTAATAGATGGCGCATTTTCATAGAACGTTTTTGTTTGTCCATTGATTTTAATGCAACTTTAAAAACTAAGCAAGTACGAATTGGGTTATGCAATTTATTTTGATAGGCCACTGGGCGGTGGAGTAAACAAAATAATGTTGATAACCGCATCCGTGAGCGTTTAAACATTGGTAGGTTTCATAAAACAATAGGATATAGGTAAAATATTTGAATAGTTTTATAACATTCTAAGATTTCTGAACATCATCACATGAACATAAATAACCAACAAACAAAAAGGCAATTCTAGCACATTACGGTTTTCTCAGAAACTTTGTTGTCTGTACTTCCACATTTCATAATTGGCGTCGACTGTTTTTAAACGTTTGCAGTTTTCAAAATGTCAAAGGTTATTGCACAATGATAATTGATAATATTGATTGTTAATAATAACTGTTTAATCGTCATCACCACGACGTTGGTTTGGATGATAATTTAGGGTGACCATGACTAACAGTTTGGTAGGACAAATTGGATTTTATTTAAGAAATTAAGCATGATAACAATGCTAGCAACAATGACTAACTTGTTAAACATGTGCTTCTACACTAAGATGTCCCTTAGTGCTAACGATTTCATAAAGATATTTATAATCCGTTTTTTATTGCTTGTCAAATATTGTACACATTTTTTTTTCTTTTAAAGAATATCAGTTAACGAAATCAGTAAAAAAAGTAACATATATTCACTATTTGGTTTAAAAAGATCTCAAGTGATCAACGATAAATTACCTGATGCAGGTTGTGATTGTTGTGTTAAAATGAATGATTTCGTTATCAAGAAATTTCAAGATTGTTTACAATATTCGACAAGCAAAGAAAAACTGACGTTTTATCCAAACACTGACCGCGCCGTAAGTTGCTTAAGATCGGTATTAATACTGCGCGCCACCACTGCGCTTCGATTGAGCACCTCTTCTTTCTATTTTCGTATCATATATAATCAAAATAATACATTTAAATCACTCAATGTTAAATATGAATGTTTTCAGATTGACAATAGCAATTACTCTGTCACACTTCCAAGCGTCATCCGGATACCAGATTCGATGAGCATTGAAACAGGTGCATAACCTAAAAAAATGATTCTACAGGGATTTTCTATATTTCTCGTTTGAGAATCTCAATTTTTTGTAATTCACTGTAGCAAACGTCTTTCAAGTGACTATTATCACGCGGTCACACATATTGTATTTGCACTGCCTTTAATCACTTTTTCCAGACACGAATTCGCTACTTGACGCCATTTTGTTTTGCTCAGCCGTGGCACGAAAATGAACTGAATTAAAAAAAAATCGGCATTATGCATACTGCGTTTCAATTGTACCTACATAAATGTTGCGGCATTTCATAAAATTCCGCCACTTTTGATTAACATTTCTATCGCCGCTTATATTATTATGCCGCGGCATGTTGAAGAAATAAGTTCTGGTTTTTGGCACACGTGTCTTATTGTTACGCTGATTATCATAATGTGGGGAGGCCTATGTTCAGCAGTTGACGTCTTTTGGCTGATAATGACGATGATGATGTTGAGTGGTGATTATTATATTATATTCTTTCTTTATTGCACTAAAAAGATGTACAGAAAATACAAGAAGTCACAATGTGAACAAAAGTGGGCTTACCCCTAAAAGTGATCTCTTCCAGCCAACCCATAGGTATTGGAAATGAAATAGTTGCGGTTATCGGCAGTAATATAATGCCAAAATGAGATTATTTTTCGTTCAGTTAGTTTAAAAAAATATAAATATGTTTATCTGCTTAGTAGGTACCTGGGTGACCTAGCTTTGCTGTATTTTATTTTAGACTAATAAGACTAAGGTTTTTGATAAAGGGTACCCAATAATAGTTTTTCTCGTTTAGCAGATAATGCGTAGATAGATTATTGGCGATGCGAAGATTATCCACGCCTTTAGCGGTGAAATTTAGAAGCTGTCAACTTTTTTTAGTCAGTCTTCTATAATACATTCATTACCTGCCCGCCACTAATTAAAGTTAATAGTTTTTAAGAAATGTTTGTCGTATATACAGTTCTATTAATTACTCTTCCACCATGATCAACACAAGCCCATCACCTCTTTTCAATTTACTTGTAAAAATAGAATATTTACTATGCATGAAATAAATAGTAATATTTTTTTACTCCATCGTAGTACCTATTTAACTATACATACTTTAAATCTGCCATTATAAAATGTTTTATCTAATCGATGATTTTTAGATAGATGCCGTACACCATGACACCCTTAACTAAATTTGGGATCTACTTACTTTCACCTAACGAAAACATTACATTTGTGACAACAAAAATAACTTAGTATTTCTTAGTGTTTGTATGGAAGACAAAGTTATATAATTGCGGTTGATCGAACAAATTGGATAAAAAATATGATATGTTAATGATTTCGATGCTTAGATAAATAATACTTCTTATTATTAATCCGTTGTTATATTATTAAGTTACAAAAATCAACAAAATATTTGAGAAACAATAAATGACTTGATGAGTAGGAGTGGGAATAACTGCTTGAATTCGCCAACATAATATTATAACACTTTTGTTACTAATAAATAACATGTTAATTTTGACGTTATAATAATATTAGTCTTGCTGGACTGTTATGCTAATTTACTGGTACTGTAAACAGAAATGTGTTATTTTTATTACTTATCGTCGATCTGATATGTTAACGAATTACTGCAACCAAAAACCTGTCTTACTGCACTGACTTAAAACACAATTTTCAATGTCATGGAAAATGTTATTTTTATAAGTTATCGTCGATCTGTTATAATATCGAATTACTGCAACCAAAAACCTGAAAAAAAAACCCAACGGTTATTTTTATTAGCTCTATATAGATGGACTAACCGATAGCGGTTATGTTATCGAATTACTGCAACCAAATACCTGTCTTATTGCCATGTTTTAGAACACACTTGAAATTATATTAATTAATTTCATTTCTTAGTCGCACCGTCCACAATCATTTCTGCTTAGCCCAAAGGTATGACTGGTAGAGAATGCCATATGGCGTTAAGTCCACCTTTTGTACAAACTGTGGTTGTGAAATAAAGTATAAATTAATAAATGACGGTAGAAATATTGTAATACTTTCATTCAGAAATATGTTGTTTCTTTAGGAAATAAATTATGATAATTTTTAGAAATATCTTAGTGTTCATTAGAACCAAAAAACGTTAATGTGTAAGGTTAGGAAATGACACTAAGTTCGCAAATGATAAGTCGGTAACATAAAATGTGTTACTGCAATTGGGAAGTGAAATCGGCTAAGCAATGTTCTGCTAACTAACAAAGAGTAGTTAGTATTATTTTTGGAAGTAGTACTTTTTATTCGTTTTGAATGTTATTTTAGTCACGAGAATATTTACATGTGAACTTTACGAAAACCAAAACGGATAATTTAATCTTATTTAATATCTTCATTGGTTCTAATTCTTCCTATGCGCAAATCAGATTTTATTTCTGATCTGAGTCTGGTTTTGACGTAAACGTTTTTAAATCATGGTTACCCTAAAACTGTAACTAACAACGTCGAAAATTGAACGAGTTGTCATTTTCCTTTGGCATTTTGCAAAGCTGCGAGCGTTTATATTATATATAATTGACAACACCATTAACTTAATGGAAACAATGGAATGATAAGTACAATTTGGTGCGACATATCCACAACGGCCACACACCGGTTTAGCCGCCGGCTCTTGCTAATCTCTAGCTGCCGGGCGGAATAATAAGATTTGAGCTGTCTACTAGAATCTGAATGAAGAATAAAATCATTTTTTTTATTAGAAATTATTCCAAAGAAAACTGATTTCCTTCATAGGTAACGCCGCGAACAAACATGAACATGAAACATGAGTCAAAATTGCATGAATGTGAAAATCAACTCAAATATCAATACATAAATTACATAGACGTTTAATAACATTTCTGCTTGCACTGTCGAAATAATAATTCGGCGCGCGGCGTGAGACTAGCGTGGGCTCTCCTCGAGAGGTCACGCGAGCCGGCCGAGCCGTGCAACAGCCTCGCTCTGTCTCGCTCTTGCAGTACCTACTAAACTAACCAATCTATCCGTACTCTTTACTCTCATAATGGGGACTGAAACAGAACTACTGAGAGAGCCGTATTGGACGGTCCTTGTTGTGCTAGTGAACAAAAGATAAGGAGGAACTTGATTTCTGAAGTACTTACAAATTGCATTTATTTAGGAAACCTACTCTACTTTTATATGATGGATGACGAAACGCGACGTTTTAATTTTTTCATTTACAAATTACACACAACAAATTACTGTCATAAAATATAAAACATTTTAAATTATTTATTATAGTAGTTTTAGGACATCTTGTCACATATTATTTTATAATTTCTGGAATTTGTTGAAAAGAAAAGAGAAAAAAGTTCAAAACACGAACATATAGCACTGGGATTCGAACCCGCGTGTTTTTTTAAATCCGAGGTTGCCTTACTAATCCGCTGCGCCATCATGTCACTAACAATAATAGCGAAATTTACCTTTGTATTTTAGTTACATTATTTTAACCCTATTTTAGTGCTACAGCCACTGTCAGCCACTACAGCAATGAGTTTAGCGCCATCTATTGAGATACTAAACACGTAGACTAGTTGCGAGCAATCGACAATCGACATGCTTATCCGTGAATCCAGTCTACGTAGCGCCATTTATTGACGTGCTGAACACATGAACTAATTGCGAGCAAACGACATGCTTTATTTCGTGAAATGCAACAGTCTAAGTAGCGCCATCTAATCCGTGTTGTAGTATTCCAAATGAAAATTTCGGGTGCCCGCAAATATTGGCCAGTTACGGCGAAACCGTTTTCTTGTATGAGATGAGGTATCTGTACTAGTAGTATTATATTATCTGTGGTCTTGGAAAACAACACAAGTTCATAAGACTGAGATACTCTAAGCTTGGTAATAGAAGTTGTACAGTAGTGCATTGTATGTGCATTTTATACTGCACCTCAGAACTTGCAATGCAGTTGAGGCAAGTTACTAGCATACAATCGCCCCCTTGTTATGCTCTAGGAAGTCTAGTATAGCCATTGTATTGGAATATACGTTCGAGAAAATAGCACTGTTTTAATAAGGCTGGGCGGTTATAAAAAGCAATTGTTTGACATTAAAGCAGGTATTCTGTAACATTTGTTTTAAAAAGGCTAAAAAAATTGTACCTAAAATGCATACAGTAAATTTTTATTCTTAACTCCACTCCACGGATCTGAAATGAAATGAAATATTTATTTGCTCAAAACATGGTTGCAATAGGTGGGTAGGTACAGGTACAAAAATAAGTCCTCACATTTTACCAAAAATATTTTTTAAAGTATGTTCAAGTAAAGTGATTAAATCGTATTTGATCATCTTATTCAATACAAACATCAGCGCAATCACAAGAAATTGCATTTTACCCGTTTCTTTTTTCGCTTTATCAACTACAATTTATGAAAAATCAAACATAACATCCGTACGTAAACGTATCTGAGTGCGGAACTCTTAAGAGTTACTGCACTCGCGTATTGCATCTTACTTTTTCAATATCGCGGAATCGCTTAAACTTTGCGTCATACCGAAGTTTTTAGTGCGCATAAAGCTTGCTACAAATTGATATTTTTTTGTCCGGAACTTGGACCTTTTTATCGGTAACCCTTCGGTTTTGACGACATTTTCTTCTGTAAGTATAGGGCTGGTCGCATTTTAAAGCGACGGCTGCGCCAGAGGTACCAGGGTTCGATTTCGGGGTCGTGCCACAAACAATATGTACCTGAATTTTTCTGTTCAGAAATTTCCAGGGAAGCCCGGAGCTTGGAAGTTTGCGGTGATTCACCCCTGTGCCTCAAAAAGCACGTAAAGCCGTTGGTCCTGCGCCTGATCTTTCTCCGGTCGTGTCAGATTGCTGTCCCATCGGGCTATGAGAGTGAAAGGAATAGAGAGTGCACCTGCGTTTGCGCACACACTTGTGCACTATAATATGTCCCGCGCAGTCGGTTAGTCGTTGTGACTGGCCACTGCAGTCGAAATCGACTTTTATTAAGTATTTTTGAATAGTTCGTAATATAAATCTGGGGGTGGTGGGCTGGTGTCCCCCGCCAAAGCGAGCGCCAAGCGAAGCGCAATGGTACTACCTTCTTTTTCTTCAAGTGCATTGTCGTTTTATTACTTTACGGTGACGATTTCCTTTTGTATCTGACAACAGGTTAAAAGCTACGATATTCAGTGACGATCCTGTGCTCTTGGTGTTGGGTAGCAGCACCATCAGTGCTGGCAGAAGGCTGAAGACATAGTATATCAGGAAAGGCTTTTGAGTGGGTATTGAGAGGTGGAAAACCTCCTTAAACTACAGTGTGAAAGGCAGGAGTGAAACCACCACACACAATTCTTCACTTACTCCACTTACAAGAGCTCTTAAATTTGGTGGTGATGAAAGAGTTAAATTTAAAGCTGCCTTAAAAATGGAAACAGTGATCTAAAGTGAAATGAAATAAAAATATTTTGTTGTCGACATTTTCATTATAAAGCAACAAACAAGTACCACAATTTTCTGCCCAAAGTTTTTATTCATTTCGCAAATTAATAATAATGAATTGGTCAACGTTGTCAAAATTGTTAGTCAGATACTCTGAAAACGCATGCAGTCAGAATAAAAAAGAACATTCATATAAAATTCACATTAAATTCACAAGTAGGAGCTAGATTATAAACTTCATCCATATGAATAATCCTTTCCAAATTCTTTCAGATAGAGATACTTTATTGAATCATCACTTCACTTTAACGTGGGTGCGCTTATCTGAAAGGTGTCATCCCTATTCGGGGATGAAAGGGACTGTGGGATCTTTTCGGGTTATGTGATTGATGTCGCCTTAACACCCCGGCCGAACGTGTAAAAACCACATCAAAACACTGTTTGGACTTCGGCAGACCAGACTGTGGTTAGACATGATTTTAGGACGAAAGGTTGGTATCTAAACGTTAGTATTTGACGACATAGACTAGAATATTTTATTAATATTGATTGGCATTGAAGATGGTAAAGACATTTATCAGGTTTTAATATTAGAAGTGACAAATTATGTTTCATCGATGTAACGATAGGCAAACATTTCGTCGTCATGCAATATTAACTATTAAGCAACAATACAGTTATGAAAATGTTAAGCATCGATATAGGGAGGAGTTAAAAATTTTGAGATTGAATAAAAATAAAATATGAGCAATTATGTAGAATGTCTTTTGAAGCTACCATCCTTATTATACTATCATATTGTCGTACCTGATACTATATTTTAAAGTACGAATAATTTGTGGGTTCGCTGCCAGCTGAAATGCCCTATACTATGATTTAATACAGGAGAGAGACATGAGAGACATTGATGCAAAATAGTAAATAGATGGAAATGGTTCGTCCTCTGCCGCATTTTCATTGACAGTAGATGAAAATGCAATAAAAAACGTTTGTATTGTTTTCAATACAAATCAATAGGAGTTTCATCCTGTCCTTAATTAAAATTGTTGATCGTCAAAATAAAACAGAACAAACGTAATTCGTTTAAATATACTTACATATTGTAGAACAAAATAACACGATTGAAACAACAGAATCAACAGCTTGCTTGATTAAGCAATAAACTCGATACAATTTCATTATAATCCGCAACTCAATTATTCCCCACTTAACAAACACAACACGGCCAATATTCGGAACCCTTTGATAATAATTATTGATAGGGCATATCAATCCTAAAATAACACCCAGATTAATAAGGGCAGATTGGGGTGATCCCTTACACCCGATCCCATCCTACATCATGGCATAATAAACAGATGTCATAACTTGAGATCCCAGAATAGTTATTGTATAAAGACAATTGGCCTCTTATCATGGACCTTAAAATAATCGTCCCTCCTTCATGTGATATTTGGGATTTAAACTGTCTATCCGTTTTTATGGCCTGTCTACTATTTCTTTCTGATTCATTTGATCTTCACTAAAAACTTATGAGTATGAAAATAGTAAAGTTTACGATAGTGTATCTTCTGTACTTATTTGTACTTAGGCTGGGCCTTGGTGAAGCGAATATTGGTAACCATAATGGCATTTTATCAGCACCATCGCCATTGTTGTTAATTAAATCAGTAAGTAATGGATTAATATGTAGATTGGCATAATAAATCCTTAACTTTTTACTACACTGTAAATATTATCTATTTCTTTCTTCAACCGGTGCCAATAAGCCACAGAACATCTGTCAACCGACACAAAGTGACGTGCCTTTTGCAAATACCAAGTGGTTTCATTTCGGTTTCGAATATTGTTTATCTGAGTAAATTGCTTGTAGCCAATTGTAGCAGAAATTGTTGGAGCAGAAAAGTTCTTGATTGGATACTCTTCGAAATCCACCGACAAGATGAACAGGCGACCTTGTAAAGATCGCAGGATCACACTGAGGTAAACTTTGGGGCCTTTGTTCAGCAGTGGACGTCCTTTGGCAGAGAATGATAATGATGATTACGCTATATTGAGTATTTCATGTGTAGTTAACAATAGAGAATCTCTCTTACCGAAGTTAAAGATTAATATCGTCAAACTTGATAACTAATAGGTATATGCAGGCCAAAGTTGTGATTGCTCGGACAGGTGGCAGTTTATGGAGCTTCGAAGCGCAGGTGCCTTGGTTTAGTAGTTCGGACAAACTTACTAATACTCACTCACGATGTTCGGATAAAGATGCAAGTGTAGTATGTCAAGCATAGCTCAGGCTAAATTATTGGCAAAAAAAAGTATATTATAAAGAAAATTAGGCCTATGTTCAGCAGTAGAAGACCTTTGGCTGAAATGATAATGATGATGATGATAAAGAAAATTTAAAAAGTATAAAGAATATACACAGGGTGTTTGTCGGTATAATGTAGATATTTCTGGCGCTGATAGAGGACACCTATGCAATCATTTTAGGTCATGTATGTTCAGGTGATATGTGCGAAAAAAATTTGTGGAATAAGTTAAAATTTTAAGCACACGTGATAAATTACAAATGCCGACACCTAACAGTCACTAGTTTCTATAAAACTCCTCACTTATGATACGTGATGCTTAGGTCAACATCAGATGGTTATTGACTTGTACTTTTTAGGGGAGTGGAAATTTTGATTCTCTGAAGAAATGACCGTGCAGAAATCAATGACTAATACGCACCCTGTCATTTACATGAAGCTAAGTTTCACTTCATTGGTAAAGTTATAATTAAAGTTTTAAGTAGATTCTTTAATTTCATGACGGCTCGTGAATAAATTGGGTATTTCTTGAGTCCTGAAATTGACATTAGAAATGCTTATTTGCATTAACTATCCAGTTTTGAGTTTGTCACCAATTATTTAGAAAGTCAAACTTAACTTTAAAGTAGTACTTTAAGTTCTGTTTTCTGTCTAGCCAAGTTATTTGTCATTTTTGACCTAAAATGAGTTTACTGAAATAATTGGTAGTCGTGAGTGTATTCAACAAAAATATAAGAAATCTAGTACCCCTTTAAAAAAAACTGCACTGAAAGTAAAAAGTGCCAAGTGTGTTTTAATCAAAGTAGTATTTGCTGAACACATTTTTTTTTGCTTCAGAATAAAATGGTCATTGGTCCACTGTGTGTACGAAATTAAATATCCATATATGCATGTGTATAATTTTAATTCGTCGTTTTCCTAATTTGTTATGCGGTTACAGTGTGGTGTGCTATCGTAATGTATAATCATGAAATATAGGAACCTACTTCATTCATTGCTTTGTGGTGAAATCCTTCAATAAATTTCAAAGACAAAGAGCGAACATTTAAGTTCATTCCTTATTGTCCAAAAAATATTGAGAACGTTTTCAATCCATTGCAAATATCGAACTGTAGACGCCCGTGGCGTTTTTAATATAAATGATAATACCCAATTTACAAAATATTGGAAACGAGGAAAATGTTCGTAAAAAACATGTGCAAATAAAGATATAATAAATAATGCTTCTCGTGATTTTTCCAGATTTCGATATTGCCAATAACAATGGGATCATTGTTACACTTTGCAAATACAATGAACTAGATGGACTCGTACTCGTTCACATGGTTATCAATGTTCTCATAGTTTCAGTAACCAGCAATACATCATTATCGTCATGAAGTCAAGAGCATTACACATATAACATCACCATCATAGTCAGCCGAAATACGTCACTGCTTCTTTTATCGTGTCGATGAAGCGACTTAAATTTGTTGCGCCCAGTAATTGGCGACGCGTTTTGCCTTGTCGTTTGCACACATAAAGGTATTTAAGAAAACAGGAATCAGAGCACGCGGAAGAAGACAAGAGATGAGACAAGTCTTGGAAGTAAAACCACAGGCACAAGACAGGTCAGCTCCATCGGAAAAGCCTGTACATGAAGCATCTACCTTGCATCTACCCACTTGGGACCGGGGTCTGTTGAGGGACTTCCAGGTGGGCCATGGCAGTTTGTGTCTCGGAAAGGGGTGCTCGGAAGCAGGAAGAATGGGAGCAGGTGGTAAGGGACCGTTCTCCCACAGGACACGTCTTGCAGTAGATGGGTCGCGGTCAAGAGGGGGAACGCACTTTATTAAGCTTCTGCGGCTTTTAAGTCTCTGAGGGACCGCAGTAAGCGTGAATTGGATGAAGTGCTCGACTTACGTCAACGTCTGATGTTACTGCTGCACACAAGCCATAGCCATCCATAGCTGGTTGCAACAGTCATCGGCCTGCATTCATCCCAATACAAGGTCGTGTGTCTATCTGGTGAACGTCCTATACTGCGCTTGCTATCAACGTGTCTCATTCCATAAGTCTTCTGCTTTTATTTCTAGACATCGGTTCTTCTAACGCCCTACCTAAGTGACCTTATCAACTCAAATACTGAAATATGGTATTTATTTATTTATTTAAACTTTATTGCACTGTATACTGTACAATTGGCGGACTTAATGCCTTAGGGCATTCTCTACCAGTCAACCGCTTGGGAATGCAGAAAATTTAATCAGTGGCGGAACGTTTGCAATAACTGAGCGGGTAAAATAAAATATAATGCATTATGACGACATAGACATACATACTAATATTACACAAATAATTAATAGAATATATAAATATATACAGGCAAAATAAACATACATAAAATACACAAAAATTTACTTACAAATAACGAAGTTGGAGATATTGACGACATCTAGGTGAAAGAAAAGAAAAGAATTAACGAAAAGGTTAGTTCTGAAGAGAGCCAAGGTGAAGATAGTGGGCACGGAGTGACTTTTTAAAAGAAAATTTGTTGGATGAAGTTCTGATCTCATAGGGGAGGGAATTCCAAAGTCGAATCGCAGACATTGTGAAAGAGTCCGACATAAAGCGACATGGTAACCCCCATTTTTTTTTTCCTTTATTATTAAATAAACAAGAAAATTAAAACAAACACTAAAAAATACATTGTAATAAACCATGAGGGTTTGTCCACAATGCAATGTGAGTCAGCCTGTTAACAGTAGTTTAAACAGTAATCATAATTCTATTAAACTTAAGTATTTTAACAAGGTAAATAATAAACGAGAAAAAAAAACCAGGTAGATGCACTCACTGACTATTAGACAGCAGCAGAAAGTGTAATTTTAGTTTTGATTTAATATTTCTTACATTTAACTCATCCTTTAAGGTAGATGGTAATTCGTTTATAAAACGAGGCACCAAATACCTTACGGTGCGACGGCCGTATAAATTACGCGCTTGCAATGTGCGTAAACGACCTTGGGCCATTGCTCGTGTGAATACCGGGTGATCAATTTTATCGTGATGCTTAGGGTTGAAGAATTGTTCTTTTAAAATGAATTTTAACAATGGTCCTAGTTAAAAGACTTTTTAAAAGCATATTATGAAAGCGAGTTTGCTCAAACACAAAAGGAACATAATTCACATCAAAATTAACATTTTCCCTCTTTATAACTTCTAGGAACTCTATGCTTTGTGCACAAGTAGCAGACGAAGTAAAAACATATATTAAAATTAACGTTTTGCAGAAAATGCAAAACTAGAGAATCCTTTCTCCTGCAAATGGATGGACTAGGAATAGAGTTGTTAAAAATTAGAGTTCAAAAGATTTCTACTTCTAGACAAAAATAATTCCACAAAACAAAATATTACTAATATTTTTTACTGATTCCTGTGTGAATAGTAAATTTAATCTTGGCTTAGCCACAATCATACTTGATGGCACGCGATAATGATAATAAACCGGTCAAGTGCGAGTCGGACTTGCGCACGAAGGGTTCCGTACCATTGACTAGCTAGGTAAAGAACATAGGTGAAATAAGAATACAAAAAAAACACTAAGCTGTGTGCGTTCAAAGCATTCTAAACCATTAACATAGGTCAATATTACAAGTGCTATCTGTTGCTATTACTAATATCAAGCAAAATGGGGAAAACTCGCGGTTAGTTGTATGGGAGGCTCCTTAAATATTCATTTTATTTAGTTTTTAGTATAAGTTCTTGTAGCGGCAATAAAAATACATAATTTGTAAGTTTTAACTGTTTAGCTATCGCGGTTAGACAGACGGACCGAGAGCGAAGTCTTAGTTAGGATTCCGTTTTTACCCTTTGGGTATAATCTGTAATCCCTAATCTGTATCACTAACAGGAGCAGATTTTTCACTTTTTTCTTGAAATGTCCAAAACATAGCCTTAAGAACACTTAAGCTGCCAGCAAATACCATTCCTCACCAATTGCCTATAGCCGTTCAAATCAAACAATCGTGCGTGTACAAAACCTATCTAAACCATCAGTCAGTAATCTATATAGAATCATGGGGTGGCCGGAGCTGACCCATGAGACGAATAACTCTTCAATGCCCTCACTCTTAACAAAACCTTCATATTACCGAATGCAGCCTTCTCTTTCACCCAACCCAGCACGACCTTGCGAGTAAAAGGGGTAGCTATATCCTAAAATACAGGGTGTAGGCCCTTAGCTCAAGCGTTCACTATTGCCAAGATTATCTTGCGAATAACACTCGATCCTAAACCCAGATTGCAGGATGAGGGAAGTGGATTAACTAGATGATTCCAGAATTGAGGGGAAAGAGACTGGTATTAGTCATTGTCAGATTGGTATTGAGCACATTAATTTGTGACGGATTTCTTTATTTGGTCGTTTGTATGTGAAAATTAAAAAGCGCGGTCATTGAACCAGGGTGCGTATTACGATGCAAATTTGACAGTTAAGCAACTGCTTTACTGCTAAATTAGCAATTTGTATTCCAACTTTACAAATATATTAATAATATTATTTTAATAAAACATCATAAATATTAATATTCATACCATTGTAGTATATAATGGATCAAGGGTCCTTCTGTGAAATGCGACGTTGGTATTTTCAGCCACCCTTCGCCTTCAAGATCGCTTTCTGGCAAAGGCGATAATACATAAATGCAGAAGAAAAACGTAATAGGTACTTATTTCAGAATACTACTTTAGTGTCTGAAGGTGCTGATACTAAATGTCACCATAAAATCCCAGTTACATTTTACACAAAGAAACTCCTACTGACAGCTCTCACCCTGTATAAATTAGTCATAAGCCTTATTTGAGTACAAGCGGTGTCATTTTCCCCATAAAATCGGAACAGGGTGGTCCCCTCATTAATAAAATATTCGCTTCTATTAAGAATTAATGGACTGGAAATGTTCTTCTCCTTGTCACATAAAACATGGAAATAAAATTCCGATGTTCTCGAGCCTTTGTTAGGTTAAAAGTAGTATGAATTATATTTCAGACCTTTACGTGACAACTTTATATTTACTATCACTTTTAAAGTATCAGAATCTCAGCCATCAAAAAGATTGATGCATTCCCAAGCGGTTGACTGGTAGACTACGTAAAGGCACTAAGTCAAGTATAAATAGATATTATTTATATTATACAGAACGGGTTATGGGTACGGTATAACTTATATAGCTTAATTTTTAACCTCTTTCAATACCCGGAATTAAAATCATGGATTTTTTACCTAAATGGCTGCTAAGATTTACAATTTCTTACATAGAAACATATCGAGAAATTAAAAGACATCTTAGCCATCCAGACAAGAAAATTACATTATAATTCATTACCTCCCATTATCTTTCCACTTTCGCGCCCAAAAATGGATGTCTCAATTCGATTATGAGTTCACTCGATTTATTGTTCGTTCGATTATTCGGCCGGCCGGTTAATCGAACGACTGAGTAGTCGATTGCATTAGATAGAGAAACAGAATATTTCTTTGTCGGATTTAGGCACGATTTAAGAGTATCAAGCAGCTTGATTAAACGGATGAAGATGTATTCCACACAATCTACATTTATCTCCTATTTTTTCGTTATCTACAGAGACTGTCGACGACAACCGATGGAAATATATATAAGGCTCCCCGCGAATTCCTCCGCCATAATATTGTATCTCATTTGTAAATTTTATCAAAATTCATTCAGTAGTTTTTGCGTGAAGAAGTTACAAACATCCATAGATCCATCCTCACAAACTTTACATTTATAATATTAGTAGGATTATGTCACGGTGAAATCACATTCGGTATTATTATTTCTCATATCGTATTGAAATGTATTTTTACTATGACAATAATTTCACGATGGAAAAGCCAATTAAATTGTTTCACTGAAATCATATCAATATTTTTAAGAACGATTATATGAGGATAAAGGCAGTATGTAGGTAAGTATGTAAAGGTAGCTTTAACCTATTAAATGAATGACTAATAAGAGTTTGCCCATAATTTCGCTTTCTCTATATCAAGCAGTACATTTTCATCCGACTTGTCTCGTCTGGTACATTTTTTATTCTGTCTGCTCGAGGACTAAAATTAGAAGTCTGCATACCGTCAGTACCGTATGTGTATTTATTTTTCATGTCCACGGCTAGATTAAATTCGGAGTTGGGAGATTGTAAAACGTTTTATAGTATGGTTTGTCTGTGTTGGCCGTAAGTAAATATAACTATGCTGTAACTACACTAACGTTGTATGTGTGGAAATAAACTTATTTTTAAATGGTATAAGTCAGCAGCTTATTCCCATATTATGAGACATCATACATACACATACATCCCAGACTATATACGATTTCGCGCATATTTATATGTAATTTAACGCCAGGTTATCTTTATATTTGCTTCTTTTCTGTGGTGTGAAACAAAGAGTAGCCATCTTCTTTTACCCTAATATTCATTTCGAACAGCCGGCTAAATTAAGAATACTGTTCTATTATCAAATAATGACAAGTCGGTACTTTAATTTGCATTTTAATCAGCTTTTAATATTTTAATAATGATCTATTACTAAAGGTAAATATTACTGCTATGATAAAACTGATTTCAGAAAATTACAATGATTTTAAAATTATTAGAGAACAAGTAACGTAAGCAAGCTTTTATGCTGCTGCGAAATATTGGACTGAAAATTAAAAGCAGACTCCATTCTGACTATGCCGGTAAAACTGCCGGAAAAGCTAGTGGCTGAAGACTTTCTATGAAGCTGTTCACATAAAGCTGGATCCAGCAAAAATACCAAAACCGGCTTTTTACCGTTTTTTAGGGTTCCGTAGCCGTATGGCAAAAAACGGAACCCTTATAGTTTCGTCAAGTCTGTCTGTCTCTCTGTCCGTCCGTATGTCACAGCCACTTTATTCTGAAACTATTAGCATCACACCGCTGAAACTAGGTAGGTAGGTGTATCTTTTTTACTGCTTTCGGATTCAGGTACAAACAATTTGAAAAAATGATATTATAGGGGAGGCTCCCATACATGAAACTAAAACCAAAAAAAATTTTTTTACTCAAACCTATACGTGTGGGGTGTCTTTGGATAGGTCTTTTAAAATGACATTGAGGTTTCTAAAACCATTTTTTCTAAAAGTCTAACGTTTGAGATATAGCCGCTTCCAAAGTGGTAAAATGGGCGTCCAACCCCAATCTAACTTTTGAACTAAGGAAGTGAAAATTTTGAAAAAAATATATGATGTAGATCTCAAAAAAAACTTTCAACGAAAATTGGTTCGAGCGAAATTGAACTAGTAGTTTTTGAGATATAGCACATTTTTATCAACCGCAAATATAACTTTGTCTTTCATACAAACACTATGAAAAACAAAGTTATATTTGCGGTCGACAAAATATTGTGGTAATTTAGCTAAGTGGAAGTAATAATCCCTAATTCAGTTAAAGTTGGCACGGAACCCTCAGTGCGCGAGTCCGACTCGCACTTGGCCGGTTTTTTTTTTGTAATCTGGTGTAATGATGTCCGGGACCCGGTTCACGGCAAATTTGCCGGTCCGGTATAGTAGAAACGGGCTTAAGTCCAACTTCCAGGCCTCCCTCCCTGTGTTATAGTGAAATCAAAATTTATAACTAATCGATTTTGGAGTTGCCGAAGAACTGTTTTTGATAACGAACATTATTTTTTGCAAATTGATACAAAGTATAGCACTGTTTAATATTATACATTTTACATACTGACAAATAACTACCCAAGTTCCAGACAGATATTACCACCCCAGATAATACGAAACTTGCGATATGACTAATAAATAGTCGTTAACTATTTCAATATTTGTCGAGTCGTGCTCTGTTAACCTTTGATCACCTTACACGGTTTTAAACACCCTGAAGCGGTTATAATATTTACATTTCTATTAATTATGTGAGATGTTTTTGATAATTTTTAGATGTTATTTTAACGTAAGGGTTCCGTCATGACTGTAAAAATAAATGAAGTAAAATGCGTCAGTATTGATATTTTACACACTAATCATAGATGCAAAATTTTCAAACAGAAAACGACGATATTTTGAGTTACCCCTTTTAATACCACATAGGCAGAAGCGTTGCCGTTTTAGGTATCTTAAATGATAGACAAAGTCAATATTTCATAAACACAGAAAATATTAAACATTTAAATTGTAAACTTTTATCGTTATTTGTCAAATTAGGTCTTCGAACTACGAATATAAAAAAACATGAATGATAATGACGTTATAAAATGACAAACGTAAAAAAACTGAAAGCTTTTTTATTTATCGAAGGTATTGAAATTGGAATATTATTCTGTAACAAATAAGCTGGTGCTGAAATTGACACGCTATAAATAAAATAGTAAGCAATTTCACGAACTCAACACTTATTTTGTAAAATGTACAGTGAAAGTTGTCTAGCCCAATAATGATGGCTTACAAAGTATGAGACAGATAATTGAAATAAAAAATAATGTATGTTTATAGTTATTTTAATTTAATTAGATAACCAGAATTGATTTGATTTGAGAGATTATCGACATGCTCTGATTACAAACAACAATGTTCAAAAGAGACAGAGCTATCCAATATATTTAGCGAGAGATCTTAAAAACCTTTTCTCTCCAAAACCTTACATCAACTAACGTATCTAAATAAAACTTAAATACTGCCATCTCATCTTTGTTAAAACGCGTGTCGAAAATACCTAATAATGGGTTATTTTAAGCCCATCTTCTGGTACGCTAAGGGTTAAATGCACGTGTAAGAGTCCAAACACCTCGGTTAGTCATAGATAAAGTTACCGATTGCTATGGACTTCGCTTATTTGTTCAGATAACGACTTAAGTTAATATTGGGGATCAGGACTAACTGGCGATAGTTTAAGTATCGATTTGACTTAGAAATATTATTCAAAGATAGATCTACTAATAATGGCATATAAACCAGTACATTAAAGAGCTAGAAGGGTAACTGCTGGCTAAAAAGATACTCTTTTCTTTAAAAGTCAGGTTGCGTGATTGATAGTTAACTTAACTAATGGTTAAATGTCTTTATTTTGCAAACAAAATTTGTACAAAAGGTGGACTTATTATGGCATTCTCTACCTTGGGCTACTGGCCTTGGTGCGAAACAGTATATTACGATTGTGGTCATTAAAATGGCCATTCTGACATTTGGTTAACACGTTCCGGGACAGTGAACACCTACAGGCGTGAAAACAATAAAACATCTATTGTGTCTGGAATAGGGTCCCGGAACGTGTTAAGGTATTTTTTGTTTAAAACACGCACGATCGTAAATATTCAACCGCTGGTAACGATTTTTAACCATTGTTGATCACACAACCGAGCTAAAGCTGGAAACACATTATCGGAAGCGGCTGACGGACGCGGCTGAAAGTCGCGACTACTGTAGGTATCTTCGATACGAATAGGTTTCTCTAGGTAAAGAATGTACACAAAGCTGTTTAAACTATCGGACGTAAGTCTCAATGACTTACGTCATCTTGGGTTTTCGGACGTCCGACAGAAATCTGGCGCACGCAATCGATGTTTAAAGACAGCCGCGTCCGATTATGTGTTTCCAGCCTAAGTCTTGTAAGTCTTTATTTATACTTTATGGTAAAAATTCGCTTCTCCCCTCTTAAAACGAATACAAAAATTATTTCACGCCATAATAAATGGGTGCAGTGCATATTTTGCAACTCCACATTAAATCGAATAAAAAGTGATGAATAAACACAATTTCCGAGTCGGAATAGAGTTTGTAATGTGTTATGCGGGCGTTGTTACTAGGGTACGCCGTTTCCATGGCAACGTAATTCCCCTTAATCCCTTTTATTTTAGCCGTTCATCCCCTTCTTTTGCAAGGGCAACGGATGTCAGTGACACCGTGCCGAATGCTAGGAGAAATAAATTGCTAATCATATTATTCATTGGGCAATTCCTTTGTGTGGCAAGTGAGTTTGCAGTTAATTTAATATTGAGTGAGCTTGACTTATTAAGAATTTTATATGTTATTTTTGCTTCGTGCTGAAGTATTTTCAATTTGATTAAGTTAGGTAAATGAGGCTTTGTTTCGTATTACATTTTATAGACATGCATTTGCATGTTTAATTTAAGGCTTCAACTTTCGAAGTTAAGAGTTCATTTTATAAAATTGAGCGATCTTTAAGTGTATTTTCTCGACATAATGAAGCCTTATATTTAAGTAATAAGAGGCATTGTCTTGTATTACATTTTACAATATGACTGCTTAAGTTTATGTATTGAACTTATAAATCAGTATTTACTTAGGACAGTCTTCATGCAGCTAACAAAAGGTGTGAGGTGTGATTTAATTGTGATTAGGGATTCTTGTTAACGTTTTAAAAACACAGTTTTTTTTTCACAATTGTTGAGTTAAAGTAGCAGTTCGCTTGAATTCTTGGTGTTCTTTCTGCTTCGGTGTATTTAAACACTGTTGGACTGTGTGACTGTCAGTCACCTGTCCAAGAGGAGGGCAAGAATTTGTCTATTGAATACCCTCCATCAGCCCCCACTGTCCGCTGCATTAACATACTGCGCGTCGGCACGCAACGCGGTGCATAGGAAATACGCGGCCCGTTATAAAAACAAAAAATATATTATAAATTTAAAAAATATTTGACACTAAATATGATTGAGAACTTCTCAGTTTTATTGAAACGTTGTTGCAGTAGTTGTTAAAGTTACTGTTAGTGTTAGTGTTGAGTTAGTACCTAAATACAGGTTTATAATAAATATTACCCATAATTTGTGGAATGACAGGAATCGATAGGCCGCCGGTGGTAGCGTACCTACAAAATAATGTCGATAAACACATCCGTGATTTTACCCCCTTATTCATAATAACTCAAACGGTATTTCAAACCTGTTTTAGCTATTTCACTGTTTTGACACTTTCTGTCAAATGATGACAGCGCCAAGAAAGAACGAGACATAACAGTGTAATAGCTAAAATAGGTTTAATTAGTCAGGTATCAAACGACAGCCGGGCGCCGCATAACAATGGAATTTCTATTGTGTCTCGTTTACACATACTTGACGAGTTAAAAGACTGTTTGAGTTATTATGAATAAGGGGTTTAGTCTTTTGAAGCTAGTTTAATGAAATTCTTATAGCACATTAAAAAATAAGTGACTTGATCCGACGACACAACAACCATTTTGAGGCATTGATTGAGGTACAGGGGAAATGTGTTTTCATATGGTTCAATAAGGTAAATCTTTTGTGCAATTATCCTAACCAAACTTTTAACTACACGCTATCAGTATTTTAATTCATTCAAATTGTTATCGACATGTGTTATCACGAAGGCTTGTTACACTGAAATAAGAAATATAGAAACCTGAAAGGCATTCGCGTTACGAAGTCCAATTTCCATACGAATGGTTCACATCTTGCAGCTGTCAATTTGAAACCATTCCGTTTTGCTCGGACGTAGAATTTTATATTTCGTTTCTATGTTTTTACCTGCGAGGTATTGTGGATTTTACATGAAAATATTTGGGTCACAGTTTAATGTCATTGTAATAAACCAAACAAATTGAACTTTAAGACTTTGTCACATCGATACTTCACACATTAACTGCGTATATAGTATTACATAAAATATGAAAATCGGTTCTTCCGTTCTCCAGTTATAAGTAGTAAAGCATCAGTAAAGACTTTAATTTATACAAAAAGTTTTTATTGTAACATTTGAATAGCTAGTCGTTCACATTCCTAAATCAGATTCTGACATTAGACAAATATTACTCGGGCCAAATATCAAACCTAAAACCGCGTAAAGTGAGCTTATCGCCATCGATATCATTCCCCTATTCTCACTCACCGCTTAAATATATAGAGGGAATCATAAATGGTATTATCTAGGGTATTTTTGCACGTGCCCACCACAATACAAGTAGAAAGAGAAGAGCAGGTTTCTTAAAGAAAAATCGTAATGCCTTATACAGTTGAATAAAAACTTTTTTCAGAAAAAACTCTTAACAAATGGTAAAAAATTGCTATTCTGACAATTGTTAAAGTTCAAAACAAGCACAACAGTAAATATTTAAATACTATATTGTTTTAAACTTTCATGGTCACTAACATTACAGTAGTTAAGATACTCCGTGATCATGGCGCTTGCAACGGAGCCAAAATATCGGAAGCTCATAAATAATAAGGTACATAGTAGCAATCCCGTATCTAACTATTCTTATATTTAAATACTGTTAACGATATTAGTTAAGTTAACTATCGATTACGCAACAGAGCCTTTCATCCGGTGTTTTTGTACAAAACAATATGGATGGATGGACAGTTAATATATCTATCTACTTTTAGATTTTTGTTCCTATAAAACTTCTGGCAGAAGGAAATCCTATCTCCGGTCGAGGATAGCTATCTTCGACTATAGTTTGCATACGGTAAGTAAAGTTATCCTGTAACGTACGTCCCAGTACTGCTGGGCAAAGACCTTACATCAACTATGAGGTAGTTTGAGACATAGTCCACCACGCGGGCATTGGTAGAGGGGTGTTTGCAAGAAAAGTGCTGTCAGATGTTATCAAACCAATAAGGCCTCTGACAGGGTTTAACGACTAATATCAATCGATATTGGCAGGGACTAATGGCTTTAAGTGCCTTCCGAAGCACGGAGATGCTCGTGATATAGGTACGTCACTTATGTGGTCGAAATGGTCACCCATCCAAACACGACCGCGCCGTAAGTTGCTTAGCTTTGGTAAATACTACCCAAGCGCTGCCACCACTGCGCTACGAGCACCTCTCTTGCATACGGTAACTCGTTAATGGGCCTACCGAATATGTTTTTATTTTCATACGGATATACGGATGGTAACTCGTCACCTCCCACATACATGGTCATCACTCATCCAGGGTGTCATGTGGTGTTGTATTCATTATTAATCATAGCCCACCTTGAGGTTCGATACCGATACCTTAATGATAGCGTTTTTGGTCATGGGTTCTGATATTTACCCAGCGAGATTATGTACAAGACGTAAATAATATTATGTAGCCTTTACAATGTGTTTTTTTTGTATACAACATGTGGTTGTGTACAATGTGGTTGTAATGTTTTTAAAACATTCAACCGAATATTTTGTACCATAGAATGCGGTAGATGAAACTTACGAATATGATGGTAATTTGGGATTTGAACTGGAACTGGCTTTTACCTGAAAACAAATAAAACATTTTTAGTTTTTTATTATAAATCATACAAAACAATTATAAACAATTACACTTTCATTCAGTCAATTGTCATCAGGTCTAAATAACAATTGAAAGACCCAGTATCAACTATCATATAAAAAAATATACTCCAACCATCCAAATCCAATCCAACCAAAAAATATACTCCATCTTCACGATGACAGAAAGCACGTGGTATCAACTTAAGCTAATATAATGTCTATCCCAGAGTATGTGAGAACGGAGCTAACATAAATTCCATGCACTTATAATACCCCGATTAAGATGTGACTCGTGTCCGCACATTAATATGTTTTTGTACAGCCGTTCCCATACAAATGTCCTCGAACGCACTACATACAGGGTGTTTAACTAGTAATATTTTTTGCAAAGGATATGTACCCGTTTAGACTTAGGGTCAAAAGTCATGATGTGAAAAAGAAACAAGATCTTATGATAATTATTACTGTATTTTTAATTGTACTTTTTAAATATGGATCACGGATCTAAAATAAAACAAAATTTCTTTGTTTATTACGCGTTATTGCTCATAGACATTAGCGATAAATAAGTAGTAAGTATTATTCCTAATCAAAGACTACAAAGGATTTTACAGTTACGTATTATTGTACCTGCAAATAATTTAATAGGTTTATTGCTTTTTGTAACTTCTAAATAAAAATTGCTAAGTAAATATTTAATTTAAGTTGACGGAGATATACTTAAGGCAATAGGCTAGCGAGCAAAAATATACCAGAAACATGTATTGATCCTCTATAACATATATTTTATTAAAAAAAATATGAAACAAAATAGTAATTATATCGGCCACCCTACCCTGTATAGCCATTGTGTTACTGACTCAAATAGAAAGTCACGTTGGATATTTATGACACGTGTTTAATCAACGATATGACTTTATGTATTTATGTATGCGGAATTTCTTAGATTCTGTTCCCTTACAGAGAAACCTGACTATTATTCAACATACGGAATAAACACTTCAAAATATAGGCTAAGGGGATCTCAAAATTTTTTTTTACAGGAATGAGTTGAAATTTAGGAATTGTAGGTTTCGTAGAAACACGCGTAACTCATTTAAAACCAAGTAACATAAATAAATATGTCGAAATCTTTATCAAATGTAAGTATTTTACCTTGAGGCAAACAATTTAACTCACGGTAGATAGTCAGAATTTTCCGAAAGACTAATCAATCACAGTCACAATATTAATATTAATAGATTCTATCCTTTATTTGAATAGTTAACTTTTAATAAATCTTATCTATAGAGGTAATATTATAAAGCTGAAGAGTTTGTTTGTTTGCTAATCTCCGAAACTACTGGTTCGAATTGAATAATTCTTTTTGTGTTGGATAGTCCAGTTATCGAGGAAGGCTATAGGCTATATAACATCGCGCTACGACCAAAAGGAGCAAAGATATAGTGGTAAATGTGTAAAAAACGGGAGAAAGAAGTCACGATTCCACGCGGACGAAGTCGCGGGCTAAAGCTAGTGCTAGATACTAGTGAAGTGATACAGAGTTGTTATAAATATAACTGCGTCTATTGTGTCAATAATAAATGTGAGATGAGCGATCATTATGTGGAACAAACGGCTCAATTGACTGATGTCATCTCTGTTACATACTCATCAATCATTATACTGTTTGCTGGAACAATTTCTATACTGCTAATATAGGCGTACTGTCATGTGTTATACTGTAGATTTATTGGGACACGTTATAATCAACAGCTTATGTAAATGATAAAAGGATAAAAAAATGTACAAAAGGTGAAAAACAGGTTCAAAAATAATTTTACAAAAGCTGGCATTTGCAGTGATTTTTATTTATCAAAAGTTTTCTGGAAGTAATTATACTGTACGAGTGTATACTTAAAAAAAAGTGTAGAAAAATTTCGCCACAACTAAATTCTGTTACGGCCTTTGATTAAAGTAAAATAGCGGAAGATAGGTGACGCGCCACTCGAAAGTGGACCGCTAAAATCAGGCCCCCGTCGCCTAATTGCCTTCAGTTGCAATCGGGATTGCGTGCGCGGGTGACATTTATAAGACGTGTGACGTAAGGAATGTGTAGTGCCATTTTTTAGCTGACAATTAGTATGACATGCCGTATCTTCCGCTATTTTACTTTAATCAATGGTTACGGCCAATAATAAAGCAGGCTGGTTCCTAGCTCAAAGGATTAGCATAGCTATCCAACGCGGCAACGCAGCCAGCATTATAGCCTCCTTGCCACAAGGAAATGGTTTCGTTTTTGAATAGGGTAGTCTTATTTTTTATGTTGCATGTCTTAGTTTAAATTTTTTCTTGAGTGTATACTTGTGAAAAAGATTGGACTGATCGGTTTTATTGTGAAAACAATGTATTTTTATTTATAAATGGCTTTGCTTTCGTCTTTAGCTAGATTATATTATTAAAAAAAACCCTCAACGGACTGAATCATGTCTGTCATGTATTTATGGGCTCTATTAACGCTTCAAGACAGAGCTCACAAATTAAAAAAATGCTACAAATATCTTTTAAAATAGCAAACCATATTATTTACATTTAACAGTACAAAAGACTCTATTGTACAAAAGCGTGCAGCTTTAAACACCCAAAGCTTCCTTACGATCCTATCCCAAACCGTTTGCTGTACCAGACTATTACCATAATGTGCGGCGATACTTGCAGAGTGTAAAGTTATTCAGCCATTAGGTCAAGAGGTTTTAACCAGATACCATTAGCCATTCAGCGGCAACCGGCTGGGAGCTGCGTGAATTTGTGATGACTCACCTCTTTGGTCAACGGTTCTCAAACTTATGCTCAGCTGGACCGTTTTATTGTGACCGTATAAGTGTCAAAATCTGTCAAACTTGGTATGAAAAATATGACTGACGTTTATGGGAAACAAAGATGCAAACCATCACTACAACCCCGAAGATTCAATTTTCAGAACAAGAGCTAACAAAATTGGTGTATATACAGAAGAGAGATTTCATAGTACAATATCAAACCCATTTACGTTGAAAGTATTTGTTGAGATCTACATCATGTTTTTTTTTTAATTTTTACTTTATTAGTTCAAAAGTTACATTATTTTTAGTTCTTAAAAGTCCGGCAAGACAACAATCTTGTAAGTCTCAAGAGATCAAGCAAGGCATGAAGGAGTATCGGCTAAACGTCTTTTTGACAGGTTTACTTTCAATTATCAACTGCTTTAAGAAGAGAAGTTTATAGTACGGTAACAAATACTTTCTCATCTACTAGCAAAGTTAATGAACTTTGAAAACCGCTGTCCAAGCCAAAGATGGTTTATCGACCGCCTCCAAAACACAGCTTTGTTAATACTTAATGCAAGTATACCAAATTAGCATAGCACAGACGAGGTAGGTTATCTTACGTAACACAAACAGCTTTTATAACACGCTGTAAACAGTGTAATAGCTAAATGAATAATACAATCATTAGGTTTTGAAACGAGAACATAAGTATTTTCCGTTAAAAAGGGGTATGAAGTAATATTTCAGGAGAAATATACGAAATTAACTATTAAATAGACTCAGAGTATTTTTGACAGCTATAAAAGAATATCACCGAACCGAGTTATAGTCCACATAACATTATTTTGAGCTATAATAGTTATTGAGCAGACTAAAGTATTGTAAATACCACTATTAAATAGTTTAAGAATTATAAATAAAGTCTATTTATGATTCGTAAACTAACCAAAAAGTGGCCGACAGTTTTACGTTACGTTTTGGACAAAAACAATAAAAACTTTTAAAAACAAATATACCTTTTCTGGAATCGATGAACCAAAATAGATTAAAAAACCGACCAAGTGCAAGTCGGACTTGCGCACGAAAGGTTCCGCACCATTGCTGCAACAAGAATAATATCGAGCAAACAAGGGCAGAAATGATCGCGTTTGTAGATGGGAATATTAATATAAATTTTATTTTGTTTTTAATATTTGTTATTATAGTTGCAACGCTATATCCGTTCTTGAGATACAGCCTGGTGACAGACAGACAAACAGCAAGGTCTTAATAATAGGATCCTGTTTTTACGCTTTGTGTACGGAACTCTAAAAACTAAAATATATTCTGGAACCAATGTACCAAAAAAGGCGACAAAACGTTACGTTTATCGGACGCCGGTTATTATTTTTGTTAACACTACCGGAATCCTCATATCAAATATTCCGCCACATATATTTCGCGTTTATACCATAATAGAGAAAAGGGTACGTAGAATATTCAACATGGTGGAATTTCATTAAATCTGCAGTATATTTTTCAACGCATATAAAATCACAATATACGAGTCATACTTCGCGTTTTTACTCCGACTACCAGTTGAGTGATTGAAAGCTACCTTAACTTATGGTTAAATGTCCTTACTAGTGTCGTTATCCCCCTTTACGGATTTATACCAAACTAGCGGTCCCAGCGAACTTCGCTTCGCCCCCAGCCCCGTCCCGCCCCGGCCCCGTTTTATGGGAATTTTCTTTGCTATAAACCTCACGGAACCCGGGACCTTTTCAACGAATGCAAAACCGTGGAAATCGGTTCGTGAAAATATTTCATAATATAGCTGATATCTTGACTATATTAGTAATAAATTGGCGCTATAGCAAACGTCGACAGTTTTTAAGATTAGGTACTCTTCGTGAGGTTACTGGGTCTTTATGTATTTGGTGTGCTCCAGTTCTGTATACAAAGGTGAATTATTATATCCCATCATACAATCCTTCCTGAATCCATTGCCAGGAACGTTTGTTTTGTAATTTGTCTTGTTTCCAGACATTTCGTACCAATTTATATGAATGAATCAACATGGTATTACAAGGACAAGTAAATGTAAGTTGACTGGTTCATCATGACCCAATTTAACTTATAGAACGTCAATTTTTATCATGGTGTTATGTTGTTTGTTAAGAAATCGTTTTCGCTAACCTTTCTCGTTTACAGTCTTCAAAGAACAAAAAAAAGTTAAATTACGCAACAATTTGGCCCGAAATAGCTTTGAAACTTCCAAGGCTACATTCAAGCCAAAGATAAGAAAACACGGTAGGCTCAGTCCGATCCTACATGATATTGAGGTAGAAATTACTAAAAATCAACTGTCTGGAGTGAGGAACCGAACCCTGCACTCATCGCAAACCCGGAACAATTCTTCTACCACTCAGATACTCAGACGCCGTTGGCGGAGCCCGGGCTATCAAGCTTGAAAGCAAGTGTTATCTTAGCGCATTACATGATCACTCCTTTCATTTTATATTATAAGTATATTTCATGTCAATAATAGAATGAGAGAGAGACACTATATATTTCATGCTGTAAATTCTATTTAAGATTTTTCTCGAATCTTCTGTTTCACCCTTCATTACGTTCCATCCTTGTTAATCTTTGCCTCATCTATAACTCGGAAGACGGACCCTTGGGCTGATCTAATAAAACCTAGGTAGTTTCTTCTTAACATTTAATTACAGGGACCCCTGATTCGGTAAGTTTTAACTGAGTTTCCGTAGAACGAATTACTTTAATCTTACGTCCAAGGAACAATTAAAGGTGTAATGTTGCAGTCTCCACCCACTTTCTACTCTGGACCTAGCAATGTTCTTTACGTAATTTACTTTACAATAGGACTGCGTAAACTATTATGTATTCATAGAATATGCTATAGAAAAAAAAAATGTATGAAGATTGTATAAATTAAAACGAAAAGTTATATGAATGAAACACGTTATTCTTGTGTTTCGATAAGATCATTTATCTATATGTATTTTAAGGGCGTAGGATGTCCACCGACAAGATGGACAGACGACCTTATAAAGATCGCAGGATCACACTGGATGCAGACCGCTCGCAACCGGTCGCTAAGGAAACCATGGAGGATGTTCGGCAGTAAATGTCATTTGACTGATAATGATTATGATACGTACGTACCCCAATCACGATAAACTGTTGACTGCGTAAGCGTATCGAGAAATGTCTAAATCCATATTAAAAAAGAATTTTTTTTACGCACCGCCAGGGGCGCTAGTCCAATTTTCTGTTATGAAATCTGGTGCCAAGTTTATGGTCACGGTGTCGTTATTAATATTTTTGAGAGTTTCTATTAAAATTATTCTAAGTAAAGAGTTTGTAAGAAAACTCCAAACATTTTTTGCATCAATGACAAAAGTTTTTTAGTTGCTCCCATTACGTGGTATCGCTAAAAGATCATTTTACTAAGCAGATTGTTCTTAAGGGTTTACTTAACGCGTAAAGTGTAGGGATCGTTATATTTAACGTCAACTTATTCTTTGAATAATAATTTCACATTTCGCGGGAGATAAAAACTGGTCAAGAGTGTGTTGGACTGACGCCAAGTGTCAGTGGTGTATATTTAATTAATGTTAGCCATTTGGGTTAAAAGTTTAAACCATTTTACTAAAGACTACTTACATTTGTTGACGAGTCATGGCGGTTACAGCAAAAAAATATTTATTAATTTAAAACTTCATGTACCAACAAACTGTATAAACAGGAAAAATAAATGCGGCTTTCTTGATTTTTAGTATTTTACCCATATCTCAAAAATTTAAACCGTATTATAAACCGTTTAACTGAAACTTGTCCAATTATCTAAGTTAGTATGTTAGTATACATACTTACCTAACTAAATTTAAATAAAACATTAGTTTTCGAGAAATCCTGGATAAAAAAACATACACTTACGAAACTTGGCATACGTATTTAGAAACTTATAACTAGATCATCATACTAGAAATACTGAATATTATCCAATTCCAATTAAGGCATTAAGTCCGCCAATTGTACAATTTACAGTGCAATAAAGTTTAAATAAATAAATTCCAACAATATCACAAACAAACATACGTCGAATTGTATATTGAGTTAAAGTAGCTACCGTGCCTAGTTTTCTATGAAAGTGCGAGGATTTCGTTTTTTCGTCCAAAGATCCCTAAAACTTAATTCAACTAACTTCGAGAACGTATTAATAAGATTTCCTCACTTCGCGACGGGAGATAATTTTAATTTCATGCTTTAATTAGTTCCGGAATAATTATATTTTTGTCGTTCGCACGAAAGAAGTACTTACTTACTCCTAAAGCAAAATCATATTTAAAGACAGTTCTTAGAAATAACGATAAGAATTATAAGTTCTCAATTTTTTTTCTTTTTTTTTCTGTTATTCTGTATCTTCATTATCATGTATTTAGCTTATCATGTTTTAAAATATCATCGAAATCGGCCCAAAATCTCTAAAGAAATTGGCATATTTGCACGTAGTGTCCCTGTCAAAATGACCATTTCTTTGTTCAATAGTAGTTCTCAACATATTCTGTGTAAAAACTTAAGTGAGAAGTTACGTGTATAATTATGACCAAGAATGCTCTTTACTTACAAGAACAACTTAGTTGGCAACCGGCCTAAAATACCCGAAAACTAGGACAATATGACAAAGAATTTATGCGGACGCGTTTATAAATTTTGAATACATAATACATTCATAAGAAACTTTTGGAGACATGATTCTTCAGATAATCAAATGTTAACTAACTTACCGTATTTTAAATAACTTTTGAAAGTCACATTAGGAGTTAGAGCGCTTTCACATTTAGGCGAATTTAGCAGCTCCGCAGCAGCGTGAATTACGCGCAACCGTCGCGCTGCCGATAATTTCATACTATACACGGCAGCGCGGCAAATGCGCCGCAGCGGCGCGTAAGTCGCGCGGGTCTTTCCCATTATACCCATTACCCATTGCAGTGGTAATACTACCCCCGTATTAGCACTGCAAATGGGTAATGGGTGTAGTGGGAACGATCCAGTCGCGCGACAGACGCGCTGCTAATGTGAAGGCATCCGCTTCTGCCGCGCTGCTGTCGCTAGAATGTGAAGACGCGCTTAAGGTGACACATATTATAAGAAACTTTTGCCACATTAGGCCCTATGACTTTAAAAATAATGGAAGTTTCTTGAAATTGGCGGTTAAATAGGTGTTTTTTAAGGAAATTATGTACGAATATCAGGCACTTTTCAGGCGCTATAAAAGTACGAAAATACAGCTGTTAAGATTTGTCGCAATAAATAACATAGTAAGGTAACGTGAACGTTGAAAAGTTTTTATTTTAAAAGACTTAGTACTAACAATCTTAATAAATTCATAACTTCAATAGACTCGATTAATTTATGTATTTGCGAGCAACCTGTTTTAGCGTTTAGCTAAACGCCCTTAGTGTTGCTATCAGCTTGACGATGATTATCATAGCTGGCTTGATCGGGGTCGGTATTACGTATGGTGATATGATAAAGGAGACTGAATATTTGTAGTACAGAAAATAACTTGAATTTGACTTGTAGGGAAACTCTGTTAGTTCGCTGGTTTCTACACAAGAGGACCCAGGTTCGAATGCAGGGATGGGCTGAATAATGTTTATGTGTATTGCAAATTTTCGTGTACTTAACAGGAGACTGTAGCACTGTAATGACCGGCATAGGTTTATAATTACAGCTGAGATTTATTCAGTAGGTCCTTCCCGAATTATTTATTCAATTTAGGGTCTGTTTCACAATACATAAATAAGCACCAACCATCGAACAATTCGAATATAACGCAGGGCAGATAACGCTTACCAGAACTTATAAGGACACTAGCTTTTGCCCGCGACTTCGTCCGCGTGGAATAATGACTTCTTTCTTCAGTTTTTTACACATTTACCACTATATCTTTGCTTCTATTGGTCGTAGCGTGATGTTATATAGCCTAAAGCCTTCCTCGATAACTGGACTATCCAACACAAAAAGAATTATTCAATTCGAACCAGTAGTTTCGGAGATTAGCGCGTTCAAACAAACAAACAAACTCTTCAGCTTTATAATATTAGTATAGATTGTGAAAACGTCAGTTGAAATTTTAAAGCATCTGAAAAGCAACTAGTTTCTATGACAAACACGTAATAAACCGTGAACAGCTGCTATTAGTGACATGCGATCGTTTCACAGAAGCGATTCATCCTTGACAGCCTTTAAACACCATGTTTTGTGGACAGTACTAGTTTACTCTAGTAAATCTACTGTAGATAAATAAATGAGAATTAGACATGACAGGTCTAAACACGAAATATACATATAAGTAAATGATACTCACTGCTCGACGTTTCGGCTGCGTTGCAACAGCCTTGGTCAACGCAGGTTCAAAATCTCAAATTACGTTACTATATTTGTATAATACAGTTGATTGATTTCACTTTCATTAAGATAGTTCTAGCGTTTACTACGCTTTGTTTGTTACCTCCCTATTCATCGCAGCGTGATGTTTTATAGTCTTAAGCCTTCCTCGATAAACAATAGTTTTTCGACAGGACTTAGCTGATAGCACGCTAATTAAAGAAAAAGAAAAACACTTGCAAAATACGTAATTTAAGTACATTTACACAAAACAAGTAGAGCTTTTAAGGGCCAAATCTAATAAAAAATTGCTTTCTTTTAAATTAAGCGAACAAATTCTTCGCTATCACATTAACTTGATTGAGGTGCGGATAAAAATTCTCAATTAAATTACACAAGCCTTTGTTTGCTACGAAAATTTACCGACGATGACTTTGGCTTTATTCCCAAGTTAATGACACGACAAAATTAATTACAATATTTACACTAAAAGCAGGTTAAGTAAAGTCTCTCCTTAAAATAAATTATCTAAAACCTATAATAATCTTGATCAAATAAAATTGCCTATTTAGTGTAAAAACAGCGTACATGCTTATCAAAAGATTATAACACAATTTTAAATTAATTATCACCCTGATTAAAAATAAAAATATTTTATTTTATTTAAATACCTTTAGTTAGAAATTGAAAATTCTTCCTACACTCATCCTAAAATACAAATTTCTAGTATTTAATTTTAAAGCTTAACAAGGACAGCCAGACACGGACGTGCAACTAAGGGTTTTTTTTTCATGATAATGATACTAGTGGAGTCAGTACTAGAACCTACTGCGGCTTTTTAATGTGTGGCAGGGACACCCTATTTTAAGTTTTTAATGGCATTTTCATAATAAATGTTCTATTTCAGTGGGGCTGAACATTTTAATGTGAAATTTTTCACACCAAATCCCCTTGGAAATTATAATAAAATCGTGATTTAAACTCTCATTGAAATGTTAATAATTAATGTTTAATTAATAAATAAATAAATAATAAATATTGGACACCAATCACATACATTGTTCTGATCCCAAAGTAAGTAGCTAATGCACTTGTGTTATGGAAATCAGACACAACGGTGGTACCACAACACCCAGACCCGGGACAATATAGAAAATTTTGATTTCTACATTGACCCGACCGGGAATCGAACCCGGGACCTTGGAGCGGCGACGCCTTGAAACCCAGCGTGCTTAGCCACTACACCACGGAGGTCGTCAATAAGGCAAGATCAAGAAATTAAACCGTCAAAAACCGACTTTAAAAACAAAATGCACTAAAAGCCTCATATATAAACGATTTACTCTTTGAAATCGAGTCCCCATTTTAGGCAAACAATTTTTTTTTGGAGTACGTGCCCAGCCCCCCGATTCGCGTATTCGGCATTGACTTTTGAACTACAGTAGTCATTCAGTAGTGCTATTGTGACACATCGTATGCTTAAAGTCAGCAGCATTGAAAGGTGACACGCCGCTGTCAAAATAGCGAGGTATATCAATCTCGAGTAGTGCAACTGATACACAACTCTGTGACGACTCAATAAGCAGAGTAGAGGCCCTCCGTTGAGGCGACTCCAAAAACAATTTGTTCGCCTTAAATGAAGTATTTTCTCTTAAATGGTATACCGTTTATTTAGGACCGTCTTTTTAGTGCTTTGTTATTTTGAAGTCGGTTTTACTTTTTTTCTTTAAGTTTTGGAGTGTCAGATCCAATTGCCCAGCACTAAGCACGTAACTAACTCTGGGTTAAATCATTATTCCGGTGCTTTCAGTTTATTTGATATTGACAGAGAAGAGAAATCGTTAAAAACACCCGTTTAAATGTGAGTTAAATTAGACTGCGCAAGGAGGCTTTACGTCTCCACCATCAAACTTTACATCTATTTATCAACCAGGTGATACAGTTCCCTAGTTCCAAGTTGGCGACATTAAGTGGTAACTCAAAACATAAACTCACCGTCAAGTTTATGTTGCTTAAGTAACTCTTGATTGCAGCCTCGCTTCAAGTTAGGATTAAGTACGCACTAAGTTGACGCATCCTGAATGCGCTCTAAGTAAAGATGGAACTTGGGACAAATAAACTGGGTTCAATTAGAACCTAATCTGAAACTACGGCAAATAAAATATACTAAATAAAATATAATAAAATATGAGTACAGTTTAAACTAGAATTAGGCAATTAAAAAAACTTTTTTATGCACATACAATAGCCAAGAGTCCAATCACGGCAACGAAATTAGCCATCTGCTAAGAACATTATGAAATTATTATTATATAAGAGCCCAAGTATGTGAGCAAGTCAACGTTCATAATTCGGCAAAATGAAACTAGTCGCATTATTACGAGTATAATCGATTTATATTATCGAGTATAAACGAAGTTTACTATCACACTACTGTGCTAGTGGTTTTAAGCAAGTGGCCTGGTTACCAGATCCCTCTGCTGAAGTATAACGACGCCAACACATTACCATCTATTAACACTCAGCCATTATCTTGGTGACTAAAGACTCTCAAGCTAGAACATCTGGTAGGTACTTACCTGTAGACATATGAGTTGCTTTTTGATAGTTAGGTACTCGTACTTCCCTACCATCTCTATCACTTTTAAGGCCCAGTTGCGTGTTCGATAGTTAACGCAACTGATGGTTAAACGTCGTTATCAGCGGTTGAATATTTTAGTTAGATTGTGCGTTTCTGGAAACCATCTCAATCTCGGGCCAGGAGACAGGAGAACGAACGGGCTAGGAGAACGAAACAGCCTCTGATCGTGTATATTATGAAGTCCATGAAGTTTTACTCATAAATTCGTCATTCAACTACATCACCCCATGTTTACAACTTCTGAAAAGTCACGGTTGCTTTTTACAGGTGCAATTTATATAACTTCTGGAAAATAAAATTCAAGCTCGCATTCTACATTGCCACAATTATTTCTGAACATAAAATAACTTGCACCGAGACGAAATTTCTTAACAGGCACAGCCAAAGTTCGCAGAAGTGTAACGAGGCAACTTGAGCTTTAGTTAATCCGTTATTGTGAAGACCTCGTTGCTTATTTCGATGTTTCTCGCGGTTGGAGTTGAGGGTGTTACACACGAACGGCTGATCATGCCAGTAACAACAACTGCTGATACGAAGCTGTGGAGGTTGTTGTGACGTGATTTTTTAACACTCGTTTATCGACAACTGTCGTCTCCGTGTCAGCTACGTATACGTCATCATCTAGGGAATAAAATAAAATAAAAAATTAAAATACGGGCAGCAATTACAAATGCAGCGGGCATTTGTAATTGCTGCCCGTATTTTAAAATGTATTTATTTTCAATTAAGGACACTAAATTGCTCTTATGAAAGTAAAAATCAAGTAACTGAGAGGTACCTAATACCAAATGATGCAGCCATTTGTATGATCTTTTGATCTTTTTAAAACTTTGATAGCTAACTTAATCAATTTACTGTCAACTATCATTTTAGTTATTCTTAAAAATAATGACACTATTAACAGTTTAAGGTACTTTAATGTGTCTCTACTGACGTCTAAGTGTAGACCAGCCTTAACAGGTTACAACTTATTCATAAAAGCACCTTCGGCTAAATGGGAAAGTTTTGGCAATAAAAGTACGCACTACTTTCTGTGTCTAATGGACTTTTCGTGACGTAGATTGGAGTGAATGGATGTCAATAAATCTGCTTGCAATAATAATTTAGCACTTTTCTTACTGAAAATAGTATAACAACATCAATTAGTCTTAAGAAAATTGCCAAACCTGATTGAGGTTGAAGCATATCTATCCACCCGTAACGGGAACATCAACCAGGCGTCAACTATACGTAAAGGGATCAGTTATGCTACGAAGTTGATAGATGTGCTTCGTCCATACAAACTCCATAGTTTCATACAAATAATACTGAACGCCTTGCGTTGATTGATACGGTGCTGTTCCCTTTACGGGTGGACCCTTGTAGGTGTCATCTCAACCGCAATGAACTATCTACACGAGATATTCTAATGCTCAGGCATAGGCACAATACAGGGGTACTCTCAATTCCCTCACTCATACCAGCTGACAAAAGATAGTAGCGGGTTTCGTAAGATTACCTAATAATCCAGATCTCACTCAAAGCGGTCAGAAAAATCGCGAACGCTCCGTAAAAAACAATACAATAACATTATTCACTTGTACCAATGACCATATAGCTTATTGTTACATCCATTGGGTTCAACAGCTTTCTCAAGCACATCTCAATTGGCTGTTTCAAGTCGGCGAATATTGGGATTCATGGCACAAATTAATAGTTAATCGGGCGGACCTAAACCCTGGCTGTGTCAACGGATAATCTAATAGGCATAAACTGGCCGCCGGCCACGACCGAAGACAAAGCCGATTTACATCGGTATTATTACGCAATAGCGAACTGAAGACAGCCATGGCTAAAGAAATACTTAAGAAATATCACAGCTAAAATATAAGGCCCTTTCTGAATTTTAGGCTAACGTTAGGCCAACATAAAACCGTAAGGATAAGCATTGCTATCCAACGCGGTAACGCAACCGGTATCATCGGAGCCTTGCCATATGGAAACGGTTTCGTTTTTTAATAGGTGAGTCTTAAGTTTTTTTTAAAGTCATGTATGTATTAGTTTTAATTCAGTTAAATTCTGATTTTCAACTTCCTTTGATTCCATCGACTGATATTAGTTTTTTGACTCGAGACGTATTGATACTGGTGATGTACATATATATATATGTATATGTTTGTCTCATATTTTTCTAGTTTTCTAGAGAGTGACTTATTTTATAACCACATTGGTACATAGAAAAATAATGGTGTAATAGCAAAATGTCTTAAGTTACATGGTACTGTGATATAGTGGTCCCCCGCGACTGCGTCCGCACGTTTTGAGTTTGCTCCCTCCCCTCCCGTCGCAGCGTGATGTTTTATAAACTAAAGCCTACCTCGATAAATATGCTATCAAGCACAAAAAAAATAATCAAATCGGTCCAGTAGTTCCTGAGATAAGCGCTTTAAAGCCAACTAACAAACTCTTCAGCTTTATAATATTAGTAAAGATTTGAGGAACATAAGTCTCATTACAAAGAAGTATGGAAAAACATGTAAAGCACAGTTTTCAGGAAGTATACAGCCTCCTTTGAAGTATGAAGTAGCTTTGCAGCTTTTATCTGTATTTTCAAACAACGAAAGTTAAAAGACTCAAAAGTAGAGCTATTCTCAATCACTTCGCTAAGCCCGTTAATTACCAAAGCTTCTGAAAATAACGTATCTAATCCGCACTTGATAAACGACCTATTAAATTACCGTTCTACCACCGTTACATAGGCTGTGTCAGCTGTTTTACCTTCTCTATGCACACAGTTTGATAGACGATTATGGTCGGATAATGCCGCTCCGGTGGGCAGTTTATGATCTTATAACCGCGGTACATGCAAGTAATGTGATGTAGTGTTGGCCGAAATAGCACGTAGCTCTTAAAGTGTTGACTAAGGCCCAGTTGCGGGATCGATAGTTAATTCTACTAATGGTTAAATGTTTACCAGCGGTTAAATCATAACGATTGTGGTGTCAATCGTTAATATTCAACGGCTGGTAACGACATTTAACCATAAGTTGAGAGAGTTAAATATCATTCACGCAACTGAGTCTGTAAAGGCATGTATTCTGTGGGAGAGATAGTGCTTGATGATTGCGCTTTACCGTGTTGACTTGCGTCAAGAGAAACATTTTTTAAGTAACTTCCTTATATTGAATTTTTGATATAAAATAAAGTCTTACAAGTGTCCCTGAATTTTAAATTTTCTCAAGCAAGAAAATCGACATCTCAAATCTCTGGTAAATATACATTCTTTAATAATACGAATGTATCTGAGCTCATATTTAATTTTAAAACATTATTTATGAGATGTTTGGCAAATAACTTTTATGCTTCTTACAAGGTGATAAAAAAAATCATTCTTAAGTATAAAAAAGTGAGCCAAATAAAGAAATGTTGATGTCTACTCGTAGCTTAATGTCAAAGAAATGGTATAAAATGGAGAAGACAAGACAAGATCAGATTTTTACATTTTGCGATTTCCGGTATATTTTCTGTAGTGAAGTTATCAGTGCAAACTTTGTTCTGACAGTCTGATACTGCCTTCAACTAGAACTTTGCAATAGGGTTGAAAATGGAAAGTTCTGGACTAAATCTCGCAGACAGACGGCGATTTGCATGCGCCCCCTAGTGATAAATGGGTGGTACGAGCACTGTTCCACGGCTTGTGTTAATTCTGCTGCAGAATCGATAGGGGTTTTATCGTTTTTGATGGAGACTTTAGATAGCTTTATTACCAGGCTAACGTGCGATTATCGATAAATTATGTCGCGACGCCAAAATTACTTTATTTCTTGAAATTGAACAAATTTCCTCAAGTTTTAAAGCTATTATTATGCTTATTTAAGGCAAGCAGGGTTTATTTACAGACAAATAAGACCTATGTAAACTTTAGTCACCAGAAAAGCTTTGGCATCGGAACATTATTTAATTTCTTGTATGTTTTTTTTTATTTCATACATTCTGATTAATTTCTGTTTTTTATGAAATTTTAAAACCTGACAACGTGGCAAGATAATGATACCAATGTGGGCCGAGGTTGCAGAACAATTCTTACAGTGCTATCACAGAAGGTTTATCTCTGGTTTATCCCTGGTAGTAGAGTTTTTTTCGACTTCATAAGCTTACTTTGTAGGCTCTCTCTGTCGCACACCATAAATTTTCACCCGAAACGCTTACGAGAACTGCAAATGTCTCACCAGTTATTTTCTTATTTGGCTAAAGACATGAGCAATATTGCCAGGCGCAACAGCAAATACTTGTGCCAATATCTTCTGCGCACTAAGCTTAATTCAGTATTTGGAGCGAGCGTATCGAACTTCATAATTCCGCTTTTTATTGCATTCTGCTGACACATATCCATTTACTGTAATGTGTATGAGACAAGAATATTGTAAGGCTTAAGATATCATATAGTAAATCAACACTACACTTCTCAGCACTAGCCCACAATTGTCCCGAAGCTGTGGTAGGGTCTATGTTGGTACGTGTATTAGTGCGCTCAGTGCAGAAATAAACGACAATTATGACTTTAAGTCTTTTATTAGGGGATAAAGATGTTCATAAAAGAAGGCTTCACACACACCTTCCTGATTTACTTGGCAACAAGTTAAAACATGAGGCAAGACTGGTATCTTAACATCTTTATCAAAACCATATTACAAGAAAGAGTAGAAGCTACATGCAGCAGTTAAGAAAGAACTGTTGACGTTTCGTATCAGGGTACATAAAGAAGGATAGAAAGCACTGAGGAATGGATGAAACTTCATCGACGAAAGCTCTAGAATTGATGATTATGACTATTTGATTATTTTGGAAGGATTAGATTCATTGAGCCGAGAGTTTCTACGGATATCTTACAGAATAGGTCCTAAGATTAGGTCGTGATTTGCATTCGAACCTCGTCCGTGACGTATCGCTGCGACGGCCGATCTTAGGGTTTAAGCCCTTTATTCTCGAAAAAACTTTCCGTATCTACCTTTGTTAAGGTTGTTGATTTTGCAACGACGTATCTTTGTAACATGTATATCTGCAGCTGAATGAACATTTTGTTTTGTAGAAATTGTTTGGGAAATCTATTAAACTGTCCCAAACTTGGTTCAAACTAATGGTAGTAAAGAGAAATTTAACTGTCACAAAATTCATTTCAACAAACACAGCTTTAAAGACTTTAAATATTTTAAACGTAGAAATACTTACAAAAAATACAGCTTTCTTAACAAAACATCCCTCCCTCCTAAATCTTAACGTTACTTAAAACTCAATTTCTCACGAAATAAAGAAGCTTTTCGTCTGTCAAATTCCAGTTCGTTCCGGTTACTTCCGGTCGACACTTGACCTTAATTTTTCTCGGGAAATTCAATTCGTCGTTGTAGTGCTTCGATTGTAGTTCCGAGTCCTGTGAGCGGTCGAGTGGAAAGTGACACCGGGTGGTAGGGTGACCAAATGTTAACTGTTTTTAGGACAAACTAGGACTTGTACTGTGATAAACCGATAAAAGAAATATTGTTAACACTTTAAGTGAAATCGAATGTATAGGAAAGACGACCTTGTAAAGATCGCAGGATCTGTGGAAAACCGTGGGGGAGGCCTATGTTCAGCAATGGACGTCCTTTGGCTGATAATGATAAATGATGTGTAGGAAAGGAAACATTAATAAATACATGATATTCCCTGAGGACATGTTACATAATTATTATTACACTAATAAAGTTGCCCAGTAGTATGATTTGATTTGAATGATCTTTAGAGCGAATTTACCATAAGAGCTCTGAATAATAATCAAAGATACCAAATGTAATGAAAGTATAAAGTGGGCCTTGAAATTTTTAATAGGTTTTATTGATGGCCGCTTCTTCCGAACGCTCTTTTCTTTGTCACTGTATCACTTTTTTCGCGCCGCCTGTAAGTATTTTCTCTGTCAAGACCTATGGTTGACTGGTAGACAATGCTATTAGCATTAAGTCCACCACATGTGTCGGTTGTCTGTGCATGAAGTATAAAATAAATAAATAAATAATTATAACATTATATGGCGGAATTTAAAGTTAGCCAAAATTTGCATAGGCCTTAAATGTTTACTTCAGTGTGCTTTACCCAACTCTGAAACATAATGTGTCTAAAATAATGATTGAAGAAAAAAAACTAGCGGTGTATTTTAGTCTTGTTTTTTAGGATTTCCAGAGTCCGTTTTTTCCCTCACGTTTGGACACCCTAACAGCAATAGAGGGTTAAACGATACTAAACACAACAGATGGCACGTAGAGTATTTCCCAGATACAAGGCTTTAATAGAATCTACCCCTTTCTTAGAATTTTTGAAGTTGGTGACCGGTATCTGCTTAATCTTATGGAAGAATGCAATAAAGCTGGTTTAAGGCTTCCAAAATGGCCGGGCGACCAAATATGGTACGGCACGATATTATAGGAGTTTAACGTGGATTTTAAAGTAGCGTCCACTAAATGCGGTCTAAAGTCGTTCGCATGGCAAGTCGTCATAATCATCATTATCAGCCAAAGGACGTCCACTGCTAAACATAGGCCCCTCCCACGGCTTTCCACAGCGACCGACCACTAGCGTTCTGTATCTAGTTTGATCCTGCGAAGTGCGATCAAGGTCGTCTGTCCATCTTGTCGGTGGACGTCCTACGCTGCGTCTTTGGTCAAAGGGTCTCCCATCTAGAACTTTTCTGCATTAACGCCCATCAGTTCTTCGCGCTATGTGCCCTGTCCATTGCCACTTGAGCTTACTGATTCTCAGGGCTATACCCGTTACCTCAGTTCTTCTACGTATCTCCTCTTTTCTGATTCGATCTCGAAGAGAAACACCAAGCATAGCCCTCTCCATCGCTCGTTGTGTGATTTTGAGCTTCCAAGCCCATGGCTAATACATACTGATAATCTTTCAAGTAGGTGAAGAATTTCCACGATAAAGTAAGAGACAAAAGCGGTGATTACGATTGTTCAGTAGACATACAAATTTTGTATTTCGGAAACCAAATTTTGTATCAGTCAGGTATCAAACGACTGCCGGGAGTCGCATAATAATGGAATTTATATTGTGTCTCGTTCACACATACTTGACGAGTTAAGAAACGTAAAGCTGTAAAAAACTTTTTGAGCATTATTCTCGAGCGGATTATAAGACTCTACTATGGCTTCTACTAATACAACGCATTTTTGACAGATTCACAAACTTTTAAATTTAAGTTCTACGAAAACCGAAATTCTCACGTTAAAAGCATCCTTTCATTTTGCCTTATAATTTTCATATTCAAACCGTGTTCTCTGTCGTGACTGTTTTTAGACAATGTCTTCGTGTAATTGTTTATAGAAAAAATCGTGATGTGCGTTTCTCATTCATATTTTTACGGAAGTCATGACATTTGTATCCTCACTTAAGTATGATCGTGTTAATTTTGCTTTATACTAATTTGGACGCGCCGGAAGTAATAAACATGTATGGATTTTATAATTATGTCAATTTTGTTCTCATAATTTTTTTGTGGAAAGTTAAAGAATCATGTTTTGAGCTAAAAATAAATTTCAAAGATGAATGAAAAATCCGAATGAATAAGAATTTAGGCATATAACTTTTGGTATTTGGCAAGCAAGGAATTTAAGAGGGGATTCTTATCCCTTGATTGCCGAATTCTTCATAAAACCTTTCATAACCCCCTTGCATCTTCAAAACCGTACCCCACAGCAAATCCGTTATTAGGGGTAGGTGCATTGTCAAAAATCTATGACGCCTCATTATTGCGGACTCGAGGCTCGATATTTTTACCTAGTGATTAAAACATATGAAGCGGGTAAGACTTCAGACTACTTCTTAATGTGTTCTAGATATGGATTTAAAGGTGTTCGGATGGATATCGACCTATTTTTCTGATAATAAATTATAATCCGTGCTTTTGAGGATACGCAAAAAAAAACGAGCCCTGTCATATGCATCGACGGCTGTCAAGTAAAACTGTTTGTAAACGAATACCTATACGTTATGTTAAAATACAAAAACTGCCTAATTCCCTACAAGAAATTTTAAATTATTTTAAATATAGTCATCATGTCTCAGACTCCTCTTTTTTGGAAAGCAACGGTGATTTATCTACGGTTCTAATTTTTTTTAGTTCAGCTATAAGTTCTAACATAATATTCTGAGGATGTATACAGTCCAATTTATTACCAAATTCGTTAATTAAACCCAGACTCCAGACTATTAATCGTCTGATAGAAAACACGTCCAAAGATTGAACATTCCCCAATTCGCTCATATAGTGTTGTGAACTTTTGATAGTTCGGGTATCGATGATAGCCTTGAAATAGTTAAAAAAATTATATAGGAGTATGTATAGTGAATTCTTCTCGTCTTGCTCTTCCTGGTAAACCTCGGTGGATGATCTTACGAGGTATTTCAACGCTACTCTTCAGCTGCAGTCACCGTAAAAATGGCCTTAATTATTATAAAGCCAATTTTTTGAGGAAACATTGAAAGTGCCATACTAGGACTGGTACAATAAAATGTTCAGCAACAGCTATCCTAACTTCCAAAGTACTAGTATCAAATAAATAGTGTAGATTTATAAACAAGGGTTTACAAGAATTTTGCTGTTTTTGTTTCTTATTTCCATAACACAAGTGCATTAGCTACTAACTTTGGGATAGAAGCAATGTATGTGGTTGGTGTCTATATTTATGAATATTTTTTTACGTTCTAAAATACGTTTCCGTTTCATCGCGTTATCGGACGTTATTTTCTTTGCCATATCGATGGAACTACTATTTCGGTCTACGTTTTACAACACTATCAGCAAACTTTTCACAAAAGCGGCCCTCATCTTTACACAGGACTTGACTTATTGTGTGGGACCCTTGGGTTCGACAAAACGAAGGGTACGGAACCCATTTATCGGCCCCGCCAGTATTTATGCGCCACTTAAGGGACAAGGGCGGTGTGGAGGCACGTTTTTGGAACTACTACCTTATTTCGCAACTGCATTTTGCAAGGCTTTATTGAAAAACAAGAGACCTGTTCCAGCTTTGCACGGGTGAAATATATATTTTCATTCACTAACTATACATACTGAGATAGATCAGCGGTTGAGCTAGATATTTTAAATTTAATTTGATGTCGTTGAAATAAAATTGTTTGTTACTATCAAAGCAAACTTACTTTGTTTATGCAAATGTGCAGTGACAGCATTAAAAAGACGTCATGTCGTTTTAATGTCGTCTTCCCCAGGGGAAATCACGAACATTTTATACTAAAACAAAACTAACAACTACTCAGACTAGACATTTGTTTCACTAAAATTGTTTATTAAATACGAGCTCAAATGGTTGTTTAAAAATTTTAAAGTGAAGTTAATAATTATATTTGATGACTGCGTATTTTGTTTCACTTTTCATATTTCAAAATAATGTTTATTTCGAAATTCTCTGAATCAATTTGTCTATACTTCATATTAAAAATGTAATTTCCAGTGATTCTGAAAACTAGGTTAACAGAATTCAAATATATAACGCTCCGGCCGTAAATAAAACTGTAATAGAACAAAAATATGGTATACGAATATCAAGTATTTATTTTAATCTTATTTCTCAAAAAAACTAACGAAAAATAATATGATTGTTAAAACCTGTTTACTTAAAAAGACAAAAAAATAACATGCACGAAATCATAAAAAAATAACTTCAAACATTCATATTCAAAAACGGAATGGTTTCCTTGAAGCAAGGAGGCGATGGTGTTGACACTTTGGATGGCTATAAGCTGGGTCGTTCCTAGCTCAAACAATATAATATATAAAATATTTAGAAATAAAGCCATGGCCGAGCCTAAAAACTATTGGCATAAACGAGAAAGCATACTATTTCAACATGCCAATGAATACGTAAAATTGCAATTTCCTAAGCATTTAGGTTTCGTTATTGATCTAAAAATATTCCCAAAGTTTGATATGATAACCCAAAAATAGCTACATATTACGATAGTAACGATTTCTTCAATTTAGCTAATGGAAAAGATAACATAATATGTTTTATCTTATCTTAGTTTATGTTATACGAAACTTTGACATGAGTGTCGGTGCGAGGCTTAACAACTATGAGTCAGAAACTAATTAGCATACTTATAATTAGTAACAGTACAAGACTCTGGCCTCTCCTGTCAGAAGCAACGATTGTTTCACTAAATACTTTAAACAATAGAACGAGATTCCTGATACCAACAATGGAAATATTTAGAAAATTAATTTGGTTCTGAAATAAAGCGAATACTACTCATTGATTAAAACACATTAAGAAAATGTCTGCTTACTTTTTTTATACATTGAACACCAATCACATACATTGCTCTGATCCCAAAGTACGGACTTGTGTTATTGAAATCAGAAGCAGCGGTGGTACCACCACACCCCAGGCAATATAGAAAATTATAATTCCTACATTGACCCGACCAAAAACCGAACCCGTTACTTAGCAACTATGAAGGCTTAACTTAACTTGGACTTACCAAATCCCAAAATAATGATTTCTGATCAACATTTGAAGAAGTCAGTAAGCTTATAATCTGTTCAATACCGTATCATTGTACCACGGATAAAAGGGGACGTTTTCAAAAACATGCCAACCCAGTGTTGCTCCAGCCCACATAATAAAAATAATAATGATCTTTTGAAGACCAAAAACCTCATAGCTATAATACTTGCTATTCAGATCCAAAGCCACACAATATAGAAAGGTTCAGTATATACACTTAAAGGTTATAACACATCTATCCACACGTTACGGGAACAACACCCTATCAACTCAAGGCGTTCAGTATTCTTTGTATGAAATCTCCATACTTCAACGCACATCTATCAACTTTGTAACGTCACCACCTCGAATCGAAATCAAATCGGGGACCAACTCTTGAGCCTTGATAAAAATCTGACAGCAAGGTTGGTCGCTAGCCCGAGAACTTCTGATTGAGTCTTCTGATTGTACTTTTTGTGTTATTATATCAAACCTTAGGTTGTCGCGTAGTAAAAAATATAACGATTTCATTCACTATCCCCTCTTAGTTGCGTCCGACCGTGTAAGGGATTGGTAGGGTTGCCTCTTCATTGATAAATACTCGTATACTCTATACTATATCGTATATTTGTTTTTTTAACTATTGTTCAACAAAACAGTTTAAAAAAAGGTTATGAAGCCCTGGTTATGTTATAAAGAATTTAATAGACTGGTTACGTCATATGGACATTTACTATCAAAATCCACGAGTAAAGTGTCCTCAAATCCACAGTGTGCAGTTTTGGAAATATCTTTGAGCAGTATTTTTTCATATTCTACTGGTCACTTACATTACACCAACGAAACGAGAACAAAGTAAATTGCATTCTGCGTAAACTAATGGCACAACCCATCGTGCACCTAAGTTTTATACATACATCTCAAAGGGTCCCGATATAGTGTAATCTATATATTTATTGAAACGATTTGTGCGTAGTTGCAGCCCTACCACCGGCACACCGGAGGGACTTTATGGTTCTTTTGTGCGGTACTCCCCTATCGGTGTTGTATACGCATTGCTACTTCTATACGGAGTTTATTGATACCGCTTTTGGATTTTACCTTCGTTTGTCGCATTTTTGTGTGCAATTTTTTTTCTTAAGAGTAATTTTGGCTTACCTAATAGTTGAAAATGTCCCAATGTGTATCGACATGGTATATTATAATAATTTAGGTTGTTTTTTTATGATTTTATCTTGACGATAGGCCACACGGTGACGCCATGTTGTAATGATTAATATTAGTTTTAATTTATGTAACTATAAAATGGTTTTGTTATCGATATATTTTCTTTTTCATACTTATTCTTTTAATAACCGTAGGTACAGTGTGACCTCAAAGAGTAATTAAAATGTCATTAATTATAAGTGAATGATAACACACGTGCCTACGTTGTTTACGTTTACACGTGGACACCAAATCGTTGGTTACACTAGTAATTTATCAGACATTTACGGCATAATTGTCTAAAATTATTTTAAGAACTTTATTTTTGTTGGTGCTTATCAGTTTTGTGGTGTAATTATCTAGAAAGGACCCAATTACCATTTATGTATATCCAAGTAGGAGTGTCTATGTATATGTTTCTTATTTATTCTCAGAATGTGGTATTTAATTCACAGTTGATGTGTGTTGTCGCTTAGTAGAATTCACATTTGTTTTTTATACAAGATAAAAGCCTATTATTCCCTCCTAATCAGCATAAAAGAAGATATCATTATACATTGCATGCCCAAATCAAATACGCTATTTAATTTAAATTCCATCTACACTTCGATCTAATCCTAATTCAGGTCGAATAGTAAATTAGGTCTAGAATACAATATCTCAATTCTAGACCCAAAAGCCGCAGCTTTAGAATTATGTCGGTGGAATTGCAAACTTCTGTCAGGTCGAGTTGATAACTCTACTGATAGTGGGCATTGAGGTCACATACCTAAAGGTTTCTGCCTACTATACCATGACCGTGCCAGGCAATAAAAAAAATATTGAAAGCTATGATTCCACTAGAGTCAGACCGTTCCGTCGCCGTCTAACAACGTCGCGTGTCGTGCACGGAGCGTGTCAGCACTGGCAAAATACGCATTGCTCTAGCTCCTTATAACGGTGAGACAGAACGCTGTAGATCCGTTCAGTGAGCATAGTACAGCGTATCGTGTTGTTTTTCGTGTCTGATACGCTCTTAGCACGGTCATGGCATGGTACGATGTAGTGGGTTCAGACCTTAAGGGTTTGTAGGTGGTCCTTATTATTTTGTTTTTGGTCAAATATACAATGTGTTCAGTTAACGATGTCGGAGCCTGCAGCATATTCATGAAACTGCAAAGCTTTTGTCAAGGAACATAAGCCGACAATAGAATCTATGTACGTTTTATGAAACTTGAAATTTTTCGATGTTTTTACATTTAAGCGAAACTTTTAAAAACGCAATATTTCCTCCCTCAATTTATCAGGTAATTACCAGATAGAAGTTTTATGGTTTATTTATCCAGATTTTGAGCTTCAGTTTCCAGCGTGACAAATAGATTAACGCAAGGACAAAGCCAAAACACGAACATCTTACAGGACTGCTCTTTTTCTAATCTTCTAACCCAATTGTTTCTCATAAGGCACATCTTGCTCCTTACAAGCCCTGTCACACAGAGAGGCAACAAGATGTTAACAGTTCATGTATCGCACGCGCGCTGTCGCCCTATTGCCGTCACTTACTCGGCTCCCGACTTTGCATAATTTAACTTGTTAACGCTATGATCAGCCACGCTTGCGACTTTGTCGCAGTTAGGACTATATGCAGGACACAAACTGCCATGGCCTACTTGGCAGGCCCTCAACAGACTCCAGTCCCAAGTGGGTAGATGCAAGGACACCATGTTCCGGGGATTTTCCTATGGAACTGATCTGTCCTATGTTTGCGGGTTCACTCCACAAGACATGTCCCATTTGTTTGCTTGTCCTGCGTGCCCTGATTCATGCTTTTTAGTAGACCTTATGTTTGCTAACGACTAGGCAATCCGTATTGCCAATTACTGGGCACAACAAATTTAAGTCGCTTTGCCATCGACACGATAAAAAGAAGGACTATTAAATACTAGCTTTTGCCCGCGACTTCGTTCGCGTGGAAACGTGTTTTTTTGTGTCAAAAAATGTGTTTTTTTACGACCTCACATTAGAAACCTTAAAAATTGTAACCTATATGTTATTCTGATGTATAAGCTATATTGTGGTAAAGTTTCATTCAAATCCATTCAGTAGTTTTTACGTGAAACAGTAACAAACATCCATACATCCATACATCCATACTTACAAACTTTCGCCTTTATAATAGTAGTAGGATATTTTAAAGTATCTAACAACATAGTATTTCTCCACCCTCATAAGTTTGATGGTTGATGAGGATGGATGATTTTACAAACAACTTGTTTTGGTAAAAAAATGGGTGGTATTTTCGATTTCAACCTCTCGTGTTATACCTGAATACATCTTATCTCTTTATTTTTGTAATATCAGGATTTACTCGTACATGTAATATCAGCATTCATACCTGAATACATGTCATATAAATGTTATCCCAACATAATAAACAATATCTTCGATCTTATCACGTGGTAAATCTTCTTCATCAGCAATGAAAGTATTAGTTTGTGGAAGTGCATGCGTTTTCATTTTTAGGGTTCCGTAGCCGAATGGCAAAAAACGGAACCCTTATAGTTTCGTCAAGTCTGTCTGTCTGTCTGTCTGTCTGTCTGTCCGTCCGTATGTCACAGCCACTTTATTCTGAAACTATAAGCATTACATAGATGAAACTTAGTAGGTAGGTGTATTTTGTTTACCGCTTTCCGATTCAGATACAAAAAGTAAGAAAAAATAATATTTAAGGGGGGCTCCCATACATGAAACTAAAACCTAAAAAAATTTTTTTACTCAAACATATGCGTGTGGGGTGTCTATGGATAGGTCTTTTAAAATGATGTTGAGGTTTCTAAAACCATTTTTTCTAAAAGTGTAAGGTTTGAGATATAGACGCTTCCAAAGTGGTAAAATGGGCGTCCCCCCCCCTCTAACTTTTGAACTAAGAAAGTGAAAATTTTGAAAAAAATATATGATGTAGATCTCAACAAAAACTTGCAACGAAAATTGGTTTGAAGGAGATCGAAGCAGTAGTTTTTGAGATATTGCACATTTTTATCAACCGCAAATATAACTTTGTCTTTCATACAAACACTATGAAAAACAAAGTTATTTTTGCTGTCGCAATATATTGTGATGTTTTCGTTAAGTGAAAGTAAGTGGACCCTGAATTCAGTTAAAGGTGGCACGGAACCCTCAGTGCGCGGGTCCGACACGCACTTAACCGGTTTTTGACGCTAAAATGAAACGTTACGTGAAACACAGTTAGGGATACATCCAGATTTACGTTAACAAACTGTGTATGCATTATTTTGATTCCATATAATTCGGTGTTCATAAATAAATTACAGACTGCTTCGTTCAGTTTATTGATTGATTTATGTTAATTATTAACATGTTTAATTAATTGGTTTATTATCGCATTCTATATTAACAGACGACGGCATCACGAATAAATGTTATTACTAATTATGTAAAGCTTTAATTACAAAAATAGCTACAAATATAAAAATGTAAACACACAAAACACAGCCCAAGCTCACACACACACAAACAGATGCACACACACACACACATACACACACACAAACAAACACACAAACACACACACACACACACACACACACACACACACACACACACACACACACACACAACACTCACACTATATTTAAGCCTCGACAGGCACCACACATTAATGTTCTTTTATAATAAGATGTGGCCAACGTTGTTGGATTCATAATAATCACTACTGTTAATAATAATATCTAAGTAAACATGTATTGTGAATTTGTTTGTGGTCCAAATTAATAAATAAAAAAAAAAAAAAAAAAAAAAAAATTATTTTGTTTCTGGTAATTATTTAATTGCTGGTTGATTAGATTGAGACGTTATAATTGATATGTTTTGACGACGGCCTTGTTAATTTTTGTATCGGAAATTCTCTACGTTGCTATTTTGTAATATATTTCGTACTACTCAAATTATATTGAGCTCAATGTTTTCAGCTTTAGGTTGAAGTTTTTTGCCATATATTAGGTATATAGAATCATGCGAGCTTCTTTTCTCCTTTCCTGTAGTTGGGTAAAAGTAGGTCTCACCGCTGGTAGCGTATGTATTCTTCCTGACACCTGATAGAATCTTGGTCTTGCTTGATGCTGCGAGATCTCTTCACTCCACACAAGTAGATTCTTTCTTTTTCTCTATAATTTTTGAAAATATTTAACAAACGTGTATCTTGCGACAAAATCGCAAGTGTGCGGCCATCACTCATCAGACGCTTCTCAGTTATGCTCGCAACTGCACCCGAGTCACTTGCAAAGGAATTTCAATCTACCCTCCCGACGGCGACACCTGAGACGGAGTCCTCTCATTTGAATTAAGAATAAATCAAAGAGACGGTTCTGGTGCACTGTTTTTGATGTAATGACTTACTTACTTGCTTCTTTGCTTCATATTACTTTATAACCGAACATCATGAAGTGATATTATGTATGATAAGAATTTGCCAGTATTTCGACTTTTGGTATAGTGATGTGGATGATGTACCTAATTGTAATCCGCCCCTTTTATAAATATTTTTTATTTGTAACGGACCTATGTGATTTGCAATATGTACCTAAGTTATGATTATAAAAATAATTTTTATTTGCGGTGGTGATAGTGAAAAAGCTTTTACGGTTTCATTGTAAAAATATTATCAGACGTACAAAGTATTATTTATTATGAAATAAAATGAAATGAAATGATATTTATTGCGTATTGAAATAAGGTTGTACAAAGGTCTTATACTAAAACAGGTTTCACTTGGATCTACCTTTGCAGGTGTATACACATTTTATTGAATTTACATTGGATACAATGTTATAAAAAACATCTCATATTTTACTTAATACTGATGTCAAAATAAAATAAATTAAGATGTCATTGAATATGAATTAGTATACATTATTATTGAGAAGTCCTAAGAATAATTTATTAACTATTTCAATCGGTAAGATATAGCTCCTGTTCATTATATTGAATCAGTGACCAAAAACTCCTTTGTATATTTCTCCATAAATCACATTGTCTTATTTACTCGTAAATCTTCATTCTAATTAATTTTACATCAAATTGAACAAGCTTTGTATGCGGAATATATCCAAACAATCTAAACCCTTATATCAACAGATGGATTCCCCTTTGGTAGAACAAGAATTTTCTTTGGTTTTAGATTTTAATTCGATGTATTAAAGCTCAAGTTGCAGTGACGATTTCCTTCAAGTCTCAAGACCAGATTGTTAGTACCAACACCCCCTTACAACCCCCATGACATAGCACATAAATAAATAAATAACTGAGTGGATACGAAAAAGACCAGTCACGGCTCTGAATACGTGTGAACCAACAGTTTTTTTGCTGTAAAAAATACAGCGAGCTTAGGGCTACCGTTTAATATCTTCCGTGATACGGATAAGATTAGGCCATCATCAAAATAAATAAGAAATTCGATAAAGGAGTGAGGCTAAATTAAATATACTTAGATTTTCTACCAAAATTTTAGTGGTCGGGATATTTTACAAGGTTTTTTCTTTATTATTTATTTGCGAAGAATATATTACAGTCCACCACTGTACATACAAATTATTATACGTATTATTGTGGTTGTTATGATGAATCGTACCTATACCAACTTTTGGAAAGTATTTTTTTTTTGTTAAAAATGCTTGACTATTTTCCTTGCATTTCTTATGTTTCAACTCCAGTGGTAATATCTTACGTGGGAGTATGAAACCTTTTGTTTCTGTTATCGCACTCTGGAGACGAGTTTCAGCTGAAACAATTTCATGTAAGACGCCTTTTCAGGACAGACGAAGATTAATGCAGGAGAATACATAAAATCTGTTAGATTTCCCTGTTTTCAATCATCTATGAAATATTGTACTAGAGAAACACAGACTGGCTTTGAAGTTTTTTGACGCATTTTTTTTACTTATCAGAAAATCACCATAGAAATCCATTTACGTGGTAAAATCTTATCAATTTTAAATTCACAAGTAAATAAAAACGCGGAGAGGGACTTGTATATTTATTTATTTTAGAACTTTATTGCACAAGTAACAGTGTACAAAAGGTGGACTTAATGCTAAAAGCATTCTCTCCCAGTCATACCTTTAGGTCATGCAGAAAGATTATATTATTATTATTATTGTATACTTTGTAGTGATTTATTTACTCTTAGTCTCGGGCTTATTAACTTCTAGGATAGATGATCAAATACTAAGCTAAATTGTACTAATTACAATTTAGTGATGATCAAATTTAAGAGCTAGGCTCTTGACGGTAGAGTTCTTTTTTTCAAAACTCCAAAAAAGGGAAGATAGTGTGGTGGTTTCCCTCTTGCCTTCCACACCGCAGTTTAAGAACCGGTGCCTCTGCCTCGGTGGCGCAGCGGTGTGAGGGTCGCATTTTTAAAGCGACGGCTGCGCCGGAGGTCCCGGGTTCGATTCCCGGGTCGGGCCAAAAATATGTACCTGGATTTTTCTGGTCAGAAATTCTCAGGTTAGCCCGGAGTTCGGAAGTTGGCGGTGTTACACCCCCGTGCCTCGGAAAGCACGTTAAGCCGTTGGTCCTGCGCCTGATCTCTCTCCGGTCGTGTCAGATTGCTGATCCATCGGGCTATGAGAGTGAAAGGAATAGAGAGTGCACCTGTGTTTGCGCAGACACTTGTGCACTATAATATGTCCCGCGCAGTCGGTTAGTCGTTGTGACTGGCCACCGTAGTCGAAATCGGCTAGGGGGACTATTATTAAGAACCGGGAAGAATAAAGTCTTCCGCCTCTTTATTCTCAGTCAAAAGCCTTTCCTGATATATAATATCTTCAGCCTTTTGCCAGTACTAATGTTGCTGTAACCTAAGACCAGGGAAACGTTTATTTAATGGCGGCGTTTACTCGCCATGTCACAGGATCGTCACCGAATATTGTAGCTTTTAATAGAGAAACCCATGCCACTTCATTCTGGTAATTGTACTTACGTAAAATGTTCCTTCACATAATTTAATTACTTTATCCTTAATTAAAAATACTAGCTCTGTATAAGACTTAACTGCCGTTTGTCAACATAATTCTGAATTATAACAAGTAAGCAAATGCCTACACACGTTCCAAACACATCAACGGCTAGAAGATTTTAATTATTTACGGTGAGTGACAGCCCTAATCTCGAGGAACGAGTGTTGCCACCCAAGATTTGTTTCAACATCCCTTTACATAATTAAGTAGGATAAATGCTCCGCGACACATTATGCTTTAGGCTGGGGACACACTACCAACTGAGTTCTCCCTCTAAAGAAATGTTTTTACAAAAAAAAAATGATTTAAACTTTAAACGGTCGTTTGGCTAATGCTCTCACATAATATAATTGATTTTTTCAAGATTTCGATTCTAAGTTTTGGTGTTCCTCTACGAATGAAAGCGTGGGTTTCATGGATTTTGTGTAAGCGCCCTCTGTGTGTTACTTTTTAGGAAACTGTCAAATTCAGACTTAATTTACTATTTTAGGTTAGCAGTTAAGGTATTGTGACATCAAAGGACCATCTAGATAGGTATTGGTAGCTGAGTCAGTGTATCGTCGATATAGTACTCTCCTGAGCTATTTATTATATTTTAAGTAGTGTACAGGCATGTATGTGCTCACTGCACAAGTGCATTCTCTGTAACTTCATTTTACACTTGACTACAAGTCCAAATACGAGGTATACGCCTAAGTTTAGTTGGAGCCTTAGTGTCAATGATTTAAAATAAGTGCATATTCTTAAAAAATATGCATAGACACATTGTCAATTTTATGATATTGGTTAAAATCGCTTTTTAAGCAAAAATGTGCTAAAAGATAGTCTTGAAATAAATTGCTTAAAAAACGTTCCGTCTTTTAGCTTACAGTGTGACTTAACCTTTATATTTAGGGGTTTGGCATAAGCCCGGAGATTGTTTGCGAATCGCGAAGCCCTTGTATGAGATTAAATTATTGTGCGTCTGTTCTGAACGGCGTTAATGGGAGACGGTGCTCATACAGGCTATCCGAGGAAAACTCCTGGCAAACGAAAATTGGATGAGGAATTGGTTGGGTTGACTTTTAATGTGGGGAATTTATATGGCGCGATTTATTGTGGTTTTATAATAAGAAGGTTTTATTTATTTTGCAAACTTATAAGATTGTGTGTCGAGCTCTTTATTTTATGTACTTTAAAGGATGTCGTTGGTATTTTGTGGGACGTTAGCCGTTCTAAGAATTCGTAAATTAATAAATTGGCTTGACTTGCGAGAGCCCGGGCCTTTAAAGGGTTCAAAATTAACACATGTACTTGTTTTCAACTTATTCATGTTCTTGTATTTTGTTTTTTTGACACAGCCGAGTAAACAATATTAATTGATTTAATTAACATTTGTTCAAGTATTTAACGTTAACTTTTTACCTGCTCCGCTAGTATTAAAGCTCAGACGTTTGTTTAAGACAGTTATAATAACAACACTTTTTCATTTGTCAAATTTTGTATCGTAATAATTCTGCGTGTGATCTTTGGCATTTTACATCATTCCCAAAAATTGACAGTCACGATGACAGTTTATTACTACACACGTGTGCGCGACAGCCCTAAGGGTGTTATGTCAATTTGCCAAGGAATTTCGGTGCTCGGTCGCCCTAAGAAAGTTGAATCGCGAACCCACATGGCCCTTAATTGGATGCCAGACATATCCAATATTAGAACCTTTGCCGCTTATATTTTGTTAGAAATCTTGATCTGCTGGCGAAAATTGAAACACCTAGCCAGAAGAAAAAGACAAAGTCAAATCAATTATGCTTATTAGATATTAAACATATCTGCAATCTGCATATCTAACATATAATTATAGTTTATTTTAATCCACTTAACGAATAGTAAGTAAATTGTAGCTTTACAACGATTTACTGTTAAACTAAACGTTTAAAAACTCATAGATGTTTGTAATAATGTTCACTGCGAACTATTTTGTAAATAAACTGTTAATTGACGAAACAATTAGTACTGCTCATTAATGCATAGGTAAAGACTCTTCAATAAAATTCTTCTTTTTCATACAGCTGTAGCATAACAGTCTTCTCATAATTATTTGCCACAACTCGTAAATGTAGAGAAGTTTTGATTTATGGCCTATTTATTTTTAGACATAATATTAATTATGTGGTTGACTGGCAGAGAAAGATTTTGGTGTAAACTGTATACTTACTGCATTTTGTATGCACACAATTTTAAATGAATCATTCCTCCTGCCTCTTATTTACCTTCATTTCTTGCTCTCTTAATCATCTTAATGGCTATGCAATGAAAACTTGATACAATATTTACACATCATCAAATTGAAGAGCTTAGCTCTTGTCGGTGGAGTTTTATTTTTTCTTTTGTTCGGTTTAACGCCATTCTCTTGATACGACACGACATTCAACATTTTATTTGATTCATATAGCTTATTTTTTCCTCTATTATTGTTAAGATTAAATGATCGTCACGAATCAGGTGTCCCAGCATTCTTTTGACCTTCTCCTTTCTCTCGTTTCTATAAATTTTCTATTCTCCTTTGCTATTTCTAAGACCTCATCGTTAGTTTTTTTCTCCATCCAACTTATTTGCTCCATTCGCCTTCAGCACCACATCTCAAGCCCCTTACACTTTAGCTGCGAAATTAAATAATATTATTTCAGTACCAATAAAACTGTCGTCAGCGTCACAGTAAGTACAAATTTAATCCTACATACTGTGGAATTGATCTCATGAAGATTGTAATGGCAAGGCTGATCATTTCAGGCTATGACATCGGTATAGTTCTGAAGACTTGAAGATTTAAGTGTTTTATTATGAATGCTAACGATGCTATTACTCGTCGTTTCTAGGGCGACTTAATTATATTTATTTCAACAACTTACTTCAAATTAACTACTTCCATAATTGCCACTTTGGAAAATATAAAATTTAGCTATTTATCTTCTTTAATAGTAGTTCTTTGTAGGATAGTGAATTTAAATGTACATGGATGGATATACATAAATAAACATAATTCCATGGATTTGACTTTGGTTGTCTTGACCTTCGAAATAAGCTCTAGGTTATTGCAGAATTTATTGACTATTTTTGGCAAATGGGTCCGGTAAAGAATAAGTCAATTTCCATTTACCAAAACAGGCTATACTAAAATCTTTTGTATAGTATTCCTCCGTTTTACTACAGTGAAAGTGTACCTTAATAACCGTGATAATATTTCGTCGAGCTACTAGTCATATCCATGCGGCCAATTCTGGATCATTTCCAGGTCTATGGAACGTGGAATGGCCTGAACTTGTCTAGACTTGAATAGCTTTTTCATTTTGCAACATTTTCATTATTCCACTTTGAGAGAGACCCGAGGGATTCATTCCAATCGTAGAAAAATATGTTTTTACCCAATTTGAGCGAGCTGAAGCCAGATTGTTAGATTCTTTGTATTTCTGATTAGAACAGCCTCGAAAAATATTTTTGGAATTGCTTTTTATTTGGATTCTATGTGAGATGACAAAGTTGATTGTGTTGTGCGGACCAGTGAGCTATAAGACTGCATACCAAAATACGGTTATCGATTGATGATATGATATCCATAAATTGACAAAAATGAATGAAGGGGGCTTAAATACTTTGCAATAAATACACATAAGTATTCACATACCTTTGAGACTATGTAAATGTATGTTTTTTAAGAAGACATAAAAATATATATTTAAAGTAATATAACGTTTTGGAGTAATCAAATCCAGTTGTTGTATTTAAAAGGAGTATTTTGGTACCCAGAAATGAGAAAATATTTTTCTTAAAATATAAACCGCAACAGTTTAAAAGAGAGGCTATTCACGGGATACGAGATTCAACATTAATTCTAAACTACTTCGCATATTTTGTCGCAATAGAGTAAAAATAGGGCAAGCCTCGTGACCCTTTTTTGCTATAAAAAGTAATGAGTTTCTATAGAAAAGTCTGTGATAAAATATAACTAACTTAAACTCACAGTGTGTGCTTTCAACTTTATTTTACATTTTATTAACTCGCGGAAACGTTTATTACATTACCTCCTTTTTTTGAAGTCGGTAAAAAAAGGAAGCATGATGTACCAAGTCAAAACCAAGACTATAAAATGAAATGACCCGATCAATTAGAAAAGTACCTCTACCTCCATATTGAACGCTATCACTATGACAATATTTTTAAATTGTCCGGTTAATATCGTAGTACGGTTCTGAATAAGGTGAGTGTTTAATAAATACGTAAGCGTTGTATTAAGATCTTATATTGAGCATAACATAGCGTTTTCTTTCTTTTCTCCTTCAGGGATGTATTATATTATAAAATATTTGTTAGCCTTATCATTTGATTAAAATAAGTTAGACGTCGTAAAAGTCAGATTTTTCTCACAGGGAATAAAGTTTAATTTACCTTTTCATGATAATTTCTGTTCATTCTTCTATTGATCTCCATAAGTTTCTGTGAAGTCGGAAGTATAGATAAAGTGAAACAAATATACGTACTTGAGATAACTCAAAGCTGTCTAATATTCAACTATACAGGGTGTGGCCTGTAATATTTAAAATATAATCCGTGTAACCTTTTTTTTTAATAAAAAGAAATCAAACCAGCGATGTATTGCAAACAAATGTGTTTCAAATGTTATTAGCCATAGTTGATTGCAATTCAATTATAGATTCAAGTCTATTACAGGCCACACGCTGAATAATTTTTACTCGGTAAAGTTGCTTCTCTTTAAGCATACAACGTTTTCTGAAGACACTATATTAACAATCCTATTACATTGTAAATAGTTTATAAGGCAACGGAGCGTTTATAATAACATCTGTTATATGTTAATATTGCATGCGTGCATACAATACTCATTTCCTGTGTGGGATGCAATGATTCACTAACGCTGGCATAAGACGACTTGAGGGCAGATGGTCAGATTACTATGGTGTATAATCGTGAACGATATGGTTTGATAAATCAACCATGTAATACTTACTCAGTTCATGTTATTATAGGAAAGAATCGCTTGGCTGTATGCGTAAAAGTTTTTTTTACTAAGACGCTAATATTTTGACGCCCTGTATTGAAAAATAAAAATCCGACTCTCAAAAATTCTTTTAGAAAATGTCTTTATCGTAATCATCATCATTATCAGCCAAAGGAAGTCCACTGCTGAACATAGGCCTCCCCCATGGTTTCCACAGCGACCGGTTGGACAGCGACAGTGTGATCCTCCGATCTTTACGAGGTCGTCTGTCCATCTTGTCGGTGGACGTCCTACGCTGCTACGCTGTGCCTTTGGTCAAAGGGTTTCCAATCTTGAACTTTTCTGCTCCAACGGCCATTAGTTCTTCGCGCTATGTGCCCTGCCCTTTGCCACTTGAGCTTACCGATTCTGTCTTATTAATTTGTTTTGTCTGTTTCAGGTACATAATAACGTCCTATGCTAAGCCACCTGTACTAGAGAAAGTAAGAAACGTAAGTAAATTGAAATTATTCTCCAAAATTCTAACACTGAAACAAAACTAAACAGTTTTTTGAAAATAACAAAGGCGTCTAAAAACAAATAATTATTCAGTATAATCCGGCAACCTAGTTTGTACAGTCAGCATAAATGTTTTTGACTTTAAAAATACTTAACATCGAAGAAAAGTTCGTTACTTATGTTAACAGCCAGTATTTTATATTAAATAAAAAAGTTTCAAAAAATTTCAAGTAAAATCATAAACGTTGATGCGCAAAATGGAACAGAATATGTGGATATATATTTTGCAAATATGTTTGCACTGCAAAAGCTAGGTGCACAATGTTTTAAAATTTTGCGACACGATTTTAGATTTCGCTTGGCTATATTTTTGCATTATGAGCGCGCTTTCGTTTACATTCATTATGATGTCGCATTTTTTTTAAACATTATCTCCATTACGTTTCTTATTGAAAATGTCTTGACAAGAATTTACTTAAAATGGAATAAATGAGTTAACTGTGCTGATGTATGCGAATAAAATTATAGAAAAATGCATTGAATTTGACATATTTTGTCCCGTTATTTAACTGTTACAATCTATTTATAAACAAAAAAAACAATACTATACCGTGCGAAGCCGGGTAGTTTGCTAGTATTTTATAATCTAATGAGTTCCAACAATGACACCATTACTAGTGATTTAATGATGTTATCCTATCTCTGAATTACGCGTGAGCTTATGCTATGGTAATTAGGGTAACCGATAGGCATGCATACAAAAATATACATAACTTGGACAAAATCATGCTTGCTTATGTTGCTCATCACAACCATTCTCCACTTGTGGGATTCAAACTCGCAACTGCTGGCTTTGCAGACCGGCGTGCAAAAGACTATACCAAGGCAGTCTATCTATTAAATATGTTTATCTACTTACGCCGGTAATTAATAATATTTAATAAATATTCGCCAGATAAAATTTCCGCCATTTCTTTAGTTATTTTCTATACAGACTGTACTGAACTAACTCAGTTGCCGACGGCTCTAAGTCTACTATTTATGGTATAACTCCACTTAGAATACAATAGCATTGTATTGTTTACTCAGTTTAGCGTCAGGATTCTTTATAAATATTTATTAAAATATTTTATTCCGGTCGTAGAAAACGTCTGCTTACGTAAGTTCGTAATAAATAATGCTATTTAATAGTTTCATTCTTCTCATTGTTTTATATTGGTACTAAGTGAGATATTATGGTTGGCTACTGCCAATAAATAATGAAGAATGATGATACTGAAAAGATTGGACGATTTATTTATTTTCCAAGGAAGTCAGGTGGCTGGGTCAATAAATATTAAATATCTTCTTGGTAGAAATTGCAGGGTATTTTCGCAGCCGACACAGTTTAGTTTATACCACCAGACCACAATTTTACAGCACATTTAAATCATAATGTATTAGTATAGTAGGTAGTCTTTGACAAATTTCAAAGAGCTTTTATAGACTGTTAGGAAATTGCAGTACCATTTCCATAATAATGAGTAATAGACGCTGTATCATTATTGGTAGAATCCTCTGGAGTTAAAACATTTTTTTTTTGCTATAAGGTACATGTTTCAAAAAAGATTTCACTGTCATTTCATATTTGATAATGTTTTTGACCATTTCTAAAATCAACCACTCTCTAGCTTGATTTAAAATATTTCGTCTGGCTGATTTTACTTGCCTTTGATTAAGGTTTTTGTAGTACGCCAGGCACGAACGGAATACAAACCTAGCTCTCGTCTAGAAAAAGGGTAAATGGAGTACTAGGCAAATATGATTCAGAAAAGGTCTAGACTAGACCTTTTTTTACAAATTTAGGTAATGTGTAACACAGCATCAAATACGATGTTAGCTAACGCGTTCACGATAAAAAAGTTTGTGATTTTAGCTCGTAATTTCTTTGTCTCAATTCTCGGAACAAAAAGTTTAACATTGAGAGCCTACAAAATTTAATAATGGTGACAGTAGTAGTATTTGAACAGTGACTATTGAGATTTTAACTCTTTCAGGTCCGTTCGGACACCACCCTCATCTAATCGCTACATATTTTTTTTTAAAGTTAAAATAAGATGGTGCAAAAAAGTAGTAAGAATCAAGATGGCCGATATTATTGAAAATAGCTCCGCGTTTAAGGTCATTGAAGTCATAGTTTTTTTTTAAGTTATTGCTAGTGTCAGAAAAATCGATGAATCTCCTATATTCGACATACTGAACATCTTTGACAATTGTCATTTCTTCGACAGTCACACGACTTGTCCCTGTGACACCATTCCTTTATATTATGTTCTCAGCGTACAAGTATCAAAATCTTCCCATCTTGAAATATGATGCTCATATCTTACATTTCATTCAATCACATGGTCCTTTCCCTTTTACCAAAACCGACTTAACGTCTTTCGCTTTTGTGTCCAAATTCGTAAGGCACTTGTAAATTGGTGTAATGTGCTGTATTATAAATTGAGCATTGTACTTTTACGAATAAGGGCTTAATTTGTTCGTGCATTGTGGCCAGTGAAACCGGTATTTTATTATAAGGCGAATGGTGTAAGTGCACTTACTTGCATGTACCATGGTAGTCAAGCGAGACGCAAGAACATGATCTGATGTAGTCTTTGACATGGGTCAGTGAGTTGAAATGATAAGCCAAAAAAATAAGTGTTTCTGAATCCTTAATGCCTTTCAACCTATATACTCGTAATTTCAAGGTCACCACCTCCAAACGCCTAATTGCTTCTTTCTTATTTGAAATATTTGCTCAAACATGAACATGCCATCAAAACTAAAAAGCAAGTTACAAGCGCCAATTAGGCAATTAAGTACGGTAGATCAAAAGTCACCACATGTAATTTTAAATAAAATAATTTCTACCAGATTTGTAATCATGACTTTAAATAATTATGCTGTCTTTGTCGTTATTACTAAGAATATTGGCCTAGCCGTTTATTGTATTTAATCCATGAGCAAGACATCTATTGCTAGGCCACTGCTATAGACTTCCAAAGTGGTCAGCAGTTTTTTTTTTAAAACCGGTTAAGTGCGTGTCGGACCCGCGCACTGAGGGTTCCGTGCCACCCTTAACTGAATTCAGGGTCCACTTACTTTCACTTAACGAAAACATCACAATATATTGCGACGGCAAAAATAACTTTGTTTTTCATAGTGTTTGTATGAAAGACAAAGTCATATTTGCGGTTGATAAAAATGTGCAATATCTCAAAAACTACTGGTTCGATCTCCTTCAAACCAATTTTCGTTGCAAGTTTTTGTTAAGATCTACATCATATATTTTTTTCAAAATTTTCACTTTCTTTGTTCAAAAGTTAGATGGGGGGGACGCCCATTTTACCACTTTGGAAGCGTGTATATATCAAACCTTACACTTTTAGAAAAAATGGTTATAGAAACCTCAACATCATTTTAAAAGACTTATCCATAGACACCCCACATGCATAGGTTTGAGTAAAAAAAAAATTTTAGGTTTTAGTTTCATGTATGGGAGCCCCCCCTTAAATATTATTTTTTCTTACTTTTTGTACCTGAATCGGAAAGCGGTGATCAAAATACACCTACCTACCAAGTTTCAGCTAAGTGACGCTTATAGTTTCAGAATAAAGTGGCTGTGACATACGGACGGACGGACGGACAGACAGACAGACAGACAGACAGACAGACTTGACGAAACTATAAGGGTTCCGTTTTTTGCCATTCGGCTACGGAACCGTAAAAACGTCAGTCGATCTTGCTGGTGGGGTGGACGTCCTTATTAGTTATTTTGGGTTATGCTACATAAGCTTAGCCGTGGATTTGCCAGTTCAGCAGTCGGCACAAATTGACCGTTAATCGCTTACTAATGCGATTGATGAAACATGTCAAGTGTATATTACGCAAATATACAAGTAGCTATATATATACAAAACATACTATTATATTTTTGCATAATAGTAAGTATGATATTTTCAGCTTTGGAATCATAAGTAATACAGTTTCTATAGAAGAATCGAACCCTCAATAACAAAAATATTTTATTCTTCGCATCCTCATCTGCATTCCTAAAGGTTTTTTTTTACTTTCATTTGTGATATTTATTTTTAAGCAAATAATTATATTTTATTACACAAGTACACAACAAATAATTCATAAGTAATTGGGATATGATAAGTATTTGTTAACATGTTACATTCATTTATAAAGTACCAGAGGGCTGGCAGCTACTTCGGCCAGCGAATCAGTTTGGCCATACAAAGAGGCAATGCTGCCAGCCTCCTGGGCACCCTGCCGCCAAGCGGCGGAAATTTAGAAGATATTTTTTATTTATAGTAGATGTAAGTTCTTTATTTTTTTCTTTTATTTATTCTTTAGATTTAGGGTTATATATAATGTAAATATCATTTTTTCTGTTATTTATTAAACAAAACATTACGAATAAATGGAAATTTATAAACTTGAATTAATTATACAGACATCCGGAAATAAACGTAAAAAGTATTTGATATCAGGCATTAAATACCCTCGGATTATAAAAAGTGCTATCGTGTCTTGAAATAAATTGCTCGCACTCACCCAGAAAGAAAAAAATAATAGAAAAATATATTTTCCTAACAGGTATCCTCATCATTTTTTTTGCTCGCATCAAAACGGCTCGCATCATAACAACAAGCCGGTACAAGCAATTATTATAATAACACGTGGTATTTCCTAATACCCACCTATATTCCGGAACATCCCTGTTCGCTATTATCTTCCATTATTCGTGGAAAACAACGGGCCGCGAATAATGAAGGAAGATTGTTTTTAGCGTGGTATTAGCTTTTGTGAACCTCTCGTGATGGTAACAAAAATACCATAAGATATTGCCTTTTATTCCCTGATGCCAAAAGAGAAGAATGTTGTAAGTATAAAGTGTATATCTGTGGTATCGTAACTCCCAAATGGACAAACCGATTTTCGTTAGTTTTAAAAAAAATCTGTTATAGTATCTTTATTTTTTTTTTTCATAAAAAGTAAAAGTATAATAAAGTTAGCCTGTAAGCATCCCACTGCTGGGCAAAGGCCTTACCTCAAATGTGAGGTAGTATAAGCCATTCTCCACCACGCGGGCTCGTACGGATTGGCGGAGGGGTGTTTGCAAGGCAAGCGACCAACCTTGCTGTCAGATTTTATCAAGCCGCCCATAGGGCCTCTGACTGAGCTTAACGACTAATATCATCCGATATTAGCCGGAAACAACTGCTTAACGTGCCTTCCGAAGCACGGAGATGCTCGTGATATACGTCACTTATATGGTCGGAATGGTCACCCATCCAAACACCAACCGCGCTGTAAGTTGCTTAACTTCGGTATTACTACCAAAGCGCTGCCACCACTGCGCTACGAGCACCTTTTAATATTTAAAAACACTGTGAGTGTTGATAATAGTAAAATATTGTGCTTCAGACAAAAATAGATTCGAAGATAAACCTTAACACGTGTTTAGACTTAAAAGAGGAAAAAATTATTTAGCAAAAATAAATTCTTGGTTGAGAAAATATTTTTGTAAGGAATTATAAGATTTTTATGTATGAATGTAAACGTAGCTTTTGAGAATTAAGAGAAAGAAGTGAAAAGGCAATAAGTTTTAATGTTGTTGGAGATACAGTACTTAGATGAAATGTTTTATGTTTAGATTAATGTTTTTTTTAATAGAGCTGGCTAAAAATTATACCAGAAATACCGAAACACGTACATTTCCAAAGTATTTATCTTAATTGCATACTTGTTTCTGAAGTTTATGCGAATACTACACATTGAACGCTGTAAAGTGTTCGAAACGTCGGGATGAAAAATCTAATAAATTATCGCGAAAATATCCGTAAATTTTGTTTTATTAAATCTTTATTGCAATTTTAATTTTACAAGGTTATTGTTACAACTTGTAAGAACTTGTAAGAAACCTGTGTAAGAAGGGTAGATAAGAATACTTTCGTATTATAAAAGTAAATCTTGAAATAAATCAAATTGACCATGACCAGAATCACCATGATTGAGCGGAAGCGTATCTAACATCAATAATTTGAGCTTGGGAGTGTAAAAAATAAAAAATACTGTTTATTAAAAAAAAGATTAGTTATAGTGTTTTCACCCTATACCAACACAATGGAATGAGCAACTGTGTGAGACAAGAAAACGAATGCTCCCGGATAGCGTAAATCACTGAGTTTAACACGTTCCGGGACAGTGAACGCCTACAGGCGTGAAAACAATAAAACATCTATTGTGTCTGGAACAGTGTCCCGGAACGTGTTAATTCCTGGTTTGACACAGTTGCTATTTACAAGTGCAATTTATTATTTTTTTTAATTCTGGCAGTACCTACATTGTTGAAGATTTCTTGTAGCAAATCTAGAGGTCTAAGTATAATCTTAAAAGCGTTGTAAGATAATACAGTTTTCTGCGCAGTTTGGTGTTCATAGCAAACGGTATAACAGAGTGCTGAACGTAAGCCGCTTAAAGAAAGCCTTTGCAGAACGGATGGTAAGAATACAGGAGTTGAGAACTTTCGGCGTTAAATAATAATAAAAAAAGTTTGCAAAAAAAGTCCCTGCAACTAGGAATTACAAAACAATTTGTGAAAGCCTTACTAGTATATGGTATTACTAGAATACCTTTTGATTATACCACTGAATAGATAAATAAAGGTTTACAAATTTATTAAACCTTTATTTATCAATTTAGTGGATTTTACTATGCCTGAACAAGTTTTTTACTAAAAATATGAATATTTTTGAGCAAATAAAAATAAGATTTTTTGGTATATTTAGTTCATTGGCATTTTCTTTCATAACCCCTTCTGTGCGGATAATATTCAAGAAAATTACATCTCAGTTATTTAAGGGTTGTCTTCTTGTATATTCATAAACAATATAAACATATAAAATGTTGTCAACCCCTGGTCTAGACCAATAAAGGAATAAAGAGCTTTATTATTGTGTTCCTTCATCTTACTGTCTGGGGAGTGCCATTTCTTGGCAAAACCTGTATTCAAATAGTTTGCAAGTTACGCCGACATTTTCCCATTTTCGTTCATACATTCAGCCCTTAAAATACGACCGGCAAAATGGCCGATGTAAATTACTTTTTGTACTTTTTTTCTACAGCAGAATGTAGTTTGAAACTTTCGTCATGATTTTTGCTATAAAATTCTATAACTTCGAAATACCAGTACAAAATACTGTAACGATCGCCAAAGTTTTGGAAAGATCTTTTTGTACAAAATCGGACGGAATTGCAATTTCGTTCTTATGTAATCACTAGCAGGTTTTCGCGGCTTCACCGGCGTGAATATCCCACAAAATATTATAAATTATAGCCTATGTGTTATTCCAATAGTCCCCCAAGCCGATTTCGACTACGGAGGCCAGTCACAACGACTAACCGACTGCGCGGGACATATTATAGTGCACAAGTGTGTGCACAAACACAGGTGCACTCTCTATTCCTTTGATTCTCATAGCCCGATGGGACAGTAATCTGACACGACCGAAGAGAGATCAAGCGCAGGACCAACGGCTTTACGTGCTAAAAACCCAGGTACATATTTTTGGCCCGTCCCGGGAATCGAACCTATGGCGCAGCCGTCGCTTTAAAATGCGACCCTTTAACCGCTGCGCCACCGAGGCAGTGAGTTAGTTAGTATTTCAATGTAAAAACTAAAAATCTATTCAGTAGTTTTACCATGAAGGAGTAACAAACATACATCCTGATAGGTACTTATTTTGCGTTTTACTATTATACTAGAATTCAGCTTTGTTTACACAGTATTACGCACCAGACAATGTTTGCATTTTATAGCATTTATTACAACTGCGTAAGACATAAAACTTTATTTTCCGTCTTATAGGTATCATGCACATTGTTTCTGAGTGGAGGAAAATGCAGTAGAAGTCATTACATCATTTATCATCATAATAATTTTCTCTTTTTTTAGATATAATTTATACTTTAATAAAGAGATGATGATAAACATTGAAATTTAGGGAATATTGCCATATTTTCCGGCTATTTAAGCAATGTTGCTTCAATATTGTTTTTTGTCCCAAATAAAAAATAAATAAAAAATATTGCCACGGCACGGCAATGTTGCCGGAAATGACACATCATCCATCAGGTACAATCAATTAAATCACCAAAACACATCATGTCTCAGGGCTTTTCAATATGACGTGATAGGTACGGACGATCTTGTAAAGATCGCAGGATCGCACTAGATGCAGACCGCTTAGAACCGGTCGTTGTGAAAAGCCGTGGGGGATGACCACTGAATAGATAAATAAGGTTAGAAATGCCCCGGTCAGTGCAGCAGAGGTGAGCTAGTTGTGAGCATATGCACGAGCAGTACTTCAGTCGCGTGACATTAGCGTTGCACTAATATTTTTCAAGAACAGCGATTTTGTTGCACCAAGTATTTAAAAAAATACTCATTGATGACTGTGCACGCACAATACTAACAAAATTGCTACCTTAGCACGCAATGTATCGCATCCAATTTGCTTGGTTCGCTTGCGTACACAACGATAGGGATGTAGCTCACGGCACAGTAAAAATATCGATAAATGGTAATTTCCCTACTGATGTTTTAGGAGATTAAAACATTATTAATTAGTTGAAATAAATATTGTTTAGTATTTATTTATAACAAACTAGCACCCTCCGCGACTTCGTTCGCGCGTCTAAGTTTTACCGTTCCCATAAATCATAGAATTTATTATTAGCCCATACGCATTACTACTTCTATAGTCTTCCCCTATAAATATGCTATCTAAAAATGTATCTGACATAATTTATAACCAGACAAATAGTTTCTGATATTAGCGCGTTCAAACAAACAAACAAAAACATCCAGCTTTTTAATTAGTATATTTATATATTATAGATAAATGTTATATGTATTTTACGTCCTTTGACACAACACGTAGACCGGGTCTGATTTTTTTTCTTATTTTTTATGTTGCATGTAGTTTTAATTTTACTTGTTTGCTATTAATAAAATAAAGTTTTTTAGACTTATACGGGGATATTATCTTTTTATTAAACAACAAAATGGAAATACTATGTACGCCTATTGTCAATTATATGTAATTCTTTTGGATGCTAGAAAGAGTATGGTATTGCTATTGTGCCATGTAGATATCTATCCTATCATAATCAACAACACCTAAAGGCCGTTCCTACGAAAAGTTTGCAGAAAAGTTTCACATTGAACACCCTTCGAAAATATCAGAGCGTGGATGTCCACCGGCAATATGACCTTCTGAAGATTGGTAGACCGCTTGCGACCGGTCGCTGTGAAAAACTGTGGGGTCTATATAACTATTCTGTTGAAACTAAAAAATATATTAATAAACTCTTTTCTTGAGAGCAGCATCAATCACAAACATGTGTCAAAACATTGCGTTTTCAGACGTGTCAAATTATTGTCAAAAATAAAATAAAAAATATGTTAATATTAATTTATTTTGATATTATTTAAATCAAATTATTAATGTTAAGCAATCCGTAAAAGTATAAATTTTCTCTATTTCAAGTAAAGTATAGCAATACAATTTTTTTTCTTATTTTTTCTATCGGAAGGTAATTGTACAACCCTTTGATGCGATCAAATGTGCCGTAAAATTATATACGCAAAACTAAAATCTTATGTTTTTCTTTCAATTCATATTGAAAAAATACATTACACCGGTAATTGAAGTTATCGATATCGATCGACCTAAAATATCGACTTTTACCACAACGTAGTATTTTGACATTAAAGAATGAACGTAGCAGAATGATGATTGATGGTTCCACAGCTAGCACCTCTGTGATTGGTAGTTAGTTTTACGTACTAATCACACCAATCACAGAGCTCCCAGCGGAAAGTGTGATTGGTTTGTGATATTGATGCGTTGATTCATTGATTGGTGCTTTTGGCACTGCAGCAACAACGCCGTACCGCCCACCGGCGACACAGGTTCTCATACAAACGAACTGTCAGAACGTTTCTAACCTTATTTATCTATTCAGTGGGGATGACTATGTTCAGCAGTGGACGTCCTTTGGCTGATTATGATATCACATCATAATAAGGTAAATGGCGTTGAGACTTCCAACGCTCTGGTCAGTAGACGAAGCAAGTTGAGAACCTGTCAGTCAAAGGCTTTATGTCCTATATCGAGGATATATCCAAACGGCCCTATAACTGAAGTTAAGTGGAGTAATCAAATTTTATTCTATCCTTTGTAGTGCCATTACTGGTTCCACGCTGCTGGCTTCAGCTGCCCGACTGGCCCGAAGGCCTAATGTCTTAACTTACAGCCCTAGGGTGATACAGGGTTGTCAAAAAAGATGATGAATTTAATAAATTAAATATTGATCCTACTTAACTAATACGTCAAAATAGGAGAATGGAAATATGGGCTCCAACGGCAAATATTGTTATAATTGCTATCTTATAGTAATTTATGGTTGCTTTGCTGGCAGCTGTCAGGCTGGTCAATGCATAGTAGAGGTCTTTACGTCATTTTGAAATAGTCAGGAGACATTATAAAACTGTTTTTTTCTTAACATTTTCTCCCAGAACTCATTCATAAAATCACATCTTTATATCGAGATATTTCAACACTTTTCGACCTGAAAGCAAGTACAAAAAGAGCAAAAATAAATAATTTACTTATAATAAGCTACAACCTACTACGTGGAATTAGTACTCACAATTTATTTTTTATATATTTTTTAATTTTGTTGCCTAGCAACCCTTATGCCGTGGGTATTCCAAAACCCCTAACGATGCGACCTTTAGGAGGCCTTTCAAGGCCATAAATCTTTATGAAATGAAGACTTGATATTCGTATTTAGTTTCGCACCCCAATTCTGAAAAGCCTGTACAAACGCTTTTTGAATATTTAATACCTAAAATAAACCCTATCTAAGCCTAGTCTAGGGAAAACTTTGAATAATAGATCGTTTTCGAATATACGAGTAACAATATTGTGTACAATGTATTTAGTCTATAAACTCAAACAAGAGGCTAGTTGACTCAATTACAATAACTGGATAATACATAACCTTAGTAAATATATTGATCAAATACCTTTTTATTTTTTTTAAAAATCCTACTACTATTATAAAGGCGAAAGTTTGTATGTATGGATGTATGGATGTTTGTTACTCTTTCACGTAAAAACTACTGAATGGATTTGAATGAAACTTTACCACAATATAGCTTATACATCAGAATAACATATAGGCTACAATTTTTGAGGTTTCTAATGTGAGGTCGTAAAAAAACACATTTATTGCGCTACTAGACGGGACGAACTTGAAGTCCACGCGAACGAAGTCGCGGGCAAAAGCTAGTATTTAATATTTACGTGATATAATTATTGTTTAAAAAATTACATTTAAATGGGTCTCAAAAACGCTCGTACTGTCATAGCGTACTAAATGACCTCACGGCGGAAGTTCGAAAGTCTTTTTAACAGCAAAATACTATAAAGAGTTGTCAATGACAGCAAAGAAAGCTCGCCATCGCGCAAGCCATGACGTCACATCCTCTGATAATGTGCGATTTGGAAAAACTAAATTATTTAAAATATTACTATTCCTTATTTAATTTTACAAATTTATTATTATTTCCAAACCATAATTAATCACTAGAAACTACCAACATTGAGATTTGTTCTTAGTTGAAACTAGCCTATTGCATTTCCTAAAGTTTTTGTGCAAAGTGACTTATTTAAATGGCAGGTATCGTCATTACATAGTAGGTAGGTATGTGTATTTATATGACATCAAGTAAGTGACGATTTCTCTTCACCCCTTAGGATATTAAGAACTCATGATTTGTTTAAAGGAATCATTACCTGGAAGAGAACATTGTATGAAAACCCACACATCGGTGGCTAAAGAAATCGCTCTACGAATTTTTTTATTACATAGAGGGTCGTCGATATTGAAATATACGAGTGTCACTTAGACTGGAGAATATTTAGCAATTTCAGTTCAAATTAATTTCCTTTTAGAGTAACTTAATAAAGTAAAATTCGACGGAGAGCTAAATAACTTCATTTTAAATTTTCCTCATCCACACTCTACTGTCTTCTGGCAAATTAAAATGAAAATTCCCGTAGATTCGGTAAATGCACTAAGCGTGTGTCAAAAGTGATATTAAATCCCAAACTTTTCCTTTGATACAGTCAGCACCATAAATATGCTATCACTTTGACGGACGACGTTAAATGCAAGCAACTACATAATATTAAATACTCTAGGTTTCGTAAAACGTTGTATTCTGTCATAATTCAACCTAGTTGAGCTGTGGATAAAGCTTTAGCTGTATGTATAAGAGCCCTCGAAAGTTTTTTTTTAATGTAATAATCGTATTGTAAAGTGGTTATAAGGCAGGATATACACATTTAACTGTTATAGTTTCAGTTTTCAGAATAAAGTGGCTGTGACATATGGACGGACAGACATATAGATTTGACGAATGATACGGTTTCTGTTTTTTGCCAATCGACTGGAGATGATGATAAAATTTAAGAGCTAGGCTCTTGTCGGTGGAGTTTTTTTTTTTCTTCAAAATAGCCTAAACATATATAGAGATGCTGATGTATGGATCTCTGGAGATGTATGCATCTGACTGTACTTTAACGTATTTAAATATAAAATAACTAACGCAGTTCCGACTTCTGTTTCTGGACGTCTGGGCAATTAGACGCTGTGATGGGGAATTAAGTTCAATTAGGGACATCTGCTCCGAATACGAATCTCGGGTCGAGACAGGTTAACTATTCAAAGGGTTCGTCTATTCTTTCTTTACTGGGTTAACGGCCGTCATCGTATTTTATAAAATGATTTTTGATTAATCTCTCAACTTCTCAAATTTCACGTAACTTTATAATGATTAACTTCTCAAATTTCACGTAATTTTATAATAATACTTTTTGGTAAGTGGGCGGCTCCTCTCAACAGAGATAGGCCAGGTACGCAGGGGATATTTTAGTGCCCATTATATTCTACATTACATTATATTATATTTGTAGTATATTTGTAGGTACTTGTGTACTTACACTCTCTGTTCCTTCATCTGATGAATTCGATGAGACGGCAGTCAGACATGACCGATGAGAGATCAGTATGTCGATTCACTAAGCAAATGACAAATCTGTCATCGCGAACGATAAGATAGTTTGACGATTTTCTTTTACTTCATCATTGAGCAGCGCATTTAGAACCATCAAGCTATTCTGAAATTCAAGCTCGACGTCGAACACAGTGGTGCTGTTGCTCTTAGTGAATTTCCCCCCTGGCGTAGGACCAACAGCTGGCAGCTTTCCGGGGTGTCATCATCAACTTCTTGACACCGAGCTGTTTGCGAGTATTTTCAAGACAGAAAAACCCAAACCTATCTTACTCAGATAGAATTTAAATTTTTGCCCAGTCCTAGAGCTGATGTCAATTCAGAAAAGTTTAACATTAATGATTTTGGGACAAAAAACTTTATTGATAACCATTCCGGGAAAACGACGCACCATTTAATACGAGTTCATAAAAACGAGACAGAACTCGAAAACGGGTGGACCGATTTTCATGATTTTTACTTTGTAGGATCTGTCTTTGTCTTAGGGCTTAGCTTGGGATGATAACTATAAAATGGGACCTGGGTGGGACGGAGCTGTAACGAAACAAAGTTCACTGGGTCCGCTAGTATTGACCGTAACGATTAATCTGAACTAATTCTTTGTTTATGTTTGAGAATCTTAATTATGAAATCGCAAGCCGCTATCAAGTTATCAACATTGCCATGTTACTTGTTACGTAAAGTGTGTCAGCATTTGTAGGACAATACCAAATTAGCACTGGAGTAACGTCATCTAAAGGAGATAGATGGCGAAGGCTCACTCATAGAACAAAGAATTGAATCATCAAATGGTCCATTACGTCATCCGATGATATTATTACTCTACCTGCGGTAAGTGAGTGACAATTTATAGAAGAGCTGTTGCCGGCAACATTGCCGATGAAGTATGGAAGCATCATTGCTTAAGTTGTGCCGGCAACTTTGGCAATATAAGATAAAAAAAAATTTTAAATGAAAAGTTGATAAACATTGTAACATGGTCCCTAACATTACCAAATTTAACGGCTGTTTATGCAATGTTGTCGTTGCAAATTGAAATATTCCTACCTATGGCACGGAAATGTTGCCGGCAATGCACATCATTCATTAGGTACGTTTGTCTTATGTCATTGTTGCATTATTTATTTAAATCACCTGACGAGACGACGATCTCTGTTTTATTATGTTTGTGTTTACTGTATACATTGGTATTGTGGCAGTAGGCATTACGGCCAGTCTGAACTAATCTATGCTGCAATTGCTGCACTAACGACCTCGTTATGGAAGTAACTTGGACACTGGTCACATCCTTGGCCGTTTCCTTGGTTAAATATTACTGTATAAACTTGGCTCATAACAGATTTCGACTATGCGGAGAAATAAATGGAACATAATTGTAAAAAGTTTAACGATTTTTTTAATACGAGTTTTTTTAAATACATATTATAAGCTATTTGTCTCGTTAAAGATTCATCATAATAATCTTACCACTTATGACCAAACCAAAATCAGCTGAGACAAAAGGTGCTTTAGTACCTGTAACAAAAATAAATAATATTTTGTTAAATAGTGAACAACGTATTTTTTTTATCAAGAGTCATCAGATAACTGAAATATGTAATAATTTTTAAACTATGGTAACTACATAGTTTAAAAATTATTACATACAACGAAATAACTACCAAATTACAAAGCAATGAATATATCTCGTAATATACCTAACCTAATACATTTGCAACATTACTTACAATCAAACTAACGAACCGTACGTAAGCCCCGAAAAATCAACATGCCAGTGCCCAAACGGATACAAAAAATAAAAACAAATCTCCCCGTCTCTCTCTAACGACAGATGTTCCCACCAGGTGCGTCTTTGATCGACTCTTGCGCATCGGGCGTTACCTGCGATAGCTAGCTACCACTTTAAAAGTATTTTTTTTGAAGTGTAGTTTTGTAAATGTGGGCTTAAAATACCATGAGGAGAAAAACTATTATTTGATCCGTAGTAAGTACAAATAACTTTTAAAAGTCCTTGATTGATCTGGTACTATTTCTAGTTGTAGAAGTATACCTAAGACAATTGTTATAAATTTGACGTCAAGCGTAATGATGACGTATTCATAAGAGATCAGAAATTTTTGTATCGGCACAGTAGCTCGATTGGAAAAAGCTTTGGCCAAGGTTTTTTCCAGCTCGTGCGCAAATTTTTTATTTTTTATTTTATCGTGCTATAAATCTATTTAAAAAGTGTCGGTACTTCAGTCTATCACAATTCAAGAAATTTACGCTGCTTCTTTTTTGTCTGGTCCTTGCCCATTATATTTGGGGTCGGTTCTACGTGTCACGCGTCTCCAGACAGGCAACTCCAATCTGCATTCATTCAAATTTGAGTGAATTATCATTATTGACCTCATTTTTGTGTATGTCGAAATCAGTTTGTCCACCATTGCACTATTTCTTGAATGAATCGTCAATCAAACAAACCGTCGAACAAACCGTCTATCGGAAGAATCCACGCCACAACTTCATTTCAATTCCACCCCCTAGAAAAAATATCTGTGTGACAGATTCACAAGGACCAATTTTGCCTATGCTGATTGAAACACTTCAGAACTTGTTACGAGAATAATTGATGTCAACTGTTGTGATTGGTTACTGATCCATAGCTCGTAGCACCCACCCTCGTCGAATACAATACCAATTTACGAGAAGTAGGTAGTATTTGACATGTCTCACATCATGGCTATGTAGACCGCGTTATATCAGATCGCGTCAGTAAGGAAAACTTCTTAATCTCTGCAAATTTAGCTCAAGAGCTCATACATGAAAACACGCTCTTATTTCCATAAACTAACAGTTACACTAGTAAAGAGCTTAGCCACAGTTATTATCTTGAACACTTATCCTGCTCATAGCAGATACCAAGTTTACTTGTACACCAGACTATCAGTTGCAAAAACCATCCTGGCAATGTCCCAGCGAAGTTTGCGTTATTATATTCATTCCCTCTGAATGGTGGAAGCAAAAATATGGGTAGGTTTTGTTGGGAGAAAACTTAAAAGTTGAGAATGTAAATAGGTTAGAAATAGTAGAAGCAAGCAAGTGATGATTCCGCAAAGAACTCGCATACAAGTCTTAATAAATATACTTTCTATAATCGATCATTGTTTCACGAAGTCAGGAATTCGGCATCAAACTATCAAAAGATTGATTTAAACTAAGATAATTTAGTTTTTTGGTCCTTGGGACCTCGAGTTGTTTTTTGTTTCAACTATAGATTATCTCATGATTGTCAAGGGATGTTGTCTGGCTGGATGTTTTATTTCGACTAATGTATTCAAACTGAAATCGATGAAACCAGAATCTGATTTATTGTATAGTTCTGTGAAAGGCAAGAGGAAAACCACCACACTATCGTTCCCAATATCGAGTTTTTATGGAAAAAAACCTCCACCGACAAATGCCTAGCCTTTTTGACGATGTATAGTTCACTGCTAACGTAAGCAGGAAAACATAATAAGGTATTTGATACCCCAAATGATGACAAACTGGTAGGTAGGTAATTGGCAGTAAATGGTTTATGATACTGCCTAGAATACCACTGCGGTTTTGAATCCTAACCTCTGTCGAAACAAATGGGCCAATATTTCTTTGGTGAGTTAAGCGTTTGTGATGTGACTCATTGGTGAAGAAACTTGTTTATCAAATTGGACTTAAAAATATTTTAATCTGTTTAAGTCATGATGACCCTTTGCACGTAAAGTAACTTTACTAATAGACCGCATATTTTGTCAGATTATAGAATTGTGAAAGTTGCTTTAACAGATGCGTTTTGTATTCTAATAGATGCTTTAAAAATAAAAAAATAAATGTTTCATATTTTTAATGTTTTATGAATTCAATCAAGAGTTAAAATTCTTAAATTGTTACTAAAAACAAAATATGTGATATTTAAGTTAGTATAATGAATTAAATTCTAAGCCAATATATCAATTCAAGCAAGACCACTTTGTAAGAAATAAATCAATTTTATTATAGGCCTCCCATTCTGTGGCTTGATTGTCAAATTGGATTTAACGACCTTAATATCCGTTCTTTGGTAGTTATATTAGTTGCTAAGAACGATTTCTTTGTAGTATTAGCTGACTAAACATGTTGGTATGTGCTTTGTTGGCGCGATTTATTTACGACCTAATATAGTGGTGACATGTGTGAATTACATACACACATGGATTAAAGATGGTATAACCAGTATGTTGAATTCAAAACGTGATGTTAACACGTCCGAATAAAACTCTCGAAAATGTGTCTAGTCCAAAAATGGATGTCGACTATTGTTACGGTATGGCGACCATACAAAGTGTCCATATGGTTGAGTAATTGGAGGATAGTTTCCTTTCTATGACAGACACTGGGTTTAAAAATGCATTATTTATGTTTTTATTTGGGGTGAAACCCACTGGCTGTAACAACGATGTATTAGTCAATAACACAACTGACATTCTTTGCCTACCTTTAAAATTACCGCTACATAATTGTGTGCAACATTTTTTTTAAAACCATTTTTTTTCTACATCTTGTGTGCAAGCAAAATGTTTTGAACGTCAATTTTTAAGTCGCCATTACCCAAGTACGTGTAGCATGGGTATTTCCGAATCCAGTAGACATGTAGACATCGGAGAATGCCCCCGAGAGCTGAAAAGGCACTCGCGAGCTGACCTCAGAAAGGCCCTACTCTACAAGATATCAGTATTTTTAGATTTTAAGTTTTTGCTCACGACACCGAATCACCGTAGCCTAAAAATATACTTTGTATTTAAAAATATGATACCTTGCCTACTAGACCGTTTCGTTACCGACCAACGAAGTCGCTTGCCATGCACGGAGCGTGTCAGCACCAGCAAAATACGTCTCATTCGCTTTCGCTCTATATAGCGGTGAGACTAAACGCTGTGAATCCGTTCAGTGGGCAAGGTAAATCGTGTCTTTTTCGTGCCTGACACGATCCTAGCACGATCATGGTATGGTACGGCGCAGTGCGAAAAAGCCTTTAGCCTTATGAAATCTATCCAAAGACGTATAAAAAGCCTGTACACTGCACAAGTTTTAACTTTCAGTATTCATCATCACCAGCCGCTGTTCCGTAGGACGTCTACTGCTAAATCTATGTTTAGGCCTACCCCTTCCCTATAGTTCAAATGTCAGATTGCAAGACATTACTACTTGTAGCCTCCCATTAACGGCAAGGCAAAGCGATGCAAAATCAACCGGAACGCTCTTTCCGAGCAGATTTGATGTCCTTTTGCTAATAATCACTTGCATTATTGACAGGTGCAAATAGGTATCTTCACACTAGGTGCTATCATGATAGAACTTATGCATAAGTGCGACGGCTGCATGCTGTATAAAAAACCGACTCTCTCTTTAAAAGTAGGACCTCAAAGAGCCAGCGTGCTTGCTCCAAATCTTTAATGCTCTCTCCGTGTTTCTGTTGTTCTTTTTTAGGATTCCGCAATACCGCATACAGAGTACTGTACTCACCAAATCGCTTTTTGGTGTTACCCGTTTCAAGTCTAGTTTTTTTTACAGTACTTTATCTAGATCATTTGAAAAATATACTCTGACATTAGTTGCCTTGACTTTTTAAAGTGTCCGTGATACATTTTCTTTGTTAAGAGAAGTATCGAATATGATCCTGTTGTAATTTAATACAACACATAGATCAAGATCGTACGTGACTTCAGCTAGAACCAATTTGACAAACACGTGTATAGTATACGATTAATCAATGAATCACTTTAGAGGATTAAGTACTTCGATTATGTCACGGGTCTTTGTTCTGAATTTAGTCTAATAATCAATGTCTCCTACCATTTTTTATCTATTCATCAACTTTAAATAAGATCTTGGCTAGAAATGTTACAGATACAGATATCAGTATAATAAAATATGTCGACTTTTTCTTTGGGAGTAGAACCAAAAATTTCAATAAAGAGGTTTCAAAGCCGCAATCTAATACTTTTTTCTACGACAAGGACAGATTGAATTCCGATCAAAGGGCGAACTATTCGGAGTTAAATCGGACGTGTCAACAAAAAACAAGACGCTTCATAATAAGCCTGTTTGCTGGAGGAATTCAGGTCATTTTGAAACGGAGGGTATCGCTTTTGTGGAAGCACAAAAAGTCTTTTACTTGTCTAGGCTGTCATAAAAAGGTTTTAAATGTAATCCCACAAACGCTTAGAGAAATTAAGGCAATTTACGCAACGACACTGTTATTTAGTTAATCACTAAGTCAGCCCGCGACAAAAATGTTCCATTAAGGCTAAAATCTAGAAACATGGCCGGCTGAAATGATATTTAGTGGTTAAGGTAAATTAAAATGAATGGCCTACGAAATTCTTTCCCTGAACCAGACCAAATTTAATAAAGCGCGAGGAGAAAGATTTGTGCCATTTAAATCAAAAGGTTCTGCTAAAAATACGGAACGGAATAACGATTGGGAAGCCCAACGACCTGAGTAAGATGTAAACATCCCTCAGCATAGTTATTCGGAGGGATAGGATAGATACGATCGAGACCCATTTCTCACATGTATTCTGTTGACGTGTCTAGTAATGTCCGCCGGCCGTGTTGGCATTTCATATTTATGAAGCTGGGATCAGTGACATATTAGGTGACTAGATCGCTTTCGGTTTGCAATTATTGTTCGTCATCGTGAACTTTTAACGGCGTAGCACACGGATTGTTGCGTCATCGACGAGGATTTTTTATTTATTTTTACGTACATACGCTGATAACGTCGAAGTCATCGGCAAAGTTCGTGGGTTGTGGTTGTGGTGGCATACTACATAAGGACTGAAATCGTCCCATTATCTTGTTAGGTAATAATCCTACGGATCTTCGGACAAGCAGTTTTATGAGAAACTAATACTATAAGGCCTCTATATAATTAAGGACATGATCTGACGGCACGATGGAGTTTGTCCAGAAGTGAACGTGAGACGGATTTAATATTTGCGGGTCATTGTGCTATTATTTCATCGACAATTGAGGTAATTCTATGCGGCTGCAATATGCTATCGAAAAAATATTTTACTTCAAAAAAGTAACTTGTCTGACGCGGGGATTTGTATTTAGAACAAGTCAGACCGTGCAAATGTTTTTACTAGTCGGTTACTGAGATGATGTCGGAAGAACTCATTGAAATAAGCAAAATGTTTCGTGTACCACAACGCACACCTGAGTATTTCTACGATTTTTTTTTAATTCTCGGCTAAGCAGGTATTTGACCTCGATCGGACCCGGTGTTCAGGTGTAGATGAGATCAAGGATGGTGCATATCTGCTTAGTAGCAGCCTGTTATAAATATTATGCTGTTTATAAATGTCGATTCTGTGATGTATGATGTCAAGTAACTTCGGTGGCAGGCAACATCTTTTAAAAAGACACAACTTTTAAGGCAGTTAAATTTTCAAAACTAATACGTGGCTACTAAACGTGGCGTACTAATAAATGATTTTGATACGGAAACCACATTTAGCTACATTACGTGTGATGTGAAGAAAGTAATAGCTACTTTGATAGCTCATTTGATCCTTGGGTGAGCCGCAAAAACCTTTGATTTGTGAGTGGACCCGTTTTCAAGGACGAACAAACACGTGATGGGGTTTTTATGGGTATCCCAAGGGTTTGACCTGACACACATAGGCAATGTGTCATTGGTCAGTGTTTTTCTAGTGTTACATTTGGACTCTGACACACTTAGATGTTTAGTTAGGGCTTCTAAGTGGGACAGTCTACGTTTGTTTTAGACTAATAAGGGAGTGGTTATTTACTTAATTAAGTATACATTGCTATCGTCAATAACAGAATGAGTGTCTTTATTGCCTTTAACAAATGATGAAGATTTTAAATGTGACTAAAGTTAATCGAATTCAAATTATTACATAATTCCGTTCAATGGGATCCATTTAATGGAATCAAACATTGTCATTGAATTTATTAATTTAATAAATAATGCTAGCTCTAGTTAACTTAGTTAGTTAGTTTAGTTAGTTAACAAAACTAATGAAAAATGATTTTCGATCAACAAATAAACGATATTTTTAGAAACTCCGTATTAACAAAACACAACAAAAAGTGAAAATTTTATGAAAACTTTAATTTTAATCTTGTGGAGCTTATTTCTCGAAACACTCATCTTAAAGTTGCGGAAGAAAAAATACTAGTTTAATTATACCACGGAGCTGATCCTTTAATACGGTTTGAAGCAGTGGTTCACAACATTTTTATTCTTTTTTTAATTAAACTGACACAAAGTATTTGCTTCTCATAAACATTTATAATGTCGACAGAAAAGACCAAATTCACTATCGCATACGCCACGTCAGTATTTCTTGAGGATCGGAATCTGAAAATGTACCAAACCAGAGTAAACCAGGCATCTCCTAAGTAAGCTTGTTTTATCGTGTACTCTGTCTTAGCCACGCTTGACTTATGCTGGACTCAAAAGCAAGCCCATTTCAAATAAAGAAAACCTTGTAGTCAAAAACCGAATACGACTGTGTTCATCCGTATCCACGATATAAATTATTATTTATTAATTGGACGATATTGGTATGGATTATGGACAGTACGTCATTTGGGCTGTTTCGGAATTTCATTATGATTCAATGATATGGTTGTTTGGATTCATTCACTTGATATAAACTGTGGGTAAATTCAGCATTCACCGAGTGTGGTATTTTATTATTGCCACAAAAGTATTAAAAACAGTGGAAAAACCTTGGAAACCACTGGATTGGAGCAAAGCAATATGCGGTCTGGCGTTGCAGTATCTTTGCTGACAGTTCATTTTCATAAGTTATTCCTCGAGCTATGAACGACTGTAAACGTTTAATGGATTCAAATGGTCTTAATATGATAACCGTGCTGCCTGATATGACGCTATAATTTATGCAGTAAAGCGAATGAGTTAAAACAATAAACATTTAATAAAACTATATGAACGAAAACGAAATTTTCAAATATAGCATTAAACATAACAATACCCGTAGGTTACATAACCACGAGTCTTATTTCCATTTCGAAAATCACAAAACCACAATTTGCAAGCGGTCTACATTACCTGTTTTTTACTCGATGGCCGGTGTACCATGCCGGTCCGAGAACAGCCTACGGCCTGCAATCGGCATCGTAGTATGGCTGACTGCATATCTCGTCATTCCACTCCAAATCCGCCTTTAAAAGGCAAAATTTAAAGAACATAGTCCTTCGCAACACGGATTGTTCTCCGAGAGAGGATGACAACGCTAGAAAGTCATCCATATAGGCATGAGGTAAGGTTGCTTTTAGAAAAGCGAGGACGGACTTAAAACCTTTTGTTTTTAGAGTTGGCAAACCGGTGAGACCACTGTCTGTCCAGTCTATACTAAAGCAGTCGCTCTGCATAGCAAAAAAATAACACAGAACAGTTTGAACTTATCATCGGTGTAAGTTTCTGGCTTTTGATTTACACTCCCAACTGTTTCTCGCGCTAACTTAGAATTGGTTCGAGTTGGAAGTTTGCGATGAGATTTAGATGTTTGTGCAGTGTACCGGCGTTTTGTTCGGCTTTGTCTATTTTAAGCTTGTAGTTGAGATCGTGATTTGAATACTTAAAACAGCTGTTAACGAAGAAATCCCTAGATTTGGAGAGACAAAATTGATAATGATGACTTTTTACATTGAATCAAATCTAAAATACAGACGCACAACAATGACTTCAAAGTAAATTTTACTTTTTCCTCCTCTCTTTTATTGTTATTTGTAAGGAAGGAAAGAGGAAAAATTTAATACGTACCCATGATTTTGGAGAGCCAGAATTCCTTCTAATATATTGCGCTTAACCTACAAAAATATTGTCCCAAGAGAATCAGTATTGGAAAATTTCAATGCTCTATTAAAAGGTATTTGCGAGTTCTAGAAAAAAACACTTTGTAAAGACAATTGTACTAGTCCCACCCAAAGCTTTTCTTTCCTTACAAAGAAGCAGAATTAAAAAAAAGTGCACTGCTTTAATGAAACGGGTTGCAAGAATTAAGACACCGTAGTTGAACTCAAATCCGCATTGTTTGATCCAAAACAAAGGCTTTAGATTAATAACTTTATGCACAGAACCTATAGAATTCTCAGAAGAAAGGACTTACGGACGCATCGAAGGAATTCGCAGTTCCAGGACTAAGAAATTATTCATGTAAAGCAATTAATATCTCCAAGATGCTCGGAACAAAGAGTTGAGAGAAATGGAGCTAGGTGTTAACAGCTCGGTGAGTTCAAATTCTATTCTTCAATGCTCTTGTAATAAGTGACGAATTGAGTAGCATGACTGTATCAAATTATGTTCTCGTTTTATTTGCGTAAGAAGATTATCCCAAATGTATTTCATCTGAAGTATATCTTGAAAATAAAGTCTAATTATTCTGCGAAATTAATTTGTTTTTTTAGTTTCAGTCAGTTTCTCGGAACACTTGATATGATGAGATATTGTAAGAATTTGAATACTATCCAAATTAATTTGGGATGAGACAAATTAGGTACTTGTGTAATTCAACATTTATACCACCGAAATAGCTCCTAAAATTAAGGTCTAAATCAAGATACACCCACGCACTGAATCGATAACATTGTATCGGATTCACGTATCTCAGTTCAGGTATTCATTGGATACAGAGTGAAAAGTTGATGGGATTAGGGGTTTTCTCCTAATAATATTAAACAGTAGTGAACAGGTGTGTTTCCATATTGAACGCATAGGTTATCAGTTTTTACTGAGATAACTCGGCAAGAAAAAGGTTAGCATCTGAGCTGAATATTGAGTACGGGTGGGAAAAACTAGAAATTGGGACCAAATAAAGTTCGGAGCTTAGGTCTAAGTTGCAGGCTACTTCTACAACCTGGGGTTTAACTTTTTGTTAAATTTACAGCCTCTTTTTGGTGCAGGCGGAAGTCTAAAGTTTCTAAACGTCGCAGCGTCGTATAGCATGGATTTCTTTTGCCAGCAATCAGACAATGTTTTCATCCTCAAATGATTCATTGTCTTTGAAAAATTTTTGCTCATGTTAAAAAATGTACACTTATCATAATTCACGCTTATTGAATTTCGACAAAATGTCTGTGATACCTTTAATTTTATTCCGCCATGCTTATGCGGAATTTAAATATAATCGTTTAATTTATTCTTACTAAGCACTTTTATTTAACATCATTCCTGGAATATTAAAAAGCTTCAAGAAGCGAGTTTTAATCTTTTAATAAGAAAATATTCATAATTAACAATTATTTCTGCAAGCCGTCTATCCAATTAAACTTATAATTAATTAAGAGCTGAATCGATAATGAGGTCCAAGTTCTCAAGTTGTTTCAAGTTAATTCCTGGGGGAATCGCTTTAGTTCAGCGGAATTTTCTAGCCAGGAATAGTTGGTGTGGTCTTCGTAGCCAACAAATGTTAATGCATTTCTTAAGACGGCTCTCGCTGGCGAAATGGCAGAGAATTTGAGAGCGGCATTGTACAAATCTAGAATGTGATTAAATCTGAAAACATACCTGGCTTGCACCGAACAACGGAACACAGAATCTATATACCTTAAGTTAGTCTTAAAGTCTTTTTAGACCTAAAGCTTTGTTGTCGCTTTCTTTCTGCTATATTCGTGCTTGTTATTAGGAAGAGGCTTTATCAAAAACATCAGATGAATCCCCAAATTAATGACTGACACTTTTTGGAGTATTAAGCCTCGCAAATCGTTCCGGCGAAAGAGGCAAGGACAGTAAAGAAAAAATACGTGCGTTATCGCGTCAGACCAGGGACTAAGCTATGAAAAACTCAGAGGCACTACAAGAGTACCATTTCTTCAGATTATATCTGCAGACGGAGGGTTACCGGCATTATTTTACATTTTCTCTGTTTGCGTAACGAGTTTTCACCTCCAAAGATAAATGAGGTGTTTATGATCGGATTACCAATGAGAAATGGATTATCTCGTATTTTTTCGAAGAAGACATTTTTAAGAACGGATAGGGCGTTTGTTATATGATCCACCCCTACCGTATAGCAAAACTGATCAAACCTGAAACTGTATTGAAGTACTATTTTTAGGAATAGGGTATTGAAGATTCTACAGATTAATTTGAATTCAAGCATCAGCCATTCATCATCAAGAGCTAGGCTCTTGTTGGTGGAGTTAACTCCAAATCAGGGAGAAAAGTATGGTGGTTTACCTCTTGCTTTCCGCACCGCAGTTTAAGAACCGGGGGTTTCTCGCCTCTTAATCAAAAGCCTTTCCTGATATACCATCTTGCCAGTACTGATGTTGCTGCTGCCCATCACTATCGCTTATTTAATGGCGGCGTTTACTCGCCATGGTAACTGAGTCACATAATATAGTAACTTTTAATAAAGCAGAGCCCAACAGCTGTTTTTTCGGGGACTGCTAATTCATTATATTCGCAGCTAACCACCATATCTGGTGGTTGTTCACTATCCGCGACCTGTAACCTCGCCAGTAGCCTACAGCTCAGCCATTATGACGTCAAAAATATCAAATTCTTTTTCAAAACCAAACAATAATATTGAATCCACAAAAGAGCTTTTATACTGGAAACGTACATTTTGAACAATAGTAATATTGTTACTTCATTTTTCGATTGTAGCACTAGAGAAAAGTACTCAAACGTCGGGTTAAATCAACTGATACTCGACAAAGAGACCAAAGTGATACAAAACACAGATGGTGCGACATTAAAAGTTGAAAGCACGTTTTATAACGACTTTTGGACGTTGAAAAAATACCTCATGTGCTATAAGAGTCGGGACAACTTTATTATACTATTGATGTGACTTCCGAACTTTCCGGGCACTCGAAGTAACCGACTTAACTACTTAACCAAAAGACTCTTTTGGTTTCTGTTTTAGCTTGTTACCGAGCGCCATCTACTGAACTTTTACATGAGTTGCGTAATTGGCGACATTTTTAGGGTGTTTTTACTGCAGTGAAGCTTGCTCTGGGGACTTGACTTTAACCTACTTTCAAAATAGTTGGACATTCGCTACGATTACATTCAAAGGTAGGAATACTCAATGGTGTCATTACGTGATCTAAGCTATCATAACATAAGCTAGTAAAATTGCCAAAACCAACCACAATGTTATACATCCTAATATGTAAATTTTATATTACTGTTATTGTAATAATAACTATCATAGTTTTTTTGTTAATTAACATTAATACGCCAATGGTTAGTGTTAACGATAGATGACCACAAACAAAAGACTTGAAAAGACTATGGATAGATGGATGGATGTACAGATATATTTATTTTTCCAAGAAATACGAGACCTCAAAACTCGCCTTAAAACCTCCAATACGAATTTCGATACCCTGCCATGCCTTTTAAGATAGGGTGCAGAATTGCAAATGGTGGCACGAGCATCATAGGTTTTATTTTACATCGAGACGCAACTAAAAGAGCATTTGACCTCGATCTCTACTGACAGTAAGCGACGATCAAGTCTGAGATAAGACACGATCGTTTAGTACTCGGATGCGTATTGATTCTGATAAAGACACTTATGTAGCTTGTACCCAAGTCTTAGTCGACTCTTAAGACTGCCGAGCGGAGGAAATCTTTAGGAGCTTGTAACACATTTCGAGTGGTTTGCACCAAGCTATTATAATATACCGTCACTTTTACTGTTAACCGTCGCTTTCATTCGGCAACATGCCTTTTTGGTATTGTATATAGCTTGTAACTGCTGCAATGGGCAATGGTCAAGCGCCATTGTCAAAAGATCTTCATCACGACTTATCCCATTCAGTGATTATAAGAGACTGTGCAATTATTTTACACTGTACATAAATAATAATTACAATATTATAGAAGCTAGCGCTTCATAAACTTATTTAAATCAACATTGTCAAAAAGATATTATATTTCTGCTTGAATCCGAAGTATAATTAACTTAATTGGACTAAATTCAACGAATGGATAAATTGATTAGGTTTTCATGGAAAATAAATCACCATGAAGCATCATAAAACGATAAAGACAACGTCTTATCTACTAATAAACGATTCTTATCGACTTACACCATGCGAAAAACAATATAGATAGAATACGAAAATATAGCTTAACTGGTCAAGACTCGGAAAAAAAATAAGCTATTAGTCATGTGTGTGTGACGTCAAGTGCCACTTGACATCACACGCACGCGCGGTGTCGGATTACACTTACGTAAACACACGTAACTTCTTGGAAGGACAACCGATTACAATTCTGTAAAGAGTGTTTTGTGACTGAATGTTATGCCTATACTTGTGTCAAAACAAATTAAAATTTAATGCGGGTAGTTATTTTATAATGGGTCATAATAAAATAACTACCCGCCCATAACGACAATCCGTTTATTCAATTTATATTAATCCGTGAAAAGTCTTATTGACGTTCGTTAACAACACTATAAGAGATTTCTTTTAGATGAACATTCACAATTTCTAATCCACCTACTGCACATAAAATATGTAAAGTGGATTTCACGAACGAATCCTCTATCGACGTTTTTTTTTAAATTCATCTGTGTTGAATACACTTTTACATACGTAAAAAATAGGAGGACGTCTGTATAAGTATTATTTCTGTCTTTTTCTTCTAGCAACAAAAATATTGGATTGTATGTTACCAAATATTAGTAGAACATGAATCCATATCATCCAAACATGACACAGGCCAATTTACCGTTACGATGGCTCAGTAATGCGATGCCAAATTTATCATTTTCACTGACCGTATTTCACGAGTAATTTGAGAAAAAAATCATTGCACATATGATTGATGATGGCAATCACAAACAGGAATTCAAAACGGTGTGGTAATGGTTACATGAAGACATATAAATGGTTACTGATATAGATAACAGTGGCTGGTGCGTATCTCTCCAGTTGTATTTTTGATCTGAGAATTCAGTTTAAGGGTTCTTAGCACTTTAGGTAGGCCCAAAAGATAAGGAGACATGATTCGGCCTTTTCAGGGCACATATTTTTTTTGGCTGTATATTTGACGTTCATAAGTGTCATTTTATGACCTAAATTGAAATAATGATTTGAATTTGAATTTAATTTTGAATTTATCAAAATGTTTTCAGTAAATATTATCAGAATCAAGAGATCTGTAGATCTTTACGTACATAAAAGAAAGTCGTGTTACTTACACCACCTATAACTCGAGAACGGGTGTACCGATTTTCATGATTTTTACTTTGTTGGATTCGTAGTCTTCGCAAATAGAACATGGGGGGAATGATTAGAACAGCTATTTAGAGACAGATAATAATAATAAAATACAGCGCGCCGCTTTATCGGTTAGATGCAAGCGAGTTAAACTGTTGACAGGACTCAGTTGACGAACAACCGTACTGCAAAAAGCAGCCGCGTGAACACACCCGTTTTCTGCGGGATCTAGTAATGCAGTGATTCAGCAGAAATGGACTGCCGTGAGAAAAAGCCCTTTAGGAGATCGTGTAGAATACAATTTAAAAGGATAAAATGAATTTTAGTTAGGTCGTTTTTACCAAACCGCCAATGTATATTATTAGAAGATACCTATATTATTAGAAGTATTATATTGAAGAGGATAAATAAGTACATACTACGCAGTATCTGACTGAGACGCCTGTTTGTTTACATTATTCACGAGTTCTGAAAAACAGACTGTTCAGATGACAGACGATCCAAGACGCAAGATAAATTATTATTTGTAGCAATAAGTTAACAGTTAAGTCTTAATAAATATTGTGGCTACCCCATAATTGGATAAAAGAAAAATAGCACAACAAGTCTTTAACAGTCTTTTGCACCTAAAATTATTATTAGCTATTTTCTGCAAGAAGTGAGCAGATCTATATTAAAAAAAATGCCTACTTTGTTACGAAAATAATTTTCGGAGAAATTAACAATTAAAACGGGTTAAATGAAAAGGCAAAGGCCACTCTACTAAAATAACTCTAATTTACATCAACGTTTCTTAAACAACCTAAAAATAGTTTATATTTAGATCATTTTAATTACAAAGTTTACCAAACTATTCTCACAAGCTACAACTGATCCAATAAATTTCCAATCAAAGCTGAACTGTTATCACTCTTTACATCCATTAAGTCAGGTATCAACATAAAATGGTTAGCCGATCTGTATAGCTACACCACGGCTTCTAGCCATAGAACTGTGTCATTGTGTTCAGTCTTTTGTTGTACCGATATTGGACCAATAACTCACTATGAGGGGGATTTAATATGTTTTTGTCTGAAGGAAAGTGCGGAGAAACGCTCCGAATGTTCTGAGGTGTCAATCGATCATGAGAAATATCAGAAATATCGGGAAAAGTCTTAGCCACAAATAAGCGTGGCACATTATGGACGCATTAGCATAATACGAACGTGAGAGCGAACTATCGACAGCTGTTGTAACTCAGAATAGCTGATCAATATGGTCGAATATCGAGTGATAGAAAGGCGATTAAGTGCAACACTAGGTCAGTACTTGGCACAAGGCAACTGCTAATTTCTGTCAATAATTCGAAATTCGATCAAAAAAACTAAACACCATAACTGGCTGTTGGTTATGAAGCAAAGATTTAAGTAACTGCAATAAAAAAATACGTTTAAAATTATTTTAGGTAGGAAGGAGTCCAGTTAAACGAAAAATACAGAGCGCTCGATCTTTTCTCTTTTCAGCCTGTCAAAATATTCAATGTTGACGTATTCGCAGCGTTTTGCATAATTTAAGAGTTCAGGATTTCAGAACCATTGTATAAGCTTCAGAATCAACGAATTGAAAAAACATTTTACAGTTCCTTTTAGTCAGAAACGAATCTTTTCTTGACTTGACTGACCACTTTTGGCCCTTTTCTTTGATTTATCGGAAATATTTCTGATGTATTTAATCCGCGAATTTGGCTAATACACGGCCGTGCGTAATGTCTCCTAGTTGTTGTAATAGATATAATATTTATTCTTCAAGTTTCACTAGTGATAATATTCGTCTTACCATTGCGCTTTGTCTGATTAATGCTTTAGTTAGAGAGCATTAACGACACCAGTTTTACCAACACTGCAGAGTTTTTGCTCACGTAGTACCTTAACTATAACACGAGTTACATAAGCCACCAAATTACGGTCGTTAAGACAGAAAAGGTCCAAAACGCGCACACAATCTTAAGTACTTTGGGTCTTCTGCGGCAATGAGTGCCCTGTTGACTTGGTTAATTGATGATTGCTTTGCTTCACAAGTCTTAGGGACATTACTTTCTTCGGTATTCTACTTTCATGGGGTATATCTCTCTGGTGTGCAAAAAAACCACAGATTGCTGTGACAGTATTAGAATGCCAAAACTCCAAGTCACGATGCATCATCTCCATTTATTCATGTTACATTTCTTGGAACACTTCTAAATCGAATCCAAGACTTAGATCTGGTACTTTCATATAAGAGATTATCAGTTTATATTCAAGCTGTGTTACACAATTTTTTAATCATATTGCATTTCCATCCATATCATATCCCATGCTCAAAGAATTCATATTTTAAGAGGATTTACGAACTACGTTTCGCCTGCAGGATATTTATAAGGTCCAATTTACTCTGCAACTGAAGCGGGAGCTGAACTGCTACTCTGTACGTGCGTTTCGGTAGTTAATTTCCGCCAGAGAGAAACTTGTGTACTTAGCCTATTTATTCTATGCCCGGTACAAACTGGCAAAAACCTCAAACATTGGCTGCGCTAACAGAATTTAGACGAACCGGCAATGTACTTGTACGAGTTAGAGTGAAGCCACACGGGCGTTGTCGTTGCGTTGCGTCGGTCCAACGCAATAATTTCAACGCAGTGGGCGTTAAACGAGCGCTGTGATGTCGCAACGCAACATGTTTATACGTACATGTTGTATATTTGTTTAAATTTTTAATGCGCCGGAAAACACACTAATTGTCTCAAGAAAAAGAATTCCGATCTTTCGATCGCAGTAAAGAATAATATTTCTTGTGTTAAGAATCCTAGACCACGATAATGACGAGGGTACTCCCATAAATAATACAAAATCTCCATGAGATACAAATGCTTGAGTTTAACACACATACATTTGCCCCTTGCAGGATTCGAACCACCAACCGATGGTTCACTACACCAGACGTGACGTTATTAAGTGTCATGTCAGTCATCGCAACGCAGTGCTCCATCCCCGTCTGGTCTCCTTGTCACCACATTGTCACCTTGTCCGTTGCGCGCGCGTTTCGTCGCAGCACGTTTTTCAAGTTGTTAATGGCGCAGAATTTGTAATTTATAACCACGGATCATCACCGCTCCGGCGTCGCGTAAGACGTAACGCACCGGCAGCGCCAGTGTGGCTTCACTCTTAAGGGAACCGTTTGGCCCCAATTTTTACGAGTTTAAGGCTACACGGCGTAATCAGTTTACGAATTACAAAGTCCCCCGCTGGGAATCGACTCTTTAACCTTCTGTCCTAAACACCTGAGCTTATTAAACTTTACCACGAAACGGTATGGCCGACTTTAAAGGTTAAACATGGGGGTAGCGGGAAGAGCGCCACTTTTTCTCAGTAAGTAGTAGAGTAATGACTGTTAGAGAATGCCATATGGCGTTAAGTCTACCTTTTGTACAAATTCTGGTAGTGCAACAAACAAATAGAGTAAACTCTAAGGGCTAGTTTTTTGATCCGTAGTAATGGTATATATTCTGTGCCATTACTATCGACGAGGAAATTGGGCCTAAGCTGAGAGTTTAACTTGATTCTAAACTAGATTTTCTAAGTTATTAATTGGATTGTAAACAGAATTTTTGGATCAATTCAGAGGGAATGATAATGTGAAGTTTCAACTGTTTTTATTCATTCATTGGATAGCCAGACATTTGACCACGATCGCACCCCATGTCTGCCTAGTCCCAATTAACTCTCTTCTTGAAAACGTTAGTTATAGTTGGTGTTATTAGCACGCACAATCGTAATTATAAAACCGCTGGTAACGATATTTAACCAATAGTTAAGTTAACTATAGATCATGCAACCAGGCCTTTACCGCTGGGCCATTGTGCGTGTGTGTCACAAGTATATTTATTGCGGAAATATGTTATGATTAAAACAAAGAGGTCACAATCACTCATACAAGTTTCACTCGGCAACAAATTGGATATGAGGCCAGACTTAATGGTTCAGTATTTCTAGAAGATATTGATTAATTGCAATGCTGCAATCATCAGCCACTTAAGAAGAGGCCGTTATGTTCTAGATTATATTGTTTCAACCTTCAGAAGATTCAATAAAACAAGTAAGCTAGATAGATGGGGACTCTACTTGGCCGAATGATCTCTTTTCTTGAAAACTTTTTATTAAACTAGGAATAGATGAGAACTTAGTTGGGTGATATTTGTATGTACTTGAAAACTTACACGGCTACGTACCGGAAAAGTATTGAAAGAAGATATACCTGCGATACGATTCCCACATAATATGTAAGAAAATACAGTTTACTGATGTCTAATAGTTATTGCAATGCAACGCGAAAGTTTAAAATCCTATAGTTTACTGAAGGTAAGAGATTGTAGACCTATGACATTCAATCATGATGATCAGTGATGCGGCACGACGTTGTCAGTGATGTCCAAATTAAGAGGACCTCACTTAGTACAAGTTCGGATGAATGTTTTAATTTTATTAAAAAAATATTTCATCAATAATTAACAACACTCAGCGTTTACAAGCGCTATCTGGTATTCAACAACTAAAACTGGTCCAGACTACCGCCTTCCTTATATTAGGCTAAAATGGGTCTCTCTGTAATCTAGCTATTTTCACGTCCCAATATATTCTAAAATATTACAAACAACCAAAAGCACTAGACAATAAAGCTGGTACTAATTATACACTTAATTAATTGTTCTCTCACACAAAATAATCCATGATTTTGTTAGGCCTTTATCCCTATTAAGGGTAAATAATTAGGGACCTTAAGAGTCATATCATGTACCGGTAATTTGATAACAAGCTAATTAACATACTTAAATATTAAATCTCATACTGAAAATCTTATTTGATCGTGTAGGTACAACCAAACACGGTATGAGTTTATTTAGTAGTAAATTAAAGATAATAATGATGCAAAATGCTTATAAATAATATACGATTTAAATTACTTAAGGGAATACAGATAATTAAAAGGTTTAAGAATAATCGCATCATGATTTGCTTTACATTTTAAGAAATTTAAGAGAGTACATTTTTAAAGCGTCTTCGTTTAAAAAAGGTTAGTACGGTAGGTTAAAGATAAGGGGATAAAATATTTAATAAATCTTACTCATAAATAAAGGTAAGTTAATTTGTAGGATATCTTACCTCGAATTTTGCAAATCAGATTATCATATTTTTGAAGTCCTTACGTAACTTATTATGATAAAGGTCAAAGGTTGACATTTCCAGTTATTGAATAGGTTCAAAGAATCACCATTAATATCGTAAAGATTATAGATTCACATGTAAATAAAATAAAGTAGAGATTATAGATTCACATATAAACAGCAGTCTGACACGACCGGAGAGCGATCAGGCGCAGGACCAACGGCTTTACGTGCTTTCCGAGGCACGGGGGTGAAACACCGCCAACTTCCAAACTCCGTTAAAAACTAGCTAAATTCATAATACAAAACACGCAGCGGTGACTGATTATTTAGATAAACAGGCATCATTAGTAACAATAGTAATTAATGCTTTGTCGTGTTTCGAATTGATTAGTGTGCAGAATGGTGGACTAGGCTGTTACATTAATCAGAAATGACAAGTATCGGTGGAGTGAAATGGAGTGTGACGTCATTGCTTAGTGGGGTGATATGAGGTTTGAACTGTTTTAAGTTCTAATTTGGTATATTATTATCATGGGGGAGGCCTATGTTCAGCAGTGGACGTCCTTTGGCTGATGATGATGATGATAATGAGTGTAAAAGTTGAATATACCTCGTGTGTTCATAAGTTTTGAGACGAAAAAAAAGAGGCATAACTTTTTAAATAATTAACTTATATTTCTAAAATTTACAGTGAACACTAAGTAGATAATAATCAACAATAAAATATATCTTTTATTCAAAATGTCCACCCTTGTTTTTAATACAGGCCCTTAGACGATTTGGCCAATCATCAATGGCGGCACGAATCTTTTCTAGCGGGATTCGCTTTGCTTCTCGAACAAGAGCTCGCTTCAGTGACTCCAAGTTTGGGTGGGACTTCTGGCAGGCCCTGAGCTCTAACTCAGTCCATAGAGAATAATCCAGCGGGTTGAGGTCGGGGCTGGAGGAGGGCCATTCGTTCGCCGCGATGAAGCCGGCACATTTTCCCTCAACCAAGCTTGGGTGGTTTTTGCTTTATGGGATGGTGCTGAGTCTTGCTGGAAAACCCAAAATTTGTTGTTAAATAAAGTATGAGATAGGGGTTTCACAACAGGCTCTAAGATGTCATTTTGATAATTCTTGGCTTTCACCTTGACGCCTTGTTGACAGAAATGGAGCGGAGTGACACCTTCATACGAAACTCCCCACCATACCATCACACTTGCCGGATGATGAGTACGCGAGACATTCCGTGCTGAAGCTGGGACATCCTTGCTACTTTTGGCATAGACTTTATTGTTTTGTCGGTTGAACTTTTCTTCGACATTAAAAAAAATTCTCATCGGTGAACAGTATCTTCCTCGCATCGTGTCTCCTAAGCAGTAATGGACAACGTTCGCGTCGCAATTTACGAAGCCGATCGTTTAAAAAGTGAACTTTTCTACGGCTATACGCCTTTACCTAAAGATCATATTTCAGTATTCTGTTGACTGAAACGCGCGAAATTTTAGTCTGCAGAGCAATATTTTTCTGAGTGCGACATGGATTTCGGCGAAGTCACTCTCGGATGATTTTGATGTTCGCAGGCGTCCTTACAGAGCGTGGCCGACCACTCCTTTGGAGTTCTTGCAAGGAACTTGTCTCATTGTATCGTTTGATAGTGTAATACACGAAGTTACGGCTTACGCCAAAAGTTTTCACCTCACGGAAAATCTCCATTGGTTTTTTTCCCGCCTTAAATAGCGATATCACGGTCGCACGCAATTCTTTAGTCCCCTCCATCACGATAAAATTGACAGAAATAAATTTGAAAGTCAAAGGTATTAAAAGTAAACATTCCAAATTCAAAATTGGAAAAAGAATTAAATAGCAGCCAGTAATATTTAATTAATTTTTTTAACTACCAAGTTTGTCTCAAAACTTATGAACACACGAGGTATTATGCTTGTGAAACACCTAAAGATTGCTTAAAACCACTTATTTTGTGCTTCCAGAAATGCTTTTTAAGGTTTTGATTTTCTTTTGCTAGGATTCGCGCCAAAATGTGAAGTATTTTTATTATTTTTTTTTTAATTCCATGCGCTATTTTCGCAATTTTTATGATACCAATTAAAAACTTCATATCAGCAAGTTTAAAACAAAACCTTCTGGGCTATGTAGGTGTTCAAATTTTTTTACAAGATGAAGGTTCGGTAAAGCCGTTCTCAAGTGACAAGACCTAGATAAAAAGGGATATTTTCATTTAAAACTACCTAATATCGAAAGAGGACCGACAATTAGACGACAATACCACAAACTTTTGGCCTCATCTGTTGTAAATGTAATTGAACCCTTCACTGAATTAGAATTGTCGTTAACAACCAGCCGTTGGTGGGGAACTAATTAAATTTCAACTTGAAAATGTCATTCGTCAGTGAAAAAGGCCCCTACTCTTAGTTTGGTAAAATGATCGCTTTCAGTATCCTATACTTTAAACGAGCAATTGACGACGCGTTTGGTGTAGTGGTTAGCGCTTCTGACTACTAAATCCCGCAAGAATTTCGAATTCGAATCCCGCAAGGGACAAATGTTCGTGACATTTGTACCTAAGTCATGGATGTTTATATGTATTTAAGTATTTATGGGAGACGCCCCCGTCATAATCGTTGTCTGGTATTCGTAGCACAAGGAAGAAAATTCCTTAGTTCGAAACTAAGACAATTGGTGTGTTGTCTGGCGCATATAAAAAAAAAATATCTGAAACGGCTCCAACGATTTTCATGAAATTTTGTATGGAGTTCCGGACGTAAAAAAGTCGATTTAGCTAGGTTTTATTTTCAGAAAATGATGAATTTTTAGACGCACTAGTGACACTTGACGAATTCAGTAGCTGACATGACAGAGGAAGCCTAGCCATCGACCAACAACTGCTGATTTTTTTTTATGAAAAAATGCTGAAGGCCGTTGCCGCCTCTTGTCAGCAAACTGCCTGCCGTGTGAAGGATTCCAAAGGCTGGGTTGCGTGATCCATAGGTAACTCAACAAATTGTTTAAAGTTGATACCGTTGCTTGAATATTTACGATTTTGCGTGCTTTTGTCAATTGATTAAGTTCTTATTATTTTAATCAAAGTTGGTTGAGTTTGCTATCGATCACGGAACCGGCCCTTGGTAGTTTATACTATTGTTTAATATAGTATTTTTCAAATTGTTAAATTGGATTGTGATCTTACCAGGGTAAGATCAAGCGGAAATAAGTGACAGAGACAGAAAGAGTCGAAAATATGGCAAATGTATTTAAAGTAGTAGAGCCTTAGGCGAGAATTTCACTTCTCAAGTGACTTCTTCCAAAAGGCTGTTACGGAAAAAGTTTTCGGCTGAATTTGTTTGCGACTTTCAATGTTTGCTACTGAGGGCCGATTTCTTGATTGTTAGTTACCTAAACTAATGGTATTATTTAACTAGCAGTTGAATAATTCAGACTGTGCATGATAAGAATAAAATATACCTCAATAAATTGTTAGAATGGCTATTTTATTGACCATTGGTAATGGTATTATTTCTTCAAAACACGTACAATCGTAGATATGCAACCGCTGAAAACGACGTTTTTAACTATAAGTTAACTATCGATCACAAAACTGTACCTTAGATTTTTAATGAAACACAATTTACGGATAATTTCGCGATAATTTATTTGATTTTTCATCCCGACGTTTCGAACACTTTACAGCGTTCGTGGTCACGTGTTCGAAACGTCGGGATGAAAAATCAAATAAATTATCGCGAAATTATCCGTAAATTGTGTTTCATTAAATGTGTAATATTCGCGTAAACTTCAGAAATAAGTATGTACCTTAGATATTAGACATCGAGTGCTCTATTTATTAGAGTATTCAAAGCTTTTATAAATCCATAATATTCACACAATCTATTATTTCACCTTTCAAAAGATGATGACGATTATAAATAAAAGATCATACTCATTAATAAAATAAAAGATCGTACTCAATTGCTCAAAGGGGTCAAAAGAATTAAAACAGGACACTATAGATATCAAAGGAGCATTCCTTCGTTAATTGCGGTAACCGTTGATAGCACTCAACTTATGCGATATTATCAGAAATTCCACTGAGCCGCGTCAATCACTTGACATCATTATCGTGAGTTCACTAGCGAAATGGAGGTTAACGTATTATTACAATAGGTGTGGATTCAGTAAAATCTACACGGGTCAAAATCACGGTGGTGCATTTTGGGTTTGGAAATTTCTGAGGAATAAAGTTAGCTTTTAGAGATATCTAGAAAGAGGATTCTGTTGTGCCATTTGTCATAATTCTTACCTCAGTGATTTTGACCCACACGCACTTATCATCACTCAATGTGTTCTGAATTTGATGCTATTTTCGGTCTATACAAATATTTGAGACTCTTTTGCACAAATCAATTAGTATGAAGACAAATTCCCTCTTTATTCTGACTTCATAAAAATTAGGTATATTCAATTTGATCTGTAAGTTGATATTGTTGGAATTGGTTTGGTGATATTGGTGGAATTTGAGTATAATGATCTAGTTAAGCTTCGAAACACATATGCCACGTTTCGTATGTGTATAATAATAAATATACTTTATTGCACACCATAAACAATAAAAATACAGAAACATCTTATATATTAAATATGTATGTGTATGTGTATGTATGTTGTTTCACGGACTTTTGGAAAACGAAAAATGATATCGAGGTGATTGTTTTCTATTTCAGTCAGGTATATTCTAACATTGGGAATAGTACAAATTTCATTAATATCGGATCAGTAGTATTCGAATATGGAATCAAGAAATAAAAAAATAAGCCGCCTTCAAAAGCTCCCGCAAAATTAGAGTGAATTTTTTGAAGGTGGTTATGTGACGTTTAGGTACCGTTTAAAGTAACATGCATCAAGATACAATGCAACGAAGCTAAATAAATTCACGGACCTCAATCAGGATTTTTAGCCACATCTTTCGCATACCTTGTTACTAACCAATCAGACGTTCGTCGACCTTTTGAGTGGATGAGTGCAACTGAGTCTACTGACTCATCATTTGGTGTAACTGCCAATTTAATTTTATAAGGCGCAGTTCCAATATTATAATAAAGGTGAATTTAAACTAACTATTTCCTATTCCGTGAATTTATTTATTTATTATTAGGTACACCGACAGATTACAAACAAGAATATATTATAAATTGCACTTGTAAAAAGACAACTGTGAACCTGTGACATACGAGGAATTGAACCCCGTGTCTTACGCAATCCGGGCGTATGCCTATTGCGATTGCGTAAGACAATTCCTCGTCTGTCACAGGTTCACAGTTGTCTTTTTACAAGTGCAATTTATATTATTAAGTTTGTATGGTGACAAAACACTATAAAAACAAAAATAAACTACAAAAATATATTCTTAAGACTAGACGGTAATCCGTAAATGGTATACACAGCATGATTAATTCTAGTGATAGATGAAATTACCTAAAATACAGTTAAAGAATATTGACTATTAAGAAAAATATTTTAGCATATTAGTTATTATTATTAACGAGGCTTTCAACATGATTTGTCTTGGATCTGGCTCAATTCATGCTGCCTGATAGTTTGGCTAATCTGAGCCTTTGTGGGGAATCGACCCGTTACATTGTGCTACAATTAACATAATGCAATTTGGTGATTAATAGCGATACCTTGATGATCTATTGTGCTATAAAGTTAATTGTAATCTTTGAAATGCATTTATGTCAGATGGAGTCGATGGAGATCCTATAAAAAATTACAGGGCTGCTTCATAAACGACAACGACATAACTGAAAGCTGTGCTATACCTATTAAAAAATAAAGTTAGCCTGTAAGCATCCCACTGCTGGGCAAAGGTCTTACCTCAAATATGAGATGGTATGAGCCATACTCCACCACGCAGGCACAGTGCAGATTGTCGGAGGGGTGTTTGCAAGGCAAGCGACCAACCTTGCTGTCAGATTTTATCAAGCCGCCTATAGGGCCTCTGACTAGGCTTCACGACTAATATCAACCGATATTAGCCGGGACCAACACGGGAAGCACGGAGATAATCGTGATATACGTCACTTGGTCACACAATGGTCGGAATGGTCACCCATCCAAACACCGACCGCGCCGTAAGTTGCTTAACTTCGGTATTTCTATTCTTAAAGATGAAATAAGAAACCAAAAATTGCGCACGGGCGGGATTCAAACCAGCATCTTTCTGGCTTACCGGGCCAACTGCTCTTCCAATTGAGCTACCGTGCTGTCGGTCCTACCGCGCGAAATTCTTGGTCTCTTAGTATACGTCATTGCGTGACGTTAGCGCCATCGTCGGACCGACAGCACGGTAGCTCAATTGGAAGAGCAGTTGGCCCGGTAAGCCAGAAAGATGCTGGTTCGAGTCCCGCCCGTGCGCAATTTTTGGTTCCTTATTTCATCTTTAAGAATATTAATATGACACTGTGAGTGTTTAAAAAAAAAACATTCTAAACCATTCGGTATTACTAACCAAGGCGCTGCCACCACTGCGCTACGAGCACCTATACTATACCTATAATTACTAATATTATAAAGCTGAAGAGTTTTTTTGTTTGTTTCAACGCTCTAAGCTCAGGAACTTATGGACCGATTTCAAAAAATATTTTTGTGTTGAATAGCTTATTTATAGTAGACGACTTTAGTTAGGCTATAAAACATCACGCTGCGACGGGAGGAAGCAAAGTCGCGGGCAACCGCTAGACAATGATTTAAACGAGACAAGGTAAGTCTAGCACGATTTACCTAATTGGGAACCATTTAGTTTAACCCGAGATGAGATCTGTTTTTATTAGAGATGTACCGACTAGTCGCCGACTAGTCGGTAAAGCCGACTAGTCGGCCATTTTTGTAGTCGGCGACTAGTCGGCGATTAGTCGGCTAAATCCGCCGACTAGTCGGCCCGCTTCTCACTCATGTTAATATGCTTAAAAATAGAGTGGTTAAAATTAAATTGTATCTTTACTCTTGTTATTTTTTATTATAAGAATCACAGTTTCAGTTTACAATACAATTTAATAATTTATAGAAAATGTAAATAGGTACTCTTCCTTTAGCCTTTTATAAAATAACAAAATATAGGCTAAAGCAAATAATCATTGGTAATAAGTAGGTTCAATTATAACATAAAAAATAGGATCTCTTCCTTTGACATCCCAAAGTTATTCAATCTCGAAATTAATAAGGATTAATAAGAACCTAGTTGAGGCATCAGTTGTGAATGTTTGTACTTAATATGATTTGTCATGCTCGTAGTATTTGTCTTTTTCCCCTGACCACCACGAGAAATAACTGCTTGACACTGATTGCACTTCACTTTACTGCTACCTTTTCCCTCCATTTCGTCAAAAAAAAGTTAATTTCACTATTAATTCAATTATTTGCACTGTGTTAGCTTAGTAATTTAACGTTATATATTCTTTATTTCATTAAACACCAATAAAACGCCGGTTTTTATGTTTACAAATAATGAATGACGTAGAATGAACGACGCAATGTCAACAAAAACATGTCCTGACCACGTGGGCGCCGGCCGTGCGCCAATTCTACGAGCCGAGAGCGCGCTCACGAACATTTCCGACATCACGTGGATTTCACCGAAAGTAATGTTCGGCATGGCCGACTAGTCGGCCGACTAATCGGCCATTTTGCTGCCGACTAGTCGGCTAGTCGGCCAAAGTCATAGTCGGCACATCTCTAGTTTTTATCTTTATTCTTTATCTAATATCATAAAAGAAGCTTGTGTTAGTTACACCACTTATAACTCGAATACGGGAGACCGTTTTCATGATTTTAACTTTACGGATTCGTCGCCTGAAACATAGGGGGAGAAACGAAGTTATCTAGCACGTAAAACTAAATTATCTTTAAAAAAATATGAAATTTTGACAAATCAAATCCAATAAAAGAGCTTTATTAATTTTATCAATTTTGTAACAAACCGCGGGGAACGCCTTTGTTCAGCAGTGGACGTCCTTTGGCTGATAATGATGATGATGATGTAGCAAATCCAAATACCAAGTTCGATGACTTTTTCAAAAGGACATCCTTTACCAGGTTATTCCTTTGCTTCGTCACTGCTCATCATACCTTTGAGCTGAGCTGGGACTAATTAACAGTGGTCCCCGATCATTTCCAATCCGAGAGGCCCTATTCTTGAATCACTCGCTTGAAAATGGCGTGTGATTTTTGCTGTAAACAAATTAAAATTAACTAAAATCACGCGTGACCACTCACAAAATTGAGTTATATTTTATTTACGAGTAATAATTTCCGTGTGGATTTAAACTGTTTTTCATTCGAAAATGGGACATTAATCAATGAATATCACACGCCATCATGACGCGAGCGATTCAAAAATAGGGCACCCAGTTACTGGTTACATTTCGATACTGCTTTGCAAAGGGACGTCAAAATTCGTGGGTTAAAGGAGAATGAGCAGTCATACTTTCTCATCGTAATATGTACTTTGATTTTGAATGAGCTATACACAAACAAAATCACAGCAATTACTACGATGACAAGGTCACAACTGTTTAGCAGTCTTACTAACAACTTCACTGTTAAACAATCTGAATTATTTTTAGTCATTATTTGCTACTGATGAAATTAAATATAAGTTATTTTGATGCGGGCTCAAAGTTAGTTAAGGATTTTTCCAGGGATTCGAATGGTTTAGCTGATAAGGGTTTCAAATATTTAGGCACAGTTGTATCTGGGCTACACAGGAATTACAGCAGTAGGTTATACTGTGACAAGTGGTCAGTTTAATGATGATTACACTTTTCTTATTATAGCCTACCCCTCCCACACGATCATTTCCCGGCAAACCATTTCGATAAAAGCAATCCAATGAAAAGAATTCAAAACATCCCACGTCGTTATTGACTTTGAACATTTATTTCCAGGCCTCAGGTACGCAACAAAGAATAAATCTGCTCCGAAGCTCGTTGTAATTAGAAAAGTTAACGTATTGTTCGTTCAAAGGTCCGTCAAACAACGCAAATATCGAATGAACGGCATTTTAATTAGGCCTACCTCAGGTAATAGAGAAAATTTCGAAACGGTTGATATAATCACGAAATGTTTTAAACTTTGTGGCTCTTAAAGAGCGTCATCATTTTCAATTAGCTTTTTCTACTTGGATATTTGTGATAAAATGCCATCGCTAACAAAAAAAATGAGTGACTTTAAATCCCATGGAATATAGTTTGTCATTAAAATAGTAGTCAAGAGCGAGTAATATTATCTATATATATATATAGTCACAAATTATGTATTTCCATTGCCGTTATGAAAATAAACAAAAAAATTAAGGGCCTAGGGCTTCCATACCTACCACAAACGCGTTTTAAAGGTTTTTTTTCAATAGGTGGGTTACTTGGGGGGTTTAGGGCACTTGAAATTGCGGTTTTTTATTAGTTTTTTTAATATCCACTACCAGTACCATGACATGATACAAAGAGATTATCATATCCATTGTTCAAACACGGCACTCCTTGCTGATTCCGCGTTATCAGGATCAAAACAACATGTCCAATACATACTGCAGTTTTGCAACCACACCTAGTCTTTATCAGCGAGCAAACCATCCTTATCAACATTAGTATTACGTACAATCGTCAGCACACCAGGTTAAAAAAAATTAAACTAAACCTTATCACAACTGCATAAGATACCGCAGAGTACACCTTGACGTACTGTTATCCGTACTATCAGTACTATCGGACATTATCGTATCGTGTGAAGCTAAAAATATGAAGGGGACACCGTAGATCGATTTTTAGATTGATTGAGAGAACATTCTAGAAATGTATGTGTTTGGAAATTTAACATGCTTAACTTCTGTAGACATAACTAAATTGTTTAAGTAGGTAAGCTTAGTTAGAAACATGGTCTTTCTGTAAACATGGACCTCATAAAGAATCACAAAATCACACAACGGGCGATGAAGAGGGCAATGCTCGGTGTTTCTCTACGAGATCGAATCAGAAACGAGGAGATACGTAGAAGTACTAAGGTACTGGACATAGCTCTACAAATCAAAAGCTGAAGTGGCAGTGGGCAGAGCACATAGCGCGAAGAACTGATAACCGTTCGGGTATAAAAGTTCTAGATTGGAGACTCTTCGACCAAAGGCGTAGCGCGGGACGTCCACCGACAAGATAGCAGGATCACACTGGAGGCAGAACGCTCACAACCGGTCGCTGTGGAAAACCGTATTGGAAAGCATTTAGAAGGAAACTTAGAGTAATTCAGTGGAAATAATGATCTGAGGAATTTTTAGGAACATTTTTATTTCTTTATCAACGTAAGGTTAAGCACGTGTGCCCGATACAGGTGTTATAAGAGTTAATTTTAATTATTTATCATGTTTAGTTTGATGTACTTGCGACTGAACTTACAAAAACTATTCCTGCCCGAGCGAAATTAAAATTGAACGGTATAATACGATAGAAATGGTGAAATATATTTGGGTCACAGAACCGTGAAGCAATATTATGATTTTGCAATGGAACGCTTTGTTTGTGATACTGCATTCAGTAGTTAAAAGTTCATATTAAACTTTCCTACTAGTTTTATATTTTCCAACAGTTTTTACCAACGAGAGTACTCAAATAAAAACTACATTGAATTGGCAATATAAATTTAAGTAAGCCCCCTCGTTAAATATGTAAATTTATCGACTGCTCAATTGCTCAAAGCTTAAGTAATCAATTAAATCAAAAATATAAGACAAGCAAGAGGAAATCAAATCTTTGACCTCAGTTCTACATGTGTACAACCTCCTTTCGGTTCCCAAAGATGGAAAGACACAAAAATGTTAATTAGGTTTTAGCAAGATGCTGACTCTCTTTTGTTTATGACTAGCGAGCTATGATATTTTTTAGTGGCATCATTATTTTATCATCGTCCCTTAAGGGTTACCCCTTTTCAAATTAATTGTGCATGCTGACTTAATGAAGGTTTTGAGGAACAATCTTTAACTGTTTACCTTAACGAAGGGCTGAACATTCTAAATTATAAGTTAAATTGTAATTTCTAATTACGCTTCACCTTTCCAATTTGTCCAAAGTTTTGGCGTTATCAACTTATAATTAGCCCGTTTTTGAGTTGGACAAACATCAGTTTGGGCTGCGGTCGCATTTTTTTTTGGAAGTTGGTGTTAATTGGAGGCTTAAGATTGGTTTTGAAAAGGTTCAAAATAACCATGAAAAGCAGTCCATATTATTCAAAATGGCCAATGCAAGGACCATATCCATCTTGAGTTTTTGCACTTTTGCTATAAGTAAATGCAATTTTAAAAATAAGGCTATTAATAGTAGGCAGCCTAAATCAGGATTAGTTTAATTACGATACTCTACCAACCAAATAGTATATCGTTTTAAGGTCAAAATTACAAATGCAGAGTGCAAATGCATTTTTATAATTTAATGAATGATTTAAATGAGTAAGAATGCGTAATCTAGCTAGCTAGAGAGTCAATTGTCTGCTCTCATAATAAGACGAAGCTCTGTTAAGATACATTCTTACTTTTGCGTATTTGTTAACTAGCAGTCTGCACGTGTAATATTAAGAAATTCAAATAGTAATTTCTACAATACGAATCTTGTGTAGGTGCTTATTTTTGTTACTTAGAGGGCTATTGTGAAAGCACCCTTATATTCGCGGAATCGTCATGCAAATTAGTCGTCTTCTTTATCTTGTTCATAAACATTGTTACGGATTTCAACAAGTGCCCCCAGAAAGGTTTCTCTTCCTTTGAGTTAAAAGGGTAATAATTAATTACCGCGCTGTTTTATTTAACACTTCCTTTTTAACTTTATTTCACTTTTTAAGATACTTTTTAATAAAATCTAAAAGTCAGCGATCTCTTTAAAAAATTCAAGTGGTTCGTGCGAAAGAAGTTTCCGCTATTAAGTTTTTTTTTGTTTGCTAACAAGAAATTGAGGATAACCTGATCCAAACCACATGTCTCAATGACCATAACCGAAACAGGAGGTGCTTTAAAAAAAAACAACCCGAAACTTCGCACACTGACCCGTTTTTTCGTCAGTTTTTTGCGATGCAAATTTTGCTCCACATTCTTGAGTTTTCGGAAGAAGTTGTTGGGTTGAGTGACATACTACACCCCGTATCGAGGCTTGAACACGTACTAAAGGGGCTCTTATGATTTCAGTCGATAACACCAGTCCGCTTGACGCCAAGCATTCGCAAAAGCTAAAATGAGGATAGTAGGGTATTTGCATGTATTTTATTTATTTTCCGAATGCTAGTTGACTTAGATTGAATTAAATATATTTTTTTAATTAAATAATTAAATTTTTTGCCGGCTGCGAGAACGCTAGTTAAAAATAAACATAAAATTAGTTGTTCTTCCCATATTTAGGTACTGTTTTTACGTTGATGATTAGACATGGTCTGTCTTTTTACGCTACCCAATGAGGCAATGATGTCGTCATTTGACACGATCTCCATACAACTTAAAACCGTTTTGAAAGGCCGACAAACGATTGTCTATTGAAAATAGAGGTAATGATATCATGGTAATTTTTAGCCTATTTTGATTTTAATTTACATAATCTGATTTGATGCCTAATTTGGAGTTTTTATTTAAAAAATGCACCGAAAAGAACCTAACTCTTAAATTTGACGATGATGAATTGATGATGAAATGTTTTTTACGCAACTTCCCAATCGTCATTTCCATACAAAGCGAACGATTTAGTTAATCTGTTCAATTCCGATGCAGTTCAATGCCCACTCAGTGTAAACGAATATTATCAATATAATAATATTATAATAATACTACAATGGGATGAATACCAATATTTATACTGTTGTATTATAGTAATATTACCAATATAATGCGAATTTGCAGTAAGAATTGCTAATTTGACAGTAAAGCAGAGCTGTTCATCTGTCAAAACTGCATAGCAATACACACCCTGGTCTACAAACCCAGTCCGCTTGACTTCTGACTTTAGCAAAATGAAAATAACTTACAGCGAATTAAACCGTTTTCTTAATTTGGCAGCAGACCAAAAGTAATTCGCTCAGATTAAGCTCGGCATAAATCCCGTTGTAACTTTACGAGTTTTGTAGTCAAAAACAACTGAGATATGGATTCTTTTGTACCATTTACAAAACTTCGATTCGATAAAGAAACTTATCTCCTCTTTAAGAAGTCGTAAATGCGGAACTTAGTTTTGTTTATCTATAGTACTATTTTTCGGAGAATTGATAAATAGATAAAAGTTTCTTTTAACTTTTATAATTTTAGGATAGTCAAGATAGAATAATACACAATATATCTATTAGGTCTGTTCTCACGGCAGTCCACTTCTGCGAGATCACTGCATTTCTGAATCCTGCAGAAATCGGTGTGTTCACACGGCAGAATTTATTTAGCCGGTACGACTGTCTGTCAACCGAGGCCTGTCAACTCCTGTCAGTATCCTCATGCGGCGCACTGTAATTCCTATCTTTCACAGCGTTGCCATGGTAAATAAATACTGTGTATTAAGTACTGTTCGTTTTAGAAGCTATTAGCGCGAATACTTCTATTAAACAATACTTATAATTAAACTGTATCCTGTTTTTGTACGAATCCATTTTAATGACAAAACTGGATCAGTAAAAATGAGGTGTCGGTCTTTTTCTGCTAGCGGGATGTACGTGATATATCGCATTAATAAAACGCAATGTCACTAACCGGCATCCTGCAGAATACAGCACCTGCAAAAACAGGATGTCGACGTGGGAAACAGCCCTTAGGTAGACTACAATCATTTCTGCTTAGCCCAAAGGCATGACTGGTAGAGAATGCCATATGGCGTTAGGTCCACTTTTTGTACCGTTTTGGTTGTGCAATAAAGAATAAATAAATAAATAGATAAACCAAGTTTTAAAGGTACGGTCGAGATCTCTCGGGCCTAACAAGTTTTCAACTAAAATCGTTTGCACACACGACACAAAAACTGGCTTAACTTCAAACAAAATACGACGCGAGGTGCAAGAGATTTTGGCTCTTAAGGTGGTAAGTACCTATAGTCTAGTAATGAAAAATATGTTAATCCACTTGTAACTTAAGATTTCTTTGTTTTATTAAAAGCGTTTTTAAGACTGAACACATTAAACATTTACAGTCAAAGGCATCTTCTCTAATCTGGATTTATCAAGACTTTTGAAAGCTTCTAAAAATACGCTGGCTTAATAGTATAGGTCAGTAAGTTACCTTTAATAAAAGATAGGCTATACTGCTTAGAAATCTGCTTTTAAATCTTTAACTCTATTCAACGACCTAAATAAATGACCTCAAACCAAACATTATTTTATTTCTGAACCGACCAATTTATTTCAATGCTGCTGATTGGTCGTCAATTAGTCATATCATTCGATTGCTGGTTGAATGACCTCAAGAGTACAATGGAGATAGATTATGATCATAGATCCAGTTTGAACATGTACCTAACTATAGTAGAAGTAAGAAGATGACCTGTTATTTAAACTTTAGAAATCAATAATGGTTTGATTATTATTCTTGGCGGATTTAAATGGTTTATCTTTAGTAACCAGATTCCATTATTAAGTTTTAATCATAAGTATGTTTCAAGGTTAAAAGTTGTTAAAGGCTGTTGAGATCCTGAAATTAATAATAAGCTGTATGGGTCATATTATTTTATTATTTGATTATGTCAAAATGGCCAATTTCAATTCTGAATTGGTGAAGAATTCCCAGCAGTAATTATACTTCATATTTTTAATACACATCTTATTGGGAGTTTGACCTGAGTAACATACATTCATGAATTACCACAGATTTGAATGTCTAAAAGTATGTTCCAGCCTGCATAGACCAAATTTTTCTAATCGCCTCCGGTTCCCCCTGCCCCTTTTAATTTGAAAAAACTAAGTAACCGGCCATATTTAGAACCATACTATAGTTTTAACCGGCCAATTTAAAAAGAATATCAGAATGAGGGCATTCAATAATGGATGTATACTTTTCTATTGGTTGTGAAACCTTAGTCGTGGTTTAAACCTGGTACTATATTTTTTATTAAAAGGGGGTTTTATTTAGAAAGAAGCTTTTTGAAAGGCCGTGTTATCAATTTCAAGACAATGCTTCGTACTATTGTCTTTTGTAATTAGTTTTAGTGTTAGGCCGCCCCGGGGCTTCATTAGTTGGACCGAGCGAATGCGGAGTCAAAAAGGTTAAGAGTGAAATTTATCAAACTAAATCTTACGTACCGTACGGTCTTTTGTCTTCAGAAATAATGGTAGACCATAAAATTTGAGACATTACGTTTATTGTGCAAAGTACTGTGGGAGTTGATTGATTTTACCAATTATATTGCCTTTTTGTAGTTTAACCATTATTTTGCGTGGATGCTAATCAATTATCATTGTCAAAGTGGAATATCATTGATACTGATGCAGCAAAGGTCACGAAACACGCTGCACATTAGTTCTAATCATGGAAACATAGAAGGTGATTTTTACCAATATTTAATATATTTAAAAAAAACAGTAAATCCTTATGTAATTAATAAGTGCGAATAAGTCGGCGACACATCGGAAAATTAATGCTACAAAATTACACGACATATTATGACCAAAAAAAAATGTGTTCAAGGCTTCATAAAGTCGATACGTGTTGCTATTAAAGTAAACATTAGCGTATTTCGTATGTCATACAAATTAAATTACATTAGTTAGTTAGTAAAATACCTACCTAAATCAGTCAATTTTCACATCAAAGGCTTGCTGAATCAAATAAACGAGTGGCTAAAACGAATTAACGATAGCCAATTTGTTACTCGACCACAAAAACGAGTCTTTTGTTTGATGAAAACATTAATTTAATTTTGTGTAAAAGGTTTTCTATTCTTTTCTTAATGCCAAGTGCACTTACAGCGTTAAATGAACAGGACAACAGGTTGTATTTTAAAGTATTTACTTAACTTCCTTCCTCATTATCTCAGTAAAACACGATTGCTTTCAGCTATAAGCGTACTTGCTTATAGCTGAAAGCAGGTCGAGGTATCTTGCGCCTAACTACCTTAAGAGCCAAAATCACTTGCACACCGCGCCGTTTTTTGTTTGAAATGACGCCCGTTTTTTAGGCGTGTGTGCAAGCGATTTTCGTTGAAAAGTGGTAAGGCACGAAAGACCTCGAACCTGACCTAACCTGATTTTGTATCCGAATTAAGAGAGAGGGTTACTCGGCGGGTAAAAACTGTCTACTCTCTGTAAAACTAGATGGTACAAAAACAGAAGCAGTCTTTCTCAGGTATTTGAAAACCAAGGGTTAAAAATGCTTAAACAACAAGATTTAGAAATGCTTAAAGGTCATTTTTGGAGGCTCACATACAGGAAGCGTCTAGTGTAAAAAAGAAGTCCGCCAACTTGATCTTAAATAACGGATCACGAGCTCAACAAAAAATAAACATTTCAAATGCTTCCACACAACGTTGTAATGACTGATGATGACCCGTCCGTCATCCTATTATTGCCATCCTTGTCACACAAACAAATTAATGTCTCACTCTACGAATTCCGTACAAAGAAATATCTTACCTACTCGTGCATAATACATACATAAATAGGTACAAATACCTAGTCAGGTATTGAATGAATCAGTTGTTGAGCAGTTGTTTTCATTGTAAATTGTGATTAATTTATTCATACAGTTTACATTTACTAGTCCAGCAGGTGCTAAAAATTTTACCTCACATTATTTTACCGTAAATTGTGATGTGCTATTAAGATGTAGAGGTATTTCCCAGAACTGCTCAGGTAGAAAACCTGAGCAGTGCTAGAAAATACATCTTTATAGTGTAAAAGCAAATTGTTATCGTTATTGTAGATAACTAGCTAGTAAATAAATAAACCTTTTTGTAAGCACGTTGTGTTAAATCCATACAATCTATACTTACTCCTACCATTTCCAAGAATTAAAAGAGAGATGGGATGGCTAATCATGAGTTTTGAAGTGATTTAACTGTCAGTTTTACTTCAAATAAAGGTAACTTACAATAACTGGAGGCAAGCTGATGTTTTAGTTTTAATAAATATGTATACACACATAGCAACTTACATATTAAACTATTCTGGTTGATAGGTAAACCAGCAACCGTATCAAGCGATAGAAATACCTAGTTAGACATAATGTAATAATTACTGTATTAACTGAGTATCTAAACTGTACATACCTACCTACTTCTTGCATAGCGATATTGAGGTCAATTAAGGCCAACTTAATAGTAAATAAAGGTCAACCAAATTGAAACTAAATAAGCTAGCTATGGTTTTAATAAGACTACAAAACAGATTTGGATCTAGTAAATGAAATAGGTAGGTCATCGGCATGTTTTCTAGCTTAAATCTTTGCAGGGTTTAATATTTCGAATATTATTCACCAAGAAATGCGAAAGTAAGAAACGCTAACCTATCTTAGGCTACAGTTACTTTTAAAACATCATTGGCTACAGTGAAAAAATAATGAAAACAAATTACCTTATTCCGCAGTCCTCAGCTAAAGCGATACAGCGGGTCCAAAAATGCCAACGTTCACAAAATACTTTCGTTGTTAAACACCATTATGCCCATACTACATCTATGACGAACAATTTCTCGCTCAACAGATGAATCACTGAGAAAATGCACTTTGAATCACTTGGAAACATTCACATTAACACACAAACACACGTCGGAACATCACATTGAGACGGCACAAGGAGTTTTGTGACAATTTTATTAACATTTCTCGGTATTTAATCGACGCAAGTTTAAGTTTACGGCGAACGCGCGACGCGGTAACACCACTGACACACGCGGGGCGACTGGTTTAAAGAGCGCGAAGATATAACCTAACAAAATGCAAGAAACCGACGCGCGCTCGATGTAGGAACAAACTGTTGCGCTCCGCAACTTAGCAAGGTTGCCGCGGCTACTAACGTAAACAGACTAAAAACTTTGTTGACAATAGTTTTAACAAAACAATCCACGATTATGTTGGTTTGTTTTGGGTTCACTTGTGAAATTATGGCGCTTTGCGTGTTGGTGAGTTAGTTTTGAACGTCAATAAACGAGTTTGTTTTTGTTACAGTCACGGACGCTGGCAAAGACGCTGGCGTTGCGAAGGAGCGAGTCACACCCGTGAAGTTGGCTTTAAGTTAGCTGTTAGCTCGCAAGTCGCAAAAACTTCACTCAAATCGTAATAGGGAGGTAAGGGAGGGGATCATCATTCATCACATCAAGCATAGCATGAGATAGCATGGTGATTGTTTGGCATGCATAAGCTTATGAGAGCGACCTCGGTAACAACAAGTAACATTCTCAAATACGGCTTTTTTAAATTAACTTCCTTTTATTTTAGCAAGAAAGAGATTATCTGTAAAGTTGTGTTAATAAGATCATCGCTTCGAGAATTTTTACACGAATTATGGTCTGTTTTGGTCTGTTTTATGACTGGACTACGGCGAAGCAAAAAAAGGGTTATGATTTTTATGTACCTATATCACAGTCTGGTAGTAAGACTGGTAGTAAGCACTACTCAAAGAATATTTCAAATAACGAACGTCATAGATAGTATCTTTGCTTGGATGAAATTAACCATTGGTTTATTATTCGTTTATTCGTCCAAGTATCTTTGGCAGATACGCTGAAACTTCAATGGTCGTTGCGAAACAGGCCATTATTTAATAAAGGTATTAATTAATGAAAAACTGATTAAAAAGCTTTAGGACGTGTGTTATTACTTATTATTATTAGTGTTCACAGTAGGTAGGGGTTGCGTGCATGGGACAGCAGTCTATTGGTCAGAATGAAGTATTTTTTCTTCAAAACGCGCACAATCGTAAATATGTATTCAAATGCTGGTAACGACATTTTACCATTAGTTGAGTTTACAACCAATCACGCAACTGTGCCTTTTAAACTTCTTTTATTAGGAACGAGTCTCATATTCACTCATCCCTAATTTTAAATCTTTTACTGACAACAAAAATGACGTGCCATTTCTAATTTGCGAACGTAGTCAATTTAAAGCCCTAACGACCTGCAAAAAAGAGGTATAAGAATTGTGGAAACACACCCGTATGCCCACACGCAGTTACGTTTAATTAGAGAACGTTGGTTCCATAAGGGCTGAAAAGGTTTACCCACAGTCCACACGGAGTTGGCAACCCTAATTAGTCACTCACAGAATGAATGAATGTTTTTAGCACCTCCGCGGCCATTTTGAAACGAACTTTTGACATATAGTTTCGTTCTTTTGGCGCGCTTTTGATTCGCGCGCACTGCGTCATTTATTCACGAAACTTTACTTTGTTGTACATTTTGGACTTTTTAATAGCACTCCAATGCTTTGAAATATCATAGCATTGCAGCAATGGCGTATTGAATGCACAGCTGGTATAGAAACCGACCGACACGTAAAATAGGATTAACTGTGTGGTTCAACATTGAACTACTATAACTAGCGTATTGTAACTGACATTACGAACAAATTTTGTGCTCCATGAATTGATGACACGGTCATCAACTCGTAGTACAATTATTCATAATTCGAAATTCAAGTTTTCAAAGAAAACTTCACAGTCTTTTCGTCGTTTTTGAGACACCTTTTTTGCTTAGCATAGCTTATCTATACGCAGTAGTAACAACTCACTGTTCACAAACATGGAAAGGAAATGGTGTTGACGCCTGATAGTTTTATATCAGCAATATTTTTACGCATATAAACATTACTATGGTTTTTGAAACGCTTTGTTATCATAGTTGTGGGTGGTGCACTATTTTTATATTATTTACTGATTTGTATAACTTTTGTAGCGTAAGAATCGCATTGGAACGTTAATGAATTCCTTGTGAACACAAATACAAGACTATCACCTCACAAACAGCAGTAAACAGGAAAACAAAGCCTGTCTCACATCAGAAATCTGTACGATTTGCGTAGATAAAGCTTACATTTGGAAAAAAAATCTACATTTTTGTGGCGTTATGCAAATTTTGGGATTACATCCCTTCGAGCGGGTATGAGAACTTGTTACATTGTACACGTATGTTTTAAAACTAAAGCTGTAAGGTTCAAAATGGAACGAATATATCTATTTATGACTCAAACGGTACAAAAAGAGGCGAGTAGTGATCAAGGTGAGTTATTGTTATGGTAGGGGATCGAAATAAGGCTCATATTAATAAAACGGGCCTACTTTTCCTAGTTATAGATCATTTATCTAACGGTACGGCCCGGTCACAGAACATAAAATTTTTTTTATGTTCTGTGGGCCCGGTGATTTGCGAAATGTAGTGCTAGACCCAGATCAGTTTTACATTTAAATCTTGATGAGACTTTGTAATGATGAGTATCTTTATAGATGAAAGTTTAACTTTATATTGTTTTAAACTTTCATGGTCACTAACATTAGAATAGTTAGATACGGGATTGCTACCATGTACCTTATTATTTATGAGCTTCCGATATTTCGGCACTGTTGCAAGCGCCATGATCACGGAGTAACTGAAGAGAACTTGCGGGTGGGTTGCAGGGCTGCCAGCAAATAAATATTGCGATTGTACAGTTTAGTATCTGAAATTATACAAATTTTGATAGCATTATACATAAATTGTTTTTTTTTCGTAATTTCATTAAATCTATACATATAAACCTGTAACTGATCGCCGCTACTATCTCAATGTCTGTGTTCGTACATGAAAAAGATCTATGAGAAAAAGAATTTTTGGAAGCCGATTTTTTTTTGCATGTTTGCGCCGTTTGTGCCCTTTTCATTACTGTACATCACGTTAACTTTGTTCAATCGATCATTTAATAAGTAATATCAATTTGGAAAAAACATGCTTTGTAACCCTTTCAAGTGATATCTTAAGTCTGCGCGAGCGGAGCGAGCGCTTAAATTTTTTTTTGTAGTACCGCTCTTAATAATAATAAAACCGAAGACAATCCTTGCACAAGCGCAGCGAGCGCTAAAAATTTGGTTGGTAATGCTTTCCTTAGAGATATAAAAAAAAGTAATTGCGCGAGCGAAGCGAGCGCTTAAAATCTATGGTTTGTTACGCTTTTAAAAGTGATAAAACTAAAGTTGTTCATTGTTCAATATAAAATATTTGTAACCAGGTCACGCTAAAACAGTAGTTTAAGCTCAGCTCTGCTCAGTAGAGTCAATTTGGATCAAATGTTGTGTAAAGATAATTTTCGAATTCGCGGGGAATAATTAAAACTAATGAATGATACAACAACCAACAGTATTGATCCGTGTCAGCGACAACTTTAAAAAATAATAACATCACTCAACTCAACGGCACAGACAACCGAACGAAACATCAACTAAACCGTAGTGATTTGCTCAACCCACTCAGTGTTTACAATCAGCACGAACTAAAGCCACACGAATCACACGATACAGTATTCTACTCCATCGTAGTTGTCAAGTTGGCAATAATAAAACTTCATCTACATCTCTGCAGAGTGAGTAGACAATTTCGAAAAAAGTAAGAGCCGAACTCTCGTTTCATTTAAACCGCATGCTTTTGTATCGTATTATACAAAATGATCATGGATACAATTCAGGGTCCAATTATACAGATTTTGTATCCAATTATACAATCTGGCAGCCCTGGTGGGTTGTTATTGGCAGACATATCGGTCTACCCTCCTAGTCGTTTATTCCGCTCGCCGCCGGTACCATTGTCCACAAACTCACTATTTACTCGCGTCTGTTCTCGACACACAACACTGACAGTATCTGTTCGCGAAACGGCACTATTTTTATTTACACGGTTTTTACACATTCGAACCTCTGGATTCCAGACACTTGACAATTTAAACCCGTCCTCACGATTGAAATTTTTGTATTTAGTTATTTCGATCGCTTCCCTAACCAATCTTGGTATGTAGTGGCGTTCTGTCGAAATTATCTGAGGGTTGTGGAACTCGATCCAGTGATTTGGCCCCGATTCTAATAAATGTTCAGCAATAGCAGATTTCTGTCTGTCATTGTTTTTGACCGCTTTTATGTGTTCACTCATTCGGCACGCTATGGAATGATCCGTGTACGAAATGATGGATCACTCAGTCATTCTGTGTACAGGAAATCCACTCACACTGATCGCTATCTCAACGCAAACTCACATCACCATCCTAGACATCTTGATTCAGTGGTGACCTCGCTGACGAACCGATTTATGATTTGTGCGATAGCGAAAATCTTAGCCAAGAATTGGAACATGTTCAGCGGGTCCTACTGAGTAATGGATTTAAAGGGCAACTTCCACCTAGACACAAAGTGAGACACCGGAAAGATAGGGTAGATAGACAACCAGTATTTTTGCCATACATAAAAGGAGTGACAGACAAGGTCTCTAATGTTCTAAATAAATATTCACTAAATACTGTCTTCACTCCATTAAGAAAAGTGGCACAATGTTTAAGATCTCCCAAAGACAGTTTCCCACTACAAAGACCTGGTGTCTACAAAATTGACTGCAGCTGCGGTAGCTCATATATTGGCCAAACTAAACGTTCCATAGCGTGCCGAATGAGTGAACACATAAAAGCGGTCAAAAACAATGACAGACAGAAATCTGCTATTGCTGAACATTTATTAGAATCGGGGCCAAATCACTGGATCGAGTTCCACAACCCTCAGATAATTTCGACAGAACGCCACTACATACCAAGATTGGTTAGGGAAGCGATCGAAATAACTAAATACAAAAATTTCAATCGTGAGGACGGGTTTAAATTGTCAAGTGTCTGGAATCCAGTGGTTCGAATGTGTAAAAACCGTGTAAATAAAAATAGTGCCGTTTCGCGAACAGATACTGTCAGTGTTGTGTGTCGAGAACAGACGCGAGTAAATAGTGAGTTTGTGGACAATGGTACCGGCGGCGAGCGGAATATACGACTTCGAAGGAGGGTAGACCGATATGTCTGCCAATAACAACCCACCCGCAAGTTCTCTTCAGTTACTCCGTGATCATGGCGCTTGCAACAGTGCCGAAATATCGGAAGCTCATAAATAATAAGGTACATGGTAGCAATCCCGTATCTAACTATTCTAAAGTTTAACTTATTAGTATGTTATAAGTTTAACGTGTCTGTTTGTGTATCTGTCTGTAAAAACAAAACCACTAATAATATAAATTGCACGTGTAAAAAGCAACTGTGAACCTGTGACAGACGAGGAATTGAACCCCGTGTCTTACGCTATCCGGGCGTATGCCTATACCACTCGGCCACCGTCACATTAACAAGCCTGTTGAATTTTGCAAGTGCTTTTTATCGCGTAGGCTGCGTGACATCATGAATGTTGTGAGATTGCTCTCACAATATCCGAAGGAAAAAAAATTTACATAGGATAGCGTAAGACACGGGGTTCAATTCCTCGTCTGTCACAGGTTCACAGGTACTTTTTACAAGTGCAATTTATATTATTAAGTTCGCATGGTGACAAAACACTATAAAAACAAAAATAAACTATAAAACCACTAATAATTTAAAAAACACTCTCTTAAATTTCTGGGTCATACAATTTAATTTAACGCCCAAAGTGCTCGTGCTAAATATATTTTATTTGCAAAATTTCTTTGCGGCAAATTATATGAACCTTTTGTTCGCCGATTGTTAATACATAAATTCCTTCATTATTATGACTTGCAAGATAAAATTTAATGTAATTTCGCTCGCTGTGTATTTTCCAGCCTTCCTGTGGGACTTATAAGCTTTGAGATGACAAGTCAGCTATTTCTGAGACTAACACAATCAGGTCAAGGAAATTCTCATAATCCCATAAACTGGTCGTCTGCTATGTTAATACGCCTACCCGTTTAGCAACTGCAACGCTGTTTACGTACCATTGCGGTTTTGCTATTAAAACGTTTCAGGCGCTTTAAATTCAGTTACTATTGGATAGTTATGTAGGGGTTATTAGTGTCAGCTTATGATACGTTAATTTAGTGACTTAAGGAAACCACTGCACTTTGTGTGTGACGATTTCCGATTGTTGCAAAATGTTATGAAAATGCCTTTTCAATTAGTTTGTTTGTCACAATGTACTTATTCCATTTTATCCGAGCATACAAATCGTACCTTTTTGATGTTTTATTGCAACGAATTAATAAAATCAAATTTAATTTAAAACTACATAATATAAATTGCACTTGTAAAAAGCAACTGTGAACCTGTGACAGACGAGGAATTGAACCCCGTGTCTTACGCAATCCGGGCGTATGTCTGTCACTATTATTGTTGTTATTAAGTTTGTATGGTGACAAAACACTATAAAAACAAAAATAAACTATTTAACACTACATTCCAGTTATACGATCATATAGTTTTTTAATAACCATATATAATATTTTTTTGATAAGAATTATTAATTCATTTAGGGTTACAAAAGCTTTAAGAATGTAGCCACCTAAAGCGCAAAATTTTAGACAAAAAGCTGCCATTAATAACGTAGGTTACCTTGATGCTAAAAGCTCACATTTTTAACTCTTTTTTTCTTTCAGCGCTGTCCCCAAGACTGACACGGCAAAGATAATTCAAATATAAACGGACACCGATTTTAAGGCGGGAAAAGGCCACAAAGCTTGGCTAATTCTGGTGGTTTCTGACGAGGGTTCGTGTTCACAGCAATTTGACAATGTAATAACGGTACCCATGTCAGACGTTCGGTTATTGTACGGCTTAGGGGCTAGCCACACTGGATCTAGTGCGGGTGTGAAGTGTTGTATTCTGTATGGTTCATGCTTTTAAGAAAAAATAACTAGACATTTTCGCGCCGCATCCCACCTTTATGTGACAATGGAAGCTATATTTGACTATTTTCTATTAGAAAAAAAATAAGTAGTGCATAATCCTTACTTGTAAATATAATACCTACCTAAATTGTACATTTCAGACATATGGTTGACTGGTAGAGAATGCTTTTGGCATTAAATCCGCCATATTTACAATATTATGTGTGCATGAAGTTTGAAATAAATAAATAAATTTCCTTTAAACGAATTGAAAATAATTAATGTTATGTGCAATAAAGAGTTATCTTATCTTATACGTTTTTGTGGTTACTATGTCTGTAAAGGAATGTACATTCTTGGACGTTTCTATACTTCATACTAATCTTGTTTAGAAATAAAGCCTTGTGTTGTGTCATTATATAGGTAGCCAGGTGGTTAGGTCCGCTAAGTGATCCGTGTCTGCGCCAGTTTCAGTGTGGTCTACACCTTATTTGACGGTAAACGGATATAAGGACACAGATTATACGGTGTCATTTGAATATGGCTATCAAAGTGTTTGCGGGTAACCTCTTTATAATAACCAAGTCGAGTGGTATGGTAACGCTAGACTTTCTGACGCCTACTCGTCGAAAATAGCAATTGATCTGATATGAGAAATAGCATCTGAGAAATTAAAAAGGTAGGCGAATCCTAACTTTAAGGATCCTTGCGTGCGTGACGATAGTTAACTTAATTAATGGTTAAAAGTCGTTACCATTGATTGAATAATTAATTACCTATGGCCATGCATACCAACCAATAATTGTCAGAACGGGTGTTAATGATCATTGTTTAAGGATTTTTCGTTTAATCATAATTTTTCAACCAATGGTAACGACTTTTTATTTGAGTTAACTATCGATCAAGAAACTGGTCCATATTTATTATTAGGTACTTTTTTAAATAGCTGAAATAGGTCAATATGAATGTAGCACATCTCTAATACAATAATTTTAAGTGTTGGTTGGTGGAGTTATAGAGATTTACTTATGTTAACTAGGTCAATATGAATGTAGCACATCTCTAATACAATAATTTTAAGTGTTGGTTGGTGGAGTTATAGAGATTTACTTATGTTAACTAGGTCAATATGAATGTAGCACATCTCTTATACAATAATTTTAAGCATTGGTTGGTTGAGTTAAAGATTCAGTCATGTTATCCTAGAAACATAAATACTTACCTCTTTATCAATTATTTTGTTGAATACTCGCAAGTATTAAAAGTTAAACAATAGTTAGTACGGATATTATTAGAACTAGGGAAAATCAAAGGATCAACCGTATGTACCAAATAAAAATGGATTACCGGAAAATAAAATTATCTTGTTGTACTAATTCGTTTATTAAATAGATCTCTTAAACTTATTACATATCACAGACGTTTAGTTGCCGTGAGCTGCTTAAAATAAGTTATTATTTCATTAAAAATATTTCATAAAATGACTCGTCTCATTTTAATCACCAATTATTTTTTTTATTTTTTTAAGTCACAAACCTTAATTATTTTAAATTATTAAACATACTTCCACATCTAAATAACTCCCGGCAACACAATAATTTGCATTAAAATATTTAAAAAAGTTGGTAACGTAGGTTGTACTAAATAGGGGTTTACGAGGAATATATATAATGGCAAATTAGGCATTTTGAGGTTATGTTTTGTGATTGCACAGTTAATGCATCTATTAAAAGTCACCAAAATTATGTAAGTGCTAATTTTAAACCCCTATTCGGTGAATTATTTCAAAAATACCAGTGCAATTATAATTCAAAACAAGATTTTTGGAATATAAACAACAAAGACGCAATCTGGGACCGGCTTTGATCAATATCCTTTGGTACCGTGTTACTTTTATTGTCAGGGGCTTTATTTTTTTAATTTTACTTTTTTAAGTGTATTAAAGAAATCTTGTATTATTGCACGCTTTTCTAACAACACAACATCAATTCGTGTCAGGGCAAGCAACACCTAACAAAAAGGAAATCGCACTTTAATTTTTATATTACCTACTCATAGTTCAATTATCTAAACTCACAGCACAAATAATACTCAAATATTCAACTATAACTCAGTTTTGATGCCACATGTAGTGTAAAAATCTCTCTCAGGCAACAAGAACTTTTTCGTCATTTCCTTGAATTTCTCGAAGTTGCAGAAATCTTCTGATTCACAGCCGTAGATGTGGAGAGGACTGGCGGGGTATTCACCAGCTTGAGGTAAGTAGACCGGCTGAAAAAATAATGGTGGTTAGCGAAACAAGATGGCGCTGTACGCATTTAGAACGCGCTGGCTATGGGTTGGGAAACTTTAGCTTTATAAAAAATGGATTCAAATAAAATAGACATTTGGAGTCCCCAAGTGATCATGAAAATAAAATAAGGGAACCTCCAGTTTTTAATTTTGCAATGTAGGTGCGAAAGGTACTTTTGTCTACATTATTTACAAGTCATAGTTAGGTTTTTTTTCTCAAATAAATGACTATTAGTGACTTCAGCTACGAAAGAAAATTCGTGACTAAAAATTTCAACATCCAGAGGTAGGGTAACTTACCATAATTCCAAGCTCGCCTGTACTCCTAGACTTGTATAACTCCAAAGCAAAGACAGCTCCATACTCGGGGATGCTGCCATCGTTCTTCACGTTGGCCACCTCCATAAGACCGCCGATGTTGAAGTCGTGGGCAGAGAATAGACGAAGACGCTTGCTGATGGTCTTGCCTTTAGAGATCGCCGTAGCTGCTTCCATGAAGTTGTTGAGGAGAACACCTGAATTGTTGAAGAATATAGTAAGTCGATGATCGTCGTTTGATAATAAGTTAGACTGGATGTACCTAGATATTAAAATCTATGACACTGCTAGACTTCTCACTAGCTAGACCGTTCCGTCACCGACCAACACCGTCGCGTGTCATGCACGGAGCGTGTCAGCACCGGCAAAATACGCTCTCGCTCTCCATCTAACGGTACGACAGAACGCTATAAATCCGTTCAGTGGGCAAACCGGAGCGTATCGTGTTACTTTTTGTATCTGATGCGCTCCTAGCACGGTCATGGTATGGTACGATGTAGTGGGCGCAGACCTTTAACAGGAATTCTGGTTAGTTTGTTACTGTTTTTCTATTCTGGTGATCTGGTGTATTTTTATTATGTCATTCTTCGTGCAACCTCTCAATGTTAACAAAATGGTCGTTATAACAACTTACCACCACCGATTTTCTTCATCTCATCAGTTTTGAAGTACAGCTTGTAGGCCAGCCTGGATGCTTCACCCAGCCTCGGCAGGATTGGTTTAGCCCATTCAGGGATGTCTAAACCTAGACCAACCTGCAAAAGACAGCTCACTTGAGTTGCTTCTTTTAATTATGAAGTGTTATTTTATACTTGTAACATCTTAATAAGAAGCCAAAAGTCACGCATGAGTTGGATTTGAACCCACAACCCAGGGCCACTGCTCAAAGATTACCACCCGTATTTTCGTGCATTCCATCGACCCGTACAAAATAGTTGGTCTGTTTTGAAGTTATGGCGTGACTCAACGACCTTTTCTTTTGGCATCCATCACAGTATCAGTTACACTATCAAAATCTCCTTAAACAAACACAATAGGTTTCAAGGCGTCGTCGCTCCGAAAAACCGGGTTCTATTCCAGTTCGTGTCAATTATGGAATCATAATTTCTGTATTGTCTCGAGTTTGAGTGTCGTGATACCATAGTCGTTTTCTATTTCCATAACACAAGTGCATTAGCTACTCACATTGGTATCAGAGCAATGTTTGTGATTGAATTAGTGTAAATTATTTACTTCTTATTTGTCTCTAAATATTTCCATCGAACTCACCTGACTTCTTATCAAATCAAAGAGTGTCTGGAACAGCAGGGGGTCTTCTGTGAAGTTCCTCCCAGTGTTAGCCTTGATCTTAGGAATGAGGTCATCAAATTGCCTGAACTCTTCGAGAACTGCTTGCTTCTTGGCTGTCTTCATGAGTGCAGTGAAGGGAGGGCAGTTGGAGTAGTACCGGAGCTGCAAAGAAGGTAATATGGCTTGTTAGGAAATTGCTTGTAATCTTTTTTATCTGCCTATTTATTGATATAAAGAGAGTCGTGTTAGTTATGTCGTAGCCATCTGGTTAAATCAGCTAATTAAACGATGGCATCCAATTGAATAGCTAAACATCAACTAGCCAAGTGATTGAATGCAACGTTTAGCCAGATGGCTGAATGTCAGCTTAACTGTCAAAACAAGATTGCACTCCACACCTTAATCTAAGTGGCGCTTTTGCAATGTCTTACGACGCATATAAATATAAATATGCGCCAGACAACACCCCAATTGTCTGGTTTCGTGGTAAGGAATTTCTTCCTTGTGTTATGAAGTACCAGACTACGATTATGACGCGGGCGTCTCCCATAAATACTAACAACATCAATGACTTAGGTACAAATGTTCATGCTCATCATCACACCAACATTTGCTCCTTGCGGGATACGAACCTGCGACGGCCGGCGTAACCAATATACCAAACGCGTGGTCTATATAAATAATTATAGTAGACGGTCGGGACTCTGGCGCCTTACCTAATTCAACGAAAATTTCTTGCACACACACAAAGCTCTAACAAAATACGATACGAGGTGCGATCGATTTGGGCTCCTGAAGTGGATAGGCGCCAGCGTCCTCGACCTCTATCGTTTTAAAATGATAACTTATAGGTGTCTTGTATCCTAATCAATATAATACATATACAAAAAAACCGGTTAAGTGCGTGTCGGACCCGCGCACTGAGGGTTCCGTGCCACCCTTAACTGAATTCAGGGTCCACTTACTTTCACTTAACGAAAACATCACAATATATTGCGACGGCAAAAATAACTTTGTTTTTCATAGTGTTTGTATGAAAGACAAAGTTATATTTGCGGTTGATAAAAATGTGCAATATCTCAAAAACTACTGGTTCGATCTCCTTCAAACCAATTTTCGTTGCAAGTTTTTGTTAAGATCTACATTATATATTTTTTCCAAAATTTTCACTTTTTTAGTTCAAAAGTTAGATGGGGGGGACGCCCATTTTACCACTTTGGAAGCGTCTGTATCTCAAACCTTACACTTTTAGAAAAAATGGTTTTAGAAACCTCAATATCATTTTAAAAGACCTATCCATAAACACCCCACACGCATAGGTTTGAGTAAAAAAAAATTTTTAGGTTTTAGTTTCATGTATGGGAGCCCCCCCTTAAATATTATTTTTTCTTACTTTTTGTATCTGAATCGGAAAGCGGTGAACAAAATACACCTACCTACCAAGTTTCAGCTATGTGACGCTTATGGTTTCAGAATAAAGTGGCTGTGACATACGGACGGACAGACAGACAGACAGACAGACAGACAGACAGACAGACAGACAGACAGACAGACTTGATGAAACTATAAGGGTTCCGTTTTTTGCCATTCGGCTACGGAACCCTAAAAAAACACCACATTTAGGGCGCTTTCACATTAAGGCGACTTTAGCAGCGCGGCAGCAACGCGACTTACGCGCGGCAGTCGCGCTGACGATAATGTTCATACTATACACGGCAGCGCCGCAACAGCGCATAAGTCACGCGGGTCTGTCCCAGAATACCTACCCATTGCAGATGTAATACTATCCCCGATTAGCTCTGTAAATGGGTAATGGGTGCAGTGGGAACGACCCAGTCGCGCCACAGACGCGCTGCTAATGTGAAGGCATCCGCTGCTGCCGCGCTGTGAAGTTCTAATGTGAAGGAGCACTAAAAGTCTGCGTGATATAACACATGTATATCATAACTGATAGTGCTAATATATTTTTAGGGTTCCGTAGCCGAAAGGCAAAAACGGAACCCTTATAGTTTCGTCAAGTCTGTCTGTCTGTCTGTCTGTCTGTCTGTCTGTCTGTCTGTCCGTCCGTATGTCACAGCCACTTTATTCTGAAACTATTAGCATCATACCGCTAAAACTTGGTAGGTAGGTGTATCCTGTTTACCGCTTTCCGATTCAGGTACAAAAAATAAAAAAAAACGGTATCAAAGGGGGGGCTCCCATACATGAAACTAAAACCAAAAAAAAATTTTTTACTCAAACGTATACGTGTTGGGTATCTATGGATAGGTCTTTCAAAATGACATTGAGGTTTCTAAAACAATTTTTTCTAAAAGTCTAACATTTGAGAGATGGACGCTTCCAAAGTGGTAAAATGGGCGTCCCCCCCATCTAACTTTTGAACTAAGGAGGTGAAAATTTTGAAAAAAATATATGATGTAGATCTTAACAAAAACTTTCAACGAAAATTAGTTTAAGCGAAATCGAACTAGTAGTTTTTGAGATATAGCACATTTTTATTAACTTTGTCTTTCAAAGTTATTATTGCGGTCAATATAATATTGTGGTATTTTGGCTAAGTTGAAGTAAGAAAGAATTCCTAACTAAGTTAAAGTTGGCACGGAACCCTCAGTGCGCGAGTCCGACTCGCACTTGGCCGGTTTTTTAACACGTAATCATTGTTTATGAAACGCAAATACATTATTTTATAGTTTAAATAATTGCGTAAGAGCATATAATCAAATTAATCAATGTATTTTGACCGGTCATCGATGTAATGTTTATGTTAATTTATCATTTTATAGCCATTTTAAACGATAATTAGAAGATTTATTTATATTATATACCACGTGGTGGATGGAAGGGGAATAATTTGCGGTGATTTATTATTACTGCAGAGTTAAAACGTTGTTATGGTTAATTAATAGAGCTATACAGGGTGTGTCAATTTATTGGATTCATGTATTATTATTTACTCTATGAATAATTGGACAAAGTAATAACTGACACTGTTTCAAATAATAAGTTCAATAGTACGTAGATGGTACAGAAGTTGTAGATATATTACAATTATACGTAGTAGTATGTTTTTGTCTGTAAAATTATGATCGTTTGTTTTAGGGGAAAAATCCATGTAAGTAGACTGATTTGGGTAAGTGTTATTAAGCCATAGCTTTGGAGATTTTGTAAAAATCCGCAGAATAAAACATGATCACTATTAAATTTTATATTTTCAGAGACTAATATGTACATTTTTATCATTTAGGCTTCAGTATAGTCGACGAGTTATAAACTGAGTCGTGTCAGTGTCATGTTTATATCGATTGCACTTACCGGCAATGCGCTGCGCTGCAAATCCCTATCTCTATTGACTTGTCATTACCTGACGACTCAGATAGTAACGCGCCGTCTTTAGTAATAAAATACTTACATAGTCTTCAGTAAGGGGCACAGCCGTATAAGGCACCGGTTGCCAAACTTTGCCCACTCCTTCGTCCCATTGCTGTTCTGATTCTGGGGGGTAGAGAGCTGACATGGCCACCTGGAAAACACAAAAAAAAATGTGACAATTATCGCATTTATTACTAGGCCTCACACATCGCACTTTCGACTAAAATTAAAACTTTACTAAACTAGTAAACTATTAACTAAACTATAATTAGCCTCACTTTGTGATATGGCGACTAGGAAATACGGAAAAAGGTATTTCTGATTGTTACACTAATTCTAATAGAAATAATTAATGGTTGTGGATGCACTCACAACCCAGGCGCGGAAGTCTCGACATAGTTCCCTGTAAAACCACCAGGTGGCGCTCGAAAAATGCTAAGACAAAATTGGTATTTTCGTGTATTTATTGATTGAGAAGAATGTTTGAATCATGCTTAAAAAATTACAAAGATTTTTTTAAGATTTATTTACCTATGTAAGTTAGAAGGATATTCGATGGAGCAGAAAATCAGAAAATTGAAATTGTCTACGCGAAATGTCAAACATGTTGCTTCAGACGTCCAGCACAGGACAGAATGTCCTGGCGTTATCGAACAAGGAGGGTCGACCCCAAGTAAAGGGAGCAGGCAAAGAAGAAGAAGAAGACACTCATTCTAATAGAAAACATTGCCTCTCTGCCAAAGATAAGATCCTTAAAGTAATCTTTGGTCTAAAATATTTTTTTTACGATCTGAGTCTTTATTTATAGATAAGGTTTATCCGTTACAAGCCATGCAAATAACACCCTATTTAACCTTTATGGAACTTACAACTGAGCTTTAAACAGCTGCGATTTTCTCATCGCAGCTAAAAAAAAGTAGAGTGCTAAAAAAAGTAGCTAAAAATGTCTTTGTTACTTGAAATAACAGGTGCCTCATCTCTCCTTGTTTTCACAAAGAGGTGCAAAAGTGAAAATGAACAAACTCGTACAATCATAAAACTGAAGTATCTATGCAGACACTTAGACAGAGAATTTGCCAAGAAAATCAGGGGACTTTCTACACTGCTATGATTTTAGTTAAGATACTCTCGTTTCTTTGAATTTTCTTGTTTCTTTTCATATAATTTTAAATTAAGAAGTTATATAGAAACAACAGATTGTAAATAATACAAAATCAAATCAAATTACTTTCAGTAGGACGTCCACCGACAAGATAACCTTTTTTAGACGGCTTTTTCGAAAGATCGCATGATCACACTGGATGCAGACCGCTTGTGATCGGTCTATGTGGATAACCGTGGGGGAGGCCTCTGTTCAGCGACATCTTTTGGCTGATAATGAAGATGACTTTCAGCTGTGACGAAAACAATCATATTGTTGAGTACATGAATCAGTTTTAGACCTAAGTCAACGCAATCTAAAGTTGCGATTTCACAGAATCATCATCAGCTAAATGACGTCCATTGCTGAACAAAGGCCTTCCCCAATATTTTCCACGGCGACAGGTTGCAAGGATTCTACATCTAGTGCCAGTGTGATCCTGCGATCTTTACAAGGTCGTCGGTCCATCTTGGCGGTGGACGTCCAAGACTAGACGTAGAAGAATCAAGACTACGGAAATAGCCCTGCGAATCAGTAAGCTCAAGTGGCAATGGGCAGGACATGGTGATTTTACTTGGAAGTAGGTGAACCTTTTCTCGTTGCACTAGTCCAACTTGCACTTGGCAGATTTTTTCTTACAGTTTTATGCTATCATTATTTTCATGACCTAGTAATACATCCCGGATAGGGCCGAATTTTTTTATAGGTTTTTTGTTTTTAAAATAATCGGAAACAGCTCGGAGTCAGGAAGTTGGTGGTGATGACACCCCTGTGCCTTAGAAAGCACGTTAAGCCGTTGGTCCTCCGCCTGACCTCTCATCGGTCATGTCGGACTGCCGGTTCACCGAATTAATGAGAGTGAAGGAATAGGAGTGCACTTGTGCATTGCGCACACATCTGGGCACTATAATATCTCCTGCGTACCTGGCCTATCTCTCTTGAGACGGGCCACCATCACCTAAAATCGGTGGGAAAATATGTGACTGATGTGACATGTCATTTTTTTCTAATAGTCCAATCAACGAGGAGATTCGTTGTATGGAGACATCCGAATAATTCTCCCGTCGTTGAAACTTGGCACATAGTGAAAATAAGTAATACAGATTATAGATATGCAATAATACAATGATTTTTTTTACGAGAAGTTAGGTATTTATACCTAAACATGGAAATCGCTTATAACTCTCTGTGAAAAAATTCTCAGTCTGAAATTGTTCGTGTATACGTGTGTATGTATAAGTTAGAATAGGTAAGAATAAGAATCCAATATTTTTTCGATTTCCGAGATACTCAAAATTTAACTTTTTGCATTTTGCTCTATAACTTCTACCGAAAAAAATCTCTGCCCATTTTTGTTTTTAATATGGTTTTATTTACGTATATAAGTAGCTTTAATAAGTTATCCAAAACATTTTTCTTTACAATATTACAATTCTTATTATTACTTAATTATGGCTCGTGAATAATTGCTCAGGCAAATTTAATGCGTTTCTTAGTTAGGGGTCGCTCTATTGCAGTAGACTTTTCAATAATCCAATGAAAATTCCACTAAATAACAAGTTTTTAAAATATCAATAATGGATAATATTGAATATTACCGCCACTTATAACCGACCGGGCGCGCGGCAGTGCGGAGTGGTGCTCATTAACAAAATATTGTGTTTTTGCAGTGATTATTTGCCAGTCGAATTCAGTCCTTATATGTTACGAAGTAAGGCTTATTTTGGCGGACGACTGACAGCGGAGTCTGGGAACGCGGCGTGTGTTTATTGCGATTTCTGTCGGGCGAAAGTAGTTCTTATTTCCATAGGCGGAAGGCTTGTAGTCGGCTGTGATGGATGATTGAGGATTCTAGAATGCCGTCTATTGTATTTCGGCGCCCGCGCACTCCATAGCTATCGTATAGCTATAGTATACTATTATTCAATTATTGTGACGGTATTTTGCGCGCGGTCCTTAAAAGTCATTCTGTACAAACACGTTTCAGTTTTCGTTCATCTCAGTTACCTTCTTGGCCAATCAGAGGACAACGACTCAACGCAATATAATAATTAATTACGTGAAGAATTTAACGAGAAATGAAATGAAAACATCGACCAAGAAATAAGTAAACGACGGTGGCAAAGCAAAAGGCTTAAGCGACACTTTTACAGATATTTGGTCTTAACTTAGTTGTAATCAGCAAGTTTTTCTGCGTCGTTTGAGCTGGGTTTGGCGTAAATCCGGATTGGTGTAAAATATGTTTATAGAATTTATCGGAGATTATTGAATGAATGAATGACTTTCTTCATATCGGACAATAGCACCCCTAATAATAAACAATTAAAATAACACATAATAAATATCAACTAAAAATTACATTTGATAAAATAAAATTAAAGCACGATTTTTTTATTTCCATTAAAATCTAGGTAGAACATATATTACCAATCTGATTAATGAAAAATATGACTGCCCCATTTTACCTATAGATTCAATGGAAATCAAAATACTGTTGGTTCCTCCCCCGCAGTCTGCATAAGCATGAAGCCTTTGTACTTTAGGCACTGCAGTAACAGCATTCTAAAGGCATTATTGAATGGCACTTTAAGTGTCTTTAGCGCCTTTTGCGTAAAGCTGACCCAGAGGGAGCCCGAGTAGAATGACTGGCAGTATGCTTTAAGGACAGTTAAATTAACTTCATTACTACATCAAGCAAATCTCCGGGCCAGCATATTACTCCGGAATGCCAAGGCGTATTTAAAAAGAAAAAATAGAATAAGGGACACCAAAAGTCTACTAATTAATAATATATATTGTTGGTTTTCTAATTTTGTTGTTATATTTATAATAACATTTATTTTATATCTGGTTCAAGTGATTAAACTAGACTGGTTGCACCCGCGATAATTTGATGTTGCACCCGCAATCAATTTTAAAAACGAATAAATCATTGTTTATGTTTCTTTTGTTTACAGTTCTATTTTATTTACTTTGTTACTTAAACACCTCACAAAATATTAAACCAAAACAAACTAAATGTAACGCAATGAACTGATTTTTGCGTTTTTTGTCTATAATCTGACAAAGGTTGGGTCATATTTGTTGCACCTGCGATAGCAGTTTGAATTTCCCTCCTGGCTATTGAAATTATATTTTAAATTCTTTGTTAACTAATATAAAGAGAACATAATAACATTTAGTCTTTCATAGACTAATTTCGCGGGTGCAACAAATGTGACCCAACCTTTGCCAGATTCAAGACAAAACGCAAAAATCAGTTCATATTGTTACGTTTAATTTGTTTTGCTTTAATATTTTGTGAGGTGTAAGGAAGTAACAAAGTAAATAATATGGGAATTGTAAACTAAACAAACATAAACAATGGTTTATTCGTTTTTAATTGATTGCTGGTGCAACCAGTCTAGTTTAATCACTTGAAAATAGATATAAAATAAATTTAATTATAAATACAACAACAAAATTAGGAAACCAACAATATTTATTATTCATTAGTAGACTTTTGTTGTCGCTAATTCTGATTTTTTTAAATACGCCTTGGCATTCCGGAGTAATATGCTAGCCTGGAGGTTTGCTCGATGTAGAAATGAAGTTAAGTTAACTCTCCTTAAAGCATACTGCCTGTTCTTACTTGCAGATTAAATAATTTGGTATTAGAAATAGATAGGTACTGATTATTATTTTTTATTTATTTATTTATTTTCCAAACTTATATCTTGTACTTATATCTTAGTCACTTTATTTAGAAACAATGTGAACAGATAACTTATCGGAAATCTTGAATCAATCTGACTATGGATGTTTTTCTGTCATTTCTTCTTCTCTAAAATAATTTCAAATCTGTTCTTAATGTCAAAAACACATACGGAGGTCTTAACCTCAAACAATGCCAGTCGTTCTACTCGGGCTCCCTCTGGGTGAGCTATACGCAAAAGGCACTTAAAGTGCCATTCAATAATGCTAAAGTACAAAGGCTTCTTGCTTATGCAGATTGCGGGGGAGGAACCAACAGTATTTTGATTTCCGTTGAATCTATAGGTAATGGGGCAGTCATATTTTTCATTAATCAGATCGTTAATATACAGGGTGTCCCAAAAACGAAGATTAATCCTGTAACTGCAAAAAGGTCACGCTATGGCCTATTATATGCCAAAAAAATTTTCAAAAAAATCTCACCATTTTCGAGATACCCTCACTTTTAATATTTTTTTGAAAATTTCGTCTTTGCTCATTAAATATCATGCCAATTCCTAAAATGACAACTTTTTTAAGACCTGTCACATTTTTTAAGCTCACAAATGATTGAGACATGTAAATCAATGGCCTTTTTGACAATAATATTTTAGGGTACCCCCAAAAAATAAATTGTTTTGCAATATTTATGTAAAATCTAATTCAAACATAAGACTTTCATAGCCTGTGGTGTAAAATAAAACCGGCCAAGTGCGAGTCGGACTTGCGCACTAAGGGTTCCGTACCAACTATAACTGAATTAGGGATTCTTACTTCCACTTAGCCAAAATACTACAATATTTTGTTGACTGCAAACATAACTTTGTTTTTCATAATGTTTGTATGAAAGACAAAGTTATATTTGCGGTTAATAAAAATGTGCTATATCTCAAAAACTACTAGTTCGATTCGCTCAAACCAATTTTCACATCTACATCATATATTTTTTCCATAATTTTCACTACCTTGATAAAACTGTATCATAATAGAGTCCGAAAACACGACCTTTGTGCATTAGTGCATTAGAATTAGTAATAGTAATAGTCCCCCTAGCCGATTTCGACAACGGTGGCCAGTCACAACGACTAACCGACTGCGCGGGACATATTATAGTGCACAAGTGTGTGCGCAAACACAGGTGCACTCTCTATTCCTTTCACTCTCATAGCCCGATGGGACAGCAATCTTACACGACCGGAGAGAGATCAGGCGCAGGACCAACGGCTTAACACGGGGGTGAAACACCGCCAAATTCCAAACTCCAGGGTACCCTGAGAAATTCTAAACAGAAAAACCCAGGTATTTTTTGGCCCGACTCGGGAATCAAACCCGGGACCTCTGGCGCGGCCGTCGCTTTTAAATGCGACCCTCTCACCGCCGCGCCACCGAGGCAAAATTAAATTTATGGAATTAGTAGTACCTTTGTGACCAAAGAAGAGATGGATGGACTGTGTTATAAATGATATGAGTGTGAAAGGAGTGGATGATTCAGTGACGAGTGATAGAATAGTGTGGAAGAGCAAACCATACTGCGCCGACCCCAGATAACTGGGAACAGGGCAAGAGAATGATGATGATGATGTGCATTAGAATTGCCATAAAAATATTTTAAAAAGTAATTGCTAAATAATAGTTACCATTTCAAAATTGGCATTAACTAAACAATGGCATAGAATGTTTTTTAATACTCAGGATCATATTTATATTCTTCAAGATGAAATAAGAAATAAACCAATTGAGCTACCGTGCTGTCGGTCCGACCGCGCGAAATTTTTGGTCTCTTAGTATACGTCATTAGCGCCATCTACCCGTCTGTTTATGCAACAGCGTGCCAAGTAGTTATTCTTTACAGAATAAATTCAACTTGGAAATGATGACGCTTCGCTTTACAATGGTTTAGAATGTTTTTAAACAAAAACAGTGTCATATTTATATTCTTAAAGATGAAATAAGAAACCGAAAATTGCGCACGGGCGGGATTTGAACCAGCATCTTTCTGGCTTACCGGGCCAACTGCTCTTCCAATTGAGCTACCGTGCTATCGGTCCGACCACGCGAAATTCTTGGTCTCTTAGTATACGTCATTAGCGCCATCTACCTGTCTGTTTATGCAACAGCCCATGCGCAATTTTTGGTTTCTTATTTCATCTTTAAGAATTAGCTAAACAAATTATTAGATTTAGATTTATTTATTTGCATAAGAACACAGTATAAAAGGTGTTACATAGGTTAAAGTGAGCATATACAAGTCTTGCCAAATTATTAAGTAACTGGCACTTTCCCCTTGGTATATTTTTTACACCACAGGCTATAAAAGTCTCATGTTTGAATAAAATTTTACATTATTTTACATTTTCTGGGGTACCCTAAAATATTATTGTCAAAAAGGCCATTGATTTACATGTCTAAATCATTTGTGAGCTTAAAAAATGTAACAGGTCATAAAAAAGTTGTCATTTTAGGAATTGGCATGATATTTAATCAGCGAAGACGAAATGAAACGATAAGAAACGAGACGAAATTTTTTTTGGCATATTATAGGCCATAACGTGACCTTTTTTCAGTTACAGGATTATCCTTCGCTTTTGGGACACTCTGTATTTTCTACGTAGATTTTAATAGAAATAAAAAAATTGTGCTTTAATTTTATTTTATCAAATGTAATTTTTAATTGATATTAATTAATTTGTAATTTTAATTGTTTATTATTAGGGATGCTATTGTCCGATATAAAGAAAGTCATTCATTCATTCAATATTCGCCGATAAATTCTATAAACATATTTTACACCAATCCGGATTTACACCAAACCCGGCTCAAACGACGCAGAAAAACTTGCTAATTACAACTAAATTAAGACCAAATATCTGTAAAAGTGTCGCTTAAGCCTTTTGCTTTTCCACCGTCGTTTATTTCTTTCTTGGTCCATCATTCATTTCATTTCTCGTTAAATTCTTCACGTAATTATTATATTGCGTTGAGTCGTTGTCATCTGATTGGTCAAGAAGGTAACTGAGATGAACATAAAAAAGAAAAGTCATAAAAGTCGTTTATTTTTGCATATAGACCCACTGGGGGCACTTATACACGTCCCAACATAGACCCTATCACAGCTTCGGGACAATTGTGGGCTAGTGCTGAGATGAAGCTGCGCAAGAAACTCAGTCACTTTTGTCAATGCCTCTTTTCAAAAGTTTTACAATGTTTGTGGTGATCATGCAAGTCCATTCATTATTATCTTTTAAATAATCATCTACTTTATAATACCCTTTCGTCATTAGGGTTTCTTTAATAACAGTTTTAAGTTTAGTAATCGGTAAGTCAACAATGTATTCTGGTAGTTTATTGAAAAATTTTATACATTTCCCCATGAAAGAATTACCAACCTTTCGAAGCCTGAATTGTAGAATAGCAAGCTTAGAACGAAAACTGAAACGCCTTTGTACAGAATGACTTTTAAGGACCGCGCGCAAAATACCGTCACAATAATTGAATAATAGTATACTATAGCTATACGATAGCTATGGAGTGCGCGGGCGCCGAAATACAATAGACGGCATTCTAGAATCCTCAATCATCCATCACAGCCGACTACAAGCCTTCCGCCTATAGAAATAAGAACTACTTTCGCCCGACAGAAATCGCAATAAACACACGCCGCGTTCCCAGACTCCGCTGTCAGTCGTCCGCCAAAATAAGCCTTACGTCTTAACGTATAAGGACTGAATTCGACTGGCAAATAATCACTGCAAAAACACAATATTTTGTTAATGAGCACCACTCCGCACTGCCGCGCGCCCGGTCGGTTATAAGTGGCGGTAATATTCAATATTATCCATTATTGATATTTTAAAAACTTGTTATTTAGTGGAATTTTCATTGGATTATTAAAAAGTCTACTGCAATAGAGCGACCCCTAACTAAGAAACGCATTAAATTTGCCTGAGCAATTATTCACGAGCCATAATTAAGTAATAATAAGAATTGTAATATTGTAAAGAAAAATGTTTTGGATAACTTATTAAAGCTACTTATATACGTAAATAAAACCATATTAAAAAACAAAAATGAATTTTTTCGGTAGAAGTTATAGAGCAAAACGCAAAAAGTTAAATTTTGAGTATCTCGGAAATCGAAAAAATATTGGATTCTTATTCTTACCTATTCTAACTTATACATACACACGTATACACGAACAATTTCAGACTGAGAATTTTTTCACAGAGAGTTATAAACGATTTCCATGTTTAGGTATAAATACCCAACTTCTCGTAAAAAAAATCATTGGATTATTGTATATCTATAATCTGTATTACTTATTTTCACTATGTGCCAAGTTTCAACGACGGGGGAATTATTCGGGTGATAAAAGCTTCGTTGATTGGACTATAATACTTGGTAATAGTTTTGTATTTAGGTTACATCCACAGTTTGATGGATAAGACTGCTTACACTAACACCCTGTATACATGCTCATAAAATAACTATATTATATACATACCTGAATAGTCATCTTCGTCCGTTCCTTATCAGTACTCCTGATGGCTATCTCATCCTGAAGATACAGGTTGGAGATGATATCTTGACCCTGGGATCCGTATCTCTGGCGAAGAAACTTGCCTATTTGGTATGCCCGTCTTTTTCCAACCTGAGAACAGATATGAAATAATGTTAGACGGATTAGAATGAGGAATTTGAACCTTAAGTTTTCAGTACCCCAATCACGAACATTCGGCGTATTCGTCACGTAATACAGTTTACGTCAGTCGGCAGCACGAAGCACTCCCGTGTCGTGTAGTAAGCTCGAAAGCATTACCGCAGATGACGTGATACTAACGTAAATATGGCTCGTCCAGTTACAAGAAGCAAGTTAGCAAGTTAGTTAGAAACAAGTTAAGCAGTAATCAATATTCTAAATGATTTTGTTATCATGTTAATTTAATATCACGAAAAATAAATGTTTTGCTATTTTCTATCAAAATAAATCGAACCAGCAGATTGTATTGCAAAGAAATGTGTCCAGTCATAAAACTTGAGATTGTAATTTACTACAACGAGTTAGCGATTTTGATATACATTGATTAGTGATCATAACTTCGGATTTCTACGAGTACTTCTGTGAATGAAAGTATTTTGGAGCACTATCACACCCCGGACACTCGGAAGAAACTTTTCATTTTGGCCATACATTGACAGACGGCGTGTTGCACAGACGCTGCGTTTGTGTGCGTGCTATAAGGGTTGACAAAGTCTGTTACACCGGTCATAGCTATTTTCACTTAAATAAACAGATACCTAAACAACGTAAGTGTTTTTTACTTTTACGAAATTAAAAGATAGTTTCTACCTTAGCAACACTTGATTTCACTGATCACATAAATATTACAATAATAATTTCCTAACTACACTAAACAAAAGTAAGAATTCAACGAATAATATTCTAAAATGAAATAAGATACTGTTTTAGAATCATTTTCCTTTACCTTTAACGAATCCCTACCTAATTTAACATTACACAGATGTAAAACCACGATGTACTTATTATGTATTTTAATGTAGGTGCTAAATAATTATTCTATTTTAAGTTATTTCCCCATCCTGCATAATTATGGTTTTGCAGAGGAAAATATGTTTTTTTCCAGTTTATTTTTTTCTACGGACATAATAGAGTTTTAAACAGTTACCACACTGAATAAGTTTAAATATAAAAACTTTTGGGTATTTCTTTACTTACTTGTGTAAGAGTTTTGCAAATAACCAACATCATATTTTTTTAGAAATAGTTTAAGGGCCTGTTTCACCATCGACAAGCACTAATCAACGAATAATTTAAATATGGAACGTCATTTTGTATGGTATGAGTGAGTAGTGTTAATAGGAGCCTAATGTTTAAATCAAATCAAATCAAATCAATCATTTATTTGCCAGTATACACAAAAATATGCAATTAAGTATAGATTGTAGAGCTATGAGAACCATGGTTTTATTGTATTGATTGAATTTCAATCCAACTCAAATATTTTTTTTAGTAATTCTCTGAAGCAAACTTACTGCACATTTCTATTTTTGTACCACAATGTTTGCATAAGAAGCAAAGGTAAGTTTCCTCATTTAGCTAAAATATGGCTCAAAACTTGGTTAGGTTAGTTTCACCTGACGGTATAGTGAAACGCAAAGTTTACTTTAATAATAACAATTACTTAACCGTACTCTACTTTACTACTAACTACACACCTTTTAAGGGCAAGTCTTAAATTAAATAAAAGGAAGATATATTTTTTAAAGAAATTATTAAGATTGTAGTATTAGTACTGAACTGCGATCGCTAGGAAAAGGATACTGAAAACTAACAAAGGCCAGATATTATTTTTATTTTAAAGATTTTTCTGCGCTCGCTTTTATACTATAGCTGTGAAAATTTACATCGCTCACTTCGCTCGCGGTAAAACTGATTTTTTGATGGTTGACGACTTCAGTCCATTATTATTAAATAAAAATATCAACTCGTGATCTTGAATAATTTTCTGAAAAGAAAACATTTCACTCGCGGTTCAACTATTTTATTTACTTGTTGAATCAAATTGTCCAAACCCCCCCTATGTTATGTATGGTCTAGGTCTCTGGCGCCTAACCACTATCCAAATGAAAATAGATTGAACAAGACACAAAATATGACGTCACTTCAAACAAAAGGCGACGAGAGGTGCAAGCGATTTTGGCTCTTAAGGTGGTTAGGGGGCGGTGACCTCTATAATTTTTAAAAGCTTGCTACTCACATTAGTAAGTCCTTCCAGGCCTTCTATAGCAGTCAAGTTTTTTAGCTTCTCCTGCTCATTTGATAAGGAAAGTTCATCGGCATCAGGCGTCCTTTCTCCATGTCTGTTTATCTGTAACAAAACAAAAAATATGTTAATTATTGATCTTACCTATTCACAAGTGCACATTGGCCTGTTTATAAGTATTTTGATAATTTTGCTACAGCGGCCAAATGATTAGTTGTACCTATTCTGTTATATTTTTAGCAGCGTCTTGTCACATGATATACTCATGAAGTATTTAAATAACAGTTATTTAGTCTTGAAAAACGTCTTTGCATTTTCGTAATATGGTTTATTCACCATCACCATTTGTCAATGACATGCCAAGCCAACTTAGTTAAATAAAGTATGATAAAAAATATTTATCGGTGATGGATACTTTTCTCTGTTAAACCAAGATTCGTAATTTGAAAACAAGTTGGTCGGTATTCGATTTCATTTTCAATTTAGTCTTGAACACTGTAAAGATATTTTCTGATCAAAATGAGCAAGAAAACTGCAGCTACCCACACCACCTCTACAACTAGTGCTCTGATAAATGTAGCATTAGATTCTAGAGTATATTAAAAGCAAATATTTAAAAAATACTAGTTTCAGTTTTGTACGAAAACTGAACAATAACTGACTAAAACACGAAGCAGGTTTAATCAAGCGAATACATTAAAAACTTTGTTAAATACGTAGTGCTAAGTTTGCCAAACAAACAAACATTAAACTACTAACAGATCCGCTTCCTTCATTTAATTCTATTCATAGGGAGTCTCAACAAACAATATGCTTTTAATCTTAGCTGCTTAATCCAGCTTATCACAATTTTCACGCTTCAAACAATAGCATTTTAGGGTCATTATAACAATGACCCCAATATACTGATTGTAAATACGACAGCTTTGTTTTGTATGACATTTGCATGAGTTTACTTATTGCGTTTAGGGATGACGCATGTTTCAACCGGACTTTAGAAGGCCTTTCATCTTCCAGTTGAGAATAGATAATGTTAATAAATTATACTAGATATTTATAGGAAATATTTTTAATGTGAAACGTGTGTCATTTTAGTTAGGGGCAACATGTACTGAAATGCTTTTAGCATGAGACTTTAGTGTTATTTAAAGAAAACCCAAAGCAATAAGGCAAGAATTCGATTCACCCTAGCAATGCCTAAAATGAGGAAATACAATGAATTAATGAAATTATTCCAGAAAATTGATTCCATGATAAACTATTGAAAATAAGAAATAACAATTTACATTTGAAAAAAACATACAAAAATAATGTTAGTTAATTATTTTTACACTAATATTTAACATATTTTTGGGAACTGAATGATAAAATACAGTTGGTGAGTAAGTAGCACTAGTTTTTGAAATTTCGTTTTTACATGGGGATGTACCCAAAGCCAAAACCTTCTGTCATGAATTCTGAAAATTGAGAAACTGAACTACAGAGGTATGCAAGCAGAGGTTGATATATACTTTTAAATTTCAACTTTTTAAAGTAAATATGGCAACCCTTAGTCCTGAATAGTTGACAATGGGGACGCGTTTATGTAACCGTAACGCTAGTATACTGATGAATGCATAATTCATTGGAAAGGACGCGATGACGACTTTACACAAACGTAATTAGCAACTTTACAGATTACCTGATAATATTATGAAGAAGTATAAAACACAATTTAATAAGTGCAGTAGTGTTAAACATATTTAAGGGTATTTTAGTTTTTTTCTGTTATAAGATCGTGAATTTATAGCATAAGCACTTACTTAGTCTTCCATATTCCTACATTTTATCAGTTTCAGGTTTTATATGTTAATATTAACACTTTAAAACATCTTGTAGTCTTTGTGACTCTATCTTCAATTTAAACGTTAATTTATATTCATCGTTTTAATCCTTTATATATTTTTACCATGCTGCCATAACAATGTGTTACGTTATATTACTTAACTTGGTAAGAATACTTAAAATGTATACAATTAACTCGTCAAGTATGTGTGAACAGACAGACACAATAGAAATTCCATTATTATGCGACTCCCGGCAGTCGTTTCATACCTGACTGATTAAATTAGCACTATTTCCCTTAATTGAGACAAAGAACTTGAACTAATCACAGTTCATGATATTGACATCTGCTAAATGAAAACATTAGTACTTAATCATGCATTCACTTGACCCTAATCTGTTTACTACATATGGTAAGGAAATAGATAAGATACGAAATTGCGATTCAAGAGGATATCAATCTGATACTCATGTGTAACTATTAGCAATCTGTACCCCAATCACAAACATTTGACGTATTGGTCACGTAATCGTAGCGAGTTTACATCAGTCGGCAGCACGAAGCACTCCCGTGTCGTGTAGTAAGCTCGAAAGCATTACATTACCGCAGATGACGTCATACTAACGTAAATATGGCACGTTCAGAAAAAGTTTTTAACGATCTATTTAATTAAAATTATTAAAATATATACTGTTATTCGAGTGTCAAATTTTTGGTTTGTTTTACGTCCAATAGAGGCGCTTTCAAAGTTTCATACAAATGATTACGTGACTATACGAATACTTTGACGCAATTATTCGTGATTGAGGTACAGTAAGTTGTTAGCTCAAAATATGTGTCGCAAATACGACGACAAGATTACGACGTATACAATTAAATTGGCCTTTCGATTATGAAACCATTTGACAAATGAGTTGATGCCAATTGGCGTCAATTCATGTTCTTTGTATAGTACTTACAACAAAAGCCAAGACTAGCTCTTGGTCTTCAAGTATCTCGTTTCCAATCGGGTTTCCACACGATACACTGATGGCAGCCACCAAGCAAACGACACTAAAATACTGGAACATGGTACTGAAACAAAATAAAAAGTAAATTACTCATCATTTACCATCACGCAGAAAAATGACATAACTGCGAACTTTGCATTTATAATTATGATACTGAATAAACATGTTTTCTTTCTTTCTTTCAACTCAAAGGATGATAATGATGTCATCATTACTATATGGTTTTAATTGCGAAAACCTCACACATTGAAATTACCTACTTGTCATTTGGAAAACTACTTATTTAATGCATAAGTCCTAAAGGTCTGGGCACACTACACCGTACCATACCATTGCCGTGCTAGAAAGGAGCGTAACAGACACAATACCACTGAACGGATTGACAGCGTTCTGTCTCACCGTTGTATACCGCGAGAGTGTATTTTGCTGGTGCTGACACACTTCGTGCATGACACGCGACGGTGTTGGTCGGTAACGGAACATTGCCATAATTTTTAATACAAATATTTTTTATTGCCAGGCACGTTCCTAGCATGGTCATAGTATGCTATTTTGTAATAGATATAAACATTTAGCTGTAAGCGTCGTTCGTGGTTTTTCGCGTTGAGTTTCCTTAAAAGTTACATAGTTAAAATAATATTGTGTAATGTATTTGGAATAGGGCCTCAAAATTTTTTGATATGTTCTCGAAACGTCAGGTTTAGTTAAAATGTAAACAAATCACTTAATAATCCGTATTTTGTTGTGTTGAGCAAACAATATAACATTAATTTTATTTTATTTTTATTGCAATAATGAATTCATAGTGCCGTTTATTTTTTTATAAATGTTGTCTGTCTTGTGAATTTTTTAATAATTAGGGTTTGTTGAGAAAAAAAAACTCAATTTCTCAATTAATACCAATAAAGATCATTTTACCTAATCAAGTTTTAAAATAGATTCTACGTGCGTGTTAAATATAGGAAACGGCCTGGTTTCATATCATATTGTGAACTTTACTCTTACTATCTTTACCGTTATATTATTATGTGCAAATAATTAGGTAACCATACTTAAGTAAACAAAAAATAAATATGTATAGGCATTGGGTCAAAATTGGTAAAAAAGGTAGGAGGTTTTTGAGGTTTTTTTCCTGCCCTTGAGTTCGATGTTGTGGTATTTTTGCATCGCATTTTAAAAGTTAAACGTCGAATACGTACCTACTCGTTTTATTTTATATTTCCTTATAAATATACTGATATTTAAATGTCTGAAATAATTTTCCGCAAATACTTTACGGATTCGATATGATAATTGAAGTCGATTTTAATATTTATTAAATGATACTGGATAACTTAATTATTAAAAACCAAAAACAAAACTAACCTTTTCAGAGACGAAACCAAAAATATTATCATATTTATTCGTTATTCAAACACAGTTAAAATTACTAAATACAATAAGAAAATAATTTAGATTTTTTTTTATTAATTAGATGGTTTAACAGTAGAACATAATTTGTTCCCAATTAAAATAATTGAGACAATTATTTCTCATTTCTCCCGGAAGTCGAACCTTATTTTTAATACAATATAGACTCATTTCGGCAATTAATTGTCAGTTAAAAGACCTTGCCTGGCGGATACGACATTTTCAGTTTATTGATAATAAGTGGCACGTGGCTTTATCGTTTACGTCTTTGCGTATACTTATCTATCTTTGTAGCGATAAACTTTGACAAATTAAAAAAATATAACTTAATGTAAGTGGGTATTAAAAATTTAATATGGGTATTTTTTTTTAATTTTATTTACTTATGCCTGATTTATCAATAGTCAGATAAGAATATTCGTCGAATAAAATACAATAAAGCTTATTTGAAAACGTCACCTGATTGTCAGAAATTATTTATATAAATGTCATTTTAAAATCGGTTGGTTATATCCCTTATATTCATTTCATGTTTTATACTTATTCAGTCGTATTAGTTATATAGAATCACGTTAGTTAAATCGACTCTTATTAAAATTAAAGCCAAAACTATTCATAACAAAATATTCGGGACGGTAATAGTTTTAAATTAGGTAAAGAGAATGCTTCTTGCCTTTCATGATTGTAGGTCAACAAGAATTACCCAAAAGGGTTTAATTTCCTTGTCAATAAATTAAATTATTCGTCATACATTAATAAAAAAATGAGTTTTATAAATATTTCAACTCATCTTTATAACTCGTGTCTCCAATGAGGAGAAGGATCTTTACCTACAGATATACAGATGGACAACACAGTTTTCCTATTGCGAGTTCCACTTTTCGCATGGTGGTACCAACCAAAGAAAAGAAAAAAATTGAAACAGCTTCATAGTTAATCACAAAAAATAAAAACGTCGTGATATCAATGGCTTGATCACGTGAAAGTGTTTAAATTATTGTCACGTGATTTATCAGTTATACTGTTGTTTTTATCGAATGGTTGTAAAAGAGGGTCAAAAGAACTAAAAATATTTTGATAAGTTCACGTGAATTTCATCCTTCACTGAATCCATTGAATGCACTCTTCTCAACGTACAATCGAGATTGAATGAACAAAGAGTTGACTGTTTTGGCATAAAGATATCTTTGCGTAGGTACCTACTTGGCTTTTCTGTTTGAATTGACCATGGTACTTGACATGGTGGACTTTCTAGAAAACTTATAATTGAATCCGTTGGCAGATGTGCGTTTTCTCGATTCCTCCTATTTGGTTGTTACATGGTTTTATTAATATGTTATTGATTTCATACCTACTGCTTTTATAATGTATTTTAATCGACGACTCAGGTCGCGTCAATACAAACCTCAGTGGTTTTAGAATGCGACTTTCGTATTAAATATTTCTGTACTGTTTTTTTGATTGGTAAATAAAATAAAAAAAAGACCGAATTCGTTTAAATGAACAAGCATTACACATATTGCGTTCAGTAATTCTGTATGTCTATAAAGTCTTTACTCACCTCTGACAATATGATTTCGTAAAATACGACTGTTGGCGCATTTTTTTATATTTTTGACTCTAGTAATACGTTTTCTAAAATGGTGTTTCCAAGGTGGATCACCTTGGAATCGCAATGGTGGGTGGTAAAACAATTTTATTTGTAACACAATACAAGTGAAATACCGAATATGATATACCGTTACTGTTTTGCTCGTTATACGATACGTCAGGCATACCACGGGGGGATTGTTGGTTAGTAAATATTTATGTGTTTGCATACTTTCAGGGTAGCGATATTTAAATGACCCGGTGCCTCGGTGGCGCAGCGGTTAGAGGGTGCGCCACAGGACCCGGGTTCGATCCTCGGGTCAAAAATATGTACCTGGGTATTTCTGTTCAGAAATTCTCAGAGTAGCCCGGAGTTTGGAAGTTGGCGGTGTTTCACCCCCGTGCCTCGGAAAGCACGTAAAGCCGTTGGTCCTGCGCCTGATCTCTCTCCGGTCGTGTCAGATTGCTGTCCCATCGGGCTATGAGGGTGAAAGGAACAGAGAGTGCACTGTGTTTGCGCACACTATTGTGTACTAGTATAATATATCCCGCGCAGTCGGTTAGTCATTATGACTGGCCACCGTAGGCTGTCACTGCTGTCATTTACTGACTGATTGACATGTCTGCTGAGCGTAGTCGGCTAGGGGGACTATTATATGAATATGACATTATAATGGTACGGCCGCGGGCTTTCGCATCTGACCACCTTAACGGCCAAAATCTCTTGCACCTCGCTTTTACAAACCAATTCAAAATAAAATTAGTATCATAATACCTGTTGTTTTAAAGTCAAAGTCAAAACATTCTTCCTGATTTGCTCACTCAGACAATTTTAATTATTGTAGCAGGTTAAGCATAGTTGAGCCCGTTCAAGCAGTAAGCCTTTTGTATTAATCAAAACCACCAATTTATCGAAATAAGAAATCAAATTACAAATCCTTAATATTTTGAAACACTATGGGTCAACGACACTTTGATAAAAAACATTTTAAAGAAACTTCCTCAACAATTTGAGCAATAATCTGGTTTTTTGTTAGCAACGGATAATTTTCAAAAAAATGGTTGACAAAAAACTTGTTGCGCAATTTAACGATTGACAGAGCAGAACTATATACAATCAACGGAGTTCTTGATTGTTTAAATTATTTGTTGTACTCGGTATAAATACAAACAAACATAAAAACCGGCCAAGTGCGAGTCGGATTCGATGACCATAGCCAGGGCCGAGATTCTCACGTCAATCGAACTTTTTTAGTGTAGTCATTCGATTTAGAGTTTTTCAGTTATACCAAAACCATCAAGTAATAAATCCACACGTAAAAAAACTACCGCACAGAAGTTATTAAAATGCATAACAATCGTGAAGCTGAGATAACAAAATCTGTTTTTTCTTAGACAAAGAAAATTTTTTCGGTGATCGGTGCACAAGAATTGAGGTCCAGGTCATAAGTAGTGACGCTTTTCAACCAATTTTAGTTCCAATCATAATTGCTTCCAACTGCCGATAACCAGTTCTGATCTGCCTAACTAATGATCCATATTTCCTCATCTACCAATAATTGACGTAATTGAGCCCCTAAATCCAGTTCAAACCAGATCTCAGCACGGGCCAGTCTCGTGTTAGATAACACTATCAAACAAAACAGTAGATGGTCAAAATAGAGGTCATGAGTTCAATATTGGAGATTCAGTCAATATGTCCCAAATTATAATTTTGTAAAGAATTGAGATTTCATGATTCTCTTGTGAAAGGTTAATCGAAAAAATTAAGTATAAGTAAAGAAATTTGGTTTAAGCTAAAAAAATTTTTTTTTGAGATAACGCATTTCAGAAATCAGCTTCAAAAGGGGTGAAAATGCGAATGAAAATTTGTGACGGGATAACCTACATTTGCGCGTGCAAAATACCACGATAAATGCTAAGATAAGGTTGTCTATCTTTGAGTACCGAGAAAGGACATAGGATAGATATGATTCTGGCAATTATCCTTGCATGATGATAAAATTAATTTGCTATTAATATTTTAGAAAAAATATATTAGTTACGCCAGGATCTGCATTTTTAAAACCTACATCTGTTTATGTCAATATCTGCATACAAACTCTTTATTATCTTACTGTAAACATGGCTTAATGTTTCATGTTAAATAGTTTTATCTATGGCGGCAATGAAAAAATTATGAAGTTAAAGAAAAGGAAATTAAATAAATAGAAAAACAGTGTTAAGTATTTAAGAAAAAAAATAAGGCCATTCAACAGGGAAGGAAGTAAGGCCAAAGAATTACGATTACAGTTTTTATCTTTTATTTAAACAGGTCTTAGGAAAATTTTTTTTTGTTTGGGGACTGTTAACGTCTGTTTGTTATTTTGCTTTAATCTATTTCGAGTTATTTGATTTCTTTAACTATATTAAGTATCTATGTATCTCAGGTAGATTGTACCTAATGCAATGTGAGTGACATTGTCAAATATAAATAACAAAAATAAATTAAAAAAAGACGTGACAGTCACATGATAACGATGTAATCGAAATTTAATTGCTTTATTAATTGTAATTGAGGCCCGTGTGAGTTAAGTTTCATTAAGGCCCACTTGCGCATGATGATTTAAACCAGGATTACGCTAATCATGGACTAAATCTTCTTTCTGTCTCTGTCAACGTCAAATAACCTGACAGAGACAGAATGATAATTTAAACCAGGGTTAGCGTAATCCTGTGTTAACGCATCATGCGCAAGTCCCACTTAGTCGTTATAACTGTAAACTATATTAGCCAATAAAAATGACAAATTCTGTACTAAATGTTACTAGATTGACGTTTGTTTGCGGTCTAATTAAAAAACGATTACGATACATAATTACAATACACATACATAATTACAATGGTAATAATAATACATAAACGTCCTAATTATCAATTCACATCTTACATCTTTATGGTCGGTGGAGTTTTATCCATAAAAACTCGGGAAGAAAGTGTGATTGCCTTCCACTTTGCAATTTTGAAAAAACCGCAGCTTAATACTCTTTATACCACACATAAACGATTTAATCAGTCAGGTATCAAACGACTGCCGGGAGTCGCATAATAATGGAATTTCTATTGTGTCTCGTTCACACATACTTGACGAGTTAAGTTATGGTTTTGAGTAAGGCAATATCCTTTTAATTAACTGTCAAGAACCTGTCAAAAAGAAGTGATACAATGATTGCCAACATTGCTTTTTGTAAGTCTGGCGTAATTCACTTAGCATGTATTTATAGCCGAGTTCAAAATAATGAGGATATTGCGTTATAATTGAGCAGTTTTTTTGAAGCGGCTGTATCACGTTTGATTTGATTCAGGCATGAAGTGTATGTGGAAGATATTGTAATGCAATTTTGTGGCAAAATATAACCATACACATAAATAAAATATCAAACCATAAAAAAGATATTACAGATGCAATTTTTTAGCAAAATTAAACCACACAGACAAGTAAAATACCCAATTTATAAATTAATTAAAACAATAGGCTTTGGGAATATAGATGTGCCTTTGCCGGCAACATTGCCGTAGCAACTTTGGCAATTTAAAATAACTTATTTTTTTTATAAAAAATAATAATAATTTATATTTATTTTCTTTAATGAAAAGGTAATAAACATTGTAATGTTCCATAACGTTGCCAAATTTTAAGCAATGTTAAATATTATGGCATGGCAATGGTGCCGGCAACAAAACATTATTATTTGGGAATATAGTCTTGAAAAATATCGTGATGCATGTAGAAACATTAACACAGCTGTTAACATAAAGTTTATTACGATTTGATTGTTCCTAGTTGTAATTTACAAAAGTTCTTAATCAATGGTAAATATAAGTAAAACTGGTGAATTTATATTAACATGAATACCTACTAAGGTCTATCCAATTTTGAATTACATTTTAACTTCAGTTATTTTTTTATTCTGTTTTAAGGTACATTTAAGGTGTTGAATAAAAACTAAAGTAGCCTAAAGATGATTTTGACGATGATTTAAAATTATTAGAAACTAGGGTGTTATTAAAAAAATAAAAGAGTAGCAAACATTTACGTTAAGATAACTATTTTAAAAAGTCAATTAAAACTAAAAACGTATTGAACACACTTTTAAATACCGGTTACCAACGCCGGTAACCGAAAAAAAAAACTTTTGTCAATGAAATAGCCTAAACCAAAACAGGCCCCGAAAAAAAAACCAAAACAAATACTCACATAACTATCTTCTAAATTAACACTAAACAATTATAAATAAATTAATTTAAATGCAATAACTTAAATTAACTAAGAGGCTGTTGCCTTAACGCGATTGCCGGTGTCACTGGCTAACTGACACACGAACAGACCTATATCTGAGAAGATTTTTGCCGTAGTCATCAGAACCTACAGTTAAAAAGTAATGCAGTGTGTCCAGATAGTTATTTTGTTACTTTTAATAGCTTATTGTAAATGATAGGGTAAAGCAAAGTGACTTTGAGACCGCACCAGATTTTGTTGGTCATATGTATACATACGTGATGCTGAACCATTGAACTACTATTACTATACTCTGATTTTTAATTAGATAGACCAAAATTACATTTGGTGGGTGGCAACTTTTTCGTAATTTAAAAATAGTGTTGGTCTTAATAATTGAAAGTTTCAAATTTATTCAATTGTTGTTCATAATCGATTTTAAAACATTCATATAAAATCTGGTTATAAAAATCAGGAATTCCACAAAATGAAAATTTATATCTAAAGTTACATTAATCGCGTACAATTGAATTGTTACAACACTATGGGTACTACGCTAGCAACATTAAAAAATAAAATGTTCAATTAAAGCTGTCATTCTGGTCTATCTAATTAAAAATCAGAGTATAGCGTTTGGAACTGATACCACGAACAAATCGTGCCACACGAATTGAGGCCACTTGTCATCAACTCATACAAACGGTTTCCAAGGAATACCTTACAATCTTGTACATAATAGGCTTAATTAGTTAAGAAATAATATCTAAATAAACAAGTTACTATAAAAATAATAAAAAAATCTTGTCTTGGCATAACTTCTCTTTAAGTAGTAATAACAAATTAACAACTCGCCGATTTGAACAATAAAATCTGAGTTTTCTTTCCGAAGGAAGTAACTTTAATGCAATTTTAATGACTTTTAAAGTTTTGTAAATGAGTTTTTCAAGGTTTTTACATTTCCTGTTTGAGTAGGTGAAATAATGCTGAGCCTTCTATGCTTATGTATGTTGTGTAACTGATGATGGTTAAACTGTGTCTGTGTAATTAACAGAGATAGGAATAGGTAGGGCTTATTAGCCTAAACTTCGAAGAACAAAGACAAGAATCGGAGACTCCCTTACTACATTTTTTTTCTAGGACATCTGTTGGGACATCATTAATTAGGTACATAAATAATAATAATATTTTGAACAAGTGATCGGTCTTTTTTAACTTAAGTTTACGACTGGATAAAGTGTAACAATACCTAAAAACAGTATTATGGCTACTACATCTATCTTTTCTCTTTATAATATTAGTATAGACAAATAAAATTCGACTCACGTATTATTTGATGTAGACAGACAGGAGCAATCTTAAGGCAGCAAACCGTGTTCTAGAAATTCATGCCAAGCCGTAGTCTTGACCACGGGCCCAAGAACGTCAAAAAACACAAAAATGTGATTGGACCAGTGCAAAATTGAGCATGTACGCATTGTACGTACTTAAAAAATTGGAATCAACTACTTACAATAATTCACGATAGCAAATAATCTGTCTGGTAATAACTTACACTGGGCGCATAAAATTATCTGAAGTCATGCCAATTTTGTATTGCTCTGAACACAGGTACTCTGCTACACACCGCCTCCGTAATCTACACTATTTTCAGAATACCAACGCACTGTTTCACGCACACTCATGTCATCTTCGTCATGTCACTCCGGTTCTTAGATATTGATATAATATTGATATATCTAAGAACCTGCGTCTACGATCATTGCTCACGCGCACGCATCCCGAGACAACCATAAACAAATAAAGCACTTGACTTACTAACCGATATTTTTATGGATGAACACTCGTTATTTGAAAAAAACACGTTATCAATGTGCGAAAGTTACAGATAGATAGTGCGGCTACCTAAGTTCAAAAGATACAAAAGTTCTTTTGTTCGGTGCCGGGTGGCTCGCAACGGCGCTAACCATCTGTTTTTGTAGCTTTTTTATGAATGAATGAGGTGCGCGCAATCTTAGATGTTTTTGAGTATGATTTTGTAAAGCTTGATTTAATTTTAATCAATTGTTATTAGTGAAAATAGCATGATCATTATTTTAAAGGACGCCCGTTTGGATGGGTGGGCCGTTAACTGTTCTGTATAACAATTAAATGCAAATTAAAACTGTATCTAGCAAAAAATCAAGATTTTTTATATATTTTTCTTCTTTCTAGACTCGACTCTTAATCACCTCTTTGAATTTGGATAGTACTTTTTTCACACTCTGTATTATGTCCAGTCACAAAGTTTGGTAAGTATACATAAACTAATTACTTATTCCAAATAAAATTTATTTTTGATGTACTTAGATGATGTCCTATATGAATCTTGGGACAGTCGTCTCGGAAAAAAAATACTATCATAAAAAGACTCCGATTCCTCTCTGTTCTGATTCGAAGTTTAGGTAAATAAGCCCTACCTATTCCTATCTCTGGTAATTAAACGCTTCGTTTATTGATAAGAATTGCATAATCGCGTTTTTTTGTGGATTGAAGGTTAATTCCATAGAAACAGTATATCGATTCACTAAGCAAATGACAATGCTATTCATCGAGAACGAATAGTTTGTCGATTTTCTTTTACTTCAACTTTGAGCAGCGCATTTAGATCCGTCAAGCTATTCTGAAATTCAAGTACGACGTCGAACACAGTGGTGATGTTGGCGTTAGTGAATTGCCCCCCTGAGGGCAAAATTAATTAATAAACTGATGTTTAAGTATATTTAGGACCTTTTTCACAATGTCTAAGTGAGCACTACCTATCTAAGAATTTACCGTCATTTTGTAACCGTATCTGGCAGTTAGCACTAACCGGAGCGTACATTGTGAAACAAGCTTAACTAAATAGGATAATGTGTTTTATTTTATTAGAGCGAGACATTGGGAAATCTAGATGCGGGTGTTGACGCCATCGTAAAAACCAAGGTCAACTTTTCCTTGGCTGAAATTTTTATGAGGATGCTAATATCGTGACAGGATTTTCACAATTTCTACCACCTCCGTGGTGTGGGGCTAAGCTCACAAGGTTTCAAGGTGTCGCCGCTCCGATATCCCGGATTCGATTCCTGGTTGGGTCAATGTAGAAATCATAATTTTCTACATTATCATGGGTCTGCGTGTTGTATGGCCGTTGTTCTGATTTAGAGCAAATTTATGTGATTGGTGGCTAATATTTATTTGATCCAATTGGAATAGGTGTTATTAATACTGACCGGGGATGGTACCTGGGACCTCAGTGATGGCGACACCACGAAAACCGGCGCAAAACATTTATAAATAAACCGGTTAAGTGCGTGTCGGACCCGCGCACTGAGGGTTCCGTGCCACCCTTAACTGAAGTCAGGGTCCACTTACTTTCATTTAACGAAGACATCACAATATATTGCGACAACAAAAATAACTTTGTTTTTCATAGTGTTTGTATGAAAGACAAAGTTATATTTGCGGTTGATAAAAATGTGCAATATCTCAAAAACTACTGGTTCGATCTCCTTCAAACCAATTTTCGTTGCAAGTTTTTGTTGAGATCTACATCATATATTTTTTTCAAAATTTTCACTTTCTTAGTTTAAAAGTTAGAGGGGGGGGGGGACGCCCATTTTACCACTTTGGAAGCGTCTATATCTCAAACCTTACAGTTTTAGAAAAAATGGTTTTAGAAACCTCAACATCATTTTAAAAGACCTATCCATAGACACCCCACACGCATAGGTTTGAGTAAAAAAAAATTTTTTGGTTTTAGTTTCATGTATGGAAGCCCCCCCTTAAATATTATTTTTCTTACTTTTTGTATCTGGATCGGAAAGCGGTGAACAAAATACACCTACCTACCAAGTTTCAGCTATGTGGTGCTTATAGTTTCAGAATAAAGTGGCTGTGACATACGGACGGACAGACAGACAGACAGACAGACAGACAGACAGACAGACAGACAGACAGACAGACAGACAGACAGACAGACTAGACGAAACTATAAGGGTTCCGTTTTTTGCCATTCGGCTACGGAACCCTAAAAAATATCTATTTTTCGCATATTTTACTTGACTTGTTTATAATTTACAGATTTACATTTGCGGGGAATCATCAAAGAATTTTTCATATTATAATTATGTTGACATCAAAAAATTAATAAATTGCACTTTGTTATTTTAAAACATAAAAAGTGTCTATATTGTCAGAGGAAAACAATAGTCATGTTCATGGACAAAAAAACAGTGTCCTGATTTTGAAATATAATTAATCAATTCAATAATTAGCTTCAAATATTTTTTTAACCTTCCTATATACATTCCTATATAATAAAATAAGTCTTTAGACATAGACATATTCAGAAAGAAAGTCGTGTTAGTTACATCACCTATAACTTGAGAACGGATGCACCGGTTTTAAAATTCTTTTTACTTTAGAATAGTTAGATACGGGATTGCTACCATGTACCTTATTATTTATGAGCTTCCGATATTTCGGCACTGTTGCAAGCGCCATGATCACGGAGTAACTGAAGAGAACTTGCGGGTGGGTTGTTATTGTTATTTAAAACAATATATTCTTTTTACTTTGTTAGATTCGCCTTGGCCCGGAACAGGATTAACTATAAAACCGGGACGGGGCTGGGTGCGACACTAAGTCTGCTGGGATCACTAGTAAGGCATAAATTACTACCTATATTTATCGGCATCATGTTATTATTAAGGCTGCTGTCACCTACCGTCTAACAAAGTTCAAATGAAAATTTCTCCCCAGAAATGACTAAACAGACTACTTTTTTTGAATGAATTGTGTAGAAATGAACTATCTCCATAAGATGTCGACTCTGAATTTTTGATTCAATCTATAAAATGTCTGTAATTTGCAATCATAGAAGCCAAATTGACGGTTTTTCTGGAGCACTCTTCTAGATCACTTGTTGACATCAGCTATCGAAATAACATAAACTTGAAGGGAATTACGTTCGTATACAAGGTGTCGACTTTGTTTTTTTTATTTATCGCTCTGGTTATTCCAAATGAAGATAAAATTGAAACCATGTTTTGGCATAAAATACGCACCTAAAGACAGGCGATTATCTCTGAGATACATTGCACTTATTCTGTGTTATTTGATAAAACAATGTTATAGAGGTTCCTATCTTTGACTTAGCATCTAGATTCTTGATTTTATCTTGTGCAATATATTCAAAATATCTTACTAAAGTAACCTATAAATTTGAGATTTGGAGCTGTCACGAACATTCATCTTCGATCGATATTTGACAGACAGCGCCGAGCGCTCGGAGGGGAAGGGTGTGTCGCTCGTTGTCTTCGCTGCTAGTCTTTTATTTCGTGTATGATACTAATTCCAAATTTGAAAATATCACGCTTTGCACAATTTTTATACGGCGACCAATTCGATTTGAGGCTTTATGCAACAGGCATAAAGCCATAGTGCATTTGGATCGTCGATGGTCTCTAATTATAACAAAAAAGTATTCGTTCTTCTGTATCGATTAGTAGTTGTATTTAAATGATTAATCAATGTTATGTAAACTTGCATAGAAAGGAATCCTTATTAATAAAAAAAAAATGAATTTTTGATTTTTTTTTTGAAGTCGGTTTTATTTAAATAGTGTGTTGGTGAAGTGACCATTAACCCAACAAAATTGAAGACGAATAAGGGCTTTTGTTTTATGTATTTGACTTTGAGTAGTAAACAAGTAAGTTTATAAATTTTCTTACATCATTCGTGCTTTGGATTTTGAATAAGAATAAACGGACGACAAAAAGTAAAAGGTCAGTTTTTCTTAATATATACCGTATATAGGCGTTATTTAGTTCCACAACCTTTGATACGCACTTGTACGTACATACCATTGGCCATTGGCGTCAATTCCATACTGTGTGGGACTTGTTCATGGCATTAATTCCATACGCTAGTAACAGTGTTTCAATGGTTTAAACCTAAATAAATAGGGCAATATTTTGCTTAGTTAACATGACTTTTCTTTCTGGGTATTGATTGCACCAGTGACTTTCACAACCACATCCTAACTATAAACATGTATAGTAAAACGCTTGTTTAAATAGAACGTTTCATGTGATGTGTATGTAGTTAATATGAACCTGTATTCAAATTGTACGCAAATGCCATGAAGTTCCATGGTTCTATTCTAGTCCATATTCATATAATATTTCATTATTGAAAAATTTATATGGACAAAAAGATATAATCCCGGTGTAAACCAAATAATTAAATAAAAATTATCTTGTTTATCATCTGTTATACATGAAATACTTGAAATCTTGATCGAAATTTTCTTAACTACATTTTCTGAATGTCAGCTATGATATAACTTGTGACATATTTCATAATATATCAAAATACAAATCATATCAAAGAACAGCGTTACACTAAAAAGCATTTATGTGTAAATAAATCCTCATAGCATCCAGCTGGTATGACACGTGGTAGATCAAGCGCAGAACCAATGGCATCATCCACCAATAACCCTTAGTCCCCGTTTCTCGTGGAGTTTACATTCGTAAAAAAATACCTACTCTGAGAAGTCACGATTTGGGTGAAGACATAAAGAGACCGATAACCGGTACCAACCTGTATCGACTGACTAGTGATGTGCCAAGTCATCTATTTTTAATCTCGAAATATTTAAGAAATTCGTTACAACAATCCAAATAAGGACCGAATGACACTAGAAAATTGTTTTAAAATAAGATTCAAATCAAGACTTGAGTCGGAAAAGTCTCTATAAAGCATTTCAATTCCATGAAATAGCCAACACGGCACAACACTGGTTAGTCGTTGCAGGTCAGTGCGTGTTACCCGCCTCTATATGTCTTCACCCTTTGGATGCATTTCGTTTTTTCTATGCTGTAAGTTTTTTACGTTATTATAACTGTAAGTTTGTGTTTAAATCTGTGAATTTAGTTATATAATTATCAAAAGGAAAATGTTCGCGAACGGAATTGACGCGAGCCCTGATTTTGAACTGTATTCACTGTATTCGTAATAGGTATTTTAAATACAAAAAAACTGGTATAACATTAATTTATCACATCGACTTTTATAAGACCATCATTTTCTGTGTTCATCATACGCATAGCCTACTACCTAGAGATAAAGTATCAAAATTGTTTAATTACAGTTAAAATTTTTTTGTGTCCCGGACATATAAAATCGCACACACACATTGATAAATTCGGTAAAATCTGAGAATCTCCAGACTGTCATATGGCTCTTAATAATTATTCCGCCATAATTGAATTTAATCCGTCATATTTGAAATTATATTTTGTCACAGATGTAACTTAATTACGACGACGATGACGACGATAGTAATAATAATTATAATAAATCAATTACCGATATCATAAGATTCAATTAATATTTTGACCATTTGTGGAGAGTAAAATAACTAATCGTGCAGTCATTATTTTAAATTACAGTTTAACATTTCCAAAAAAACGTTACGTAGGTTAATTTGTTTTTCTTACAAAATAGTGCAAAAACCGGTTTTAATAATATTCATTTATGCATTAGGCATTTATTTGATTAAATTGAGCAATTTTTAAGTCGTTCACCACAAAAACAATTAATCTTAATGGATGTGTTTTTCTTTCAGCTATTTCACAGAACTTTTACTCATATTTCTTCTGCATTTTCAATATTTTTGATTTATTTTTTCGTTGCACTTTTTTAAATATATCTCAAACACATTTCAAGACAAGCAAATTATGTTAATACCTGCGATTTGTCGTCTTGTTAGCGTTGCAAATCTCTTTGATACAATAGAATTGTGAGCTACAATGCGCTGTATTATCATAATGACACTTAATGAGTCAAACCTAGCACGTATTTCAGTGACGCTGTAAGAAGTTATACTATGTAAGTAAATCAACTACATATTTTTACGGTTAATGGTATGGGCTCACTACCCCGTACCAAACTATAACCGTGCTCGAGGCCGGTTACCAAAATTCTATAGTACGCTCTGTTCTGTCTCACCGTTATATGGAGAAAGAGTCTTTACTCTTCTCTCGCTTGGCAAAATACGCTCGCGCTCGTCTTAAGGTGCGCATACTTATCCGAGCCGAACGAACCAAATTTTCGAATTCTTTATATGAAATCTCATGAAACCTCGCACACTTCTCCGCGCCTAATCGTCCGAATCTGGAGGAACCCCAGGAATCCTAGACAAATTCGGATGACGTCATCAGATTCGGTGCGGATAGTGCGGACGACTCGGACGAATCGCCGGGACATCTTCTTACTCACCCCCACCTTTAGCTGTCACTCATAGCGCTATCTCGATTCGGCGCGGATAGTGCGGACGACTCGGACGAATCGCCGGGACATCTTACTTCTCACTCCCACCTTTAGCTCATACGCTATCTCATGAGACAACATTCGCGGTCGATTCGTCCGGTTCGGATTTATGTGTGCGAGGCCTCCTTGACTTCGATTCGTTCGGCACGTTCGGCTCGGATAAATATGCGTTCACCTTAAGACGAGCGCGAGCGTATTTTGCCGGTGCTGACACGCTCCGTTCATGACACTCGACGTTGTTAGTCAATAACGGAGCGGTCTAGTAGGAACTGTGTCACAGTCTTCAATACAATTTTTTTTTTGTTGCCTGACACGTTTCTGGCACGGTCATGGTATGGTACAGTGTAGTAGGCAGAAGCCTTTACTTGCAATTCCACGTGACTGCATCCGTACAAAGTATTTTGTGTTTTTCTTTACATAGTATCGACCTTAACTTGAAAGAAAGAAAGAAAAAACGTTTATTCAGTACCAAAATATTTTTTCAAAATTTTTCCTTTAAGTGACACTTAAAACTAAACTAAACATTTTGCTCTTACTTTAATGATAACAATTTTTGGCACTGAAATGGCCGTCGCTCAGTATGTGTCAGTGACGGCAAAAGCACGTCACGACTACTGGTATTCTGCGAAGACCATTTAGGATTAGCCCCAGGCGAGACCACCGGCTATCACAATAGATATCTATATTTAAACACATCTGACTTTGTTAATGTACCATCACTATCATTATGTACCACAATTCAAAAAATGAATGAAACTGTTTAAGGTTATTATAACTTTGCAAGTTCAGTGATTACAGTTTGAATTATTCCTTAGTATCTTATCTTAGTGGCTCTCAAATTTAAGGATAACTTCAAGTGCTATCATGAAGTATCATCATAAGTTTCGTAAATATGTACCTAGAAGAATACAATAATATTATGTATGTGTCGATGAACTTGCTAAAGCTGTTTTAAAACATATATTATCATAATCATTGTTTAATTTTATTAGATAGAATATGTTTTTTTTTCTTTTTGCGTCATTTCAGTAGCATTATTTAGTTTTATCACAGTATTATTTAGTATTTAAATAAGTTCATTTTAAAGTAAACAATCAAAACAATACCTAACAGTATTTCAAAACATTTGGAAAAGAAAACTAGTTGGATATTATCCATAGCCAACATTAACTTAAATATAACACTAATTTGGACCGAAGATACAAACAAACGCAAATATATCTCATTCTATTTTTTTAAACCAATTTAATTGGTTAAATAAAACCTTATCTTGAGTAACCTTTTAGTATTAGACTGAAAAACTAAAAAGTACAGTTGCCTTCTTAATTTTGTTTGCTTTTTGCGTGAACTTAACTCTTCACCAGAAAGCAAACAATAGAACCAAGGGAAACGAGTAGTATTGACCTACGCACGTTTCACCTAGATGGCGCTTTTAGTATATTTGCCCAGTGTTACAGGAAAATTCATTGTGATTTTCGCAACAAGTCTGGAAATTTAGCTAAAAAAGATATTATGTTATTTTGAAATTTAAATAAAACAACTAAACTAAACTAGAAACTACCTCCTTCTTATCTTTTTCCTATGTTTGTTTGTTTTATATTTATTCAATCCGTTTGTTAAGTTTCATACCTGAATTTAATAAGGTTGTGAAAAAATCTTGCTTGTGATTCTTAGGGCCTGTTTCAAAATCTACCAATAAGCACTAAACAACGAATAAGTAGTAATTAAAATATATAATGTAAATATCGTATGAAATGTCTGGTAGATAACGCTCTCTATATCTAACTTAGACATTGGAAAACAGTCCGTTATTTTCTTAGGAGCGTAATGAAGGCTATCTTATCAATTTATCTACACATTCTAGAATGCTACATCATCATAAGCGCGTAGCGGCCAAATAGGCAGGGTAGGACGTCCACCGACAACATGACATTATAAAGATCGCAGGATCACACTGGATGCAGACCAGTGATTCATCAGATCAGATTCATAAGTGTAATATCAAGACCTAAATTGAAATAAAGATTTTTAATTTTGAATTGGATTTTTGACCGCTTGTAACAGGTCGTTGTAGAAAACTTTAGGCAATTGGTCATCAGTGGACGTCCTTTGGCTGATAATGAAAATGTTGATGATATACGTGTAGTATTCTTTCCCATAGGCCATCAAAAGCTTCGTGACAATGGTTCACAAATCGCCAGTTAGAACGGTACAGCTTTTGACAATAGCCATAGCAAATGGTGCATACTGAAAAAGCAGCTGAATAGTTAGGCGGTGTAAACCAGTTCCATGTATCTGTGTTCACAGCTGAATAATTCAGGACTCGGTACGAATGCACACTTGAGTTACGAAAATATGAATACAGCTTGCTCTACATTTTTATCATCCTATTAAAACCTCAAGCTCAACCCTGTTTATTAACATTCTTTTGTTTACGCGACCGCCAATGGCCTACCGATCCCAGAGCGTTTAAGAGCAAATAAATAAATCAATTTGAAACCGATAAATCTTGGGCATAGGCAGACACCATTGATGTTTATTGTAATGTTATTTATTTCAATTTAAAAAGGGATAATTCATTAATTACTATTTAAATGTCAATTTTACAAAACAATATAAACTTGTTGATTACAAAACAATTGTTTTTAGTAATTTAAGTTATGCATCGAATGTAATACTGTTTGTGTTCCTGTAATCAATAGATTAAATTAAAATTGGCGCCCGACGTGGTGCAAATAAACAGTTATGTTCTAACAATTTGTACGATGAAAGTACTTATCCAATATTCGTAGCTCCGAAACGCATACTGGTTGAATATTCTGCGGTCTGCACGCACGACGACCGCACGGGACGCGCTCGATCCGATTCGAACGATTCGCTACCGTTTTTGTGCATTCGACTGTACTGTTTGGAATATTTTGTCATAGAAATAAGTAATAGCATATACGGTGTAAGCCCAAAAACCGAAAAAAAAATACACCTTTAGGCAATTGACAGAGGAAATAAAAGAATGAAGTTACCATAAGTGTGCGCGCAAGCTTCCATACAAAAAGAGAAAACGTTTTCGACCCCAAAAACGTTGTCCGATTTTGTAATTTTTTTTTTACATTTTAGAGATATTTTGAAAAATTATGGTCGTACGTCTTTTTTTTTATTGTATGTTTCAGAAAATATAAGAACCTAAATATATACTTTTTTGACTAAAAAATAACTTTGGAATTTCGTCCATTTTTAATTAATCAAGCCTTAATTCAAAAAATCAAAGACGTACAAGCGTAGTTCAAGATGTACGAAAACGAATGAAATCAAATTTGTCTAATTCCATATAGGTTTACGGGTAGGAAAACGTGTTCGCCCACAAGCATATTTTGACCGTTGGCGTTCGAAATGTATGAAAACTCGCGATGCGTTACGCCTGCACACGATCTTCTTAAGCATCCTTCTTTTGTTTCTTACTGGATCTCAAACAGGAGTATAAGCTTCGCAACTTGCTGTTATTTCTTCTGATGTGTTGTTTTGTATAACAGTCAATAAAAAAAAACTAGTATTTATAAGCGTTTAGCGTGGTATGTTTGACAGGCCATTCTTAAGGTAACCAGGTTTCCGCAAATTATACTTGTAGTGCTAAAGTTTGAGCGCTTACAAGTGTACTCTATTTTTATTCTCATTCATAGTCTTTTAAAAGCATTTTTAAAGTTACCTATGCGTGTATAAAAGGCAGTGTGGAATCTTTCTACTTAGTTACGGCAAAAAAAACAAGCTAAACTAATACATTCTAATACTACTAATACAGTCCGTCAGCTTTTTTAGCCTCAACAACTGCCCAAGCCTCGAATTCGATAAGAAAAGGAGAGCCACAAAATGAAAACTCTAATGGCGCCCTCTATTTGTTCCGCAGTGCAATTCCACTAAATGTTTACTTAAAACTTCGCCCGCTTTTTCCAGTGTCTTTACAACAAATTGGAAAACAAAGTACTTGAGATAGGTGGAAGGTCATAGTAAAGAGTGGTAGCGATACACGATAATTTTAAATAAACGTCGTAGAGCTGATTTATTAAGATATTTTCACCGTACTGTTTTAGTTTAGTTGTTGTAAAAAAATGGTGTACCCCCTTAATTTCTTAATTTATTCTTTTATAAGAACCTTTTCCTGGCATTAACACACACAAAAAAATATTATTAGCGAAATCAGTACGGCTAGACTGATATGTTTTTTTTTTTTGTGGCGGCGTGATGGCATGACCGCAGCCTACGAGCTAAAGAAAGCGCTTGCAAAATTCAACAGGCTTGTCAATGCGTCGGCGGCCGAGTGGTATAGGCATTCGCCCGCATAGCGTAAGACGCATGGTTCGATTCCTCGTCTAACACAGTTGCTTTTTACAATTGCAATGGTGATGATTAATTTCAGATTAGTCTTAAACACGAATTCGCGTTGCCTGTGACTTTAGTATTCGTTTAAAAGATGAGTTAGCTTTAGAATGCAGTGGGAGCAGGAAATAACCATAAGGAATTTATGATTGTATGTTGTGTTACAATACGAATAAGTAGCTCCTATCCATTAAGATAGGCTTTCGAAATGTACCCTACACCACTTGTGGAAAGTTGTGAGCTAGTTGGTGTGGCCGTAAGTAAGATACTTTTATTTATATTATGTATGTAGTAAATTTTATATTATGTATTCTGGCAAATAAACAATTGTATTTGTATTTGTATTTATCATTCGTACAGCCTGTTCCACAATGTGTGAATAAGTCCTCATTAACGTTCTCTATAAGTGCTTACTTGTAGACGGTGAAACAGGTCCTTATATATAACATAAGGATATAATGGACATAGGAACATATACTACTCACACGAATCATACCCTACATTGTCCTTGACTTTGTGAATTAGCTACAGCGAAATACCTTTTTAGGGTTCCGTAGCCGAATGGAAAAAACGGAACCCTTATAGTTTCGTTAAGTCCGTCTGTCTGTCTGTCCGTCCGTATGTCACAGCCACTTTATTCTAAAATTATTAGCATCACACATCTTGAACTTGGAAAGTAGGTGTATCTTATTTACCGCTTTTCGATTCAGATACATGAAACAATGACCTAAAAAAAAATACTCAAAGCTATGCGTGTGGGGTGAATAGATCTTTTAAAATGAAATTGAGGTTTCTAAAACCATTTTTTCTAAAAGTCTAACGTTTAGATATAGACGCTTCAAAAGTGGTAAAATGGGCGTCCCCCCCATCTAACTTTTGAAGTAAGAAATTTATAAAGATTTTGTTGAGATATTGTGAAAATATCTCAACAAAATCTTTTACCGAAAATTAGTTTAAATGAGATCGAGCCCATAGTTTTTGAGATATTGCACATTTTCATCAACTGCAAATATAACTTTGTCTTTCATACAAACACTATGAAAAACAAAGTTATTTTTAATGTTAAAAATATTGTGATATTTTTGTTAGGTAGAAGTAAGTGGACCCTGAATCAAGTTTAGGGTGGCACGAAACCCTCAGTGCGCAGGTCGGGTTTTAACCACCTTGTTGACTTTTCGTTGACGGCTTTTGGTCGCGAGTTCGAATCCCGCAAAGCGAAAATGTTTGTGCAATGAGCACGAACATTTGGCCCTTACATGTATAACTGTTTATCAGAGACGTCCCCGTCATAATCAGACATTCGAAATCAGACAATTGGTGTGCTGTCTTAAACATTTATTTATACATTTCGTTCGTAAAATTACTTGTAGTACCTAACGAAGCCCTATCCCTTCGACAGATATTTACCTACTGCTTACAAGCATAGCGCTCAAGTATTCTCGAAGCACTAAATTAGAATACACAAACACTCAAGACAAGCTTTTATCACCGGGAAAAACGTTGTGCCAATTCCGCACATCATCTGTCAATTTTAATGGATCACGAATGACAATTGATACGTTTCTCAAAAGAAATAAAACGCAAAATGCTTTTCGTCTGGGATCCGTGAAATGGAATTGTGAAATGATTGTGTGCCTTTATTTGTTGAGCAGCGGAGGAATTGAGGAACAATACTTGTTATCCCAGGAGTCTATGATAGGTATCACTAAGGAACAGAAAATAAGACAGCTTGATTCTACTATCTAAGCAAGTATTTGTGAAGAAAGTAAAGTTATTTTCACAATGAGTGAATAAGTTTCCATTAGCATTATCCGTTCATTCCTTTTTTTTATCATCATCATCATTCATCATTATCAGCCGAAGGACGTCCACTGCTGAACATAGGCCTCCCCCATGGCTTTCCACAACGACCGGTTGTGAGCGGTCTGCATCCAGCGCGATCCGCGATCTTTACAAGGTCGTCTGTCCATCTTGTCGGTGGACGTCCTACGCTGCGCCTTTGATCGAAGGGTCTCCAATCTAGGACTTTTCTGCCCCAACGTCCATCAGTTCTACGCGCTATCTGCCCTGCCCACTGCCACTTGAGCTTACTGATTCGCAGGGCTATGTCCGTTACCTTAGTTCTTCTACGTATCTCCTCGTTTCTGATTCGATCTCGTAGAGAAACACCGAGCATAGCCCTCTCCATCACTCGTTGTGTAATTTTGAGCTTCTTTATGAGGTCCATAGTTAGAGACCACGTTTCGGATCCGTATGTCATCACTGGTAATACACACTGGTTGAAGACTTTCGTCTTCTTTTTTTTATAAGCCTAATGTATCCCACGGCAGGGCAAAGGGCCCTTTTTCCACGTTTTACGGTTCTGGGCATCTCGTTCGCTCTCCAGTCTTTGTTGAAAGAATCTAGCTTGTCACGCCATCGCTTTTTGGGTCTACCACGTGGCCTTCTTCCATTTAAAGGGACCCCGATGGATGGGATTCCACTCGGTCACTTTTATAAAATGACGTTCCATATTTAAATTCTTCGTTGATCATTACCTATTTGTCGATGGTTAAAAGCTAACAATAATTGATTCAACGGAGACTTAAAAAACGCTATCTCTTCAAAAAATATATAGAATAAATTTCAACGATGCCCTTTATAACATCTCCAATCTTTTTCCCAAGGAAGAAAATTTTTCCAATTTTCCTTAAAGAAAAGCAAATATTTGCTTTTAAAACAGTTTCCTTGTAGCAATACTGTGGGATACATGATTATGCAGACTCTTTGTTAGTCTAGTAATTTCCTATGCCCTAGATTTGCCATACTGGAAAAGTAGCAGCCTTCTTTAAACGCATGCAAGTGGCTCAAGATAGTGTAATGTTTACATTTCACGGACCAGGATTTTAGTCTTGAGAGTTGGTTTGTGCTTAAATAATATTTACTGGTTTTATATTAATACATGCGGGCCGAATTGAGGGCCCGTAAGTTAGGGCTTAAATTCATTATCGACAAATAAGCACTACGAATAATGCAAATATGCACCGTCATACCTTTAATAATGGTCAGATAACGTTACTGGTTACTTATTAGGACATTGTGGAACAGGTTTTAAATTCTTTATTTTTTCATCTTTTTTTGTGTTAATTTATTACGCTTAAATCAGCAAATAATCCAAATTCTAACAACACTCAAAAAGCACAGACAGCGTAAACGAAAGTTGAAAAACAATCCAAGTTACCTTTTGCTTTCGCAAACGTCAAATTGGGCCGAAAATTGGCCGTTTTCAGCAGAAAGTTTGATTGTTTTCCTTTCTTTTGGATTTCATTGTCTTTGCGTGTTATGACGAGGGGAGTTCGAGGCCACGGCGTAGATCACTTAGTGTTGAAGATGCTTAAAATTATAAGTATTTTTGATTATATTTAAAATAAATTGATACGGGATTCGTATCAAAGGACAGACATCTGACCAATGCGGCCTGCATTTTTTTTTTTTTTTTTCAAAATGATGTTCATATTTTTTGTGCTCTATTTAAACTACTACTTATTCTAAGCTAACTGCCTCGGTGGCGCAGCGGTGAGAGGGTCGCATTTTAAGCAACGGCTGCGCCAGAGGTCCCGGGTTCGATTCCCGGGTCGGGCCAAAATATGTACTTGGGTTTTTCAGTTCAGAAATTCTCAGGGAAGCCCGGAGTTTGGAAGTTGGCGGTGTTTCACCCCCGTGCCGCGGAAAGCACGTAAAGCCGTTGGTCCTGCGCCTGATCTTTCTCCAGTCGTATCTGATTGCTGTCCCATCGGGCTATGTGAGTGAAAGGAATAGAGAGTGCACTGGTGTTTGTGCGCACACTTGTGCACTATAATATGTCACGCGCAGTCGGTTAGTCGTTGTGACTGTCCACCGTAGTCGAAATCGGCTAGGGGGACTATTATTATTCTAAGCTTGCAACCGGTTGCTGTGGATAATCTTTGGGGAGGCCTGCGTCTAACATTGGACGACCTTTAGCTGATAATGATGATGATGACTCATAGGATAGTAGGAGGTTGGATCAGGGCCAGGAGGAACAAAAGAGTCACATTGTTGCATCTAGTTCAAGAGTAGTCTGTGGTAGATTGGGATAAAGTGGCTCAGTCAATGAGTCTGACAGTGGGAAATGGGAGATTTAAGTTTTTGGAGTTTGATGGAATAGCTTAGTGGATATGTGGGGTAATGTCATGCCAAATGGAGATCCAGGGTTTTTGAAAAATAGTTTATTATTGGTATCAACTAATTAATGAGAAATAATTTTGATTGAAGCACGTTTCGTTTTATTTATCATAGAAAATTCATGGAGATTAATGATTTAATAAAAATATTGTGTCTGTCGCCAATTACTCTGGAATAAAGTTTTTGATTAGAGTCCCTTTGACCAAAGACGCGTAGGACGTCCACCGACAAGATGGACAGACGATCTTGTAAAGATCGCAGGATCACACTGGATGCCGATCGCTTGAGATCGGTCGCTGTGGAAAACCGTGGGGGAGGCCCATGTTCAGAAGTGGACGTCCTTTATCTGTTAACACGTTCCGGGACAGTACCCGCCTACAGGCGTAAAAACAATAAAACATCTATTGTGTCTGGAGTAGTTTCCCGGAACGTGTTAATGATAATGATAAGGGTTTTATAAAAAAATAAAAAGCACACTCCCTAGCGACGTATTTTTTCTAAGTAACCAAACTGCGGATACTAAGTTTAAGCGCTTTACATATCGTATTGCAAAACCTTTTAACATAATATCAACATAATATTCTTAAAGGTATTCCTGGCCGCCATATTAAAGTCTAGTTTGAATAAAATCTCATGTGGCAACAGCGGAGGTGATCTCCTTCTAACATGAAGATGTATTTTCCTTCGATATACTGCATTACCTTGTCCGGATTCGATGGAAAGTAGAGATGGGAAAAATATATCGATTAGGTGTCTTAAATTTTCGGTGATATTTTATTTTTAAACAATGATGTTTGACTGCTATCAGTCACGATATTCGAACACAAAAGATATACGAGTATCTAATGATATTTAACAATAATATTAGCTTATTTACAACTATTCACATTTCCATTATTTTTAATTAACAATACAATTTTTTATATTTCTGACTCTTCATCGTTATCCTAATCGGCATCAGATAATCTTTGACTACTATTTGTTACCTATTTATTGAACAAAATAAAATAAAAACTTTTTTACCAGACCATATGATTTAAAAAACGAGAACCGTACATACAGTCTTAGAAATAAGAAATATGTATGTTGCTTTTTAAAACACGTCCCACATCTGTTGAAAGAACATGAACTTGTCATCAAACTCAAACTCAAACTCAAACTCAAACTCAAACGTTTATTTGCCAAGAACACAGTAAATAAAGATCACATTTAAAAGTAGTACACATGTGTTCAGTCTGCTCGCAGAAACTGGGAAAAATATAAAGCATATAATAAATATATTATTATGTTGCACTTTTTTTGAGTATCAAGTAAAACAGGCTAATGTTTAAATAAACGATGAAGCATGAAATTCAATTATTATCGATACTTTCGTTACGTGTCCCACCCCTAGCACCTTTGTAAGGCAATCTCCCTATTTACGAGCCAGCATCGATGCAGACTCTATTAAATCGCCCGGCTTCATGTCACCTGAATTAATATCGATTATCGGGACATCACTAGCGTATTATCCTATACGGGTAAATAGGCATTCATGAACATTAACTAGCATTTAAATTATATTATTATGTAATCACTAGCTGTGCCCGCGACTTCGTCCGCGTGGAATAGTGACTTTGGATAGAATTTTTAATTTATAGGCTTATGATTTTACAAATAAGATACTTAAGTATAAGTACTTATAAGTACGCAAGATATAAAGTATTTATATAGTTCATTTTAGTACTCACTTATCATTAAAATTGGCCATATTACAACAATAAGAAGCAAGTAGTAGGTACATCAAAGGTGATCAATTATTATGACCATACCGATTATTTGGACGTTCACAATTTGTATTTCGATTAGGAATTCCTTTGTTTGATAGGATAATATGGTTACTTTACTTTTAACTACTACTTTGCCACAAAAAAAACTACTACTTTACTAACATTTTACTTTGTTGTGTGGAAAAAATGGATCTAAATATAAATTTTTTCATGGCACTGTTTTGTTATACTTTGGCAAGTACCATAAAGTACCAAATATTCATTTAATTTATACAAACCAATATGGAGGAAACACTACACATTGAATTAAAACACTTTACAGATTAATTTCCACCCACATTTATTTTAAATTGTTTCGCCTCGGCCCCGTCCCGCCTTAGCCCCGGCCCTATCGAACGGGATAAAAAGTATCCTATGTCCTTCTCCTGGTACTAAGCTACCTCCCCACCGTTTCGTCCCGGTCCCGTGCTACCCCAGCCCCGGCCCCGTCTAGCGGGACAAAAAGTATCCTATATGCAGTATTTTATGTCCTTCTCCTGGTACTAAGCTACCTCCCCACCGTTTCGTCCCGGTCCCGTGCTACCCCAGCCCCGGCCCCGTCTAGCGGGACAAAAAGTATCCTATATGCTTTTCCTGATTCTAAGCTACCACCCCACCAACTTTCAGCCAAATCGGTTCAGCCGTTCTCAAGTTATAAGTGTTGTAACAAACACGACTTTCTTTTATATATATATATTTTCTGCCTACCCCCTAAGTCTATTGGCGTGATTATTTCTATCCTAGTTTACTCTCCAAGTGATGCTGAGTCAAATAAAAAAAGCCCCATCAAAATCGGTCCAGTAGATTCTGAGATTAGCCCGGACAAACAGACAGACAGACAGACAGACAGACAGACAGACAGACAGACAAAAATTTTAAAAATTGTTGTTTTGGCTTCTATTACGGTAATTAAGACCCCCTGTAACAATTTTTCATAAAAATCTTCAATGTACAGAAATCGATCTTTTACAGTCTTATTATATGTATATAGATATAGATATAGATTGTGGGGATAGTGTAAACAAAATCGGACGTAAAAATGATTACTATTTAGTGTATTACCATTTAACTCGTCAAGTATGTGTGAACGAGACACAATAGAAATTCCAATATTATGCGACTCCCGGCAGTCGTTTGATACCTGACTGATTAACCAATCCTTTTTCTCTGCCTTTTAATTAAACCTGTAGGTACGGTAGTTGCATGGAGAATATGGCTAATGCCATGTCCATATCAAAAGAAAAAATAAGGGCAAAAAAATACATTATTTTGACTTACAAATACATTTAAAATAGGTAGTATACAGTCTTCGTCCTGATCGTTAATGTAAAGTTTTTGTTCCATCAACAAAAAAAGGGCCCCTTTCACCATTGACAAGTAAGCACTAGTCAACGAATAATTAAAAAATGGAACGTCCGCGTCATTTCGTCACAGAATATATAATAGTACTACATAATTTCACATAAAGTATTGGAAAACCTTTCACCTTCACACGAAGGGCCTACTGCTGTCATTTATGTAATAGTCCCCTAGCCGATTTCGACTACGGTGGCCAGTCACAACGACTAACCGACTGCGCGGGACATATTACAGTGCACAAGTGTGTGCGCAAACACAGGTGCACTCTCTATTCCTTTCACTCTAATAGCCCGATTGGACAGCAATCTGACACGACCGGAGAGAGATCGGGCGTAGGACCAACGGCTTTACGTGCTTTCCGTGCTTTCCTAAGCTTCGGACTTCCCTAAGAATTTCTGAACACCAAAACCCAGGTACATATTTTTGGCCCGACCCGGGAATCGAAACCAGGTCCTCTGGCGCAGCCATCGCTTTAAAATGCGACACTCTAACCGCTGCGCCACCGAGGCGGCCGTCATTTATGTATGAAATTGACAGAATCGCGACTGTCGCATTAGTGTGAAAGCGCTCTAATTGAAACTTATAAAGACATTGTGTAACAGGCCGTAAAACTGTTTAAAAAATTAAAATTATATTTTTCAACCTCACATAATGGAAATAGCATGAAAGTGACACAAGTCATAAGGGTAAATCGGCTGCCTAGCCGTTACTAGTTAGACATTATCCCCTTGGTTAATTATTTCAAGTGAGATCGTGTCCCTGGCCATAGTGTTTTTTAACACGTTCCGGGACAGTGCCCGCCTACAGGCGTGAAAACAATAAAACATCTATTGTGTCTGGAGTAGTGTCCCGGAACGTGTTAAAATTAACAGCGCCAGCTTTCGATATGGGTTACTCGCAGGTATTACCCGAATGAGGCAAATGAGGTTTTTACAGCGTTAAAATTTTACGCTATAGTAGGTAAATCTGAATTGGTTCACAGTGTTCGGCTTAAAAAGCTTGTAGTATTTTTTAATTAAAGGATATTATCTCTGTAAGTTTCAAAAATATAAACGTTTTCAAAGTAGATATTGTTTATAATAATTTGACAAGCAACAAAAGTTTCAGTGCTAAAATGTTGTGCTTTATGAAAACCATTTAATTGCTTAAGTATCAGACGGATCCATCCATCACCACCCAGAGATATATTATAATAATCATATTTCCACCCTGTAATAAATAATAATGTCCTCCCGACAAAAGCCCTCATCCCGCATTTAAAATCAACCGTTTGTGGAAGGACCAAATTGCGTGGAACGGAACGCACCGCCGCCTCTGCGTGCGACGGAACGCAAATTACTTGGAAACGCCCTCTGTGTAGTGTATTGGGATAGAATTACAGTATTTTTCAACCCCCTGAGGTATTGGGTATATATATATCAATAAATAGGTTTTGCAAACAAATACCGAAAAGCACGACAGGCTACATGAAATCTAAATATCACACGTGTTTGATATGTACGAGTAGTAGGTACCTACTAGCTACTTTATTGGGTTGTTAGGTGGACAAATTATATTAATATTGAAGCTAGATTATTTTTTTAGGTGACTGTACTGTACTGAGTGGTAAAATTGGCTAACGCGTGGTTGCATCATTCAGAAAAAAAATAGATTTAATAATGTTGGTTTCAAATTATCAAATATTATTTTGATGACATGCTATTTGCCTGTGCGCGGTGAAGTTGCGACATCATATACTTGCTCCTGTAGAACTCTAAATGGTGCTCAAGTATTGAGAACTGAGAAAATATTATTTGAGTTGATAAAAATAAATCAAATTCAAATTTGTATTCTCTGGGTGGTGTCAATTTTTATTTTTCAAATATTTTAACTATACAGGCCAAACCACAATAAATTAAAACACGAATTTTGTCTCATCGTTTTCGAGCGCCATCCTTTTGAACCGTCGAACATCGTATAAATAAATGATGTCGTGACTTCCACCCTGATTTCTACCTTTACTTTCAAGAGACATTAAAATTACATTACTATAAAATACAAGACAATCATTTTTGTTAATAATATAAAGAACCTCATCAAGGATTCACATAAAGGAAGTTAATCCAAGATAAAAGTTTCATCTTCTCGCTTGCCTAGATTCATATACAGGAGTAGTAAGTAATATCTCAGTTATGTTTTAGTAAAACAATAGTTTATTTAGCTCTGCTCTTTTAGCTCATACAACAAAAGAGGAGCTTTGTAAGCGCTAAGCACTAAAACATGAGTGTGACAGGGTGCACAAATATTTTGTATTTTCTAGGACAATTCTGAGAATGCACAATTTTTTATACTGAATTAAAAAAGGGAGGTATTCAATTCGACCTGGAGCTCTATTTTTGAATCATTCGCGTCAATATTACGAGTGATTTTTGTTCAAAAATCGATTGAAAATCACGTGAAATACTGTCTGACTGACTAACATAACTGGATTTTATAAGATTGACGCAAATACTTATAAAATCTAGTTATGTTTTTTGAAAACATTCTTGTGTGCATTTTATCCGGTTTTCATTCGAAAGTGATTCAAGTAGGGCCCCTGAATGTTTGTGGTATTGTTGGAATTTGATATTATTTGAGTATGATAATCTAGGCTTCCAAACACGTATGCCCGGTTTCGTAAGTGTATGTATGTTTGTCCACGGATTTCTCGAAAACGAAAAATTATATCAATATAATTCTTTTTTAACTCAGTTAGGTATGCTCTTACTTAAGATACAGTGCCAGTTTCATTAAAATCAATTAAGTAGTTTTGAGATTAGGGATACCAAACTAAAAATCAAGAAAGAAAAAAAAAATCATTCAATATACAGTCCCAAACTTTCATGTAAACTGTGGATCTACTAGACTCAGCGCTCATTAGTAGTCTTTTTGAAAAACACAAAGAGTGGCTAGTCCGACGGATCGCACAAAAAGGGTGTTAAGTATAAATTACTTTTTAAATTATTTCGTGACGATACTGACGCTGTTCCTACCATTTAATTATGAGGACATCTAAACTGTTTAGCTTTGTTCTATCTAAAAGATCACACTTCGGCCCAATTGATTTATCGATAGTAATAGTAAAGTTACGTTACCAGCTGTTAAATATTTACGATTTTGTGTGTTTTTGAGATTTCAACCGATTTTCATTTGAAAATTCATCATTTATGAAGAAAATCATATGCCATATTGACTTCAAACTTGAGTGCCTCAAACATAACATATTGATTGATGTCCGTTATGTTACCTATTAAAATAAATAAATAAATAGCCCCCCTATGGTTTCCAGCCCTAGGACTCCCTTTGTTTTTTCAAAGAATATTCAATACCACCATGACTCATTTTTTAATACGAAAATTGACATAAGCGTGAAATTTTTGCCACTACCCACCCCCAACTCGGAAGCATACGGTCGTAAATTGGCTAAACTGTTAAGTTCAGCAATAGCGTCGCCTGGCAATTAGTAATTTGCGCAGAGACAAGCCGTGTGTTGTTCTAGTCAAGGCCAAGGAGCGTTGACGCGGGAAAGTACACTTGCCTATATTACGTTAGTGTAGTTGCTCGCTGAATAAATTTAGGGCAAGTTTGGTTTCGGATTCCTATCAGTTTCATGACCCATGAAATTCTTGCAAACTATTCCATTCTTTACCAAAAAACTAGAGCTTGGCCTAATGGGTGAAGCTGACTGATTTGTTGACTGATTGGATTAGATTGAAATTAATTTACTGTGATGATAAAAAAGCAACTTGATTTGAGGCAAAAATTATATAAATATTTGAGGAAAAAAGTTTATTGTAATCAAAAATAACTCAGTTGAAAAATAGTTCATTTGCGGTACAAGTTTTGCAATTTTACACCAGATTTACCCTTGTCACTATGAGAACCATCATTAAACAAGAAATTAAATCTCAATAATAATAAATAAATTAATTCTATTAAGTCTCAGAATTAAATACAGCCTAAAAAGTACCACAATATTTGCAAATAAGGAAAACATTAAGCATAGCCACTGTGCTGTCTGAGTAAAATATTAGATAGATTGATTCTATCTGTAGATATCTCCCAGTGATTCAGTAAAGATCCAATTGATACTGAATTCCTCATGACATTCAATCTTTTGAATACATACAAAGAAAGAAAGAAATAAAATGACTACGAAAATTATAAAATTGAATAAATATACTCGTATTTTGATGTATATTTTTCATTATTTAATTCAGGAAACTAAAAAATAAAATTCAATATCATCGACAGTTGTGTAATTCATTAATGTATGTACGCAAAAATTAAAATTCATTTACGAAAAAAAGTGATATACACAAATGTAATACTAGGAATAAGGATAAGCTTGCTATTCCACAATTCAGGCTTCGAAAGGTTGGTAATTCTTTCATGGGGAAATGTATAAAATTTTTCAATAAACTACCAGAATACATTGTTGACTTACCGATTACTAAATTTAAAATTGTTATTAAAGAAACCCTAATGACGAAAGGGTATTATAAAGTAGATGATTATTTAAAAGATAATAATGTATGGACTTGCATGATAACCACAAACATTGTAAAACTTTTGAAAAGAGGCATTGACAATAGTGACTGAGTTTCTTGCGCAGCTTCTTCTCAGCACTAGCCCACAATTGTCCCGAAGCTGTGGTAGGGTCTATATTGGGACGTGTATAAGTGCCCCCAGTGGGTCTATATGCAAAAATAAACGACTTTTATGACTTTTTATGACTTTTATGAAGCTTCTTGAAAGTTTTAAACTGCATGTCCTGAGATATTTTTAACGAATTATCGTAAGGATTTTCCTTTGCTTAGCTAGGGTGATCTAAATACGTCCTAGTTTGGTTGTGTTTTAATCAGCGTCTATGAAGTCAGAATGAGTATTTATTAAGAGAGCTATCAATACACAATAAGGTTTATTCGTGACTTACAATCATCGTGTTTGTCTTTGGTTTCATTAGGTAATAGGAAAAGAGGAAATTGTGACCGTTTTTCAACAGCTGTGATTTTTTATTCTTTTCATTTCTAATTAAGCAAGTAAACTTGCCCGTCTGAATACAGCTCATGTAAATTACTGAATAACTTTTGTTCGTGACCGGACCGCCATTACCGACTTAACAGCTGGGTAAACCATTATCTGGCATTATTACTCTGTGACACAACGAAAATAATTTCCTAAGGCGGTTTTATAAAATAAAAACCTTATTCCATCGACCGAAATTATTTGAGTTATTGAATGGGTAAAGTAAATGTGGAAATTATAATTTAGGTAATTGGCATAGCTATAAGCATTTTTGAAGTCTTATTTTACATTAATTAGTCTTGATTTTACGTACATATCATTTGGTAATTTAAGACTTGTAGCGACATCTATCGGCATTAGGATGTCAACTTATAGTTCGCTCGGCCCTGCATAGATGGCGATAGCAGTATCGAGACTAACGTTATATTTTTCCAGGAACAAGTGTATTTGGCTAATAAGGCGCAAATCGTTAAAGTATTGTATGCAAATCATGAACCTAGTGCATATTTAGCTTTTTTCATAATTAAGAACACAGTTTATTTTAGGTTCCATGAAGTAGGTACCTAAGTTTTTAAATACTTAACAATAAATACCTATCCATATTTAACACAATTTTCTGTTTACTAAAAAAAACAAAAGAATTATGTCATAGTCACAAGTTTCAAAACCTTTTTTACCACAGACCACTTGACACTTTTTAACCACAGATCGAATGGCGGACTTTTTACTGAAACACCATGCCATCCATACTAAAAAAGGTGTCGTTTGTTGCTGCAAAATGCCTTCATTCTGTCGGGGGTGGGGTAAATTATTGTCCTCATCTAGAATGGGTCAAATGCCGAACGCTCTTTCATGCGATTGGTAGTGAAGTAAGCAGAAATTATCGTTGCGTATCGATAAAAAAAAAGATATTTGCGTCGGTGACATATATGAAACTCTTTCCTGCGATTGAAGAAAAAAGCTAGAGAAGGCTAGCGAAGAAAGCAGATATCATCGATATCGATAAAAACGTAAATTATATATTTTTCTAAGAGTGACGACCACGCATTACAATAAAATTGTAATAACATTGAATAATTACAATTTAAAAAAAACTCCCAATTAATGTCATAGTCACCCGAAATAAATGAGTTTTATTATTTTATTTATTATATCGTTGGTTAAAATATCAAGCGAAGAAAATCTGGACCTACTAGAGTGTTGTAGCTTCTTTTAGAGATACATTCTGTGTGTTGAAAATGTAGATCTCTTGTTCCTTATCTTATTAATTACACAATATTTAATGCAGTAAAATATGCTCAGGGAAATACAATACAATCAATATAGATCTAATATCATATCAAACATTACACGATCCATCTGACAGCTCTAGTGTTATCCATACGCTAGTGTTGTCTAGGTACTGTTGTAATTCCATAACCGATTATTTTATCTTACACTACCAAAATAAATACTTTAAATAAATACCGGAAGTATGTAAATATGACCTTAGTAAATATTAAATTTTTTTCAAGGTTCTGCCTTGCCCAGATGTAAGATTGAGATTGCCTGTGAACCTCCACACTATCACCAATCATACTAATTTTATACTAGTGTTAGTTTATAGTCCAGTTAACCCTTTGCAGTGGCGAAGAACAGGTAGGTAATTTTACTAAGTTTCATCAATCGATATTTTCTCATAGTTGCTGGTACAACACTACTTTAGACAACATAGTTAATCGACTGCGCTGCGACTATTTTGCCACTATTTTTTAACCCGTGACGAAATGTAAAGTCATGATCGCTGGATTTTTACAAAAACTGCCTGATTCTGCGATAAAATCGGTCCAGAAATTTCAGTATCTACGTAGTAAAAAGTAAAAAAGTGTGTCATCCTTCGCAATATAGATAACGTCAATATCAGAAAGGGACGTCACTGACAAGATGGACAGGTGACCTTGTAAACTTCGCAGAAAAAGACCTATAGTCAGCTGAAGGTATCATTTGTGTGAGTATATATATAAATATATAATATATAAATATTCTTGGACATTTCACACAGCGCCATCTGGTCCCAAACTAAGCAAAGCTTGTACTATGGTAACTAGAAAACGGATATAAACATACTTAAATACTTTTTTTTTGTAAATACATACATGTTATACATAGAAAACACCCAGACCACTACAAAGAGACATGTTCATGCACACAAATGTTTGTAATGTGCGGGGATCGAACCCGCGACCTCTGGCACAGTAGCTAATTTCTTAACCACTGAGCCAAATCGGTCGTCAGTATAACTGATATAGACTAATACGAGTCAGTATCTAAACGTAAGAATACATTATGTCATTATCAAATTTAAGAGATAGGCTCTTGTCAGTGGAGTTTTTCAGTAAAAACTCCAAATCAAGGAAGATATGTGGTAGTTTTCTTGCCTTTTCAACACCGCAGTTTAAGAACCGGGTTTTTTTTTACTTTTGATGCCTAGTCAAAAGTCTTTCCTGAAATACTATATCTTATGTCATCTGATTGATTGAGGTTGCTGCTACCCAACACCAGGGGGAGAATTTAATAGAGAATTTAAGCTTATTTGATGGCGGCGTTTACTCACCATGGCACAGGATAGCCACTGTAGCTTTTAATAGAGAAGCGCATTGAACTAGACTCCCCGCTACACTTAATACCCTGTGACCCCGCTATCAGCTCTTACCCCTATGTGTATTTGATCGATTATAAAAAAACATCATCATCATTATCAGCCGAAGGACGTCCACTGCTGAACATAGGCCTCCCCCATGGCTTTCCACAACGACCGGTTGTGAGCATAAAAACCATCGTCTCATATAAAAGTAAAAACAGAGCTTTTATATAAATTCAGAAATAGTTGTGACTCAACTTAATTTTACTGCGTAATATTTATTGCGATTCCCAAAATACTTAACACAATTTTCGTTTACCGACACGTCATGCTAATTTGATTGGGGACTGGAGGTAAATGTTATATTTACCGATATAATTAGCCGTCGAAAATTAAAACTGTATTACGGTACTAATAATTCTATATTTTGGTAGACGTCCGAGGGTAATTAAAATACATTTTTACATAGAAACAATAATTTAACAATGCTTTAAGATTTTTACATATCAGCGATAGCTGTAATATTCTTATGCCCATATTTGCAATACATATTTGTATATCATACTTTATGGCACAACCAAAATTTTTAAAAGAGGTGGACTTAACGCCATATGGTACTATCTAACAGTCATACCTTTGGGCTAAGCAGAAAGGATTGTGATTGGATTCTATAACCTATTTACAAAAAGAGTAATTTATAAATTTAATGGACCACGTGTCGTAGTAAGTTGACATTCCATAAATATTATTAGATTTTTTTGATAACTCAGTAATGTAAGTAATGAGTATTAAAAAACATTCTAACTAAAGTATTTCGTACAGTGGATAATTTTTTTTTTAAACTAACGCTACGGCTGTTTTAAGAATAAGATGGTTGTTGGTAAATAAAGTTTGATTTATATGGTTTAATTAAGTTTTTAAATTGATACTCGCCATCTTGTTTCCATTTCTTATTTATTTCAACTTACTTGCACTTTGAGTTTTGCAATTGGCGGGCTCATTGCCTTAGAGGGTATTCTCTGCCAGTCAAGTCAAGTCAAGATTAAAATTTGTATTTTATTGTGGTAGATAGTCACAAAATACAATGTTATAATATAAATACATGCTAAGTGCTTCTACGAATATTTATAGTATTTTTCGTGAGAGGGATGATACTTCATTGTTACTAAATTATTTCGTGATTAACATATTCTATTTATGAATTATAAGTACTAGGCTAACTTGGGGGCGTGGCTAACCTGTGTTCGTAGTTCGTATTTCGTGTGATTTTGCTTTAAACATTTCAAGTTCCAGGCAGTTCCATTCCCACTCATCTAGCTGAGTCGCCAAATTGGTATTGCGATCCGACTTAAGAAAACTTAAAACTCACTCTTTCTCACTCACTCATGTGGTTAACTTCGACATGCAAATTGGTCGGAATTAAGACATCGCGATACGAAATTTGCTTAATCATTTAAAAGTAGAGCAGTTTAACTGTCAAAGCGAGATGGCAATACGCTCCCTGAACTCAGATTTCACTAGTAGTATTTGTAGATAGATAGATAGATAGATAACTCTTTATTGCACACAAAATTAGTGAATTTACAAATTTGTTTAAAGGAAATGTACAATTTAGGCGGTACTTATAGGTTCGAGTACTACTAGGATTTATTATCATTCGTTTTGCTATCATGACATATAAAGTTAATTGTATTGATTTCTATATAGGTTTTCGCTTTTCTTTTCACTGTACGTCTTTCCTCATACTGCCTACTAGTATATTCATTCTAGATTTTTTAGCGGCAAAATTTATAATTTTATTTTGTTGCTGCTGTGTTATAGCTCCTAGTGAGTACATTATAGAACACAACTCTCCCACCCCCCCAACCCGCCGCTTCACCCCTCCCCCCCTTGATAAAGGTCCCAAATTTCATATTTCCTCTATTTTCAGGAAAACTATACAAGCTAGGACAAAATGGTCAAGGACTAAATTATTTGTCAATAAATTACCTACAAATAAGTACTAACATTCATTTTGATACGAGTTATAGTTTTTAAGCTATGGAGCATCAAAGAGCACTAAAAATGTGCGCTTAGCAGAAATACAACATTTAACACAAAAAAAACTATATAATTTATAAATTTTCACAAGAAATGCGTTTCTGTAGTACATACCTATCTAGAATAAGTCAGTATCGTCATTGTTATCTTCTAAAGGTTTGTCGAATCTACTAAGGCCCCAATGTATGCATATGGTGGAACAACGGAATGCAGCTTTGACATATCCACATACTTTTCTGTAGCCTTTTTTGCAGCTGCATGATACTATTTTCAGTATCTATTGTGGAGCTGGTGCCTATGTGGTATTTAGGGTACGAAGTTACAATTTTTTTCCAGCTTCAGTTTTCAGGGTTGAATAAATTTGCTCGCCATAATTGAACTTGATGAAAAGTAAAACCTATGTGTTGAATTCTGACAAGCAGCTCCTGAAGATGGAAACTTTGATAATATCACCACTGTATTGTTCTTCAGATCAATGTTTTTGTAAAAGTGGACCTCTCGTATATCGTTTATACTTTTTAGGTACCTACTATGATACTATCCTAGAATATATCTTTCTCCTGCCTCTTCTATCTGCTTGTGTGAGGCATCCGGGTTATTTTAAACGTTTATTGTATCTTTCAACTCGGTCTTTTTACCAAACAGGAAAGACTAAACCCTTCCTTTGTTGTAGAATGCAGATGTAGTAGAATATATTCTTACGTGGTGGAGTCAGTCCCAGTAAAAGAACCAACAGATCAATGTCTTGCCCAACCACTACGACAATGTCTTTTCGACGTACTACATAATATCGGCATTCTAAGGCACAGAAAAGGTTCAGTCTATTCAATAACATATAACATCGACTTGCAAGATACAATAACTCCTGATGCCTAACGCGAGGAGGTAAAAAGGCAGGAGAAAAATATATTCTTGCATAGTATGGGGCTAAGCAAACCGAAAAAAGTATAATCGTGTTACGAAACATTTAGGTACTTCAACTTCACTTCTTGACCAACTCTCAAGAACAATACGGTGTTATTATGAAAAGACCACCTTCTTCAGCTTGTCAGCATTCAATGCATACTTTGATCAAGCTCTACAGTTGATACTGAAAATAGTATCATGCAGCTGCAAAAAAGGCTACAGAAAAGTATGTGGATGTGTTAAAGGTGCATTCCGTTGTTCCACCATATGCAGACAAGACCCCAAGTCTTAGTAGATTCGACAAACCTTAGAAGATAACAATGACGATACTGATTTGTTTTAGATAGGTAAGTACTACAGAAACGCATTTTTTGTCAAAATTTATAAATTATATTGTTTATTTTGTGTTAAATGTTGTATTTCTGCTAAGCGATCATTTTTAGTACTCTTTGATGCTCCATAGCTTAAAAACTATAACTCGTATCAAAATGAATGTTAGTACTTATTTGTAGGTAATTTATTGACAAATAATTTAGTCCTTGACCATTTTGTCCTAGCTTGTATAGTTTTCCTGAAAATAGAGGAAATATGAAATTTGGGACCTTTATCAAGGGGGGGAGGGGTGAAGCGGCGGGTTGGGGGGGTGGGAGAGTTGTGTTCTATAATGTACTCACTTAGACCTATAACACAGCAGCAACAAACTAAAATTATAAATTTTGCCGTTTCGCCCATACATTGAAATCTAGAATGAATACACTATACGTGTTTTTGTAGTACGTATAGCTCCAATATAAAAGTAGTTAGTAGCAGTAGTCTTGGCACAAACCAGTAGTAGTTTTAGTGTTTAAAACTCCGTTCCATTTTCAGCCAAAATGTTGATCCCAATAATTTTGCTTTCTATTTTCCAACTGATCAATGGTAAAGGATCAATTACTTTGTACGCAGATGTGTTCAAGGACAGAGAGTTTTTCAGGACTACTTTTCCTTGGATCATGGATAATATTGGAGGGGAGTTACAGGTAATGCTAGAAATTGACTTCTTGAAATATATATTTTTGTTTAATTTTTGTTTTGAATTCAAATTCAAATTCAAAAATTCAAAATCTTTATTTCAATTTAGGTCATGAAATGACACTTATGAACGTCAAATATAAAAATTAAAATAAATGTGCGAAACATGTCTCCTTATCTTTTGGGCCCTACCAGCGCTTCGAGACAGAACACAGACAATTAGGCAAGTGCTGAGAAGAAACGCCGGAACAAACTCAGTCACCACTAGCTGCCGTAAAATCAAAATCATCAAAGGTAAGTACATCAGTCGGTGCAGGCTGGACGGACCACACATTCGTGTTGTATCGTGTCGTCGTGTCGTGTCGTCGAATGTAGTTTATAGTCTTTGATCTAATAAGAGTCAGGGACGAGCGCGAAAGTTTTTGATAGAATACGTTAGTAACAGGGTTCAAATTGATTAATTTATTTAAAACTTCAGGTACCTACCGTTGGTTTGTGTAAACGGTACAATTATGGCGGACTTAATGCTAAAAGTATTATCTACCAGCCAAACAAATTCCAACGTACCTAATTAACATTAATTACAGAGGACCAACTTTTATGCCTCGTTTTCAGACATTAAATATATTGTCGTGGAAATATTTATCACATAAAATTCAAGTTTGTGTGCAATCAATTTAATTGTTTACGAATTCGTTTACTTTGTTTGCACTTAAAGATCTTATTTTATGTATGTATTCTAGCAAATTAACTTTCTGATTTCTGTGCTCGCTTATTTATATCAGTTCTTCTCAGTGTAAATTTTGTAATTTTCAGGTAGAATATTACCTGTTGGGTAGCGGAAGATACTCAGTGCCGCAAATGTGTGCGTTGCAGCAACTAGAGGACAATCCATTCTTACAGGCGCAGTACCTGAAATGCGAAGCTGAAGGTATGTTTACAGAAACCTAATAATATTGCCCGTATTTTAAATATAACCATTTCTTTTACTGGCAACGTTATGCTGGTAGGGACGGCAGGAATAAAAATTTCGGATATCTGTTAGACATAGCTACATTTGAAGTTAAAGGATGAAGCATATTTATCCACCGTTAACGGGAACAGCACCGTATTGTCATCACTCAGGTCAACCATACGAAAGCACGTTATATAGTCACCCAATAACAAACGCCTCACCTGGATCGCGTTTGCTACTTGCTACAACTTATGACAGTTCGTCTTGTGAATGACAGCCCGTTTGACAGGGTAGGCGGATAGTTGACAAACATCGGGCGACTAGCCATAAGCGCGTTACAACGCATGCGCCGCTGTTCGAGAGTCCCGAGTTGATCTCGATCCGTGGTGGTTATGCTCATAGAAAGTAGTATAGTATAGAATGACAAACGCGGATTTTCAGCGATACCAAAAAGTTACTTTACATGTGTGCGTTCAATAGTGATGTGTATCTTATGGTGGTCCAAGTTTTATCGAGGAGGTTACGATAAATCATGTAAATTGAAACAAAAATAATTAAAATAATGCTCTTTTAATTACATAATACTTTTTATTTGATAAACAAGACAACCTCATTTTTGTTAAATTACATATTTATTTATTTATGTATGAAGACTTGCTAGAAGCACTTATACACGTTCCAACATAGACCTTACCACAGCACAGCTTCGGGCCAGTTGTGTGGGCCAGTGCTAAGAAGAAGCTGTGCAAGAATTACGGTTACCTAAAAAAATCTGTCAAAAAATTTATCGATACTGATGACGTCATCATTTAGTCAAGCCCTAGTGTAAAGAAACGGTTTCTTAATTTACTGAAAATACCTGAATTAATCTATTGGAAACTTTGATATATGGCTGCAAATCACAAAGAAAGTCCTAAATTTACTGTACAATTTGGCATCGGAGTCGATTTCACTCACAAATTTTATAAAATTTGGAATTAAAATTTTTATCAATGATTCATATTTACTGGTGGAAAGTATGATTTTCGGGATTGTATCCTCGGCGCACTTCACAGTTGCTGAAAGCACAAGTCATTTCATCTGAAATTGTTATACAAAACTTAAATTATAATTATATCCATTCATAATTTTTCAAAAATTCCAACGACGAAAACTTGACGTATCCACTAAATCCATTATTTCTTAGAAAACGGTCTCGCTGTCATAAGGTATTTCGCTGTCAAATCCTATAGAATTTCACTAAGTAGCACGCTCTTTTTAAAGCGAAGATTTTTTCTTTCTCTATGGTTATGCTACGAAGTTGACAGATGTGCGTTGAAGTATGGAGTTTCATACGAAGAATACTGAACGCCTCGAGTTGATACGATGCTGTTCCCTTTACGGTACCGTTACCATGAGTTTACGCCGGTTTTACTAGCTGGCGACTACGTAAAAAAAGTCTTTCTAAAATTGCACAGCGCCCCTAGCGGTCCCTTGCAGATCTAAAATTGTCCATACAAAAAGTTACGTCGTGGACTCGTCGCTAGCGAGTAAAACCGGCGTAAACTCATGGTAACGGTACGGATCGCCAAAACAAAAGAATGACAAAAGAATGTTCATAAACAAATCCATGAGGGATTAGATTTAAAATAGATTCGTAGTCTTTTGCTTCACAGATTTAAAAAAGATTCATAACTTCTGCTTTCCGTGCTGTCGGGACGAGTTAACACTCGTGTTTTTAATAACCAATATATTTTCTAAACAAGTTCTGTGAATAATGAAATCTCCGCCCAATGAAATCTATGCAGCTTCAGTGTAGTCCCTCAACTGTCGACCGACCATCGTATGTTTATGTCTGAGCCGACAATTATTGTCTGTTCACTCTGATTTCGGGATTTTTTTGGAATATTACCTGTTAAAATATGTTTATTTTCCAGATGTCAGCAGTGCCTACTGTCTCTGTGAAGCTGGCATCGATGCTGATGACTACAAATCATGCGTCAGACGTGGAGCCCACTTAGCCTCTTCAGCAGCGTACAGTTATTCCCAATTAAACCTCGATACTAGCCCCATATTCGAACTAGGCCCTCGAAGCACTGTCTTCCAGGTCACAGACAGTTGGTATTTGAAGAAGATTTGCACGATTTTCGGAGATTTCCCTCCCCTGGGATGTACTAAACCTTTCGCCTGTAATACTACGGAACCCGCTTTTGAAAGGAGTGGACTAGCTCAGATTGATAGGGACTGTAAGTATATTAATTAGTTAATACTGTATACAGGGTGTTCGTAGAATAACGCCAGCATGTTAGGGAGCGATTCTGTAACCTTTAACCCAGGATTACACTAATCCTGGATTAAAACCTCATTTTGTTTCTGTCAGTTTATTTGACATTGACAGAGACAGAAATAAGATTTAATCCAATATTATAGCGCAATCCTGGTTTGATCATCATGCGCAAGTGGGCCTAAGAGGTTTAAAGCTATTTTACAAACCCACCATATTTCATCTATACTAATATTATAAAGCTGAAGAGTTTGTTTGTTTGTTTGAACGCGCTAATCTCCGAAACTACTGGTTCGAATTGAATAATTCTTTTTGTGTTGGATAGTCCAGTTATCGAGGAAGGCTATAGGCTATAAAACATCACGCTACGACCAATAGGAGCAAATATATAGTGGTAAATGTGTAAAAAACGGGAGAAAGAAGTCACTATTCCACGCGGACGAAGTCGCAGGCAAAAGCTATGAATTCATAAAAAAACATTCGCATTAGTTGGGTTCACTAAGATTTAGTAAAATGAAAAGTTGCCTGTAATCATCCCACTGCTGGGCAAAGGCCTCATCTGAAATATGAGGTGGTATGAGACGTACTCCACCACGCAGGCTCAGTGCGGATTGGAAGAGGGGTGTTGCGAGGCAAGCGACCAAACTTGCTGTCAGACTTTTATCCAGACGCTATAATATATGTAGACGCTGGCTTTAATAGGTATTTATCTTACATTGAATCCTTTAATATATTTTTCGCAATTACTTCACCGACAGGAGCGAAGCTCTTAAGTTTAAGAAGAAGAATCCTTTCAGTTTGAGCATTTTGATGGGTTTATTTATAAAGGTCTCATTGACTAGCTCTTGTAATCTTGTTTTAGGTAACTACAGCCTGTATCCAGTTCCAACGCCAATACCTTCAAAATAAACAAGTAAAGTTTTATTACGACAATATTAATTTTTATTCCTTGAATGTACATGTGTCGTAATTTCAAAATTTAAAGTCGTATTAATTTTTACACGCACAGGCTATAAATCCATTGATGTCGTTACTACAACTACAGCTTCTTCAACTACATCTAGTATTCCCCACTATTAAAATGATGGTCATCAAGATGGATCTACAGAAAAGAACTAAGCTTTCAAAATTAAAATTACGCAGTTGTTTTTTAGTAACCTATTTTGAGATAATAACTACCTAAATAAGTTTTTAAATGTCCACATTTATTCCAAAATATCATTTTAATATGTAAGTAAAGTGTAATATTTGCAACATATAACTATTTGTTTTATTCAATCTACCCCTCCAAAACCAAAACTTTTATTTTTTTCGGGATAAAACCACCTTTTTTCATTTTCTCATATTTTCACTTACCTTTTTTTTCTGATATTTAAGCTATTATAATATTTTTTGAGGCAGAGATAGCTTGGCTAGTATACTGACCAAGGTGAAAAATCTTGGCATACGAGAGGCACTTGTTGATATATTTATGGCAGATCAAAGGCTGCCGCGGCCTTTTTTAGACGGATGCCGTTACTTACGTCGACGGCAAACTTGCCTGTGTAGTCTCAAGTGAAGCAGACTTCGTGAATAGCAGAAACTGGATTGTTCTTTGCGTTGCTGCGGGCGACGGAACACTGGATTTTATGCAACTGCTTGCCTCTGGCAGGATGCGTTGGATGCACATAGAGATGATAATACCAGCCTAATGATTGTTCAAGGTTGACCCGTAAGCCTTCACAGCTTAGTAGAGTATGTACATGTACTAGTTCTAAGGTTAAAATATACAAATTATAAATTGCATTTAAAAAGTGGCAAACTTTAAGACAAGTACGCAAACCAACAATTTGCGAGGCACTAATCTTAAAAGACAATAGTCTTCTAGTAGAAGTTAGGAAAATATATATAATAAATTTAATAATGAAAAAATCAGAAACACGTCTGCCGTTTTGCGATTTGCCTAAAAACGGTATAAAGCAAGAATTGTATGAATGACAGGTAGAATGAAGCTGTCGGGGACATAATAAATGATATAACTTGTTTTAGTCAGCGACGCCGGTCTCAGGGGTGGTTGTACTAACAATATTGATGCAAAAAAACTCACAGAACTAATTTATCATTACGATACCAGCGAGCGAGTCCAAACTACCAACGCCAGGTCGCTTTTTCGTAGCTTACTAGCCACAGCGTAGTATTTCGTAGATACGCACGAGCTACACGCGAGGTTGCGAGTTTCCCCATACGTTATGCCATTTTTTTACATTGTGAAGAGGTTTTATTTTATAAAACATGCATATACGAGTAATTTAAAGACTTTTTTTTAGATAGAGTAGAACTCATATTATTATCATCCCCGATTTGGATGTCACTGACCAAAACATCACTCTGTATAATAGAAAAGTCCCTCGTCTGAGATAAAAGCCATTCTCATCAAAGCGCTGACAGCGCCTGCTTTCCATTTTTTTCACATCCTTAAAACTGCCATTAATAGCAGCATAAAATACAATTAAAATTAATGTGTGTTGTAACAACTCGCTATAGATCTAATGCGGTACCAAATGCCCGCATCAGGCGCACTTGAGCACTAGACCAGCCCGAACAGATATGGAGCCGCAATACCTCCGAAATGCGTCAGCGTTTGTAGGGTTGCCAGATTATTAATAAAAAAATAAACAATATTTTTTTGGCAATATATAAATATATATATATTATTTTAATAATTCCATTTTCGTATTTAGAGTAGTGCTTTTCTTTGGTCTCCAATGACATCTTTGACTGTTAAACAGTTATACAGGGCGTGAGATTTCTCTTGTTTAATCTTATATGCATAATGTGCATATACACGTAACGTTCAAAAAATGCAAAATTCAACAAATTGTCAGTGGTTTCTAGCTCTACAATTTTTTAAATGTTTTTCACTTTTTAAGCATTAATTTACATTACATTTAAACTCATAACTTCGAAAAATTATGAAATCTGTTATGTCTGTTTGATTCAAATCAATCAAGAAAGAAAGAAAGAAGGAATAATCGTTGATTGGTTAAAATCACAAACACACACATACACAATATTACACAAAAAATAACACAGTAAACAAAGATGAAAAAAAAGGAAATATTACGACAACAAATTCAAAACATCTAATGTAAGCTAATTAAATTTCAGTTACTTAAACTCATTAAGTACAAAAATAAAATAGCTAGGGAAATGCAGCTAGGGAATGGAACTTTGTCTGCTGAAGTTTTCCCCCAGGATTAAGACCTAAGCCTGCCTTAAAGCAAGAGTGAACAGGCTGCTACTAAGCAGATATGCACTTCATCCTCACCTGACATCAGGTGCGATCGAGGTCAAATATTTGCTTTGCCTAAAATAAATAAAAAATAGCTACTTCGGACAGCAGATTAGTTTAGCTATCCAGAGGGGTAACGCTGCCAGCATTTTGGGCAACAATCCATATGGCAGCGCTGGGGGTGATGATTTTTATATTTTAATATTTTTTTTGTTATTCTGTATATACATTCTGTAGTTTATTAGGTTAACATTAAATATAATAACGTAATTAAAAATATTTTACAATTTTCCCATCTTGTATGTAACTTCAATACAGAATTGAGCAATACATATTCCTGTGACATATTCTATATTCAATACCTTTTCAAGTGCTAACCCTAATCCTCATCCAACTGTCGTTTTAGTTAAGCTCAGGTCGCCTTATTCCCTCGTGATAGGACCCATTTTTGTTTGGACAACAGTTTCAGACCACAGATGGAGCGAATTCATCACAGATCGAATTTGTAAACGGATCTGATGTGATTGTGTGGGTTCTACTAGCATTGCGTAATAAGCTACTTATGTGTAGATGTAGCGTTTTGAATCTATAAGTCGAACTAACGCTGGAAATGTTTTGGTTCTCATAGTATCAGTAAGATCAAACGCACAGCGCGAAGAACTGATAGCCGTTGAGGGAAAGTTCTAGATTGAGAACCCTTTGATTTAAAGCGCAGCATCAGGAAGGACCAAAAAGATGGTCAGACTAACTATGAAGATCGCAGAATCACACTGGACGCTATGAAACACCATGGGCGAGGTCTATGTTCGGCAATGAACCATCATTCATTTTAATGGTTACCAAACCATTGAAAATGAATGTTACATAGTAACTCCCAATAATCTCCCTGAATGTTTTGTGTTTACAGAAATCTAACACGATTGTTTCAGGATAAAGTAAGAATCTGATCCCTCGAAATTTCTAAGAAAAAGGTATAAGCTCATGTTAAGTGTTATAAGAAGCTCTTCTCGCTAAGTTTACCCTGTCCAAGAAACTTAATTTCCCAAAGCGTTTCCAGGACCTCATAATCTCGTTAATTTCATAAGAAAGTGAAGATATTATGTACGTTGAACTTTTTGAGTTTCAATGTAATGTTACGAACACGCAGGCTTAGCGCAGCGCGAGTTTTCGTACATTTCGAACGCCAACGGTCGAAGTATGCTTGCGGGGGAAAACGTTTTCCTACCCGTAAACCTTTATGGAATGAGACAAATTTGGTCTCATTCGTTTTCGTACATCCTGAACTACGCTTTACGTCTTCGATTTTTTGTATAAAGGCTTGATTAGTTAAAAATGGACGAAATGCCGAAGAGATTTTTCGTAAAAAAAGTGAATGTTTAGGTTCTTTTATTTTCTGAAACAAACAATATTTAAAAAAAATAAAAACATACGAGCGTAGTTTTTCAAAATATCTCTAAAATGTAAAAAAATTGACAAAATCAGATAACGTTTAAGGGGTGGAAAACGTTTTCTCTTTTTGTATTGAAGCTTGCGTGCACACGATCCTCTTAAGGACAGGATTTCCTGGCAATGCAATGTTTAAAAATGTGTGCATGGAACCAGAGAAAATGACACAAAACCGCATATGCGCTGGATTTTGTGCTTACCCACTATTTGATGAGGAGTTTAACAACATCAATTTTCAATAATTTATGCTACCATGCCCCTAGAATTAAAATCTAAGTATTTGAAATATTTCGCTTTTTTTAAGTTTTTTTTCCGTTATATCAATTATTTTTCAGTATTATTTGTTGTATATGGTGTGCAATAAAGAATATTTATTATAATTATAATTCCGGTATCAGTAAAGACAGCATACAAGAAAATGCTGTCTGCGCAAGTATATTCTTGATTATCTCCTCTATTTACGTTTTCCAGCTTAACATAATAGATGTTTTCTCGTGTCTAATTTTAAATGTTTTTTTTTCTTCTCTTTTTAATTGTATGGACTGATGTCTGAATAAAAAAACTTGAATTTGAATTTGAAATTTAACAGTTGAAAATCATCTGCTAAGTAATCTAATTAAATGATTCGTTTAGTCTCATTGCATCATCTCGTATAACCAAAAGTCTTACCAAAATTCTGTGGATTCCAAACTCCATAGCATCGTTGCCCCCAGCACTCCTGCAATTGGCAGATCTCATTAATTTGATCGATGGCAGGACCCCATTCTGCAGACCCTATTTAATTTCAGTTCTTGCTTTCGTGCTCATTCGTATTGTCATTTTGGTATGTAAAACAAGGATGGATAGAGACGAAAAAGTTTTTAAAACAAAATTATTTTGTTACTCTAACTAAAACAAAATCATATGACGATGAAAAAGTACTAAATTTGTACGTACAGCCACCGCATCAGATTATACATTTTTGTTTAAAACTATATTTTATTACAGATGCATACGTGAAGAAAAACCTATAAATACTCAAATAGGTATTAATCACAGAAGATTATTATACCTCTGCCGTGGTATTCATCTTATTGTAACAATATCACATGATATACACACATGTCCTGGTCAAACGATAACATCTTTTTTTTTAAGTTGGTTAAAATACTGAAGCCATAGTAATACACACAAGCCAAAATGTTAACCTTCTTTTTTGAAGTCGGTTAAAATACGGAATTCGATGTACATGGTAGAATACCTCCGTGCTAGGCATTTGTTTACGGAGCCAAGACATCAGTGGCGAAGTGCGGCGAATTTCAATGCGAATTCATTCCGATCTGAATCGGAGGGCAATGTCCGGAAAATTTTGTGGTGGGTATTTTGCCTTTCTTGCAGCAACTGCATGATGCATTAAATTTTTTGGCGTGTCAGTTTGCTGTCCCATCGGACTATGAGAGTGAAAGGAATAGAGAGTGCACCTGTGTTTGCGCACACACCTGTGCACAATAATATGTCCTGCGTTGTCGGTTAGTCGTTGTGACTGGCCACCAAAGTCGAAATCGGCTACGGGGACTCTTAATATGCATTTAATCTGTCTGGCCCTAAGAACAAATATGGACCGCGATAATAATCGTCTTGGATGTCAGTGTCTAGTTTGTGTTTCTTCTTGTTTTCATTGAAGTGAAGATCTAGGTACTTATAGTTTCCAGCACACTGGTTACTAGAAGATTGTCATGTTAACACAACCTAGTTCTTACATTTCTTTACAAAGGAATTTCAAAAAATGTACACACCTTGGATTGTATTTAAAAGTTTTACCTGAATTAGCTTTCTTCGAATGTATGTTTAATCTATTAATTACTCCAATTACATACCTATATTCATTTTTTCTAAGCTTGTCCACAATTGTAAACAATCCCGACATTTCATTTCAACGAAATGATTTATTTTAAAATAAGATAAACACGAACCTACTTAGGTAATTCATCGATGAATACCTTTTTAAATCAAATAGTTGATTTATTTTATTCTCTGATATTGTTTTAAAAGTTATAAAAAGATTGTTTACAATATTCGTTAAATTTTAAAAACCTGACTTTGAAACAGTCTTCATTTAGCTCGAATATGATTTTATGTATACAACCATGAATCTTTATCCTATAATAAAATATCAATCGGCTTCCCATGAAAAATAAGCAGTTCTGGCACATAAAAAGGCGGTTATATTTCATATGGTTCATACCCCATTGAGTATCGCATCAATGGGAGCGCCCCATAGATTTAACCATAAATTATGTTTCATTTCACATAACGACGACCCCCATCAATTCAGGAACATTATTTACCGCGAGCAAATAGTTGTGAATGGCCTTATATTCTGAGAGATGTGCCTATACAGAATGTTGTTTTGGTCAGCGACGTGCGACTCAGGGGTGGTTGTACAAACGATACTGATGCCAAACATATATTTTTTTAATGGAAAAAACCCACAAAAATTTGTGCAGCCACTTATTTTAGCTATACCAGTAAATTATTGCATACAATTTAGCTTTAAGTATTTTTCCCCAAGTAAATAACAAATTAAGGCTGACATATGAATTGCAATTACATAAAATGAAGTAAAAAGATAAAATAATTTTAGAGTATTGCCAAATGGCTGCAGCCGTTTGCTATGATTTACGTCTGACATTAAATCAGTAAGGAGCGGCTGGTTACTGGCAACCCCGATACTGTGAACTTAAGAAATCAGTAAGTTGATCTTTCTTTCTTTATGTGTGTCAAATTAAAAATATTTTTATCTACTATATATAAATTTGTCGGGTTTTCCTTTCTGACGCTATAACTCCAGAACGCACGAACCGATTTCCATTCCAGTTTTGGATTTGTTGGAAAGGTCTCGGGCTGCGTGAGGTCTACGGCAAAGAAAATTCCCATAAAAAGGCCAGGGTGGGACGGGGCTGGGGGCGAAACGAAGTTCGCTGGGACCGCTAATTCTATTATATTATATTTGCACACGGCGGGATTATTAAATAAATTATCGCCAAGGTCACAATAGTTTTTCTATAAAATCGGCATTGTGAAATCTTTATATAAAATCGAATTGAAGCAGAGATGCATTTTATTACGTTTGTGGTTGAATCAGTTTGGATAGATTTGTACTCGCGAAAACATTTGATGAAGTAATTTTTGGTAAGAAATTGTGACACTTAAAGTCATAATAATATGTATAATATTTAAAACTTTCGATTTGCCGCATTCGTCAATTTTGTATAGACCGGACCGCAGATCGCGACCAGTGTGCCAAATCCTTGAGAATTAGAATTAAGTATGGGAAGTTAACTTTAATATTTGTGTTTACAGTGTTTTATTTAATTATAATAAGATTATCCAATTCTATTCTTGTTTCTATAATAATTTCAAACTTCTGATAGTGGACCATTTCTATTTTAGGTAATTTAATTAGTTTGTTAAAGATTCAGGCGCTCGAAATGAAGCAAATAATAGCTACAAAGTATTATTCTTGCACATTTTCCCAAGTCGCTATCTTCAGTTGTCGCCCAAAGAACTTTGCTTTTTGAATCATTAATGTAATTTAGTGCTACCATCCCTTTCTTCGATGATTTATGGGTGACGGTACAAAAAATATCACCCATTTGCATGTACTGTTTTAGAATAAAACCTATTGTTTTTGCTGATGCACTTTTTGTTTGAAGATTATTTGATGAATGGTACTTGTACCTAACGATTTGAATTCTGAAAATTGAAAACGCATTTAAAATATTATTTCTTTCTTGTAATCTTTGCTACCTAAAGCTTTACAGTCTTACCACAAAAAATAAACAAGGATTCAACTACTAATTTAATTTAATTATTTATTGAAATTAAATTAAAGTATGTCACTCTTATAATGAGAATTAGACATGACGGGTCTAAACATGAAATATAAATATGAGTTGGCTCGTGACCACGGCTGTTGCAACGCAGCCGAAACGTCGAGCAGTGAGTAGCATTTACTCATATTTATATTTCGTGTTTAGACCCGTCATGTCTAATCCTCGTTGTATTGCAACGCGAAAGTTTAAAATCTAATATGTCACCCTTAATGTCATCTGACTTGATTGACGTTGATTCTATTCTAGACATATTTTAATTAAACAGTAGTCCCAACCTTGTTTATTTATTTGCGGTCAGATAGTATTAACTTAAGTTAATAGAAAGTATTATTATTTATTATTATTTAGAGTATTATAAAACTTATATTACGTTGAGAAGTTTTCGATTTTGGTTTCAGACAAAAATGTAACATTCACGCCTTTGATTAAAGTAAAATAGCGGAAGATAGGTGACGCGCCACTCGAAAGTGGACCGCTAAAATCAGGCCCCCGTCGCCTAATTTCCATTGGATTGCGTGTGCGGGTGACATTTATAAGACGTGTGACGTAAGGAATGTGTAGTGCCATTTTTTAGCTGACAATTAGTATGACATGCCGTATCTACCGCTATTTTACTTTAATCAAAGCATTCACGCACTAAGAGATTTTGTGTCAAATGAAATGAAACGAAAGTACTTTATTTGACACTTATGTCACATGCACGTTAATTTTGTAAACACCATAAATTTTATGTAAGAATGCAAACCTAAGTATTTTAATATGTATAGTTTTGCAACCGAGTTTAAAATATGTGCATATAACATACGGTTTCATATCGTAAACACATTACACGCATTTTATACATTTTATACCAACTTATACTGGATACTCGTTTTTTTTATTAAGAACGACCAACTTAAGAAGAGCTTTGAATGCCTCGTGTTTGTTAAGTGATGTATGTGTGTCGATAATTTCCTTAAAACTATCAACCATTGTAAACGTAAGTACGTACCTCTATATTTGGCTTTGATATGCTTGCATCAAGATAAGTCGATTGTTATCTATTGAATAATGTATGAAATGGTATGACAATCGTTAATATTGCCAAGTTAGTTATTAGTGTAGTGGAGTAAGAGTATATATTTTCTTTCACATAATTATCGTGATTTTATTCTTCTTTGGTGGTAATGGAAATGTGCATGATCGTGATCATGGCCTTTACTACTCCGTTGGTACACCAACGCTTTCGTATTTAGCACCAATGCGGCTAATCAATACCGACAAGGATGCAACTATCACATTTAATATGTTAGAGCGAGACATAGCCTATGCCAATGTCACTTATGTACCGCATTCAAATGTCATATACTACAGGCCATTGCGGTGATGGACTAACGGCGTCAGTTATGAGGTAGCTGGAAGGAAGCTTTTTTACGCTCAGGATCCCTGAGCCGCGAGATAGGCCGCCGGCGGTCGCTTAGTCAAAATAATGACAAAATAATGTTGATAAACACATCCGTGAGAGTTTAAAACAATGGCTAGTATCGATAAATTTATCGATACGTTGTTTATGCTACAGGGTACAACGCTAGTATAAAGTTATACGTATCCAATAACGATTTGATTTTATTTCGATCACGTCACATAGCCCTATTTGGGCGTTGTTGGATTCACATGCGAATCCAGGGATATATGTAAAGGGATGTCGTCTGTCTGTAAATAAATTCTAGGCTTTCAATTCTTTTCTCATGCGACTTCGTAGTAATCTTTTTCCTATAATGTTATGTATTTTAGTACAGTACAGTTAGCACGAAAATTGAATGGAGGATTTGTATAAAGCTGGAATACAGCACGATCAAACAAAAATAACCTTGACAATGAAGGTTATGTTTCCTCAGTACTTACAAACAAAATGTTAACTAATATAACTATTTTAATCAGTCAGGGATCAAACGACTCTCGAGAGTCGCATAACAATGGAATTTCTATTGTGTCTCGTTCACACATACTTGACGAGTTAATTTGATTTCTTCCTATTGCGCTGCCACCACTGCGCAGTAGTAGATACCGAAGTTAAGTAACTAACGGCGTGGTCGGTGTTTGGATGGGTGACTATTCCGACCATATAAGTGACGTATATCACGAGCATCTCCGAGCTTCGGAAGACACGTTAAGCTGTTGGTCCCGGCTAATATCGATTGGTATTAGTCGTTAAGCCTAGTCAGAGGCCTTATGGGCGGCTTGATAAAATCTGACAACAAGGTTGGTCGCTTGCCTAGCAAACACCCCTCCGCCAATCCGCACTGAGCCCGCGTGGTGGAATATGGCTCATACTACCTCACATTTGAGGTTAAAGCCTTTGCCCAGAAGTGGGATGCTTACAGGCTAAACTTAACTTTTTTTCTTCCTATTGCATCCGCAGCTTCCAATTAATTTTGAATGTAAATTCATGAAAATCTATGTAAGACCTACCGTGTATAGTGTTAATATTATGTGGCTTTACTATCCTTAAATAATATTTATAAAAAACGTTGCAAAATATTAAAGTTTCTCGTTTCTGAATAAAAAAAGAAACTGATATGCATCTGTGTAATTCTAAGAACACTGCAGCGTCTATCAAATTTTTTTTTTGTATTCTAACGGACATTTAAATTGAGCAAGAAAACCCGTGTGTGTAGCAACAATCAATAATGTACTCGTAACATCGAATATCAATTTGGAAAAATATCAATTTCAGGCTTCCCGCTAAAAACGGTCCTGTTCGGAATTCAAATTCGAATGCAAACGGAAGTCATTTGCGAGCCTTCAGGTGGTATTAGCTGGTTTTGATGGCTAATGTTGAAGAAAGAAAAAGTCTAAAGATTTTGTATTAGGTTACGATTTTGTAGGTAGCTTTTTCTGGCATGCAGTCTATAATGTCAATATAAAAGATAAATTATTAGTTGCGAGCGATTTTCTTCACAAATGTCGGGTATGCCTTGTAAACTTTTATTCTAAGATATATGTTATTATATTGGTCTAAAAACCTGCACACCACATATCAAATTCGGCTTAGGTATAAAAGAGATTGAAGTACTATTAATAGTAATAAAAATAAATTTTCTTTATTGCACAAAAAAAGGACACAACAAAAGCATTAAAACAGACGATCACAAGTACAATATTGTCAGTCTTATCGCTGGAAGCGATCTCTTCCAGATAACCTTTGGGTAGAGGAAACAACGTTAAATAGGTAGAAGGCGGTGTGCAGAAGATGACAAAAAATTATAATATAGTTGCTTGCTTAAATCGTATTAAATTATACTTATAAAATAAATAAACAAATAATACTAGCGTATGGAACTGACACCACGAACAAATTTCTTGCGCCATGATTTGACGCCACTTGGCATCAACGCATACAAACGGTTTCAAATTCGACATTCAAATTTTAAGGAATATATCAAATCTTGTCAGCGAGTTGCGACACATTTTTTGCTTGACGTAGCTACTCTGTACGTAGTAATAATAACTCACTGGAAATAGCGAGCATAGAGATTTAAAGGATACACCATTTTGCTACCACGGCAAGGCCATCTTGCGATTGGCCGCAATTAATCACTTTATTATCTAGGTACTATACACTCCAACCGAAAAATAAACATCATTTACTAACAAAAAAGTAAGAGCTCGTGGCGCAGTGGTAAGCACTGGTGGTGGTAGCACTTTGGTAGTGACACCGAAGTTAAGCAACCAACGGCTCGGTCCTGTTTGGATGGGTGACCATTCCCATCAAATGAGATAATATGAGTGAAGTACATTGGGAGTAGGTGCTCCGGAAGGCAAGTTTTGCAGTTTGTATTGGCTAATATAGGTTAAGCTCAGACGGCTTGATATAAATCTGACAGCAAGGTATCTGACTTGCCTTGCAACATCCCTCCAGCGGCCGAAGTCTGAAGCAACATTTATGACATTTCTCGTAGACAATTTCAGTATTCTGATTTTCTGCTGCATCGAATATCCTTTTAACTTGCGTAGCTAAATCCTTAGTAAACCTAAAAAAAATATTTGTAATTTTTAAGCTAGATTCAAACATTCTTTTCAATCAATAAATACACGAAAATACTAATTTTGTCTCAGCATGTTTTGAGCGCCACCTGGTGGTTTTACAGGGAACTATGTCGAGACTTCCATACCAGGCGTGGAAGTATCGACATAGTTCCCTGTAAAACAACCAGGTGACATAAGCAAAAAAAAAACTACTCTAATAAAGGTAATATGCCAAAGATGTAAATCTACCCCAACTGACCAAAATCGCCATAAAAAGCAGTTCCTGCGTGATTACCAAGGCGTTTGTTTTTAAGTACATAATAACTTGGAAAACTGTGGCCTGAGGTCACAGTGTAACCGTGACGAGGCTTTTGAAACGCCATATCGATGCAGACGAGATACTTTTTAAGATTTTAATACATTTTTTTTATAAAGTAACGTAACCCACGTTACCGTTATTTTTATTCATTTATTATGGGGCTCCCATACAACAAACGCGTTTTTTTATTAGATATTAATTGTTTGCCTTGTCAATGGCATGGAACCCTTCGTTCGACTCGCACTTGACGGTTTTTAATTTCAAAGACATTTAACGCGATGGCGTTGCGTGGTTGTTTTTTTGCTATTTTTAGATGTTTCAGAGCAATCTGATTTTGTCATTTGTAATTCATATTTTTTTTCATGATATTGTCTGGGTGAGTTCTCTTCATCGCTAATTCTATCTTTGCATCGCTAGGCTTGTCTATTAAATAGTCAGAGATGAATCGTTTTTAGCAAAAAACACTCGTAAAGCAGGTTACAACAACAATCATCATCATTATCAGCCAAAGGACGTCCACTGCTGAACAATTGCCTCTCAAAAGTTTTTCGCCGCAACCGGTTGCAAGCAGTCTGCATCCAGATTGATCCTGCGATCTTTACAAGGTCGTCTGACCATCTTGACGGTGGACGTCCTACGCTGCGCTTTGGTTGAAGGGTCTCCAATCTAGAACTTTTAACCGCCCCAACGGCGATCAGTTCTTCCCGGTATACTACTTAAACTTGAAAAAAACATATTACATTTAAAAAAAGATTAGTCGCTCGTCTACCCTCGGCCTAATTAACGCCTAGTGGGGCATGCTTCGACTTTGATAAATTGCCTTCCGATATTTACTCGGCAAGAAATAATGTGGATATGACAGCATAAAAGCTAACACAACACACTGGTGTTATGTAAATTGTATCTTTTGTTGACACAAACAGGCTAATTTTATATCAGGGTAGAGGTTTTCTATTATATTTGGAGGGTAGTTACAAATGCAGTAGCATCAGTAGCACCTTATTAACCCATTAGTCAGCTATATGTATAAAAAAAGCAAGTTTGGCTAGGCTACTGGTGCCCTATTTTTGTACCACTTGCGGTAATATGGCATGTGCTGTTTTTATGAGTATTGTTCAATTTTTAAATGAATATCAGTTGAAACTCACACCACAGTGATTTCAAAGAAGACAACTCAATTTTGTAACCAATCGCGCCTATATTTAGCGTAATTTTTTGTTGACTTTTAATCGATTTTCAAACGAAATTTACTCGGAATATTGATGAGAGATATTTACAAATAGAGCTTCAGGTTCTATGAAATATTGAGAAGGTAGTTTAAAATTGATAGTGTGCCCATCTATTAATTACTATGTGACAGTATGATTCACAAGGAGTCATGCAAACATCCTTCTACGATTCTGTACTGAGTTTGCGTGATTAAGTGTAAAAAAACCCTACTTGAGTTGTAGAATGCTGGAATAACACTATGACAAAATCACACATAAAATGAAGGGAAAAATACCTAGTACCATTTAATGCATACACTAAATTGTTTTGACACAAATTGTTTTGGTGTTTGCTGTTGTTCACAACTTGTTGTAAAAAATCACATTATATTAATATTTTTAAGACATGCCCTAACATTCTATACTTATTTCTGCTCCGTCATGATGAAAATTGGTTGTATGTTAAAAATAAACAGACAACAACATCTGGTTATTATTATCATAAAAAATGGTTGCGTTTTGATCCCGATACTTTCTTAACTTACTAAAATCATGATTCAGTAATCAAAATTATGCTTGTCTCCTTTTCTTGAATTACTGAAAAACATTTTAATCATAATTCCTTATACCAAACCGCACTGTTTGTTTTTACGCCGAGCATTTAATGAAATTCTGTTTACGTTCCACAAATATATTTTCCACTTGTGTAACACTTCAAAACAAATTCAAGTCCTAAGTTTGCAAACCCATTAAAATTTATCATATCTTTAATAACTCCTATCTCCAAAGCAAGGAAAGGGGAATACTTAGGCTAACTTCGCGGTTGTTTTGCATCTTAATTACTGATTCTGTAATAATATGCTAATTGTACCACTAAACTCCTGTGTCTATCTGCTTAGAATAAGAAGAGGATTTTATTTAGGTATCTGGAGCTTGTAATTTGGCTGGTAGGTAGACTGTTACTGAAAACATTTTTATCATCAGACATGTTCCATCATAAGGTTGAAGCAGATCTAACCACTCGTAAAGGGAATAGCAGCCTTACCAGCTCCGAGGATTTTATTTAGGTATCTAAAGCTTGAATTTGGACTGGTAGGTAGACTGTTACTGAAAACATTTTAATCATCAGACATGTTCCATCATAAGGTTGAAGCAGATCTAACCACTCGTAAAGGGAATAGCAGCCTTATCAGCTCGAGGCCTTCCGTATGCCTTGAATCAAACTCCACTGAAATGCACACTTATGATATTCGTAGCGTAACCACCTCGGATCGAGATCAACTCAGGACCCACTCTCGACCAGCTGTGCATGCGTTGTCACGCGCTTACTGCGGGTCATCCGATGATCTTTGAATATCCGTGCACCTTGCCAAACGTGCTGTCATTTACAAGAAGAACTGTCATAAGTTGTAGTAAGCGTTTTCTTTATAATTTATTGCACTTTCATTTATTTGTACGTTTGCCAGGCTTACTTTAAGGGCTTCTCTACCACTAGCTCTACTTTCTTGGGACTGTCTTTACTTCATTTTGTTTTTTATAATTTCGTCAATAACTGATCTTCTTCTTTTTTGTCTTTAACACCCCAGACCAGGGTTTTGCCCTCATAGCCCTGGTGTAGCAAACCCGGCGTATTAAATTACGCGTCAAGTGCGCCTGTGTGCACACAGCGTGAAATGCGCTCAGTGCCGCGTGTGAACTACACACGGCCAGATTGGTTGATGAGCTGAAAGACAATTCCAGTGAAATCAAAGGCGTATAATTTAAAGGAAGGCATGCCCACCTTCTTCGCTTGTCCGCCGACAAGATGGACAGACGACCTTGTGAAGATCGCAGGATCGCACTGGATGCAGACCGCTCACAACCGGTCGTTGTGGAAAGCCATGGGGGAGGCCTATGTTCAGCAGTGGACGTCCTTCGGCTGATAATGATGATGATGATGATGATGATGATGCCCACCTTATAGCGCGAAGAACTGATGGCCCAAGGCCTCCAAGGGGCCGGAAAATTCTAGATTTCAGACCCTTTGACCAAATGCGCAGCGTAGGATGTACACCGACAAGATAAACATACGACCTCTAAGGATCGTATCATCAAACCAGTCGCTGTGGAAAACCGTGGGGGAGGCCTATGTTCAGCAGTGGACTGATGTTGATGATGATGCATGCCCACCATCATGATGTACAGACGACGACTCGCAATGGTGGCAAAATTGCATCTCCTCACCTCCTCAGCATCGATAGCGTCAATTTTATCCATATTAATTCGAGTATTTTATGTATATTTTCAAAACTTACTTGATATATGAGAGTCAAGCTTCGCTTGGGAAGCGGACAGAAGTATTTTTTTGGGTTGTCACATCTAGATTTTGTATTTTCAATACCTAAGTCGTTGGTTCTGCACACAAGATGCCTTTCCATTATCAAATCTTAGCTGTCAAATTGCACTCAAGGAAAGAGAGACTTAGCTGTACTGTTGACCTATTAGAATCTGAGTCAGTGCGACATGCATCTCCAATAATTTCGAAATGTCGTCAAATTGGGCTCTATTGGATTTGAGACGGAATAGAGTTAGAATCTGCGATATGGCGTGTTTTTTTGTTATGAGCTGACCAAACTAATCACCCGTGTGTCCGCTCGTCAGAGCTAATCGCAAATTAGATAATGCCCATTGCTCAGCGCTCCGTTCGCTTCGCTCACGTCTATTCTAGTATCATAAACACTGGCCACGCTTCGGACGAACTTTGACCGGCTTTTGTAAAGAACTATACGGAAATCGAAACTGGATGTAACGACTTACATTAATAAATAAATACATAAATAAGACCAAAAAAATACTAAGAAATTCATGAATCAAAACGAAACCGTTTTTTGAGGCCAGGAGGCTATGATGCTGACTGCATTGCCGCGTTGGATACTACTTATCCTTTGAGCTAAGAACGAGCTAGCTTTATTGGATTTTACATTTTGAAGGGCAGTCGCTGACTGACAGTTTCATTAGTTCATAGGTATGTTTTCTGGATTAGAAGTCCAAGAGGCCCTGGGTCTAGCAGCAAGAGTTCTATAACCTCCAAGATTCTCAAAATGTTGCTTAATTGTCACTTCCTCTGAGCTTTTAAGGTATTTAATTATTATCATTTTTGGCAAATTTATCAATTCTGTAACTTCTTAATTGCAATCAAAGAGAAATAAGCTTAAGATTTGACGGTTGTTTATTCAGTATAACCTACTACCAATCCAAGGACTGCATTATACTAAAACATGAATTTGCGATTACATTAATACGTTTAAGAGCATATATAAATAGAGGGAATGGTATCAAAATTTTGTGCACTCTAATGAATATACTCAATCATGATTTAAAATTATAATTAGATCCAAATTTCCACAGTGTGTATCGGAAATCGGGAGCGCTAACAGCGTTAGCGCTTGGGGCTTAATTAACAACTGATAGCAATCTTTGTTAAAATACAATTTGTCTTTTAGTAAATAACAGTTGTATATCAGCACATTGAGTGTTCTTTCATTGACACATAAATGGGTTTTTTTTTCATGGTTCGTGACACTTATTCTTCTTCTTTTTAGCGTGGGGATGGTAAAAGAAAGTGACTTAAATGTTTTGTGCCCAGAAACTAGCAACCCGGAATGCCTTGTCATTTGCACACATATTTAAAGTCAGGGCGCGCAGGAGAAGGCAAAAGATGGAGTATGTCTTGTGGAGTGATACCGCAGACGCAGGTAGTTCCATCAGATAAGTTGCACCTGATCATGGTATCCTTACACGAGGCGAAGAAAATCGGTTAGACTGGACGCAATGGTGGACTGTTGTGGACGCCCTCTGCCCCACCTAGGGCACATATGACCTTAAGTCAAAAGTAAATCTAATGTATTGATTGCATTTACCGACCAATAGAAAATCAATGTTTACTTGTTTTTTATTATTTTACTAGCGATCCCGGTGAACTTTATTTCGTCGCTCTCGGCGGCCATATCCCCGTTTCCTATATTTTGACACCGTTTAAACCTTCCTTGGCCTTCCACAAATATTTCAAGACCAAAATCAGCCAAATTGGCTCAGCCGTTCTCGAGTTTTAGCGAGACTAACACAAATAGCAATTATTTTTTATTATACAGATTATTTGAGGCTAAGTATATTTTTAAACACGATCGCATCCGATGTCAGGTGTTCCATCTTCGTCAACCCATTTACTCTTGCGTTAATGATGTTATATCTTACTTTAAAGCAGATCTATTGTCATAGCACACTTAGTCACAATATTAATCTCTATCGTTTAACCAGTTGCTAATAATTCCCTGCAATCAATCAAATACGATTATTCGGAACACGTCTAAGACTGAGTTACTCTACTTATATTTTATTTTTACTCGAACGCGACTCGAATTTCGGCAGTTTATTCTAATGGTGGTTTTATTTAGATATTTTGGTAATTAATCCACTGTAGTTTGACAGGTTCAAAAGCTGTAGCTGTCAAGTTGATCAATAAATAAGTTTCCGATGAGTTGTGTTCTTAAAAAGTTTAGAGTAGCTGTTTGCTTTCAAAAAGCATAAGATAGACCAATTCTTATTTAAAATTCAGTTAATCTTTTTCACAACACCTTTTCCACTTTTTTGTATGTTTTAAATCAACTGAACGCGGAAAATAATAAAAATCAAATTGAGCATTGAGCTAGAACGTGCGCTAGAACCGGTCTAATATTCTAATATTATTTTTTTAAAACTAGCGTCAGTTATTCAAAGGAATCAACATAATGCTTTATCAAAAGATGGTTATACTAATGAAGTAGGTACTTTGTTAGTGGTGCTTCGCTTATACGCCTAGAGATCCTCGTAAACCCCAACTGCCCTCGTGGTTGGTGGGTAATACAGCATAATTTTTTATTTATCTGACGAGAAATAGGGCTGAAATTAAAAAAGTCATAGTGTATAATATTGTATACACTACGAATTATAAATAGACATTTCGCGCGATTCCATACTACTTTTTGGAAAATTAAGAGAATTTTACTCAATTACATACAACTCTTAAAAAATCGAAATGCAACGGAACCCTTAATTCAGTAAGGATTTTCAATCAGCCGCCCCCTATCTATTCGGGAAGGAATAAAAATATACCATTACCACAAATTTCCTTGCGGTTCAAGTCATAAGAGAGTTGAGTTGTTGTATTGAATATTGAGTAATGAATCCCACTAAGCCTACTAATATTGTAAATGGGAAAGTTTGTGAGGATGGATGTATGTTTGTTACTTAAAATACTCCATTGATTTTGATGAAACTTTACAATAATATAGCTTAAACATCAGAATAGCGCTTATATGCTACAATGCATAACGATAGCTTTTTAAAATCCTATATTTACGCGGGTGAAGCTGCGGGGATCCGCTAATCTTAATATATTGAGACCTAAGATGTTTATTGATGCTAAATATTACAAGTACCCATAGGATTTAATAAGCTCCATAAATGAGTGGTATACGCGTGAGGATTTTTTTGTCTCATTGCCATCTTTAAAGTTCTAGGTTCGATCCCTGGTCGGGTCAATATAGGTATTTTGGTACCATCGTTTGTTCCTCATACTCATAACATACACAGGTATGATACCTACCTACCTACTGTAGTTTTACCTGTTTTTTATCAGTGCAACGTATTTTTTGGACAAAAAGTCCTTGTAAATGGCAAGTAAGGTGAACGTCAATTGCTTGGGTTAGTTCAATAAAATCTTATCTAAAGAATTGTGGGCATTTGTGGTCGGATATTAGTTTTTAAGAAAACAATTGAATAAGCAAGCTGGCTGGTTCCTAGCTCAAAGGATTAGCATAGCTATCCAACGCGGCAATGCAGCCAGCATTATAGCCTCCTTGCCACAAGGAAATGGTTTCGTTTTTGAATAGGGTAGTCTTATTTTTCTATGTTGCATGTCTTAGTTTTATTTTTTTCTTGTTTGTTATTAATAAAGTACATTAAAAAAAAAGTTTCAATATCGAAGATACTTCTCCAATGACTTAACCCAAACACAAGGAATTTATTAAAGATTTTGAACGACTGCCCTCACTCAAATCGAATTCAGTGAATATCCTTCAAAATCCTTAAGAAATGAAAAGGTGGGAATATTGGATCGTAGAGTGTAATTGAATGATTCTTATCAAAATATTATTCCTTAGATATTCGAAAGAACTGGTTTTCTCTTTAATAATGCTCCTTTGTATGAATCATTCTGCTTGCGAAAATTTCAGTTCAAAGAAATAGTAGCCATTTATAAATTATCGTTTTATTTCATCTTCTTTGTTTATTTATTAATTTTCTTTTTCAGGATAGCTGAAAAGTCAGTTTTCATTTTTTTATTTATTACCAAAAAACACATTTATAAAAGAATAACATGTCTGCCAAAATTCTAAGCAGTTTGTTAGTAATTATTTACCTGTGTACGTAAATATAGCACAGAAGATGTAATATTACTATTTCCTACGATTAAATTGGGTCTTAAGTAAATTTTAATAAAACCACATTTTTCATTAAGAAGTAATATTGTGGCCGTAGATAAATGCCGAAAAATTTATAACATAACATTGAATTTTTCATATATGTTTGTTAATCAAATAAATAAGTACCTTTATACTATTTGTTATAAAAAAAACTATTACTCTCTTCCAGAGTTTTTTGAGGATAAAATCAAAATGTAAATATTTTTAAGGATTAACTTAAGATTATAACAATAATTCAGTTATGAACATATTAAAATATCGTCCGCCCAAGTGGTAGGTTTTAGTGGGACTCTGTTTTTAAATAATAATAACTTCTAGTACCTATAGCTAATAATTGTATTAGAATTATTGAAAAGCTTTATTGATTGATTGTTTGTTTGACTTACAAAGCTATCGTACGAGTCATGTGATAATGTACCTTATGGCTGATCCCACTCGTTACTTAAATGGCTAAACCCAGAAAGAACAACAATTATTCCCCCAAAAATTTTAATACCTGTTCTAATCTAACTCTCTCCAGTCATGTAGGATCAGCAAAATTGATACGCATAGCGTTATGGTCGGCAATTAATTTTCATTAAAGAACTTGGTACTGTCGGGAAAAAAGTTGAATTGACAAGGATAAATTAAATGGACGCAAATTAGGTACAAATTGTGCAAAATGATACTTAAGATTAATTGAGGGAGAAGGCATTAAGTAAGCACAGATAAAAAAAAACTGTTTATTTGCATATTTGTTTTTTTCAGGGATCAAAATGAGATGATCAGCAAAACTCAATCGCTGCCCGCGTCAGTGTTTCCTTGGGAATAAAAAAAAATTAACCGCCTTCTTAAACCTCACTAGAAAGTTTAAATTACACATTGAACTTATAGTCAGAACAATCTTTTTTTGGAGTTGGTGGATGATATGCGTCACCGCTACTCCAATTAGCTATATTAAACTTTAAAATAGGGAGAAGAGCTTGGAGGCGGCCAAAACATTATACGAAGAACCCAACACATGTGTATATACCAAGACATTATTTCCCACTTACGACTCCCTCAATCGCCATCTCTCCAAAGTCAAACCAACCTTCGCCATAACTCAATACCTCACGAACCATGCCTACCATCGCGAATATCTTAAGCGTTTCCACATTATCACTACAGAGACCTGTCCTTGCGACGATAACTCTACACAAACTTGGAACCATCTCATAGAACACTGTCCCAGATTCGAATCCAAGCGCATGAACCATAAAATAGCTGCCCAATGTCTTAATTTAAATCCATTCCGTATCACTGAAATTGTTACCAAAGAAACCACATTAAATACTTTCCATTCTCTGTTAAAGAACATAGTCAATAATTTAAAAGAATTCAATCAATAATCAGCCACATACTTGCCACTCCCTATTCCAAACAGAAGTTGCAATCAAGGAGTAAACCGTAAGCTCCTTGAGCCCAACATAAACCACCATGTCAGACACAAAAAAAAAACGCACTGTTTAGGTTTGACATCACCATACGCAAATAATATCCATTGTCCTGCCTTCGTCTCTGAGATTTAATTGACCATGTAGTAGGCCCTGCTACGCGTCCATTCACTCGCACACAGGTTTAGCGCAAGAAAGAGAAGGTAAAAAACTAGTATCCCTCCCTCCTTCCTGCGCCTCACAGCACTGCCAGCCGCCTGTCGCTCATTCGTGTCCGTGCGCGCGCGCCGTTCCGACGCACGCAGTAACCACAGCAAAAAAGAAAAAACCGTTAAGTTTTTTATTTCGTGCTAAACGAAAGTTATCTTATTGTGATATTCATACTGAAAAAATTAAACTGTGAACGTGAACTGAAGTTAAACGCATAACCCAGCGTGGCTGCTACATGCATGCTTTACGCTTCGCGGCCGAGCTATTACGAGATACTAGCCAGTCCGCATTTTAACGCTCCGAATCAATACGCGATATTGATCTGTAGCAATTTTTTGGCCGAGCTGGCACGTGATGCCAGCCAGTCCTAATTATCTTGAATCGAGACGTATGGTATGCGTTGCTTTCAATAAACCTACCCTTATTTTCATTGTGTTTCGACAAATGAAAAAAGTGAACTAATGGGGCCACAAAGGCATTTCATTAAAAATGTTAAGCAGCGCTGACGACGCGCCATCAGGGCCTCTCAGTGTGAAGCGTTCCTCGCCCACACTCATCAAGCCCCAACAGGCATCATAGTGTGTCCTGCCTGTGCCAACGCGACGCCATGCGCCGTGAATTGCTTGTTTGTTACGGTGAACTACCGTCCAACAATCCTAGCGCTTCAACGTCTCGCGCTCGAAATCAGAATCCGACCAAATAAAGGTAAGGTCTTTTTTCATTAAAGCTAGCTAAGCTTGAAGCCGTACTACGTGTTACGGGCTACCGTATTCCATTCGTGGTAAAACCACGACCGAACACTTGACTCAGTGAATCTTTTGACATAGATTGAAATTGAGTTTAATGTGAGCTTTTACACTTACAAACAAAAGGAGCAATATATATGTTTTACTAAGTACTTTTTTGTAAGCACCGAAAAACAATAGTGGCAGCAGATTTATTTCAAATCTAATAAATTTATATTTATTTTGTACATTTTTACCTGAAATTTTAAAAATGAAAGACTTAAGAACGCTATAACTGCCTAGACTGATAAACATAAGTACGTATAGTGCCACCTGCGATGCGGTGCACGCTCCTTATTTTTTTCCCCAAAGCTCTAAAAACGGTACTGTATACATAGACACTACATAGCTCACAATATTATGGTCCTATGTCTGCAATTGATTACAACTGTTTTTATTTATTTCTGGCTAATGGCTATAAAACTTGTCTTGCTAGACAATACTATGGAAAACATAACATCGCTTATTAAATGAAATATTTAACATTACTTAAATATCGAAGTTTACGGATTGTGTAAAAAGAAGACAATTATTATTTTTTAAGTAAGCAAGTTCTTACTTACATTTCTGTTTTCTACTCAATGCATATGGTTGGGTCCATATAAGAATTATGTGAAACTGATTTTATTTATAGCTCACAATTTAAATAGCTATGCTAATAATATTGAGCTTTGCTCATTAACTGGCATTTGTATGATTCTGAATGGTGGAATATTTACAGTAGGTACTTATTCAGTCTTGAAATCCAACTAAGATTTGTTTCACTCCTCAGTTAATAATTCGGTACAGCTTAGATTTTATTAACCGACGTAACAACAACCAGCTGGAAAGCGTAATGTGTTTTTGGTTTATACCAATGAGTTTTCTTGTTAAATTGCGAAATCAATATAGCACTACCGTCATATTCGATTTAAATAGGTAGACGGTAATTAATTGTTTTAGATGCTATTTTATTTTTCGAAAAATATGGTGTGATATGCACTAAACTTTTCATGTATGCTTCTTAGATTAAATCGTCTCAAAGTTCGGTACTTAATGTGGAGTCTGAAAAACTAAATAAAGATCTGTGTCCATTATCTTCAGAAAAGGCGATGCCTGAGCCACCGCCAACAAAAAATTGTGACAACCATAGGTCAACTTGAATTGACTTTAGTTTTTTATGGGCTTGTTTTTTTTTTCTCACCATTTACCACCACAAACACCACCGAAGAATAATTCAAACATAGAATGACCTATTGTTTGAAGTACTATTATTATTCTTTATATTTTTTGGCTATATTTATTCCACTATTTACACACCTACGTTAAAGGTTGGATAAATAAAAGACATGGTCATTATTGTACAAATTACAAAAATCTATCTTTTTAAAACAAAAGGCAGCAACGCAGCATCAAACCTAAATTGCACTACAAGCATCTAATTTGAGTTATTGGGAATATAAACTATGCATATTTTTCCCACTATATTCTGTGATTTAAGAATTAACTTTATCGAGTAAATATCTTCTTTCATCATCAGTTTTTTTCCAACTAATCACATACACCCACTCCACAACCATCTCCCCAGCAAAGCCACTATGATATTAGGAAACCATTCATATGGAAACATTGCTACATTAACTATAAAACAGATTATTTTATTTTATGAATTGTATCGTTTAATTGATGTTTAAAAGTATTGAATATACTATGTTAAATAAATTTTCAAAGGAAATCTTGTCTTAATATTCACCAATTACTTAGGTATGGTGAAACAATTGCCGACCACAAAATAATAACCAATCATGGTCTGCCAAGTTTTAACATATTTTTTGCAAATGTTATTTTTTACGCTCGTTCTTATACTCTTGCGCCGTAAGACGTCGAGTAGTTCGACGATTTATTTATAAAACCTGAAAGTAATTTATTTATTACAAAGAATAATGCTTGAATCTTTTTATTTATCATTTATATTTGAGGGTGTTTTAATATGTATGAAACCAGTGTTCCCTGGTGACATCGATCTATGACATACTTGTTGTAACACGACATATTCATTTACTTTTGGACTTCTTGTCACAATAGGTACCCTAATTTTGAATCATCAAGATTTATTTTACACTGCTCATAATATTGAAACAAGTCTCATCTGAAGCCAAATAAGACACAAATACATTGGCGGCACAATAATTGCGGAAATGCACATTGCCATTACCCCCAAAAAAAGAAGAATAAGTCACAAATTATATTTGTTAAACTCATAGAAAATATAAACTTAAATAAAAATAAAGTATCTCATCAAAACCAAAACGATAAGATTTTTTTTTTAATGTAACCCTCAGTAATTCAGACATATTTTATCCAGTGAATATTTATGAGTATTTTTTTTCCGACTATGCGCCGACTATCGAATAATCGGCGAACATTCCTGTGCTGGAAGTCTGAAGCGTCATGTTTAATATTTCGCGTAGATAATTTCAATATTTTGATTTTCTACTCCATCTAATATCCTTCTAACTTACATAGCTAAATCTTTAGTAAATCTAAAAAAAAAAATTAAGCTTGATTATTAATTAGTTTTATTATAAACATTATTCTCAATCAGTAAATACACGAAAATACCAATTTTGTCTCAGCTTTTTTTTCGAGCGCCAACTGGTGTTTTTTACAAGGAACTATGTCGAGACTTCCGCGCCTGGTTGATAAGTTAAATATTAGGCAAACGTCGGGTTAGGTGGTACCAAAACTTCTATCGGAGAAATCGTTTGCGCTCGTATGACCTTATAAAGCCACAACGCCCCCAGAGGTCGTTTCCAAGCTTCTTTAGAAAAAAATTAAATCACTCAATCATTACCTACTTCCTTAATGCTTTCAAGTTTTGATAACGATAATATTTCAAATTCATTGAAATATCGTATTCTTATTGTAACCCAGAAAATAATAATAGCGTTGATATACACCGATGAATACATCTAAAATCTTATATACCCACAAATGAACCAACTATTTTTTTTACCAATCATCTTACACTTATTACAACAAAACATTTTCTTTTGAATTCAAAATTCGAATAATAAGTATTTTGTTTTCGGTATACGGCTGAATATATTTCAAACAGCTGCATAAATACATAAATACCCAATACTTAAAAGTAATCGAATACCTATCATGCGTGTATTTTTTACAAATCTATGATTGTAAAATACGTTAAAACTGCAAGACAAAAAGACTCTCCAATACGCCCGTTAAGTGCATTAAAAATGATAGGGCGCTGGATGAGAAGTATTTCTGTATGTAGCTTTCGCAATCTGTCTCAACAATACGTATTTCGTATTTATTTGCAATTTTTATAACAGACCAAAAAAAAAGGGAACTAAGAAAATTTCGTCCTATTTCAGTTAAGATTACTAAAATTATTATTGTATTTACATATTCTTGGAGTTTAACATTAATAAAATATATATAATAATAACAACATAAAATAACTAATATTATAATAAATAACATTAATAAAATTACTTCTTTCTTTCCCATTAAAGAAATTACTTATTATCATGCACCCATAACAATAGTGCATAATGTCAAACATGGTAACATAAAACATTTTTGTTATTTAAATGATCATTTTAATAATCAAAGATTACTAACTATAGAGGTGTCAACTTATTTTTGTAACAACATTGATTTACTCCGAATATCTACATGGTCAATTAAATCTCAGAGACGAAGGCAGGACAATTGGATGATCAAACGAACTTACCTGTAAGTGAAGTTCGATCCAAATTGTCCTGACTTCGTCGAAGAGATTTAAGTTCCCACCCTTCCCAATTCCCATAGGTACGAGTATTTTCTGCAAAAATTGTTGCCACCCGTACCATAAATCAATGTTGTACATCTGGAACATCGGTCTCCTTGCTCTGAAATGAATGAGCGACAGGCGGCTGGCAGTGCTGTGAGGCGCAGGAAGGAGGGAGGGATACTAGTTTTTTACCTTCTCTTTCTTGCGCTAAACCTGTGTGCGAGTGAATGGACGCGTAGCAGGGCCTACTACATGGTCAATTAAATCTCTTCGACGAAGTCAGAACAATTTGGATCGAACTTCACTTACAGGTAAGTTCGTTTGATCATCCAAATTCCATTTATATCTCATGCATACAGGTCGAATTGATAACCTCCTTTTTGAAGTCGGTAAAAAAAACTCACCTATTGTTTTTTTTTAATTTTTCTATTGTTTTCTATGTCTCTAAACTAGTAATATTTTTTATCAAACTTTGTTGCTGACCGTACAATATGTCCGTTAATCCTAACACACAGTGAGGAAGGTTTTACATCGCTGAAAGATATCACATTTAACTAATGACACGTGACGGGAAAATATGGAGTTTTAAAACAAAATGGTATTAGCCCAAACGGTTTTGGAATTTGCTATTTTAGCGCTTGTTTTAACATTGCCTATTACGGCCTGTTTCGAAACGTCATAATAAATTCTGGTTAGCGTTTTCTGTCAGACATTTCATACGAAATAACTATTTGATTCGTATGTAGTTAGTTCGGTTTGACGATGGTAAAACAAATTAAATACACCCATAACAGATTTTACAGCACAAAATGTAAATAATAAAAAAACATTACAAATAACCTATAATTGATAAACCTCAGCAAACAAAAATAATTATTTATCGAATTATAATGTATCGATGCACTTAAATAGCGATTTTAAGTTCAGACCAAAAAATCTATTTTTCCGCTGTGTGTTTAATAATAAATAATAATAAAAATATTAGTACATTTACATTGGCGACCCAATATGTAATAAAAAAGCTCATTAATTTCGCAATCACTACGACATATTAGTCTTTTCAATATACGAGGCGATAATGATTTCCCTCCCATAGCAGCATTAAGTGGTAATGACCATATATATTAACCCTTAAACGACCGATGCTTATTAAACTGATCCTGTCCCCATTTAAGCAGTTATCTCGGCCATCTCTGACATTTATTGATGCTGATGAATTATAGCAGTTCGGAGTTGGGCTTATGATTACATCTCTAGAGCCTTGCGGTTGCGAGGGGTTAAGGGAACTTGGTGTTAGGGTTAGTTCACACTGAGGTAAACGGGTAAGGTTTTTTTTATTGTAACTTAATAAGGTTTTTGATAGTTAAACTAGTCTACGACTCTAGTCTCTGTAAAGTTGTTCAAATTATTCATCATCGTTATCAGCCAAAGGACGTCCACTATTGAACATAGGTCTCCCACGGTTTTCTGGAGTGACCTATTGTGAGCGGTCTGCATCCAGTGTGATCCTGCGATCTTTACAAGGTCGTCTATCCATCTTGTCGGTGGACATCCTATGCTGCGCCTTTGGTCGAAGGGTCTCCAATTTAGAACTTTTCTGCCCCAACGGCCATCAGTTCTTTGCGCTATGTGCCCTGCCCACTGCTAATGGAGTTTACTGATTTGTATATCAATGTCCGTTACCTTAGTTTTTCTACGTATCTCCTCGTTTCTGATTCGAACTCATAGAGAAACACTGAACATAGCTTCATCGCTAGTTTTGTGATTTTGAGCTTCTTTATGAGGCCCATAGTTAGAGACCACGTTTCTAATCAGTATGTCATCATTGGTAACACACTGGTTCATATTATTACGTGGGTTATAATTACGTTTACATCATGTTGTGATACTATTTAAAATTACAACAAAGTTGAGGAAAAACTTAGGTGGTGCAGCAACATTTTCAATGAGATTCAAGATCATATTGAAAAGGTAGAGTGATATTTTCAGTACATTTGATTATTGTAAATTTAAAGTTTGAGTGGCATCAATCATCTGTTCAGGCCAAGTTCGCAAAGTTTTAACGGGAATTGAACGTTAGACCTTTATCCAATTTATCCAACAAACATTTGTAATTCACTTATCTTCCCTAGAAATACATCCGAGCCATTATCACGATTATTCGAGCAGCATTAATCATGGCGACTGACATTGCAGCTGCAGCGACACTAATTGGAGTATTACACATTTGCAAATTAACGTACGTTTTGATAAGCAAGGCTGTCAAGTTGTCATTCACAAGCGAAAAATGAGACCACTTTTACCATCATTAGACATGACGGGTCTAAACGCAAATAAAAACTTATGAGTTGCTATTACTCACTCACAGTCAACTGAGTCAACTCGTGACCACGGCAGTTGCAATACCGCCGAAACGCCGAGCAGTGAGTAATAGCTCAACTAATAAGTTTTCATTCGCGTTTAGACCCGTCATGTCTAGTTATTGCAATGCAACGCGAAAGTTTAAAATCCTATACTTTTACCACCTCTGCAAGTCCTATGATGCAAAAATCTATAGCTTAATTAGTTGAAAACCCTTACCAGTGAAGACTAGTAGAGAACCCTATAAAAATATTTGTTCCCAGCAAAAAAAAACAGAAATAATATAAGACGAGTTAAAAAATTTGGTAACGACTGGGAAAAAAATCGGCCCAGTGTAGACGTGGCTTAAGAAAGACTTGGAGCAATGGGTTAAAAAAAAATTGTGTGTGAGAAGTCTCATTTGCCCCAAAATTACGCTGTTATAGATTAATACTTTGATTCTGCGACGGAGTTAATAACAGTACTTACATTGTTTTCAATTGCCACTGATTGATTAGGTAGTTAAAGCATTTAGGATCTTCAGTCGTTACATACCTTTAGGCAATAAAATTCGCAGCCAGTTTAAGTGCTGCCTCAGTAATATTCAAATTTCTTTAACAGTTTTTATTAAGTACTAGCTTTTGCCCGCGACTTCGTCCGCGTGGAATAGTGACTTCTTTCTCCCGTTTTTTACACATTTACCACTGTATCTTTGCTCCTATTAGTCGTAGCGTGATGTAATATAGCCTATAGCCTTCCTCTATAACTGGACTATCCAACACAAAAAGAATTATTCAATTCGAACCAGTAGTTTCGGAGATTAGCGCGTTCAAACAAACAAACAAACAAACTCTTCAGCTTTCTAATTTTAAGTATAGATAATAAAAAATGTTCATTAGTTCTTTCCTCATTATTACCAATTTTTTTACACTGTTAAAGAATTTATTGAATACTAGCGATCCCGGCGAACTTCATTTCATTGCACTCGGCGGCCCCGTCCCCGGTTCCTATATTTTGAACCTTTTAAACCTTCCTTGAACTTTTACGAATATTTCAAGACCAAAATCATCCAAATCGATTCAGCCGTTCTCGAGTTTTAGCGAGACTAACACAAATAGCAATTCATTTTTATTATACCTCTATTAGAAATAAAAAGACTGACTCTTAAAAATCAAATTAACAGTACTTCTGATTTGTATATAATTTTACTAGTAAGACATGATCCATGCACTGCATCTCGACAAATAGTGATCGTCTATTCTTTAGTTTACATCTCAATATAATGGAACGTAGATTCCAGACCATTCCAGATACTAATGTCTGGATTAATCCCACTCAGTTGCAGAACGGGCTGATAATTCGATGCATATGAACGGCATCCATCACGGTGTCCGACGCATCTGCCACGTCACTGCAACCATAAGACTAGTGCTGGGAAGTGTCGATATCCCCTCGATTGTGGCATCAGAATGTCGAAAAAACTCGCATCTGTGGAACCCATTATGAGTCACGACACAGATAGGGATTTCAGAGGCCCGGCCTACACTCAAACTGCCTTTCTTCATTCGTTGCTCTAGCTAGCAGAAACCCTTAAATGGAATTTAAAATGAAATTAAGTACTTATAATAACTGTATTTAAGTCATATTTTTCATATGATTTTTACTGAATTATAGATGCCCCCAGATGGAAGCAGTGCATCATCAATAATTGTGGAAATCCATAAGGATATTAAGATATAATGTTCATGATTAATTCAATGATGCTAGTATACTATACTAAAATAAAAATGACTTTGTGGTTATTATATTCTCAGATGAAGCAACTCCTATAATATCAATCCGAATTCACTTCCAGAAGTTTGTTTGATCATCAATTACTCGGAGTTGGGTTACCAACTTACCAACATGTGTAACAATATTTTTAGTGCAATGAGGGCTACCGTTTTCGTGCTGACTAGTTGGCGCCACTGTCGCGTGAGGTCCATAACATAGCTTTTATGGCGTGTAAATTGTCATGATGGAGATATAAAATATGAAGTTTGCCATTAAATCTTAATATTACAATACATCGGGCATGCCGCAGTCCAGTTTTGTTAGGAAAAGAGGAGTAAGTACACAAGTAATTGAAGATTTAAATTATATTTTCTTAATCCCATTTTTAAAACACTCTCATTCATTGATCCGTAACTAGTATTTGCCATAATTAATGGAAATTATTGCCAAATATTCGTAACATTAATCTTAATAGAAATAAACGCGCACATCTAATCCACAAATAGTGACATTTGTCATTTCGGGGACCTCACGCTACACAAGCGCCCCTAGCGGCGAATTCATACGCGTTAGCCCTCATTAATCCAGAATTGTTTTAAATTTAACAATGCATTGGTATCGATAGCCCCAAGGCAGCACTACTGGTCACATTTGTGCTGCTGACAGTAATGTCACTTCACACACGGTCACTTTGTCGAAAGCACCATTTCAGTCAATTGCAAGGCACAACTAAGACTATGATGATAAGAAGCTTTTGAATATTAGAGCACATTTTATTAATAACAAACAAAAAAAAATTAAAACTAAACATGCAACATAAAAAATAAGACTACCATATTCATAAACGAAACCATTTCCTTGTGGCAAGGAGGCTATAATGCTGGCTGCGTTGCCGCGTTGGTTGAATATTGTATTTGCTCGATACTTTACCCAAATGACACGGATTGTGAATTTTGTGTTATAAGTTTCGTTTACAGACTTCAAAAAGAGATAAATTCAACGTGAATGTTGTAATATCTTTGGAATTTGATCTATTTAGGCTTCCAAACACATGTGCAAAATTGTATGATTGTTTGTTTGTCCACGAATTTCTCGAAAACGAGAAGTCATAGCGAGATGATGCTTTTTTAGTTTAATCAGGTATATAGGTGATAACCAACGTAGGGTAAAGTGTACGATTCATCAAAATCGGTCCAGCCATTTTTAAGATATGGGTAATATCTACGTCAATAAACGTGGTCGGACGAACAAGAAGGTTTGTTATCTGTAGTGCTATGCAAGCAAATATGAAAATACTTACCTACGCCTCTATCAGTTGCGACTTGTTGTAAGAGTAATTCACTTCCTCTTTATTTTACTTCTTATTCAATCACATTATTTATTACGAACATTTTAAGTGAGGGTAGCTGTACTGTATATTTTAATACTTACGTACATAATGCGCTGTTTTATGCAAAGTGGGCAAATAAAGGAGTATTTCATTTAATTTCCAAGAGACTGTTTGTGTTGACTAAGTTCTGTTTCCTTGAGAGGTTTGTAACTAGCCTCCGTTATTTATTTCGTTTATATACAAGAGTTGACTAGGTTTTAACATTTTAGGCCCATGGTATGTTTTTAACACTCACAGTGTTGATAACGACAAAATAGTATGTATTGTCTGGTCGGCTAATTTATAGTTTTCATTTGTCACTAGGATAAACATTTAATATGATGAAATATAATAAAACAACGTTAGGTTAAGGAAAATCGTCGGTTAGCTTTACTTGTGTAGTTTATTGATTGATAATAATTAATTTCACTACAGTATGTTATACAATCACAATTTAATTAGCTAAGTCACATAATTATATAAGCAAAACAATTAATTATACAATTTCCTTAATAGTTATTAAGCAAAATGAAAATCGATAACCCTGCTAGAGATTAATAATATGGCTAGTAAATTAAATAAGGAAATAATCAAAACAAGTAATTTGATAATACTTTATTTCATAATTATTATGTAGGTTCCTACCACAAGAATTGGTGTTATTAATGCTTATTATTGCTTTTTTCTTTATTTAAATTAAGGCTTAAGATCTGGAGAGAGCAGATCTGTACCCAGAATCATCAAAATCGGTACAGCTTTTTTAGTCGGGAGAGATAATGTACGAGTAACAGACTAAGAATACATTATCTGCGATTTTTAAATAATAGTAAAAAATACTTTATTGCTCACCATATACAATGAATTATACAGGATAACATCTTTACTATTAGGTAGTACCTACGAGTACAATAGATTGTTTTGTAGGTATAAGATTTAAATTAATTGATTAGATAGCAGATTATACAGGAAAATCACGAAACGAGAATTATGTATTTACCTACTATACTAACAAAGTTACTTTTACAAATATAATGGCACAATTTAACAATTACAAATCACTTGTTAAAATATCATTTTTGATTTATAGCACCATCTTTTTGGGAGATGGTATGAATATTAAAATTGACATCACAAATCCTCTTCTTTTATACATACTTTTCCTACCATCACATAGCCTGTTGCACACAATCCTCCTTTTATTATATATTTTCCTTCTCTTTTTGAGTCTGATGTAGAATTTGTTACGAAATTTTTCTTAATATTTAAGTTCTTGTTGTCATCAGTCAATTTATCACTTTTACGAATTCCACTGTTTAAAGTATCATTTTGAATACTTTTGGTTTCACTAGATGGTTCTGCAATATTCGTAACATCATTGAAACTTTTGGTTTCACTATCGAAAAAAATTGTGATATTTTCTTTCAAAAAGAGGACATGTTGTTTAATGTCTTTTCCGTCAGATATCACAATAGAAGCACTTTTATTAATATTAGTATTAACCACAAATTTTAATTGAGATGTTATGATTATACAGTATAACAAATAAATACTAAAAAGATTCATATTACCGACACAACTAAGAGACATGAGTCTTGAACGATACAATTGCTAATGTTTTTTCCTCGGGTGATAGTATTTATCTGTAATGTTTATTATAACTGGGTTTTAACTGACATACTTAATTTGTGTTAAAAACACTATTATTCTTACTATATCAGATAAGGTGAATGAACTAACATTGCAATAATCACAAATTAATTACAAATGCGAGTGTGCTTTTAAGAATCCCTTTTTTTTCAATATAGTTTGAGGCGAGTATTGAAATTTAAAGGGAGAAATAATAATAAATATAATATGATCAAAACATTAAAGTTTAAGCCCAGTATATTAATTTTGACCCCGTGTATCACTGTACTCGGATACAAGAATGTGGCGATCTTGACTGTAGGTTTTAACGTGCTTCATGTAATTACTATATCATCTTGTTGGTTGGTATGCATTGGCAATAAAAAAAAACTATTATGTACCGCGATCTGGTTCCTAATAAACTAGCATTAATACTCTCACACCTATGATATTATCACTGAGTCCAAAATAGTTTTAATTCACAATAGTTTAACTATCTTCATCTTATTCAGCGCACGCCGCAACCGTTTTTTCATCATAGTCCTCAGGTTTAAGACAGCACTTGTAGAATCGCACTAATCCAATAGAACAATTGTTATCAATATCAGAAATACTCCTGAATATTGGGCTTACTTCCTCTGTTTTAGCTCTATTATAAATTTTAGGTATGATGACCGCTTTAGGCGTTAGTTTTCTGTGTCTTCCATTAACATCAAAAGCCTCATTATCAAATGTGATCCTTGAATTGTCAAATGATTGGCTTAGCATTTCTGGGTTCTGTTTAAGTTTTTGACACTCACTGAATATTGTCACTAGTAGAAAAATAAATATGATTTTCTCCATGGTTGATGTGAGAACTTGTTTTATCTTACACAGCTACTAGACGACTGAGCTTGCTCATGGTGTTGTAGGATGGCGAGAAGTTGTAAATAGATCGTGAGTCATGAGTAAATCACTAGGTCTAGTAATGTAAAGTTAGTATTTGCCTATTATACACAATTGTATGTAAGTAAATTAAGTATGGCAGGATATTGTAATTTAAGGTAAATTTTCTAGATTGCACTAATATGCGCAATCGGGAGTTAAGGGTAGAGTCTGAGTGAAGAGTTTCTGCACCCATTACTTTCTGCACGACCTAAAGGTATGACTGGGAGAGAATGCTTTTAGCATAACGTCCACCTTTTGTACACTTTTATCTGTGAAGTAAAGTTTTTAAATAAGGAAATAAATAAGAGTTAACTTACTAGGAGTTAAGCATTTATGTTTTTATTGTATGTATAAAAAAACTGATTCTGGGTTTTTCTGTCTTGAAAATACTCAGAAACAGCCCGGAGTCAGGAATTTGGTGGTAATGACACCCCAGTCTCTCGGAATACACGTTATGCCATCAAAATTTGTCTAACCGCTCCTAGGGGTTCTGACAAGCTTACTCAGAGGCCTATTTATCAAACAAAAATTTGACGACATCAACAGGTCAGCGTGTCTTCCAAAGCACGGAGATGCTCGTAATAATACATCTAGTCTAGTCTGTAGAAAAGAGCGAACCCTTAAAAATAATACGTCACTTATACAGGCTGTTGTTTTGGTCAGCGACGAGCGACTCAGGGGTGGTTGTACAAACGATACTGATGCCAAAAAAAATTTTTTTTTTATGGAATAAACCCACAAAATCAATTTTTCATTACGATATAGCGGGCGAGTCAAACTATCATCACCAGGTCGCCTACTCGTAGCTTACTAGCTACGGCATAGTATTTTGTAGATACGCGCATTTCTACTCTCGAGGGTGCGAGTTTACCCATTCATTTTGATTTTTTTAAAAGGTTGTGAAGAGGTTTTCTCTTATAAAACTTGAATATAATTTTAAGATTTTTTTTAAGAATAATCATAAATCATATTATCATTCCTGAGTCGCTCGTCGCTGACCAAAACAACACCCTGTATAAATGAAACGGTCACCCATCCAATCACGTCGCTTTATTTCCGTATTTAATACTATGATCGTAAATGAAAGGACCGTAAGCTTTTCAATAATGAAATTGATCTAAAATATGCAAAGAGAGTGAAAACGTGTACTAAAGCTCACGTAACAGTATAAAGCATGTAAACAAATGAAAAATAAAAGGCTGAAGAGGTAGTGTGGGCGCTGAAACGGGGACCGATAGCAAAACAGGGTACCTAAAATTAAATGTTGCATTATTGTTAAACAGGGTGCCAATTCCACTATCAAAATCGAACTTAACGTAAACTCAACCGGTGACGATAATCAACTAAACGTCACATTTCCTATTCCACTATAGCGGTTCGGTTGTGGTTTAGCTCAACTTTATCGTTCGACCGAAGATTAGCCGATTCATATTCTACTAATGTTTTGACGTTTAGGTCGACCGAACCGCAACTGAAGAAGAACTTTACGAATCCACCAATAGATGACGATTATTTCAACCAATCATTGAACGTCTGTTAGTGGTGCTCCGATGTTATTTTAATAAATCGAAAGTTGCAAGCATAGATTATAAAAAGTATATCGAGTTTGTTATGAATCGATTCATCACGTTACGATTTACAATGTTAAAATAAAACCAATAATGAGAAGCAACAAAGTAACCGTATTAAACAACCGCTCATCATACCATAGATATGAATCAATCAATAATTATCGACAACACGACTTTTAATTTGAACCATAGCAGATTTGGTGTGTAAACCTTTAATGAGCATTTTTCTGCCACCGTTTTACAGCTCTTACTAGATGGCGTTAAGGTCAGTTTAGGAATTTTTTTTTACGTTGGCGGAAAACCATGGACAAAGAATAAAAGTGCGTAATTAAATATTGTAAAATGCGTTAATGACTTATGTATTAATTAGGATACAAATTTTTTGCCATTATTATGTCCTTTATGTACTGTGAACTTTTACATTAATATTGTTTTACTGTTTATTATTTACGTTGGCAAAAAGCAATAGCCCTCTGCTATAATTCTTGAATAAAGTTTTAAAAGTTAGTTCCTAAAGTAACGCTAGTGCCATCTCTCGATGATATAAACATCTAATGACAAGAAAACTGCTCATTGATTTTACCGTCTGCCAAGTCAATAGGTAAGTTATTCTATAAATAGCACGTGAGTATTTTTCAAAATAGATAACGGAATGGTTAGGGTATTTATTACTTGCCAGCTGTAAAGCTGTTTAGGATAACACAATAGCTAGCTAGATTGGCAACGTCACGCAAGCGGTAAAGGTACGTAAACAAGAACAATAACTTTCAACCCCTTCCCTTTGTCTTTTTATCTACCTGGGATTGCCACGTGCGCCACGCTAGCGCCGTTTCCTATAGCCGGCCAGTTTTGTTAAAACTGAGGCCATTGGGCCTATGTATGAATGTCTTTGTAATTAACTATTTTTTACTATTCCTCGACCAACGTCACTGCCATTAATGAGAACACTGAGTCAAGAATATTAAAAAATACGTAGTGTACATGTTGTACTTGTACCACAGAATACTATAATGCGTTAGCTAAAAGACTAAGGCTTCATTATACTGATTAAAAACCAACTAAAATAAGAAAATAAAAATATTTACCAACAATCGAGTCACTGACAAATACTTGATCATGAGGATCAAGTGAAATATTGAAAAGTTTAAATAATTTAAATACCTCAAGCAAGAGCCGTCGGAAACATTGATGTCTCAAATTATTTAGATTATGTTTTATGATCGAATGTATTGTATACAATTTTTTTTTAAATCTGCAAGTTACAAGTATTTCTATAGAGCTCATTTTTTAGTTTCAATAAGGGTGTTATTTAAAATCTAAGCCTGTTATTAATGAGAAATACAATTCTATAAAAAAACAAATCTGCACAAAATCTCCTTAAATATAAATAAAACGACGCTAGCGACACCACAGGTTGCATTTCTAATCTTTCTTAAGGTCCTAAACGCTCAAAGAGCTTTCCAATCTAAGTATCTGGACATACTCTTACTAATCTGTGCTTGCCTGTTTGTTTACGCTGCGTTTCGTCTTGCGTTCAGCTTAAGTTCGGTAGAATGAATAGTGGAATACTGTTTTGTGTCATATTTTTGAGCGTAACTACAAACGAACTGCTACTTAAACTAAAGACGAACGATTCGTGTTGTAAATAGTGGAATTGACCCCCAGTGGCCTGTAATAGGAGCAAAAATTGTAATCAATAATTCTACAGAGAATACGTAGTTACGGTCAAAGTAGCTTTTTAGCTTTAACTCCGAGATATGCTCGTAGTAATCCAAAGTTATAATCCCTAATCAATGTATATCAAAATCGCTAACTTGCTGTAGTAAATAACAATGTCAAGTTCCGTAATTTAAGTCAGTTGGTTCAGAATCGAGAGTAGAATCGATTCCGCTTATAGAAAATAAAAAAGGCATTTTTATTTGTTTCAGTAAGTGCTTAAACATAGCATCATCACATCACAAGTTCCTGTAGAATCGTTGAAACCTTTATATTATTTTTTTCAAAGATAAATAAATAAATAAATATACGCCAGACAACACACCAATTGTCTGGTTTCGTGGTAAGGAATTTTCTTCCTTGTGTTACGAAGTACCAGACAACGACTATGACGGGGGCGTCTCCCATAAATACTTAAATACATATAACATCCATGACTTAGGTACAAATGTTCGTGCTCATCATGCAACCATTTTGCCACTTGCGGGATTCGAGCCCGCGACCGGCGTAATAGTCAGGAGCGTTAAACAATACACCAAACGCGTCGTCAAAGATGTAATTTATGTAGATGTAAGTGATTCGTCAGTTACTTATTTATTTTGAATACATTATCAAAACATTATTTTGCCAACCCTCCAAGACCTCATCAGTCGTGTGCATCTCTCTCGCTCATCAATCAAGTTTTTGTCCCTCTCCCTCAATAAGGCAAATTGACATTCCTCTCTCGACGTATCGACAGTCCATTGATAACGTTTCTTCTATTTTCTTTGCACCTGATGTTACAATGCACTGAACATGTATGGAGTAAACTCGCTCCAAAATTCAAAGAAAAATGATAATATATCTCCTGGAAGATTTATTTTATTTTATTTTTACAAAAACTAGTGGTCCTCCGGGACTGCGTCCGCGCATTTGATTTTAGTTCATTAACACGTTCCGGGACAGTGAACGCCTACAGGCGTGAAAACAATAAAACATCTATTGTGTCTGGAATAGTGTCCCGGAACGTGTTAACTATAGCTCGTTATTATAAGTTTAGTCCTGTAAAAAATTCCGCTAAAATTAGCACTCGGTAAATGGATTTGTTTTTTTTTAAGCTTATTGAACGTGACCTTACTATACTTATTTATATTGTAATTTTTCTGTAGTCCCCAGAGACACAACGCAATAACGGGCGTTTTAAAATGTAGATTCGACACGGAATTTGCGTTTGGGGGTACTTTTGATGCTTTGATGGGCACTTTAATATGTAGTAATATTAAATAATAGTAGTTAGATATTTTTATCATACGGAAAGGTATATTATTAATTGACAGTCATAAATAAGTTTGATTTTTGACAGTCACCCGTATAATAATGATTGTTTATTATTAAATTTAGGAGCTAGGCATTGTTCGGTGGAGGTTTTTACATTCTTTACGCGCGACTATGCCATCGGTTGTGGCCCTCGTGGGTTCAGCGCAAGGGGCAAATGTCTATGTGATGAGGACAAACATTTGTACCTAAGTCATGAATGTTTGTATTTATGGGGGACGCCCATTCATTATCGTTGTCTGGTATTAATAGCGCAACGAAGAAAATTTCGTAGTAAACCAAATGAGAAGAAATAGATAAGCTGAAGGAATGGGCCATTTTAAGACCGCATTGTAACTTGCCGTCAAGTGCAATCGTGGCTAAATATCTGGCTTTCTATTAAAAAAAACAATATGGCGACTGTTTTTTTACACCCTGTGTTTTTTAACGGAATCATGTGATTTCCTTTCGACTATTCTTCTATTTCACCTTCAATACTTAACCCATCTTCCAGGATACTTAACTTCGAATCCGACACTTTCTCGCAACATTTTGCGCTCAGTAGTAAAATTTAAGTCCAGGATTATCCGGGGATTATGTTCGACTTGACTGAGTGTAAACAGAGGCCTTACTCTGGACACAAAACCCGATCCAATGAATATCCATCCCTGTCACACGCATACATGGCCTGGTATAAGTGACAAGGATGGCTATAACCATTGGATCGGATTTTGTGTCCAGAGTACGGCCTCAGGTCTTTAATGGAAGCTTGCTTCTTGCGAATTACACTCATATTTTATCGCTATTTGAATCCACTTTGCAAGTAATTTTTCTTCCCCCTTTCAGTGTTTTCAAATTACGTGAGAACTCTACTTTACTTTAAAAAAGTTAAACCCCGTTTAGACTGAATTGAATTTTAAATATTTAGGACTCAATGTTTCCGTTACTAGTACTGCACATGTCGCTTATACGCAAATTCATTACGGTGGTTTGTGTTTGCGAAAATCACTAATTAATATATTGAAAGGTTTGTAATAAATGAAAACGTGACTGGAGGTCTACTATGAAAACCGAAATCCGTCAATACGGTTATCTTTTTTCGAATCTGAAACATTTTAGTATGGAATGCTTACTACGAAATGCTTCGGATCCGCAAAACGATTATCGTTTTGACGGATTTCGTTTTTCGTAGTAGGCCTTCTGATACTGGCTGCGTTAAAGCAGTTTTATAATTATCATCATCGTTAAATATGATTTTACCTTGTGTATTTTGTCATTAAAACAATTGCCAAGCTCGCAAACGTACTCAAAAGACATAAACATCAGCAACAATATTTTCGTCGAGCTCAACACATTTTTTTCTTCTCAAACTTTCTTCTAAGTGCAAAACTTTGCGATTTGTATCGTGATCGTATGGTGCTGTTTATATTTTTCTCAGAAGAAACTTCTAAACGAGACAGAGCTCGCATAGCGTTACTTTATGCTGATGTTCCTTAGAAGAATACAGGGTGTATATTTAAAGTAGGCACTTACTTGTATTAAGTGTTTAACCTTAAACCGATCTCTATGATGGGATCTGTGCTAAATATCCATAAATCTATTCTCTAGCAAAACTAAATTAATATCAATATGAATAAGAAATCAGGCTATCATTTCCGACATCTTTCGGGTATCTATCTCAAGTAATGCATGACGGTTGAAACCTACCAGAAACCATTTTTTAACCTCTTCTGGAACACAATGGGTGATCCAATCCAAGCTGAAACACAGTAAGCATGAATCAGCATTACATACGTATCACAGCCAGACTAAAAATATTTTTAACATTCAGACCCTCTATTAATAGAAAGTATAAGCAACCAACATTTTTTAGAGCTTCGTGACGTATTAAAAAAAAAGCATGAAATTTCTGTATGTAAAAACACACAATGAGAGTTTCGCAAAGTTGTTATGACTCTGATTGAGTCAGCTATTGACTATGGTCGGGAAAACCCTGTCATAACTCCAGGAAAAACATAAACTGTGTTAGGTTTCGGTTTTTAGCTACAGTAAGTAAGTGAGTAAGTTATCATTTTAATGAGCGTTGTGACTCATTTCATAAGTTATATTTTCTCCTACCGATTGTCGGTAATGACAGTTTTTCTCAATAGAGATAGGTCAGGTACTTAGGTTCTCAGATGTGTGCACAATATACAAGTGCACTCTCTGTTCCTTCACTCTTATTAATTCGGTGACACGGTAATCCGACATGTATGACCGATAGATAAGTGATAAAGAGATCATTAGTTAACATAACAAGAATGTTGGCATTCGTTCACACATAAGTTTTGTGTTACCACCCTTTATACAGGCTGTTTTTTCAAGGGGTGCCAAATTTTTGGAGGTGAATGAGACCATCAATATGACCAACTTTTACTATGGGGCCATCGTTCAAACCTTAATTTTTTTTGCCTCTGCATACATTATCGTCATTATAGCTGACTGATTTTATATAGGGCATCTGAAATTTTATAAACAATTTCGACCATGATCCCATAGTAAAAGTTGTTCATACTGATGGTCTCATTTACCTCCAAAAATATGGCACCTGCAAAACATTATGTATAAGCTAAGAGACTAGCCATCTCAACAGAAGTGACGCCTCTAGGGACCCGTCACGATATACATCATTCACTCCATACGCTCTGGCGTCATTCGATATCTGCTTGTGACAGCAGACTGACGCTGACACACTTGTAGATACCATCACTAGTATTGTGTTCGAGAAATGGATTGCGCTGTGCTTTCGCGTGACATTGACTTTTGTGTTATACCGGGTGTTTTTTAACGACTTGCAGCCTTACTACAAATTACTAAACTAGGTTTGAACTACTGTTTAAATATAATATGGCCAGTTTAAAATCAATGTCAATCAGGTGACATGACATAAAGGCTGACATACATTCCACATTAGCCGCATAACATTTAAACAGTAGTTCAAACCTTGTTTATTTATTTGTGGTAAGGCCTTTGGACTCTGGAAAGTAGTAATCTTAAATGTAAAAATCTCTGATAAATTGATTTGTATACTCACTGAACTTAAAAAATTTAGGGCATACGCATGCAAGAGTTATCAAAATGACCCGATTTTCTCCCGATATCCCGATTTTAAGTCCCAATCTCCCTTCTTTAAAACGATACGAGACGATAAAAAACGTCTTTCTGTCTCTGTCACCGTAAAATGAACTAGCAATAACAAAAATAGTAACTAAAACTTTTTCCTGAATGTGAAAAATACTTAACCGCATCAAAATTGGTTTAGCCAAACGCAAGATAATTGTGGACAATACACACATGAAACTGAGAATTTCTTTCTTTAAGTCGGTTTAATGATGATGTCACTCACAGTTATTGGTATAGGCCCTTAACACGTTCCGGGACAGTGAACGCCTACAGGCGTGAAAACAATAAAACATCTATTGTGTCTGGAGTAGTGTCCCGGAACGTGTAAAAGATTAAACGTTAAAATACTGTAATTTTGTATAGATTATGCAGGATGTTTGACATAGTCGATAGTAATAGATACTTTGTGCTATAACTATTGTATGTTTTAACGACGTTCCAAAGATATGATACTTTATTAGGGCCTGTGATCCTCAAACGAAAAGAAGCTTGTTTGAGTTCTTCAAACAATAGTACTGAGAATTAAACACTCAGAGCCACAAAGCGTGAGTACGTATTGTGGTGTCTCTTGTCCATGAGGTAAGCGCGCACTATTTAGGCATCGTGTGAATCGGACGCATACATAAAGAACCTCGTTTTAAGTAATAATATTTAAAGGGCCGATTTAGCACAATAAATTAATATTTTTTTGAAGAAAACACTTAGGGCTTTTATCCGCTAGTTTTTGAAAAAAAATTAGACTAAGGTATTTTTTTTTAAAGATATTATTTTCTTATTAATCAAGGTTAAGTTTGGAGAAAAAGAAGGTTTAGGCATTAAATTAAGAGAGGCAAAGCCGATGACATAGGAAACTTTTTAAATTGTTAGGGTGCTGGTTTAAATAATTATACTGTCTTTATAATATAAATTGCACTTGAAAAATCAACTGTGAACCTGTGACAGACGAGATCTCACAACATTGATGATGTCACGTAGCCTACGCGTTAAAAAGCACTTGCAAAATTCAACAGGCTTGTTACTGTGACATATATGTCTTACGCAATCCGGGCGTATACCTATAGGTATACGCCCGGATTGCGTAAGACATAGGGTTCAATTCCTCGTCTGTCACAGGTTCACAGTTGCTTATTACAAGTGCAATTTATATTATTAAGTTTGTATAGTGACAAAACACTATAAAAACAAAAAACAAAATCAAATCAAAAGCATTTTATTTATCCATCACTATGGCACATACATAATTAAAAAGTAATAATATTATCATTATCTTAAATACTATTATAGTATTAAAGCATGCATAATATAAACGTGCCAGAGTGAGGGAGCGGAACCTGTACTAGGATACCCTGTGTTACAGTCTTCCGGCCCCCCATCTACGGACATGGGCTATTTAAACTTATTTACCTATTGTAGCAGATAAGAATTACTTACAACATTGGAGTTAGCTACATACAGTTTTATTCATGTTAATAAATCTTTTCTTGTGCTTGGGTGTGTTTGTGTGTGTGCGCGCGAATGTGTGTGTGTATGTGTGTGTGTGCGTATGAGAGAGAGTGAGTTGGTATGTGTGCATGAAGTGTGTGCAAAAAAGGCAACTTAACTATATATTACTAAACTATATATAAAATAAACTATATATTGTCTTTGTTAAGGAAAAAAAAACGATTTTCCAAAGATTTTATGATTGTGTCCTGTTTCTATGATGTATACAAAGACACTGTTAAAATATGTATCACTTAAAACGATTTGACCTTATATACATGATGACTATATATCATCACGGGCTATTTTATGGCAAGTACATACTATGGTGTCCATAAAAATCAGCTGTTTAGCGAGGTGCTGAGTATAAAGCATGTTACCAAATGAAAAACAAAAGGCTGAATAGGTAGTGTGGCTTAAAGAACCGATAGCTAACAGAATAACAATAATGATAAAAATACTTTATTGCACACTAAACATAATTACACAGTATGGCATCTTATATATTTGCTAGTAATACAATTTAGGCGGTCTTATAGCTTGAAGAAATTTCTTTGAGACAACCTTCAGGTAAGGAAAAGCAACACAAAAAAATATCATCTGTTGAATGGTTATTGTGTTTTTCTACAAACAAATCGGTTCTGGATACACTCTTAGGTTGATTTTCTTATGTAATCATCACTACACACATTATAAAACAAAGACATCATATGGTCTACTACGAAAAACGAAATCCGTCAATACGATAATCGTTTTGCGGATCCGAAGCATTTCGTAGTAGGGATTCCATACTAAAAACCTTTCGGATCCGAAAAACGATATTCGTATTGACGGATTTCGTTTTTCCTAGTACCTCTAGACCTCCTGCTGCGTCTTTTTCTTCGCTTATTCGTGAGAAACTACAAAACTCATAATAAAATGATTTATAAGTTTATGACCCCTGTGCGAGTCTAAAAAGTTCGGTAAAGTCTATGACATAAAGAAATTTCTTTGTGTATTTTATTTTCGATTCATACCTTGCCGGATTGTGAGCGCTGTCTTTAAAATACTCGACGCGTAATCCTTTGACGCAAAGGAGAGGCCACTTCTGGGACCTTTATTCTCATTTGTTGAGTGAGAAAAGATGTGTAGTGTTGCGACTGTATCGATAGTTTATGTCTATGGCTGTAGAAATAAAAGTAAAATTATTGTTTTGAACTGGGACGCAATGAATTGCCTAGTAAGCTGTACTACAAGTATACTAGTAAGTTATTTTATGTTTTTTCTTTTTAAGTTTTCTGTCTGTAATTTGTAAACGACCAAAATAAGCATTACTATTTGCAACTTTTTTCATTAGAAAACCATTTCACAAGCAAAATGTATCGTAACGCTGAGCGAGTGGCGATCTTTTCCTTGCTTTTAAAGCTACTATCTTATTCGCCAGATTAATTTCAGAAAGAGAAATGTAGGTGTATACCATTCTGATATTCTTAAATATAGTTCAGTTAACCCATCCGATCCCGATGCAAATCTAAGAGGGTTCGTTGTTCAAAGGCTGTCCGTTGGGACGGTAGAGCGACGCCATTACCGAACCGGAAATACGGCCATTTTTCCTAACTCGCACTTCCTGTCGGCGACTTGATTGAGGGATGGGGTGTGGTTAAGTGTTTGTAATTGTATTATGTAGAGTTTAACTTATTTAACTACTGATTTAGGGGGTAAAGTCTAGTGTTTAACGATAGTAACTTACTAAGTTAGATAGAGAGTAAGCTCATAGCATATCGAATAGTCGACGACCATCGGACGACTAGCCGTAAGCGCGTGACAACGCATGCGCTGATGGTCGAGAGTGGGTCCCGAGTTGATCTCGATCTACAAATTTGATAGGTATGCTTTGCAATGTGGAAATTCATTAAATGAAAACTGAAGGCCTCGAGTTGATATGGTGCTGTTTCCTTTACAGATCTGCTTCAACCTGTTGTGTTCCAGCCTATAGTATAGGTAAACCGCCTCATTGAGACTTCACTGAGCCTGCGGGGCACAGGGTCACAGGGGGTGGCAATAGCAAATCGCGTGAGGGGTGCGGGGCCCTCACTAACCGTGCTTTTGGCTCCCCCCGCACCCCTTTGCCCCGAAAGCAAGGTCTTAATTTTATGGTCTACCTATCAGTCGAATCTGGCTACGTCAATAAAAGAATGTTGACTAACAACTATGTGAGGGATTATATATTTGAAACTACCTAAAAAGGATTTTGTTTAATAACGTGTCGGGTCCATCAATAAGCAAAAACTCACTCAATATAATTTAAAACTTATTTATTGTAAAACGGACATACGGACAGTTACATTGTTCAAAGAGAAGAGAGCAAACATAGATTATGCAACAATTTACTTAAGGTCGCTACAAATAGCGCCATCTACACTAAAACTGTTGAACTACAATGTTTGTAGTGTCATTTACCAGCAAGGTTTAATTCCTTATTTACCATATTTCAAAGACATTGTAAACGAATTAAACAATAGTCTTTATAATTTTCGAAAAATGTTAGAAAAACGGGTCTGTCTGTTAATTACTGACTCGCGATCTCTCAAAAACTTTTTTTAAGTTTAGAAGAACTTTATTCCCTTAAAGAACAATTGCATTCAGTTCACTTTTATTTACTTATAAGTTTCTAAGGTAGTTTAATTCATTTTATAAACATCAATAAATTTTAAGTAAATATTAAGTAAGCTCATTGTAATAAAACAAAACAACTTATCTTTTCTTTTGATCTCTATTGAATTATTTTATTATTTATTAAATTATTTATTTAATTATTTATTTCAAGCCGAGCTTAAACAATTCTATTTGAACTTTTGCGTTCAAGTTTGCGATTGCAATAAAATTTACAATCCTGTACTTAAGTACAGATAATATTTATTATAGCTGTAAGATTCAGTTGCACCAACCTAATTTAACAGTTAATCATCCGGTAATTTTTCCTCTAAAATTTACATTTACGTCAACTTAACAGATCACCTCATCCTTAGCTCTAAAATAAGTTGACTAAAATCTGACCTAACCATCTACATACTTGAACTTAAGGTTTGACTGGAAGATAATGCCTTTATCACTAAGTCCACCTTTGGGCACCACTATTCCTACTATTAAGGACCTGTTTTACTATCGGCAAATAAGTTCTAACCGACGAATAATACAAATATGGAATTTTATTTCGTAAGAAGTGATAGACAGATACTGATTACATAAGTAATAGGATATTGTGTTATTTAACTGCCTCGGTGGCGCAGTGGTGAAAGGGTCGCATTTTAAAGCGACGACTGCGCCCGAGGTCCCGGGTTCGATTCCCGGGTAGGGCCAAAAACATGTACCTGGGTTTTTCTGTTTAAGAATTCTCAGGGTAGCCCGGAGTTTGGAGGTTGGCGGTGTTTCACCTCCGTTCCTTGCAAAGCCGTTAGCCCTTGCGCCTGATCTCTCTCCGGTCGTGTCAGATTGCTATTTGCTATCCCATCGGGCTATGAGAGTGAAAGGAATAGAGAGTGCACATGTGTTTGCGCACACACTTGTATGGAAGTGCTTGGGCCACTTCCGGTTAATATGTGTGTGTGGAGTTAACACGTTCCGGGACAGTGCCCGCCTACAGGCGTGAAAACAATAAAACATCTATTGTGTCTGGAGTAGTGTCCCGGAACGTGTTAAAGTGATGAAGTCCGAATTCACTCTAAATATTGTTTATTTCACAACACACAGAACATAGAAGAAGGAGTACATACAAGAGACGAATTAACACAGTAGAAGTCACAATACAATAGCTCAAAATACAAGAAGATGAACGCGCACAATAAAACGTTAGAATATGAATTACGTAGCCGAGCGCGTAGGCATCGGCGGCGCGACGAGGAGCACGGGTTATGCGTCAGACAATGTTCTCTCGACTGGCGAGCATTCGCAACGCGCGGGAGTCGAACGAACTTCCGACCGGTGCACGGTGCGCGCGCGTAGCTATAGCGCATCGATATACAACGCTCGCCGCATACTACGAGTATCGCGCGGGTTTGCTCGTGCAATTAATTTTATTTATGTTTTAGTGTTTTTATGTTAATGATTATGTGTAAGTGTGATGAATGAATGTATTATGTGTTATATTGAAATGAACTATATTGTAAATAATAAACAAATATTTTAGTGTAAGTGTTTAGTGTTATATTATGTAAATAAATATGTTTAATATTGTAAATATGTTGTAATAAATATTGTAAATGTAAATAAATATTGCAATTAATGTGGTTCCCACATCACTCCCCTCCAGAGACCTGGTTAAGGGCGATAAAAATCAGGAAATCGAACTTTCCTTCCAGATCTAGTAATTTTTGTCACTGGAGAGTTGTTACTGTGGGTTTGTGTAGGTAGATCATGTGATGATGCTAGATCAGGTGATGAAGCGTCTTGTGATGCTGTGGGTGTGTCGTCGGACAGTAAGTAGGCTGGTTTAAGGCGGTCTATGCTTACCGTCACGTCTTTATTTTTGACGCTAATTTTAAAGTACTTAGCACCTCTTTTTAGTACTTCGTGTGGGCCTGTATAGGCGGGTTGGAGTGAGCCACGCAGCGCGTCTTCCCTCAGAAATACGTGACTGCAAGTGGCGAGTTCTTTGAACACAAAGATTTTGTTTTTTGTGTGGTGCTGAGTTGGGACTGGGCGTATGTTCTCGGCAAACGATTTCATGCGTGCTGAAAAGTCTGTGATGTCGGTGGTGTAGCCGGTAATATCGTGGCCAAAAAATTCACCGGGTAAGCGAAGCGGCTCACCGAACATCAGTTCAGCTGATGAGGACTGGAGGTCTTCTTTGAAGGCGCTCCTGATGCCGAGGAGAACAAGAGGTAAGTTCTCAACCCAGTTGGAGCTGGCATGGCAGGTGATTGCTGCTTTCAATTGCCTGTGAAAGCGTTCCACCAAGCCGTTACATTGTGGGTGATATGCGGTGGTCCGGCGGTGGTCAAATCCTATGGACTTGGACAACTGCTGAAAAAGTGCCGATTGAAATTGTGCTCCACGGTCAGTAACGACGTTGGTTGGACAGCCGTATCGAGACACCCAGCAGGAGACAAACGCTTTGGCTACAGTTTCGGCGGTGATATCGGTAAGTGGCACAGCTTCCGGCCATCGCGTGAAGCGATCGACGGCTGTGAGGCAATACCGATAATCACCAGCGGGGGGCAATGGGCCGATCAGGTCTATATGGACATGTTTGAAACGCGCAGAAGGTAAGTCCAGCGTACCTAGAGGTGATGAGACGTGTCTACTTACCTTTGAACGTTGACAGTTCAAACATGCCTTAGCCCACTCACGGCAATTTTTGCGCATTAACGGCCAGACAAAGCGTTGGGCAACGAGTTTGGCTGTAGCGTTGGGTCCTGGGTGGCTCAATGAATGGAGGCAATTAAATACCTGCTGACGCAGTTGCTTCGGGACGAAAGGTCGGGGGGCCGGTGTACTGACGTCGCAGTACAGTTCCGTACGGCTACCAGGCACGTTCGTCTTTATTATGCGAAGTGATGTTTCGCCTTGCAAGTGAGCTGCGAGCTCTGGGTCTGCGGCTTGGAGATTGGCCATTTCTTCGAGATCGACTGGTATCTGCAGTTCATCGATGCGTGAAAGAGTATCGGCAACAACGTTGTTAGCACCCGATATGTGCTGAATGTCGGTGGTGAACTGCGAGATAAAGTCGAGGTGTCTATACTGACGCGGAGAACAGTTACTTTTGCGCTCGTGGAATGCGTAACACAGTGGCTTGTGGTCAGTATAGATCGTGAAATGGGTTGCCTCTAGCATATGGCGGAAGTACTTAATGATCTCGTAAATCGCAAGGAGCTCACGGTCGTATGGTGAGTACTTCGTTTGTGACGGGCTCAACTTACGGGAGAAGAATGCTAGAGGTTCCCAAGCTCCTTCTTTACGCTGCTGCAGGACTCCACCTATCGCCGTATCAGAGGCGTCAGTCACCAGTCCTAACTTGGCTTGCGTATCAGGGTGAGCCAACAGAGCTGCGTTGCAAAGGCTCTTTTTGCAATCGTTGAAGGCTTGAAGTGCGTTCCTGATATGTATGAAACTATGCATGTATCTAGCGCGCGACACATCGAGTGTCGCGCTGTCATTTCAGTAATAAACCAGCTTCTGTGCATATCGGTTGTTTACTTGCTCCCATACGTTACACTAGCGACGAGTATCTTACCCTCGCACGACGGTACGAGACGACGGAGAAAAAAATAAGATAAGGAAGATGTCGTACATCGGAAATATTGGCGTTTTCGACTATAAAAGCCAAGATTGGCATATTTTCTACAACCGATTGGTTCAATTTATAGAATTGAACGATATTGAAGGCGATAAGAAGAGAGCGGTTTTACTCACACATTTATCTGATGAATCATATCGACTAGCAAATAATTTGTTCTACCCTGAAAAGTTAGAAAACAAAGAATTCAGCGATTTGATACAAGGATTAAGCAATCATTTTACGCCCAAAAGATCGACGTTTTCCGATAGGGCGAAATTCTATGAAGCCATCAGGTCCGACATGGAAACCATCGAAGAGTGGGGCGCGCGTCTCAGAGGACTCGCGGTTCACTGCGAGTTTAATACAGAATTGGACACATTGCTGAGGGATAGATTCGTCCTTGGCCTGAATGCGGGCCCTGAACGAGATCGGCTGTTTGAACAGGATTCGAAAACGCTGACGTTCGCCAAGGCGCTGGAGATTGCACAGCAGGCGGCTTGCGCAAGGGCAGCCCGGGTCGACGTGAAGCAGGAGCCAATTTATCGAGTTGGTGAAAATCGCAGGCCTGTTGTAACAAGACAACCGGGAACGTCGCGTGAAACAAATGCTTCGCCGTGTTCAGTGTGTGGTTTAAAAAGCCATGAGTCAGCAAAGTGTCGTTTTAAAGGTTATCGGTGTAACAATTGTGGTCAGAAAGGTCATTTAAAAAAAATGTGCAGTGCCGAGAAGTCTGATGACTCGCGTTTAAATAATATAACTTGTGACGACAGCGACTGTAAGGAATGCGAGGTCTTCAATCTTTGGTATGTAAATTATAAACCTATTAAAATAAATGTAGTGGTGAATCAAATTAAAATGTTGATGGAATTAGATACAGGGTCTGGTACAAGTGTGATTTCAGATAAAATGTACCGGCATTATTTCAGTCAGATTAATTTGTTAAGGAGTGACCTGACAATGTGTTTGTATAACGGCCATAAAATCTTGCCTCTTGGTTATTTTATAGCTGAAATGTCATATAACAACAAATTAAAGAAGTTGAAAATTTATGTGGTTAAAAACGGAGGACCACCGTTATTAGGTCGAGATTTTATGGCGTTATTTGATTTAAGACTTACCTCTTGTACTCATCAAATAAGTAACCAGAATAGTGCCAAAATTGAAGTGCAACAATTATTGAATCAGTTTCCTGGCCTTTGGAAAGATGAACTGGGGTGTTTCAATAAATTCAATGTCGAACTACATTTAAAGGAGAATACTACGCCTAAATTTTTTAAATCGCGCACCATACCTTTCGCCCTCAAAGACAAGGTCGACGACGAGCTAAATAGGCTAGTTAAACTAGGAATTTTAGTGCCAGTAAGTTTTTCGGATTATGCTACGCCGATAGTGCCTGTGCTTAAAGAAAACGGTAAAGTCAGAATAGCTGGTGACTATTCGTGTACTCTTAATAAGGACCTAAAAATTGACAAATACCCCATGCCACGCATTGAGGAGGTATTTGCCAAAATAGGGGGTGGGGAGCATTATTCGAAAATTGATTTAAGTAACGCTTACAATCAATTTGTACTAAGCGACTCTTGTCAGGACCTTACAACTATTAACACACCTAAGGGTCTTTTTAAATACACTCGATTAGTATACGGTCTTGCCAACGCACCAGCGATTTTCCAGCGTTCAATGGAGACATTGTTATCTGGAATAGAAGGAGTATCTTGTTGGTTAGACGATATTTGTGTCACAGGTCCCGATAGGAAAACACACATAATGCGACTGAAGGAAGTATTAGGTCGATTGCATGATGCAGGATTAAGATTACAAAAGGATAAATGTGCATTTTTTGAAGGTGATGTTACATATCTGGGATATGTTATTGATAAAAACGGTCTGAAAACGAGCTCGAATAAAGTCGATGCCATAATTAAGTCCCCTGCCCCCACAGATGTGCTAGGTGTGAAACGGTTCCTCGGTATTGTTAATTATTATCGCGGCTTTATTCCGAATGCGTCATCAATACTGGAGCCGTTGCACGAGTTGCTCAGGGGCGGCGCTAAGTGGGAGTGGGGCGAGAGGCAGGCGCGCGCCTTCGCACAGGTGAAGCGGGAGCTGGCGTCGGAGCGCGTGCTGGCGCACTTCGAGCCGGGCGCGCCGCTCGTGCTGGCGGTGGACGCGGGGCCGGCCGGGCTCGGTGCGGTGCTGGCCCACCCTCAGGCGGACGGCACGGAAAGGCCTATAGCGTTTGCGTCTAGGTCGTTAGGGGCCAGTGAAAAAAACTATAGCCAGATCCAGAAGGAGGCTACGGCTATAATATTCGGTGTAAAGCATTTTCACCAGTACTTATACGGTAGGCAGGATCCGTTTATACTAAAAACAGACCACAGGCCGTTGCTATCAATTTTTGGTAACAAAAATGGCATATCAGTTACGACAGCTTCTCGTTTGCAACGTTACGCACTTATACTCTCGGCATATAACTATACTGTTAAGTATATAACCAGTGAAAGTAACTTGATAGCTGACTATTTCTCTCGAGCCCCTGTACCTAATTCGGAGACCTATTCATTGAATAATCAAAGTAAAACTGAATACAGTTATTTAAAATTTTTAGATGCAAATATTAAGCCGGTAACATTTATTGATATAAAGGAAGATATAAGTAAAGACAAGGTTATTTGTACGGTAATGAATTATATGAACCATGGTTGGCCGAAAAAAATTAAATGCAAAAACATAAGGCCATATTTTAATTGCAAGGCGGATCTCGAGGAAGCAGATGGTTGCTTATTTCGAGGCCACAGGGTAGTTATTCCTTCAGTATTCAGAAAACAAATGTTGGAAGAATTGCATTCTGCACATTTTGGTGTGGTCAAAACAAAAAATGCAGCTCGTAGTAAAATGTGGTGGCCGGGCATAGACAGCGACATAGAAAAGTGGATCGGGGCGTGCGGCGTATGCGCGAGTGCTCGAAGCGACCCGCCGCGCGCGCCGGCCGCGCCGTGGCCGCGTGACTCAGCACCATGGCACAGATTACACATCGATTATATGTCCGTAGGGCGAAATGTATACCTAATATTGATCGATGCGTATAGTAAGTGGCTTGAGTGTATCCACATGAATAATGGGACATGTTCGAATGCGCTCATTACAAAATTAAAATATTTATTTTCTCGCTACGGACTCCCACACATCATTGTCTCGGATAATGATCCGAAAATATGTTCCGCAGAATTTCAGTCATTTTGCTGTAATAACGGTATCAGGTATAAAACATCCCCAGTTTATCATCCTTGTAGCAATGGCCAAGCGGAGAATTCAGTGAAAACATGCAAAAAGATGCTGAAATGTATTTTAAATGATAATAAATTATCACAATCGGTAATTAGTGAAAAATTAACAGGATTTCTTTTTGAATACCGTAATACAACTCACTGCTCAACTGGTTTCACTCCGGCTAAATTAATGCTAGGTAGAAATTTAAGGTCTAGATTAGATTTAATATTTCCTAAAAACAATGATAAAATCGTAGAAGTAAGAAATAAAGATAAACTACCAAAACATCGATGTTTTCGCGTGGGTGAAACTATTTGGGCAAAGTGGTATATTGCACGCAAATCAACTTGGTCATTGGGTAAGATTGTTAAAGTTATAGGAAATAGAATGTTTGATGTACGGTTTATGGAATTTAATGTAACACATAGACGTCATATAGATCAAATAATGAAATATAAAGGGAATGAGATAATATTGCAAAATGATTATGAAGATAAGCAATATAATGATGTCACACTATCGTCGCCCAGTTCCGATTCCTCTCAATCGGAGACACACTCAGAGCATGAGGGGACGTCTAGGTCGGCCTCATCTAGCGCAGAGGGCACAGTCGCAATCCCGCCGCCGGCGGTAGACTTATCAGAACCGGTCGCGGCCGCCTCCGGAAGCGTAAATGACGATGATCGGTCTACCGTGGGGGAGGGTGATGGAGAGGATGACGAATTTGTAGAAGCACAGGCAGATAGCGATTTTCAATGCCATGATGTCGAGCAACCTATTGATATTCCTGATCCTAACGTAGCAATCAATCCTGAACTATCGGAAAATTCAGAGAATAGATTTGATGGGCCGCCCAACAGTAGATCTAAAAGGCCACGTAAAATAATTAGCTATAAGAAATATTTCTAAAATATGTAATAGGTCTACCACTCTAATTTAGTTGATGTTAACTGTGTTATTTTATTGTCTCCAGGTTTGCTTCTAAGTAATGTTGGAGGGATGATATGTATGAAACTATGCATGTATCTAGCGCGCGACACATCGAGTGTCGCGCTGTCATTTCAGTAATAAACCAGCTTCTGTGCATATCGGTTGTTTACTTGCTCCCATACGTTACAGTTCCCCTCTATGGCGACTGGATGTGAACCTTTAACAGAACCAGTTAGTAAGGCATTCAAAGGCGTTTGAGTTTGAGCGGCATCTTTCAAGAATCGCCTATAAAAATTCACCATTCCCAAAAATCGACGGAGTTCTCTGACGGTCTTTGGGACTGGGAAATCAGCGATGGCTTGAACTCTGCCATCAATCGGCCTGGTACCCTTTCCAGAGATTTGGTAGCCTAGAAATGTGACTTCAGGAGCACCGAAGACGCATTTGGCAATGTTGATGAGGACGCCGTAGTCTCTCATGCGTTTGAAGAGCTGATGAAGGTGTTCTTCGTGCTCCTGAGCGGACCTGCTAAAGACTAAAAAATCGTCCAAATATGGGTAACAAAAGTGGAGTCCGCGGGTCATTTCGTCAACAAATCTCTGGAAAGTTTGGCCTGCATTACGTAAACCAAACGGCATAGACGGGAACTCATACAAACCGAAGGGTGTAGTAATTGCGGTCTTCGGTATGTCGTCCTTGAAGACCGGGATCTGGTTGTACGCTTTCACCAGATCTATGGTGGAGAAGATCGTACAACCAGTCAGACTGTGAGAAAAATCATGTATATGTCTGATTGGGTACTTGTCAGGTATGGTCCGAGCATTAAGTAACCTATAATCTCCACATGGACGCCAACTGTTGTCCTTTTTGGACGCAAGGTGGAGTGGCGACGCCCATGGGCTATCTGAGGGACGGATTGTCCCGTTGGCTAACATAGCGTCGAACTCTTGTTTGGCAATTTTGAGTTTGTCTTGGGCAAGACGTCGAGGTGAGCATGAGACAGGTGGGCCTGGTGTAGTGCGGATGTGGTGTGTAGTAGTGTGTCGAACGATACCCGGAGTACCAGCGGGGCGTGTTAGTTCCGGATATTCGGACAATATTTTATGATATCTACTATTACCACCAGTCGAGATTTTGACACTAGATATATGACAATCAGGCTTAGGTAAAAATGTCACCATGCTAACATTGGTTAAACTATCGATAAGCTTCTGTTTGCTAACATCAACGATGAGACGGTAAAAAGAAAGAAAATCTACACCGATAATAGCTTTCGTCACATCAGCAATAACAAAGCGCCATGGAAAATTGCGTCGTAAGCCTAGATTAAGATTAAGCTGAATGTGACCGTAAGTTTCGATAGTAGAACCATTGGCAGCACTAAGATGGTAATTTGTTTTACACAGGCGCTCACGGAGCGCAGATACCGGGTACACACAAATGTCACTGCCAGTGTCTATCAGAAATTGAGTCTTCGTGGTGCGGTCCATGATGAAGAGGCGACCTGGTGAGCTGTGGCAGTCGTCCGTCGCCATTACTGACTGCCCGGAGTGTTTCCCGTCGCCTTGTAGTCGCAGGGCTTGACGCATTTGCGGGCTTGGCTACCATGCTTGTAATGGTACCAACAAACTGGATGACGCCTGTACTTGGAATGTGACCGTTGTGATGGGGAACGGCCTCGCTGGTTAGGTTGACGTCGTTCTCGAGATCGTGGGCGGCGGTTGACTTGAGTGGACAAGGCGCTTACTTGTCTGGTCAACTCTGCCACCTGACGCGTGAGCTCGTCGATTGGCGAAGAACTTGCTGCTGCAACCTGCTGTGTTGGCGCTGCAATGTCGTTGACACGGTCGGCTAGCTCTGCTAGGGCATCTAAGCTCAACGACGGTTGGCATGCGATGATGGGTTGCATACCAGTGGGTAGACGGCTCATCCAAATCGACTTCAAAAAATCGGTTGGTATACCAGGTCCGGCGAGGTGTTGCAGGTGACGGAGAAACTGTGATGGTTTTCGGTCACCGAGTTGTTCGTGCATCAACAGCTGTTTCACCTTGTTCTCGCGTGACACCGATAATCGTTTGATGAGCTCGGATTTGAGTCTCTCATAATCGGCTGGATCGGTAAGGATGTCCTCAACCTCTGCAGCGTACTGTCTGTCGAGTGTGGCCAAAATATGATAAAATTTGGTCGCATCATCAGTAATCCGCATTATTGCAAACTGACCTTCGACTTGCGCGAACCATATCGCCGGCTTCTCTGGCCAAAATGGCGGAATGCGAATCTGCACGGGCGGCGGCGGTGGTTCGGTTGCATCGGCGATTTCAGGTCGACGTCGTGGCAACGTATTGACGTTCTCCTCCTCGCAATCTTCGTAGTCTGTTTTTGGCATTGTCTCTCTGTGTGTTCTTACGGAGGGTCACCAGTATGGAAGTGCTTGGGCCACTTCCGGTTAATATGTGTGTGTGGAGTTAAAGTGATGAAGTCCGAATTCACTCTAAATATTGTTTATTTCACAACACACAGAACATAGAAGAAGGAGTACATACAAGAGACGAATTAACACAGTAGAAGTCACAATACAATAGCTCAAAATACAAGAAGATGAACGCGCACAATAAAACGTTAGAATATGAATTACGTAGCCGAGCGCGTAGGCATCGGCGGCGCGACGAGGAGCACGGGTTATGCGTCAGACAATGTTCTCTCGACTGGCGAGCATTCGCAACGCGCGGGAGTCGAACGAACTTCCGACCGGTGCACGGTGCGCGCGCGTAGCTATAGCGCATCGATATACAACGCTCGCCGCATACTACGAGTATCGCGCGGGTTTGCTCGTGCAATTAATTTTATTTATGTTTTAGTGTTTTTATGTTAATGATTATGTGTAAGTGTGATGAATGAATGTATTATGTGTTATATTGAAATGAACTATATTGTAAATAATAAACAAATATTTTAGTGTAAGTGTTTAGTGTTATATTATGTAAATAAATATGTTTAATATTGTAAATATGTTGTAATAAATATTGTAAATGTAAATAAATATTGCAATTAATGTGGTTCCCACAACTTGTGCACTGTAATATGTCCCGCGCAGTCGGTTAGTCGTTGTGACTGGCCACCGAAGTCGAATTCGGGGGACTATTATTGTGTGACAAGCCGTTAACCGCCTGAATTGTATGGACAGGGGCGTGTCGCACTGCACCGGTTTATGGACCACGGTTCGAATCGCCCAAGTGCTGTTTCAAAATGAGTTTATTCGCACTGTCTTTTCTTTAGCAGAGTAAATAACCCAATTTGAATCGAACCATTGCGTTGTCCATACCCCCATTTACCCAGAAACAGCACTTGGCCGATTGACCCCGCGGTCCGAAAACCTGGTAGTGCGAAACACTCCATCTTGTAACAGACCTATGTGATGTGTAATTAATTAACAGTCATCTTTAATTTAACCGTAACTATAACTTAAATTTTCGTGCAACCCCAAGTATATCGCCAACAACAGACCGGACTGCAAACTTAGGACCTTAAAAGTACGGACTTTCAAACTAGAACAATGAGGGGCAACTTATATTGCTGCTACGGCTTAACTATTCAAAGTTTCACCATAAATTTAAATATGAATATGTCGTTCACGAGAAGGAACTATGGAACGAGTTCTGAATAAAATTGATCTTAATTTACATGGTGCTGTAAACGGGTTTTGTTGGTAAAGTTATAAACTGTGTGAACAGTTTTGAAGACACAAGAGAATATATTACTCTATGTCCTCTCCGGGGCGGCGACGAATCCAAAAAAGTTAAAGTAATGAAAATCGGTCCACCGATGTACTTACCTTTGATGATTTTGATTTTACGGCAGCTAGTGGTGACTGAGATTGTTCCGGCGTTTCTTCTCAGCACTTGCCTAATTGTCTGTGTTCTGTCTCGAAGCGCTGGTAGGGCCCAAAAGATAAGGAGACATGTTTCGCACATTTAATTTAATTTTTATATTTGACGTTCATAAGTGTCATTTCATGACCTAAATTGAAATAAAGATTTTGAATTTTGAATTTTGAGTATCGAAATGTTTGATAAACCCTGTGATTTTCAGAACGATTTGCATTTGAGTTGTAACATACTCATGGATTAAGTTGATAAGTTGATTCTGATACATTTGGATAATTTAAACACCCCAATCCTTCAGAAGTTTTGAAAATATTGCTCAAGTATTGCCATCACGTCTATGTTTTTAATGATTACACAACAAACATCTTCAAAATCTGAGTAAAATTTAAATAAATCTAGTTATCATCGAATTTATATTTGTCACAGTTGGCTTATAGTCAGAAATCATGTAATAATAGTCCCCCTAGCCGATTTCGACTACGGTGGCCAGTCACAACGACCAACCGACTGCGCGGGACATATTATAGTGCACAAGTGTGGGCGCAAACACAGGTGCACTCTCTATTCCTTTCACTCTCATAGCCCGATGGGACAGCAATCTGACACGACCGGAGAGAGATCAGGCGCAGGACCAACGGCTTAACGTGCTTTCCGAGGCACGGGGGTGAAACACCGCCAACTTCCAAACTCCGGGCTACCCTGAGAATTTCTGAACAGAAAAACTCCGGTACATATTTTTGGCCCGACCCGGGAATTAAACCTGGGACCTCCGGCGCAGCCGTCGCTTTAAAATGCGACCCTCTCACCGCTGCGCCACCGAGGCAGTTAACATGTAAAAATCATGTAAAAACCCATTAAATATATAAATATTAGAAAAATATTAACTTATTATACTACTAATTAATTATTATTATTTTTCATTTAAGATAATATTTATTATAACTAATAATTATTTATTATTTTTCATTTACGAGCTAATTTAATATGCTTTTGTCGGTGGAGCTTTCTCTATTTATCTCTTTTAATTAGAAAACTACACAAGGAATACTTTTGATTGGTTGTTTACTCTGCCTGAAAAATAATAGTAATATGATTACACACTTATTTTAAATCAGAGTGCAATCACTGACGAAAAATAGGGTTATTTATTGTAACAATTCGCTCGCTTCGGTGTAAGCTACTCTCACATTGAAGCGTGGTGCTAAAATTGTTTTCTTTACAAACTTTCGACTCGAGCTAATGGTTTAATCTCCCGGCCTTTTGTATGCTTTCTAACTAAACGTGGACAGCGAAGTTTGACTACAGTTTCAATCGTGATCGTGATTAAAAACTATTTTGCATTCTAAGGTGAAATGCATTACACACTGTAAGACGATGCTATTTTGATCGGACTATAAGAATCTACGTTAAACGTTAAAGTGCCGTCACAGCCCGGACACTCAGAAGAAACTTTTCATTTTGGCCATACATTGACAGATGGCGTGTTGCACAGACGCTGCGTTTTTGTGCGTGCTATAAGGGTTGACAAAGTCCGTTACACCGCACCGGTCATAGCTATTTTCACATAACAATTTAATATAAACAGATACATAAACAACGTAAATAATTTACTTTAATTAAGTAAACAACGTAACGAGTACTAATTTTCGTAATGTCATATTCACATGGTATCGTAAAGAAATAAAAAGATAGAATCTACCTTAGCAACACCTGATTTCACCGATCACATAAATGATACAATTATAATTTCCTAACTACACATAATTCTATAGAATGTTACCTTTACCTAACGTTTTTAAAGTTGTTCACTGTAACTGAATAGTTAGAATAGGTTATATGTAGTTGCATATTTTGTATGAAGTTACTTTCCACCTCTCATCTTTTGGGAAACGAAAAAAGCTCATATCGGAGTCATTTCTCGAGAAAGAAAGACACCCGTACACTGCACAGTACTTAGGCATCTCTCGTACACAAAACTTTGTACTTCCGCTAACGTCGCAAACATGCGCGTGCCATGCCCGCTAGGCGGTCCCCTAATGAGATCCCTAATTCCGGCGCGATAGTGAGGTAAGTCAGACTAGGGAGGGGAGGTGAGTGTCCGTTCTGTATGTAGTACTATTATATATTCTGTGGTGCCGTGTCATTTATTCATTTCATTTATTTATTCTTAGGAAGATTTACAGTTTCAATAATCACTATATCCTAATAACTTAATGCTTAACATCAGTACTGATAATAAATCTCCACATATGAGCAGTCAGATATCAAGATAAGTCATCATCATCATCATCATTATCAGTCAATGGACGTCCACTGCTGAACATAGGCCTCCCCCACGGCTTTTCACAGCGACCGGTTGTAAGCGTTCTGCATCCAGTGTCATCCTGCTATCTTTACAGGGTCGTCTGTCCATCTTGCCGATGGACGTCCTACTCTGTGCCTTTGGTCGAACGTCCTCTAATCTAAAACTTCTTTTGCCCCAACGACCATTAGCTTTTCGCGCTATGTGTCCTGGCCAACTGTCACTTGAGCTTTTTTAAAGATCACTTTTACACGAGGTGGAACTATTTCCAACAATACAAATACACATAAATAAGTAGATTGGTAGTCTATAGACTAGATACTGAAAAATATTTCTGTTTAAATTAATTAATAACGCAAAGGGAGGCTTGCTTCGTTCGTGGCGCAGTATGGCGAGGATCACAAATTGTGTAATTTCAAGATGGTCTTGTCGTGGTAAAACGAATATGACCATACTTATCTACATCTAACTTTATAATTAAGTCAATCATCTTAATTCAAATTTAAATTCAAATTCAAATTCGTTATTGCCATTAAATGTACAATAGGTGTTAAAAATTAGTTTAGAACTTAATACTTAATGACCCTGTTGGGTGTTGCAATAAAAATTATAAATACCGACTTATTTAGATATAATAATTCATTGACTACCTGAGAACGGAAATTAAAATCCCCTTATGTATCATGTTCATACATAATAAATAATAATACAAAGCTAACATATCAGATGCTAGTAGTGTCAAATACTACATAGACGGTCGTTTCTATAGCAGCATTTTTTTACCGATAAGAAATGTAATTTTATAGTTTCGTTAAAGATTTCTCGTATAACTGGTAATTTTTGTACATTTCAATGTTGTTTATTTAGAGGTTTGTATTACCACAGCCTGTAAAAACTTCGGTCACCTAGTTACCCTTCAACGGTTGATTATTAGGGTACCGTAGGTCCTTATGGTAAAAAATGGGACAATATTACTAAGACTTAGTTGTCTGTCCGTCGGTTTGCCTGTCACCAGGCTGAACCTTAGGAGCTAGAAAGTTGAAATCACAAATTATGTATTTCTGTTGCCGCTACCAATGAGGTACGGAACCCTTGGTGCGGTTTTTTCACTTTTCGAAACTAACAATTTCTAGTAGAACATGCTCAATTCGTGTACCGCTTAACCTTAACCTGTGTACTGCTTAATCATTATTACGGGCGGAGCAGTTCCGTTGCGGGAGTTTTAATTGCGTCGCTCATTGTTGTTTTATATTGCACTTGCGGAGGAGGCTCAACCATTGTGGGGTTTAACGAAAAAGGGACCAGGATTTTTAAGTCAGGAAGACAAAAAAAAAAATCATTTTTTTCTCCTAAATAGAAGACAAATGCGTTATTTTTTGTTCATGAGTTTAAGTCATCTACTATATAAAAATAAATCGGGTTTTCCTCCCTGACGCTATAAGTCCACAACCCACGAACCGATTTCCACGGTTTTGCATTCGTTGGAAAGGTCTCGGGCTCCGTGAGGTTTATAGCATAAAACGGGGCCGGGGCGGGACGGGGCTGGGGGCGAAACGAAGTTCGCTGGGACCGCTAGTTACCCATATAATAAAAAAACTACTAAACCGATTTTGATTAAACTTACATGTATCCTAAGTTTAGAGTACAACTGTTTGATCCTAAAAAGAATCATCTCGCTATAACTTCCCGTTTTCGAGAAATCCATAAACGAACAAACGTTCACTTACGAAATTTTTCACACGTGCTTAGAAGCCCTAATATATTAATTGATCAACATAAGTACTTAAAGAATTATTAATTCTAACGATATACTATACTTCTATATAACTTCCTTTTTGAAGTCGGTAAAAAAATCGATGAAAGGTTTTTAGTATAAAAGGACCATGCCAAAAATCGGATCCTTTCACGATAGTAATTATACCTAGCCAAAAGTTTAGTATACATAAATGTATATAAGTCATCATGTTAAGTTATGACTTTATTTAAAACAACCTCAATAAATGGTTTGTTTTGATTAAAGTAAAATGGTTTGTATTTCTTTTTATATCTAAGGTTTGTGATAAGCACGTTTAACAAAAGACTCAGCTATAAAATATTGCCTATAAATTTTTGTAAGTCAATGTACTGACGTGTTTTCGATTGGCGTCTCTTACGCCTAACCACTTTAAGAGCCAAAATCATTTGCACCTCGCGTCGTCTTTTGTTCGAAGTGTTGTCCGTTTTTGTGTAATGTGTGCAAGCGATTTTTGTTGAAAAGTGGTTAGGCGCAAGGGACCTCGACCATTCTACAAAACATGTCGTATAATCGAATCTAGCCGTCTCTATCGCACATGTGAGCACGGACTTTCGAGTGAAAGAGATGGATATATCTGAAATTTCTTATATGAATAGTCTAAGAAAATAGAACTCTGAAGTGAAAATAATATTACTATCTATAGAACTGCCAAAGGCTATAGGAGCAGGTGCAGCAAATGCGGACAATAATTCAAATCGTAGACGATTGTAAAAATTTACGGAGACTATTGATTTTGTAAGAAAATATTGATGTTTACTTAAAAGTTTGCTAGATGTTCATTTTCTTGTTTGAAGTATAATTGTTTTAAGAACTGTATGAAGATTTTACTTCAATTATAATGTTAAGCGCCTAGTCAAATATTTACAGCAATATACGAATTCCTAAACACATCGTCGTACACAACTTTGTTAATTTCATTCATATGGCCTCACCACAAATGATTAGACTTTAATACATCGACATAAGATTGTAAATACTCGTTACTACAAACCTTTTGTTCTCGAGCTCCTTTAAGATTAAAAACTAAAATTTCGCCGTTCCACTCAAGTCTTCGGTAGTATAGTGGTCAGTATCCCCGCCTGTCACGCGGGAGACCGGGGTTCGATTCCCCGCCGGAGAGACTCTTTTTGTGTTATTTTTAAAAGTGTTTTTTTTTACTCATAAAATAAAATCAGAAAGTTATGGTAGGTAAATCATTATCACTATTTATTTTGTCTGTTCTGTTTGTATGTGGGTGTGCCGAGGTCGCAAGGCTGAACTAATAAAACGCTAATAAAATAAGTTAGTGTAATTGAATTATGAAACCACCAAATCAGGCGAGAATCATACTATTGTTCAATAAAGATAAATAGTACTAAGCAGGATAATCTGCGGAAGATTTTATTAAACGTTTAAATTATGAGGCAGAAAAAGATAAAATTATCTACACTTAAAAGTATCTATGTACTCGTACCTACAAATAGATTGTAACGAATGTATATAGGTACCTCAAAAAAATCTCTAGTAGGAAACCTACTTGACGAATCGTAAAAAATAATAGTTAAAGCAGTTATCAGTTAGTTTTTTTAATAAGGGAGTGTATTTAATGTAAAAAAAAAGATCGCCATTTTGAAAAAGAAATCAAAGCGGTGACAGTTTTTTTTTCCTAATTGCTATTTGGTCAGGGACTTGATGGGAATTTTATTAGTGGTTATAAAACACGTGTTATACATTATTTTATCGCAGTATTTATTGTGTTACAAAGATTGTGACCACTAAGCCATCGTATCATGAGATAAAAGCGAAGCTAAATAATTCAAACATTTATGCTCGGACACCTGTGTGGACACAATGAAAATATCTGTGTTTTTTGTGTTCTGTGTAAACATTTTGTTTGTGGTGGGGAAATATAATAGTGATTATATGGGGTAAGTACTTTTCACTTTGCTTTAGCCGTTGTAATAGGGACCCAAAAGGCCCACAAAATGTAATAATAGACTATGAGTTCACTCTGATTTTAGAGATATCTTGTTTTCATATTTAATACTGGTTATTAAATGATAACTGTTAAATTATTTCCCTTACTTCGCTAATGTGTACTTATTTAAAAAAAACAAGTAAATATATAGTGTATCTCAAAATCATCATCATTGTAAAAAATTATTCTGGGTACAGGTATTTTAAAGTTATAACAAAACGTAGGGCGAAATTTCCTTATTTTGCTCAATCAATGAAGGAAAAAAGTGCACGTCTTCTAAAATATTTAAAATCTATTTACCTATATTGTCATTTCTCTGCATGACCACAGATAATATAATACTACGCATGACCTTAAGGTTTGACTGGCAGATAATGCTTTAGCATTAAGTCCACCTTTGTACACCATGATTTGTGCAATAAAGTCTTCAAATAATAAATAAATAAAAGGTAGTCCATAGGTTTAGATACACAAGTAGGTATACCTTACGTAAGATGCTGCAGATATATATAAATTTAAAAATATATATATAAAAATTAATTACCTAGTAGCGTCCAAAAACCCCAAGATGCCCGTTAGATTAGAAACAACATGATAATAAAATACAATTGATTTACAAGTATCACTTATCGAAATTCAATCGATCATGTTGAATTATTTAGGAATTTACCAAATGATGCTATCTGATAATACTTATCTAAATAAACATGTTTTTATTGCCCTTTTAATTGCCAGGAGTCAAAAGGTTAAATATGTCAAATGAAAAATTATAAGAAGAAATATATGTTCAGTCGCCAACACAACAAGTTACCCACTTTTGTTGCAAACTAGCCCTTATTACAACTGCATAAGATACTGCAATGTTTACCTTGACGTGCTGTCGTCCGTACATAACAAGAATGGGTTGACCAATTTATTTTCATGATTATTGCTTTGTTAGATTTGTCTTGTGGCTTGGTTACTTTAGAAATTTACAGTGAAGGCCTATATTTCTTGACTTATGTTTTTTTTTAACCTATATCATCCCACTGCTGGGCAAAGGTCTCCCCCAAGCTCTTCCACCTATGTCTATGCATGGCCAACGACTCCCAATCCTTAGCAAAACTAACCAAATCGTCACACCAGCGCTTTCTGGGTCTGCCCCTGCGGCCATAGCCATCTGCTGGTATCCATCGCGAGACGATTTGGGCCCATCTATCCGGGTGCATCCTACATATGTGTCCCGCCCACTCCCACTGTAGCCTTGCTGTTTTCTCACCTACATCCGCTATGCCAGTTCTGGAGCGTATCGTGGTATAACGGACCTTATCCATCCTTTTAATACCCAACACGCTCCTTTCCTAGTATATATCTAGTATTATTTTGATGATGATGATCTTTTATTTACGGTAGAAAACAACTAATTTTAATTACAGCTTCAAAGTATACAACGTGAAATTCAACACAAAGCAGCAACAGAACCAGTTACACCGTCTGAAGAGCGATGCCGTTGACTTCTGGAGAAAACCTTCAGTGAAGTATGGTGTGGTTGGCCAGGCTATGGTGCCTCCATCTCATGTGGAATGGTTTGAAGAACGGCTTCAAGAGTTGAAGGTGGAAAGGGATGTAGCTGTGGAAGATGTTTTTGAGTAAGTTCTTATGGTCCTTTTTATTTTGTGAATGAGTGTTTTTTTAATGTTGCGTGTTGAAGTTCAATAAAACAGTAAAGAGTCTGCTAGTACTAGTCCTAGTAACCCACTCCTGTTAATGTTGATGTTGTTTGAGTTGAGTATGTTCTTATTTTGTTTTAATGTTTTTGAGTCTTTTTCTTCAATGCAAGTAATGAATGAGTTTTTTTTTTCAAATTTTGTGTGGTTCTCATATATCTATACTTACTAATATTATAAAGCTGAAGAGTTTGTTTGTTTGTTTATTTGTTTGTTTGTTTGAACGCGCTAATCTCCGAAACTACTGGTTCGATTTGAATAATTCTTTTTGTGTTGGATAGTCCAGTTATCGAGGAAGGCTATAGGCTATATAACATCACGCTACGACCAATAGGAGCAAAGATATGGTGGTAAATGTGTAAAAAACTGGAGAAAAAAGTCACTATTCCACGCGGACGAAGTCGCTGGCAAAAGCTAGTGAATCAATAAAATAATCTACTTGTTCTAATCCTGGTAACGCACTCCTTTTGATACACTTTTTTAGAGTATCTTTATGCCTTAATAGCGTATACCTCGTAAATTATGAATATTCGGATTGAATGATAGTTTTTATGTGTCTTAACAGTTATCACTTAAAATGCTTTTGAATGTGCAAGTAAATCTTCAAATTTGCGGACATTTTCTATTGTATGTTTCTAACCTCAATGCGACTGTCTTCCTCTTTTGACTGAAATGCATGAATTTGTTAATTTCAGATACTTGCTGTGGAAAGACAATGCTGTGTCAAGAACAGCTCGAAATGATGCTGAATCGGGATTCGATTTCAATAGTTTTTATCGATATGATACGGTTGGTATGGTTATATTTTTTTTTATGTGAACCGTTTATTTGTTTTTTTTATAATTTCTGTTTTTTTTTACAGATTCTTGACTATTTATACAAATTACAAGAATCGTACATCAATTCAACTTCAACTTTCTTCGAAATCATTGAATTTGGACGAACGGAAGAAGATCGCCCATTGATATACTTAAAACTGACAAACTTGAACACTCAAACAAACATAGAAAAGCCAACTATAGTGATAGAAGCTGGTATTATACCCAGAGAATGGATCACTATTCCTTCAGCTTTGTATGTGGTTGATAGAATTTTGAATGAAGCATCGTTTTTGGAGGACTTTGATTGGGTTATCATACCCGTACTGAACCCTGATGGATACGAATATACTCATACAAATGTAAGTAAAATCTTTACTTTGCTAAGCGAAAAATCAGACACTGACAAACGTCTGTTCCTTTCCGCGCTTTAACATAGATCATCATCATCATCAAAGGACGTCCACTGCTGAACATAGGCCTACCCTAAGCTTTTCCACAGCAACCGGTCACAAGCGGTCTTCATCCTGTGTGATCCTGCAATTTATACAAGGTTTTCTATCCGTCTTGTCAGCGAACGTCCTACTCTGCGTCGTTGGTCAAAAGGTCTTCAATTTAGAACTTTTTTGCCCCAACGGTCATTTATTCTTTGCGCTACGTGCCCTGCCCATTGGCACTTGAGCATACTGTAGAAACGTAAACACAGATCAGATTAGGTAAATAAATAAGTAGTTTGAGTCATCAGAGATCTGTATACCAAATTAGAATAGTGATGGTTCCAGTAATCAACCATTGTTCACTCCCATTTAACACCATTAAAAGATGTAAAAATTGGTGTGTGTAAAAACCCACACACTTTAAAACCCTTTTCAGTCGCAATGCACAGAATTATTAGCCAATGCTCAAATTCGCTACTGAATGTGGTTAGCGAGTTACCTAACCTGTTTATCCATTCCAATAATAATAAACATGACAACATGGCATGGGCCATTTCCTACATAACGTAGTAGGTATTTTAAATTATATAAGCAGTACGCGACGTGATACTACAAATGAGAGAATCATGTTTTCCACCACCGCTAAATCCGCACCGTAATTAGAGAGTTCAATTGTAAACACTTTCAAACAAGAAGGGATGCGGATTAACAACAAATATTTAATGTTTGTAGTGCAAAGGTTTCTCTTAAGTACAAATAGTTTCATTAGTTCTTTACGGAGTGAAGCAGCGGTGATTCTCGTATAGTAACAATCACGAGCCATTCATTTAGCAATTAAAAATATATTTTGTGTTCTTACTAACCTTAGTTGTTTAAGTTTAATAATGTTACTAACAAATTGAGTCCTGGTCACTTGAATAAATATATTTTATTATTATTATTATTATTATTTACGGTACTTCATAATAATTATCTCTCTATGTGTGAAACTTTTTTATGAGTATTCATTTTCTAAGTCAGTTTTATTGATTTCAAATAAATTTTGTATCGGTGTTACTACTTATGGAATTATTGTTAAATATCTTAAATACTCTGGCAAAGTCTGCTTTTAACCCCACTTTTTTGTCTATTTCAGCTCCGCTTGTGGACGAAATCCAGGAGTCTCAACAGTAACCTCGGCTTCATCTGCCCGGGAGTCAACATCAACCGAAACTTCGACATCGCATGGTCTGAATTCGATTCCAGTTCGAGCCCTTGCAGCCATATCTTTGCAGGTGTTAGTCCTTTCTCCGAAATCGAGAGCCAACTCATCAAGTCCCTAATTGACGGACTAGAGTCCAAATTAAAGCTGTACATCTCCTTACAAAATACTGGAGGCTTCATCTCTTATCCTTGGCATTACGAAAGAGCGGCAAGCGGTATGTTCAGACAACACTTACTTCTTGGACTTGATATGGTTGCATCTATGCAAGGGAATTACACCCTGGATACGTCAGCAGAAATTCTAGGAGACAGAGCGTCTGGTACCAGTTCAGATTACGCCAGAAATGAGGCTGTGCTTTATACTTATAACTTAGATATAGTGCCTAGAGGTAACGATGGGGTGATTGTGCCGGAAGAAGAAATCGTTGATATTGTTGAGGATGTATGGAGAGCTGTGTCTGTTGCTGCTAGAGGACTGCTGTAAATCTCATGTGTTTTAGATGAAAATAAAATTATACTTATTGATTTCGTGTTAATCGAAGTGATCTGTACTGTTCGTTCATGTTGGGCTACGTGGAATAAGCAGTGGATTTTGAAAAGAAAATAATAATCAAATAATTCAGGATCGTACTATTGAAAAGGTGGCTTCTAATAGTGTATTATTTCCTACGTATCGTTTTATTAGTAAATTGATTTAAAGTGAACTTGTAACCAAAACATTTCACAATAAACTTATCGCGCGCTTAAATTATTTTTCCACAAAGTTTGCTTTATAACGCCTTTCTTTGAATTGAATTAAATAAGTTGAAATTTTTAATATTTCTTTGGCATTACCGAAAACTTATAAATGCGCTCAAATCAAATTTGTTTTCTCCCCTCACAAAGGAAGAAACTAATTTGATTGTTCGCAGACACTCAACTTTATTTCATAATACAACGTGCATCAGTAGAATCAATAAACCTAAGTACCTTAATTTATTTTCTTTGCTTTCAAGTCAGGCCAAACCGCATCCTCAGTACCTACGTTAGCCGAACGGTAAGAAGACTTACCAATTGTACTTACGGAACTGGCTGCGCTTGCACAGGCGCGCCCCGCTTGCGTCAATTATTTCCGTCATTTATTTGTTATCTGTCAATTATTCAATTCATACTAGAAGCTTGTCTAAACTGAAATGAGGCGCCCCACTATCGCATTAACGCACACAAACACACTTAAACTAGTCGACTGTGATGAAGGCATACTTAAATAAACTATTTTTGAATCACTCGCTTGGATATGGCGTGTGATTTTCGTTCGAAAACGAATAAAAAATCAACGAAAACCACGCGAAATATAGACGTGAGTACTCACGAAATTGAGCAATGATTTTTCAAATCCTTCAAGTGCAGGTTTTCATTCCAAAATTCGACTTTTATCATTGAATATCACACGCCATCTTAACGCGAGTGATTCAAAAATAGAGCTCCAGTACCGTTACCATGAGTTCACGCCGGTTTTACTCGCTAGCGACGACGTAGCTTTTTGTGTGGAAAATTTTGGTTCTGCAAGTGACCGCTAGGGGCGCTGTGCAATTTTCCATAAACTTTTTTTACGTAGTCGCTAGCGAGTAAAACAAGCGTAAACTCATGGTAAAGAACGGTACTGATCTTAATTCGCGGGACACTCCCACTTCATTATGAAGTGTCTTTATTAATTTTTGCACTCACACATCGAAATCAACTAATTAAGTAGTGGGGCGGCGCGTCATTTCAGCTTAGACAAGCCTTACAGACTAATACTATGAACCTTATCTGAAAAAAATATATATTTAATTTAAATCAATTGACACCTATTAGACAGTAATTAGTTAAAGGTGTTGGTCGACGACTCGTACAAAGAAAATTTACATAATATACCTAATTGTGGTTTTTTCTTAGAAACTCATAAAAAAACTTTGACGTGTTAAGCAGGACTGAAAAAACTTGTAATAACAATGGGTATTCTGAAAACCACTTTATAGTGTTTCTTGGTTCATCTCTTTCGTTGTTACTCAAATACTTAGTATTTTAAATAAGCGTTTTCAATCAAATTCTCGAACTCTTGAGCTTTTTAATATTGGATTATATAGCTCTCTAGCATATGAAGACTCTATCTTAATAAAATCTTTTTCACTTTAACGAAGTAAATTAAAATATCAATTGTTTAAGTTCGGTGAAGGAAAATCATAATAATCATTCTCTCAACGCTACATTGTATTCATAGTCAAACAGCTATCTCTCAACCAATAATAAGAATTAATTTTAATTAAAATCACCCACAGTTAATTACCTGCTTCTGAGCAGTTTCACATAGATACTTCAATTGTGGGCTAGAAGGGACAATAATTTTTATGAGGTTAAATATAAAATATTTATTTATAACTTAAATATTTATGTGTGGTGCCTACTTTTTCTGAAGATTTCTCAAGGCAGACTTACGTGCGATACGAGATTTAGTAATTAGGATGGAAACAAAAAAATACTTTCTCTGCCTGTAAGAAGACTCGTAAGTCAATTAAACTAACAAAGTTTTTTTTGAGATGGGGCGCTAAGCGGTTAAGTTACGTCTGCCACTACTAGTAAGTATATTTTATTCTGTGCCACTACACTACTTTGTTTTTAAAAGTTGACGACTTCTGGCACAACTCAGTTTACGTCTTGCGAAAGGGAATGCCAAAAATCCAACCATTTTTTATTGGTTTTTCTTTATAGCCACGATTTAGCATTATGATAAATGATGAAGCACGATGGCTCTCATAGGACTAATAACGCCCCCTATTCTTTCCTTTCATCGAAACGTCTAGTTAAATCCAAGTTGTTAGGAAACACTTCCACTAAAAGAAAGTTCCTTTCCTTAGCCGTATTTAAAAATAAGTAGGTATTTACCAATTGTAAGTATTTTACTGAGAGAGCCATCATTGCAATACAAGAACTCCTAAATCCTAGTACTAAAATCCTGCACATCTTCCTACACTCAAGAGCTGCTATAAACTGTTGACATTTCACGACCGTATCCAGGGAATCGTATCCTCGTAGGAAGATGGCAAGAATTCATTAAAATTTCCCATTTGAAAGCGTCTTGAAGTGCCGTCGTACGTAGCTCTTCAGCGAAAATGCATTTTGTGCCCATTTAGTTTGGTCTGAGCCAAATATTCCGGTCTTATAAACTAGGGATTTGGTGCTAAAGATAGGACGCGAATTTCGAGAGAATTTTGGAGCTGTGATTAGATAAAGCAAATTGAGATAAGTAAGGTTACCAGCAAATCTGCAACGGGTTTTGAGACGAAAAAAGTGGACTAGTGTTAAGTTTTTAAATGTTTTTATCTAATAATAACTGAATAATTTGGAAGCAAAATGAAGGTGTATTTCAGAGGATCGAAAATGTTGGTCAGTCTTGGTTTGCATTGATTTTACATAATTTTCATAGTTAGCTTTTTTAGTGATGGTAGGACGCATTTATTATGGCATATTATTACTTTCCAAGTAATAGCTAACTTCGGGTTAAATGTTAAATATTTATTCTGTTGCTTTCAGTTTAATTTTCGTTCATCTTGATACAGTCGAAAAAAGGCGTTTATATTATAATCTCGAGTTTAGATTGAGCCGACATTGAGCGCAAACCGGTCAATGACCGGTTTGCGCTTGTGGGCCCTATTGCAGCTATTAACAAACTTTTCAAATTAATATTTGAAAAGTTTGTCACACTTTTTTGAAGCTATTGGAAATAGGTACAAAAGTTTTAGCGTTTAGTTAAATCTAACTCGTTGCAACAGATCCTGCAACTGACCATTTTCTTTCAAAGTTCATGGACATCTAAAGCACGTTTCGAAGCCGTTGATAACTGAAAAGCCTCTAAGACCTATTCAATGCTGTTGAAAGCGAAGAGTATGTAGTATTTCAAAGAGATTTAGCCTATGCTTTTATCAGCTAGACTTTAATCAACCAAATGGCTACAACTCCACTTTGCGGGGCATATCGAGGGGAATGTATGGAGGTTTGCACTAGCTTTTCACCCCTTTTGAGGGATGTGTCACGTATATTTTCAAAGAACGCAGTTAGTATGTGGAAAATTATAGTGTTTAAAAGTAATGTAACTGTTATGATAAATTTTTATGCAGCAAACAATTTCTATCTATAAACCTTTCTAAGTTTGTTAGATGTACAATACTGTTTCAGGCTCCTTTGGGCAGTTATTCTCGATTTCTATAAAATATAGGTTAACATAGCTCATGTAGCTACATAGGCTGCTGGAATGAAGGCAAAAAATTATTTTATTTATAAAAATTTTTATCTTAATTTTTTTGTTTTATTTGTATTTCACATAATATCTGTCGATTTTGAAAGGTTTCAGTCTGGGTGATATTTAAAAAAAATACCAAGTGTATCAGGCTCCATATTAAAATTCCAAAACCCTTTGTTACTCAGATTCAAATGATACTTTTCAAAGGCTCCATTCATGAGACCTAAACATGTCAGTAACGGAATCCAATTACAATTCCGGAACCGAACTCAGTGCCCCACAAATGTAAGTAACTACCCTCGGAATAGCTGCCCACAACATCGCTTAAGTTCAGTTCAAAACTCAGGCTCTAGAAACTAGTAATTGTGGTTACAGTTTCAATTAAACTTACCTTACAATGTTGCGCTGTGGACTTTTGCTAGTTTTTAAATGTCAGTTGGCTAGAAAAGTTTAAAGGTCAAGAAAAGTAAGCAGATAGAGTAGCAAGTGATTGTTAACTTTGATGCTATCGCAATTACAGTACAACCTAGATAGTACGACCCCGATTAATACGAATTCCCGCACACATAACGCTTTTTGGTATATTAATTAGCGCTCCTGACTATTACGCTGGCCGTCGCGGGTTTGAATCTTGCAGGGGGCAAATGTTTGTGTGATGAGCACGAACATTTGTACCTACCTTTATCATGGATGTTATATGTATATAAGTATGTATGGGAGACGCCTCCGTTAATCGTTGTCTGGTACTTCGTAACACAAGGAAGAAAATTCCTAACCACGAAACCAGACAATTGGTGTGTTGTCTGGCGCATATTTATTTATTTATTTAACGCCGGTCCCTACAACTTGGGGTATATTCCATATATTTGTAATCCGCTTATTATGACTCGTCTCACGCTTATTACGCTTTTTTAGGTGAAAATTTGTTATGGGCGCAGGTCAATAAAGTAAAGATAAACGTCGCTACATATTATTAGGCGTTTACGTCTTGATTGTGTAAAGGGTGAATATAATAATTATCATAGCATCTAAATACAATAGAGGGAGTTGTTAGCCACAACAGCCCAAGTTTCAAACTCGCCAGGAATCTAGGAATAACAAATTGTGGTTTGGGCTAAACTTTGTTCATTACATTTTTGAATAATAAAATTATATAAGAAAAAATACAGTGACATTTTTATGTTCTTTCTGCGATATTAGTAGTTGGATACCTACTAAGATTCTTGCAGTATTTTTACAAGAAGTTTGAAATGTTAAATTTGCTTTTTAATCGTTAAACCGTTCAATGAAATATTAGGTACGTTCCTGTAAAAACCTTACTATATAAAGCCTTTGTTAGATCTTTTCAACTAGAAGTTTCTAATTTGCCGTATTTACAATAAGATTTTTTCAACCAAAAGTTAAAACGTAGCCGTATTAACAACTATTTATGGAGACTAGTAAGTCTACAGAAATTAATATACTTTCCTTGACGCTAGAGTATTCTCTGCGGAACTATGGCCGTCCCCGACTAAGGAAAAATATCGTCTGACTAGACCTCAAAGTACTAGAATCCCGCCGGGTCTGAATACTAATGTTTTAGCTTAAGGCTTAGGCCCCAATTCTCATGCAGTTAACATTCGTAAAAAGTTTAGTTGTTAGAATTTTCTTTTTTGAAGAAGTAACAATTTTTGCTTTCTCAGAATCATATTTTCTATTTCTTTCGCGCGGAAAAACTTAGAGAATGATTTGCGTAAACTGTTGGCGTATGTAAGCTTAACATTACGCAACGAATAGAGCAAACTCCTAAAGAATTTATTGCTCCTAAATAGAAGACAAATATGTTATTTTTAAGCTTTTTAGTCACATTTATGAAGGCAGTTGAATTTTTTAAATTATTTACCCATATCTCAAAAATTTGATTGAACGATTTTGATGAAACTTACTCTGTAGAGCCAAAATATATACCTGACTGAACTAAAAAAGAATCATCTCGCTATGACTTTTTGTTTTCGAGAAATCCTGAGACAAACATACAAATATACAAACATACAGACATGCGTAAAATTTTTCACACTGTTTGGAAGCCTTCATAGATCAACAACTCCAACTCTAACGATATGTTTATGATATCGTTATAAAATTAGAGTAAGGGTCGGATTGATTACCTCCTTTTTTTTGAAGTCGGTAAACCATTTCCTAAGATTTAGTCCGTGGACTAGCATACAATACAAAACATTCATATATTTACTAAATTCACACGTGACGTGCTTGGAAGCCTAAATAGATCATCTGACATCACATACATATAGGTTATAAAAGTCGATTAAAAACGATATCACATGCACAATTCCCAATTTAACCAATATTTTTGAGGCCAGTTTAAAAAAATCCGGAACAGATTTTTTTTTTGGGTTTTTCTGTCTTGAAAATACTCCGAAACAGCTCGGAGTCCAGAAATTGGTGGTGATGACACCCTTGTGCCTCGGAAAGCACGTTAAGCCGTTGGTCCTGCGCCTAATCTCTCATCGGTTATGTCAGACTGTCGTCTCACCGAATTACGAGAGTAAAGAAACAGAGAGTGCACTTGTGTATTGCGCACGCCTGGACACTATAATATCTCCTGCCTATTTGGCCTATCTCTGTTGAGAGGGGCCGCCGTTACCGATAATTGGTAGGAGAATATTATCATCGGTTTCAAAGTTAATTTTGTTTACGTTTATCTATAGTAACATTTCCTCCCACTATTTTCTTACAAAATCATAATAACATCTTCAAACTCCTCCACCGTGGTACTTACCAGATTTCCCTGACTCAGCAACTGATTAAATCAGAGCCAAGTTTTCTTCCGCAAATTAGCATTTTGTTCGGTGGCTCCCGATGCATGTAAACTTGGTTTTAATTGGAATTTTCTCATCTCAAGAAGTTCCGACCGTCGCGGATCAATTTCCAATTCAGAGTATTCTATTCGCGTTTGCTAGGATGCTGAGAGGTGGGGTTGGGTCGATAAAATTTTGTATGACTATTTTTTTTATGATATTAATTTTACATCTATATAAAGAAAAAATATAATTTCTAATGCATACACACACAAGGTGCATATGCAATAAGCTAACAGCTAGCGGGAGGGTTCCTTCTGGCGAAGTCATGTGACAAGTAGGTAAATAGGGTAGGTTGGTCGGAGTAAAGATAGCCTGTATCGGTGGGGGTACTCAAGCAGCGCAGAAGACAGCTGTGAATGTGGAGAACCCCTGCAAACCATGGCCCACCTCGCTAACTGTCCCGCGTGCCCGACCACCTGCTCGCGTGAGGACTTACTTGTCAGTAACCAGAGCGCTACCACGGTAGCCGCTTTCTAAGCAAGTAAGATTTAGCCAGTGTTCTTGCCGACACGAAAGAAGAAGAAGAAGTAGGTAATAAAGTACATTAACTCGTCAAGTATGTGTAAACGAGACACAATAAAAATTCCATTGTTATGCGACTCTCGGCATTCGTTTGATACCTGACTGATTAACAAAATACTTCATCTGAATGAAATTGTGTGAAATAAAATAAGTTAGTAGGTAAAGAATGTTTAAAAAACAGGATAAATAATAATATAATCATTGCCTCTACGAATTAATAGTTAATAGATTACTTACTTATTTTTTGTGATATTATCTTGCTGTGACGTTGATGATAGCTGTTATCATTAGTAATTATAATTACGCCTATAAGTGATTAGCGAAACGTGACATCCTTATCACATAAACCAGTTTTGTCTAATATCGTTGATAAAAATGAAAGATAAATAAAAAATATAAAAACAGTTTAATTTAAATCAGTTAATAGCCTTAGGATGAATGAGAAGTTCATAAAATTACGGTCCAGGTACAAAGAGATCTCCTGCTTTTCTTGCTCCTACTACTATACCTTCCCAAGTCTCTACGCAGACCTGTTCAATATATATCGGGTTTAGATGGAAGCCGTTCAGACCAAAACTCAAGCCTGGCAACTCATAAGTATACGATAGAGGCACTCCAACGTAATGGGCGTAGTCCTCCGAAGCACCCGACGCAGGGTAGCCGATCACATGAACAGAGTTACCCACCAAATATCTTGGGAAGTTGGGTAATTTCTTCTCGTAGATAGCATCAGCCATATCAATTCCAACCGTGTGGAGAGCGAAAGCGTTGTTGGATAACGAACCATCATGGCCCCAAGAGTACAAGATCATGCTGCCGAAACTGTGCATAGTGATATACAAGGCCATCCTGCTAAGGTTCTCGTGGATGATGTCTCGAACAACTCTAGTTTCGATCTCGGAGAAGGGTTGGTTCCCAGCGTAGGTGTCAGCACAAGCGTTGCTGCTGGAACCGACTGTGTTCCACGCGAAGTCATAGTTGCGGTTGCCGTCGACTCCTGGGCACAAACCGCTGAGTGGAGAGTTGTTGGTGGAACGAGTCTTGCGCCAAAAACGGGTCTGGAAGTTAACGAAAGTATTTTAACAATTCTTAATTCTGCAGCGCACGAGAGTATTTTAACAGTACTTAATTCTAACGATGATGACCTTAAATAAGTGGCTTGCTTGCTCGTCTTTGAGTTAAGATCTTTAAAGTCCCGGGTTCAATACCCAGTCGGAGTAATATATTGTCGCCAGCTCAATAGCAATATGATAGTTTGAAGCATCTTGCCATTTCAACTTTTGTTGGGATCATGGCCACAATTTTATTTATTTACTTAGGGCTCTTAATGACAATTATGGAACTTAGATCAAAGCTCATAATAATATAAGCATTAAACTAACTAACTGGCACTTAGCTAACTCTACTTAAGAATTTAATATGCAGACATTAAGGTACTTACAGTGGTATGACTGAATTCATATCCATCAGGGTTGGAAATCGGTAGCAGGATCCAGTCAAATCTTTCAAGGAGATCAGGCTCAGTTACATCTTCAGTCAGCTTTCTGATGGCATAAGTGATGGTGGGTGGTGCGATCCACTCCCTAGCGTGTATGCCACCTTCGATGAAGATGATTGGTTTGCTGGTGTCTTCGAAATTGGTGGTGGAAATCTTCAGGTACTTGATAGGACGGCCTTGGAAAGAGTTTGCGGGGGAGACCAGTTTAGCCACGTTGGGAAAACGGTTGGCAATATCTTCAAGGTAGGCGTCGTACTGGAAGAAGCAGAATCACATTAATATTTCACCCGGTTGCGAAAAAACGGATTGCATCGATTAAAACTCATGTTACTTTGGACTGGTAATATCAAATTGTATGACAATGATAAACTATAAATTATGATAACACAACATTACCAAAATAAATTAATCATCAATGATAGCGATTTTTAAAAACAATCGATATACAAATTTTCTGTAAATTATTGCAAACAATTTTACAATACTAGATTACTTACAACACTAAGGGGCTGATAATTATTGTACGGAATCCTGGCGCCTCCATTCCTCAATAGGTTCTGACGCTCAACCTCTTCGATGGCTGCATCATCTTCCTGCAGAGCTCTAAAATTTAAATTGCATAATTTAATAACGTCTATTTTATTACCATCTTTTGAATAATTTTCGCAAAGAGCTTTGCGTGAAATTTCACTTCAATGGTGGCTTAGAGTGACGATGAAAATCGTAAAATTTCAGGAGTAATGATATTTTTATCGGTTAATAAGATAAATTGATCTTTAGAATTGAAAACAGCAGAAAAAAAGTTATATTTTACATGCTATATTTTTTATAAAATTTTTTAGCATTTGATTTCAAAATTTTACAACAATAACAGACGTCCTGTTTTACAATGTCCTAATAATACTGGTAAGTGTTATCTGCCGACATTTCGTATGAACGTTATTACGTTCCATATTTGAATTATTCGTTGTTTAGTGCTTATTAAGGGCCTATTTCACCACCTACATGAAATAAGCATTTATGATAAATTACTAAGCGTTAGTTTATGCTCTGAAGGTTTAACTCACTTGACAACATCCTCAACATGTATTCTGTGAGGTACTCCAGTTTCCTCCAGAGCCTTGGTGAAAGCTTGTTGGACCTCTGGCTTGACAAGAACCAGACCCTCTCGGCCTACTGAAGCATAGCCCAGAACGTCCAGGTCCAGTTTCTGGATCAGGTTTCCAAAAGCTATCAGCTGTTCTTGGCTTTGTGGTCCTACATAGTAGGATTTGTATCTGTGGACACAATTTTTATATGATTTTTGGAAGTCGGGCTTTTGCTAATAAACTTGAAATATGGCTAAATGATGGACAATGCATATGGAACATTTTAAACTTAACTCCCTTATTCCAAAACTTAGTCCTAGTGTGGTCCTAAGCTCAGAACCGTATTACATAGTATATTCACCGACCAATTTGAAAACAGTGTCACTAAGGTGAAAACATCAACAATAAAGGTATACTTTACAAATTTGAAAACAGTGTCTTAGTGAAAACATCAACAATATAGGTATACTTTACAAATTGGGCGGTTGATTTTAGTCTTCATTTAAACTTGGAACTACCTATTTCGAAAGAAGGGGGTATTGTAAAAGGTAGGTAAAGGGTAGTAATAAAAGATAATCAGCAGTATCTTTTAACTCGTCAAGTATGTGTGAACGAGACACAATATAAATTCCATTATTATGCGACTCCCGGGAGTCGTTTGATACCTGACTGATTAAATGATATTAATTAATCAATTATGTAAAAATTTAAGTGTAAAAGTTAAGTGTAAAGACCGTGAACACAAGTATCTATAACGGAACACATTGGTTCGGTAAAAACACCCTTATTTATATAAAAACCAAAACTATGATGGTGTTATAAGTAGTTTTGTACTTCTGTAAGACATAATCAATATAACATTAATATTATAAAATATACACAGAATGATACTATTATTAAGTGGATTGCTGATAATGATGCTGATGTTGGTGACAAAATCTAAATCACAAACCCCGAATATTCTTCGTGTTTGGCAGAAACTGCCACAAAAACTAAAATCAGTGCCAACAGCTTCATGATGACCACTTCCATTATCTGGCATTACCCAACACTTTTATAACGTCGCGTTGTCTTATCTCATCTTTGATTCATTGAATTCGCGTATTTTATCAGATTATTCCATTGGATACGTATTTTAGTTTCTGATGTAAACAAAAAGGTAACTTCGCATCCTTGGTAAGCGTTACGCTCATTGCATTATTTTCTGCTGTTGCTTTTATCGATTCAGTCGTGACCGACGGTGAGGTCAAATAAATCTAATTAATGGAGTCAGGCATTACTTTGCGGCAACCGATTATTTACTTCAGCTTCTTTGCCTTTTCCCTTTTCATTCTTATGAGTCGGCCCATCGCGTTTTATGGCGTCAAGATTGTCGGTCTTGGGTTACCCCATTCCTCCACCTGAGCTTGTTATATGTCCTGGGACGGTTGTCCACCACGTGGCCTGTGGTCGTCCTTTGCCTTTCTTCTTATCTGGATTGGTTGGAGCTTTCCTTATAACGTGTTCTTCGTTACGTCCTATCACATTTCCATATCAACGCATTCAGGTTTTAGTATTTTTTTCTACAATAGGAGTGACTTTGAATAATTCCCTAATGTACTAATTTCGTACTTTATCAATTCTCGTCTCCCCGGTGGCAGCCCATCGCAGCATTTTCATTTCATTAGTGATTTAATCAATTATTTAGTTCAATTCAAAATATATATATTTGCTTGAAATTTCCGCTAAGCAATCAGCGCAAACCAACAGACGACTGCGTGCTCCACCAAGGCGGAAAACATCCCCTGATGATGCTATGTGTAGTGGCGAAATGCGTCCAGGTATTTTGCACGTTGTTGTAAGTACTTACGATTGCATTAGCCAAAAACATTATAAAATTCAACTAAAACAAATCTTATAATATAAATTGCACTTGTAAAAAGCAACTGTGTCAGACAAGGTATCTAACCCTGTGTTCACGCTATCCGGGCGCATACCTGCGAGTGTACCACTCAACCACCAACACATTGGCAAGCCTGTTAAATTTTGCAAGTGCTTTTTTTAACGCGTAGGCTGCGTGAACTCATCAATGTTGCGAGATTGCTCTTACAATAAGGAAATATTAAATGGCCACGTTGGTCGGTCACATCACTGACTGGCGCATTTAGCCTCCCGGTTTCTGTAAGAATAGTAATAGCGGTCACTAAGCTACTAGTCGTCACGTTTTGTGGCCACGCTTAGTTGCTTGACCTAAACCACAAATGGCTGGGTTAGTGGCCGCGACTAGTTGCTCAATCTGCGTTTGCTCTTGCTATTCAAAGAACGTCATAATCTGGCGCAGGTACTTTATTTCCATCGTCAAAACAGGGTAATTCCGCAATTGATTTGATAAGCTTTTATTGTGATATGAAAATTAATAAGGATACGATAGCTCGTGCTTGATTGCTTATCATAATTATGATTGTCATTTGGAAATTTGAGAGATAATTTAAAAAAACTCTCATACATATACACATTTTTGTAATAATTTGCCTAAAATATTCAGATCCTGGCATTAATGACAACAAACTGAACATCTTGGAGCCGGCTCTATCAATTTTCACCAAACATAGCTGAGAATCATCTTCTTTCTTCTGGGTTAAAAATTTAATAGAAACGCATCAAAATCAGTCCACTTGTTTGATGTTACAGACACATAAGTAGGTGAACAAAAACGTGAAACACCCCTTTTGTGTCGGGTGGTAAAATTAAACATAGAAAAGTAATTAAGGCTTTACCATAGAACCACTGAAAACTTTTCAACCGGGACCGTAGGCTCAAAAATTCCTATTCCAGAGTAGAACTTAATACACGTAAGGAGAATTATGAACCTCAACAAACTAGGTAGAAATAATAAGAGAATTCAAAAAATTCCTATCAACTTTCTTCAAGAAAAGCGGAAAATAGATGATTAACTTCACGTACCATATAAGTCAGTATTTTATGATAGAAGAAAAATCATCATGGTCTGGCTCTTGTCGGTGGAGTTTTTTTGTTTTTTTCGCTTTTCCGCCATTTTCTTGACCTCCTGATTTGACAACTACATCAAAACTATAATAGAAGGCAGAATATAAAGAAGATAGAAGGAAGCGAGGAAGAATAAGAAGAAGAATAAACTATATGCTACATTTCCTTCAAACGAATTTGTAAATTAATTAATGTTATGTGCAATAAAGGGTTATCTTATCTTATCTTATGCAGCAAAAGAAAAAAAATGAAAATAAAAATCAAACGCATTATAATAACTTTATTTCAACAAATACCCTAGTACATTGATGACTATTAATGTTATCAGAGACGATGCACTAATAGAAGCTGAAGATTTAAGGCTTCTCGTTCCTGCAACTATACCTGCCCAGGTCTCTCTGCAGACTTGTTCGATAAAGTTCGGGTTCAGATTGAAACCTTGTAAGCCACCGTCAAGACCAGGAAGTTCAATAGTATAGGCTAAAGCTACACCAACGCTATGAGCCCAGTCCTCAGAAGCACCTGATGTTCCATAGCCGATGACTTGAACAGAATTCCCTACTTGGTAATTTGGGAAGTAAGTCAACTTATGAGCGTCAATTGCATCACCCATTATGACGCCTACTCTATGGAGGTCTTCCCAATTGTCTGAATTAGTAGCGTCGTGGCCCCATGGATACAAAAACATGCTGCCGTAACTGTGCATGGTTAAATATAAGGCTATCCTGTCCAGATTCTCAAGAATGATATCCCTGACGACTCTGGTCTCAACTTCGGAGAAGGCAGTTGGTCCTGGGTAGGTGTCAGCACAAGGGTTGCTGCTGACTCCAACTGTGTTCCACGCAAAGTCATAGTTTCGGTTGCCATCAACTCCGATGCACGTAGAATTAGGATTGACGAACGATCGAGTCTTGCGCCAGAACCGAGTCTGAAAATTTATTACATTATTATGATTATTGCAATAACAGACACTACATCATACAAAGTTTTACATTGTAAGGGATTATTTTCGAAAATTCTAACTATAGGTTCATATTTCAAAATACATATTTACAAAGTTTTGATAATATAATAGTTGGAGAATCGGAGCTAGCTCTCTGACTGTAAAGTGTAAGTATTTCATTAAACTCAACAGAAGTCACTTACAAATTAATCAATCAAAATCTTTTGTTAAATCCGGGTAGTTTTATCTACTCGATCTTTAAAGTGAAATTAGTATTAAAAACAATCAACACGATCACTTACATCTACATGACTGAACTCGTATCCATCGGGATTGGAAATTGGCAATAAAATCCAATCGAAACTCTCCAAAAGATCAGGCTCCGTCACATCTTCTACTAGCTTTCTGATCGCCCAAGCAATAGTTGGAGGTGCAATCCATTCTCTAGCATGAATGGTTCCTTCTATAACGATGATAGGTTTGTTTGTATCCTCAAAATTGGTGGTTGATATCTTCAGATACTTAATTGGACGACCTTCAAAGGAGTTGGCAGGGGAGACCAAAGTGACTAGGTTTGGGTAGCGACTAGCAATATCATCTAGGTAAGCATCATACTAAAAAAAATCATTAACGTTAGTGGACCATGACTTTCTTGATTTGAAAATAATTAAAGATATAGGTTACTTACAACACTTAAGGGTTGATAATTATCATAGGGAACTCTGGCACCTCCATTTCTGGCTAAATTTTCACGTTCTGCCTCTTCGATAACTCTGTCGTCGTTTTGAAGAGCTCTAAAAATAAATAAGGTATTAGTGGTACGGCGTCAAAATTGGAGGTATTATTGTAACTAGTGCCAGTAACAGGGAGATACAGTTTTTGAGTATTAAGATATGATAATTTTAAGCCTTATTGCTTAATGTCTAAAGCTTACTTGACAACATCCTCAGCATGTACTCTGTAAGCTACTCCAACATCTTTGAGGGTCTTAATAAAACCAGCTTGAAACTCTGGCTTCACAAGGACCAAACCTTCACGACTTACTGAAGGATACCCGAGTGTGTCCACCTCATACTTCTGGATTAAAGAGCCTAAAGCCTTTAGCTCTTCCTGGGATTGGGGTCTTACAAAGTAGGATTTGTAGCTGTGGAAAGAAGAATTTGATATCATTAGGTTACATTTTACTTTTTTACTAAGGTTTGTGCCATAAGCTAAGTTTGTTATGATGTTTAAAGTTGGCTCCATATTATTTCACTCATTATTACAAATTAATTTCATAGTACTACTTATGTATTGAGAATATAAATATAATAAATAAATAAATATGCGCCAGACAGTACACCAATTGTCTGGTTTCGTGGTAAGGAATTTTCTTCCTTGTGTTACGAAGTACCTGACAACGATTATTACGGGGGCGTCTCCCATAAATACTTAAATACATATAACATCCATGACTTAGGTACAAATGTTCATGCTCATCACACAAACATTTGTCCCTTGCGGGATTCGAACCCGCGACGGCCGGCGTAATAGTCAGGAGCGCTAACCAATACACCAAACGCGTCGTCAAATATATATAGAATATGTTTTTTTTTGTATTGAGTTCCGTATGGATTACCGTTGAACCCGCGGAGCTATTGGTGTACTCCGCAAGTACAGCTGGTTTGTTAGTCGTGGATGGGTATGATGGTTTGGTTCAGGGGGTTTTATTGAATTCCTTTAACTGGGAAACAATGTATGTACATTTACTTTTGTTTGACGTCTTTAAGCAATGTTATTTTCATCATTGAATAATAATATCGCCATTAAATTAAAAAGCAAATTTGTCTTTCAAACTTAAGGTCACCAGTACTTACCCTACATAATTCTCGTGTTTTGCGCAAGCCGCCACAAACACCGACAAAATAACCAACAGTTTCATGATAAGCACTTATCCGTTCTGACTCCAATATACAGCTTTATTGTACTCGTCGTACTTAGATAAAACTGCTTATCAAATCTATTGAGATTGATAATGCATGCCGTTTTCGGTTTAGCACAAACAGCAATCAGCATTTTGTTAATCCTTTACAATTACACTTAGGAGCTATCTCCGGCGAATAGGCCAGTTTCCACTAAGAACAATCACAAATTTGGTAGTTTCTAGTGGTAAATTATGATATCGAAATAACAAAAAACGTATTCATTTGTTATTTAAAATAAGTATTATAAATATTTTTAAAAATAAGTTTTTTCAAAACACACATTTGGTCACGTGACCGTAAACGCCTAAGAGGATGTGTCGTGATACGTTGTATAATGGCGGTCTTTTTTTTCTGCCATAGACAACTCTTCATAGTATACAAGTTTAACGTCTTTTGATCTAGCCATACAGACAATTCGTCATTTTTGTATGTCCATTATTTACACTGAACACTAAAACTAACACAAAAGTAGCCTAACCTAACCTAATACATTGAAATGCGATGCTGGTTCGCATTACAATGCTCAACAAGGGAGTTTAGTACGGGAGTAGCGATCCGAATCAGAGAACGCGCAATCCGGGATCAGAACGCGCTTAACTTTATTTCTCACTTTGTCTTCATTGATTTCTTCAATAGCAGACATTATTATGTTAATTCCAGCACAAAACCACAATAATTTACTCGAAAAACCCAGCTAATAAAATGAAGAAATAAAGTCCATCTTCCTCTTCTCGTTTCCCGCGCTAAACTCCCATTTTGCTGTCAAGAAGACTTTTGACTTAAGCAACGACGTCATTTAGGACGCCATGACAGTTCGAGTGATTTGAGGCCAAATTAAAATACTTTTTTTCAAATCATGTAAATGTTGAATATTATGAAAAATAACAAGGTTTTAGATCGTCCTACGAGAAAGCTAAACTTCAAAATTATTAAATTATTTCAAACTAAATAGCAAATTATGAGAATGTTGGAATCTTAATGCAATGGCACCATACTAACAAGATAATTAAATTTTCTGCTATAGTAGCGGTTATAAATAAAAGAAGAAAAAAAAAGGTTTTTTTGCGCAACAAAATCTATTTTAATAAATAACCTAGAATACTTAAAAACAAAAGTGTAAACAAAGACGAGACACTCATTGCAGCTGAAGACTTAACACTTCTAGCTCCTGCAACAATACCTTCCCAGGTTTCTCGGCAAACCTGCTCTATAAAGTGCGGGTGAAGGTTAAACCCTTGTAGACCGCTGTCTAGACCAGGCAGTTCATAGGTATACGATAAAGCCACACCAACACTGTGAGCCCAGTCCTCAGAAGCACCTGATGCACCATAGCCAAGAATAGGAACAGCATTTCCTACAGCGTAATACGGGAAATATGTCAACTTATTAGCATCGATCGCGTCCGCCATGATTTGCCCAACCTTATGGAGATCATGCCAGTTGTCTGAATTGGTGCCATTGTGGCCCCAAGAGTACAATATCATGCTGCCAAAGCTGTGCATAGTCAAATATAACGCTATCCGGTCCAGGTTCTCAAGAATGACGTCTCTAACAACTTGGGTCTCAATTTCAGAGAAAGGTTGATGTCCAGGGTAGGTGTCAGCGCAAGGGTTGCTGCTGACTCCGATTGTGTTCCATTCGAAGTCATAGTTTCTATTGCCATCAACTCCTATGCACGTATCATTAGGATTTACGTATGACCGGGTCTTGCGCCAGAAACGATACTGAAAATTGATAAATATACTTTAGTGACTGATTTAATATAGTGTTTAAGATCAAATATAAATATAAATAAATATATGCTCCAGACAACACACGAATTGTCTAGTTTCGTGGTAAGGAATTTTCTTCCTTGTGTTATAAAGCACTTATAAATAAACCATTAAAGATTGTTTTGTAAGATACGGTGGACTAATTTGGGCTCTGATGTGTGAATTCTACTAACTTAATATAGTTACGGTCAGCCTTAAATGTACTTGTATATATTTTAGTAATATTGAGAAACCGTTAACAAAGAGGCACTTACTTCTTCGTGAGAGTACTTGTATCCATCGGGATTGGAAATTGGCAACAAAATCCAATCAAAAGTCTCCAAAAGATCTGGCTCCGTCACATCTTCTACTAGCTTTCTGATCGCCCAAGCGATAGTTGGCGGTGCGATCCACTCCCTTGCATGAATGGTTCCTTCTATAAAAATGATAGGTTTGTTTGTGTCCTCAAAATTGGTGGTTGATATCTTCAGATACTTAATTGGACGACCTTCAAAGGAGTTGGCAGGGGAGACCAAAGTGACTAAGTTTGGGTAGCGACTAGCAATGTCGTCAAGGTAAGCATCATACTGAAAAAAAAAAATACATTAGTATTAGTGGACCATGACCTATTAGTGGTTAGTTCGCTGGTTGCTACCCAAGAGCTCCTGGATTCCAATCCCAAATTAGTTTCTAGGTGTTTCTGTCTTAAACATACTCGGGAATAACTCTGATCAGGATGGTGATTACACCCACGTGCCTTGGAAAGCTCGTAGAGCCGTAGGTCCTGGGCCTGATCTCTCACTGGTTATGTCAGATCTGTCGACTCACCGAATAATGAGAGAATGAAGGAACAGAGAGAGCCCTTGTGTGATTTCATTTGCTATTGACCACCGTGATCGGATACGACCAGTAGGATGACGATGAATCCAATATTATTATAGTGATACTTACTACACTTAGGGGTTGATAGTTGTCATAGGGAACAGTGGCACCTCCGTTTCTGGCTAAATTTTCACGCTTTACCTCTTCGATTACATTGTCGTCGTATTCAAGTGCTCTGAAAATAAATAATATGTCAGTACCATTCATATATAAGGTAGGATTGGTTACTGTCAGTTTTATGCCAGATCTTGCATCATCAATTGAACAGCTTAACATTTCAAATTTATAGTATGCATACTTTGATGTTCTTTTTAAGATACTTGAGAGAAATTATTTTGATTGTATCCATAATTTTTATTATAACATTGCTTTTTTATCAGTGTTATGTGTAGGTATCACTGTGAGGAGTAATCGGTTTTGCCTTGATTCTCTATGGTACATTTGATATACGCAACTATCAATCACTTAATATATGTTTACAAAATTTAGCTTACTTCACAACATCTTCAGCGTGTATCCTATAAGATACTCCAATATTTTCAAGGGTCTTGGTGAATTGAGTTTGGAACTGTGGCCTGACGAGGACTAAACCTTCACGACCTGCTGAAGGATATCCGAGGATGTCCACATCTAACTTCTGGATTGTTGATATCAAGGCCTTTAGCTGTTCTTGAGATCGGGGTTCTACGAAGTACGATTTGTACCTGTGAAAAAATATATTGAGAAATGTATTTATGCTGAATTGACGATTCGTCTGCAAAGCAAACTACGATTTTACTAAAAATTTAGTGTCAAAATCAATTCCAGATGTATGATTTGAACTTGTTAGACAAACAAAATAAATAATCAAGAAAATCAACTAGCACTTTTTTATTAATTTGTGTCTACGTGTTGCTTTTTAATGCTTATTGTTTTTACATGACTGCTTTTTGTTTTAACATTTATTCAAACAGATCACTAAAGATTTTTTGGGATGACTAAACGTTTGATTGAAATTGGAACAGAACGCTTTAAGCATTAAGTCTACTTCATAGAACTTAAATTTGTGGACTATAGTATTTATTCACTAACCCTGCATACTGCTCGTGTTTTGCACAAACCGCCACAAACACCAACACAAAAATCAACAGTTTCATTGTGAACACTCAACCGTTCTGACAGTACTTTATGGCTTTATAATATGATAGTGGCTTTCGATAAAACTGCTTATCACATCTATTAACATTGATAATGCTCTTGGTTTTTCTTAATTTAATTAGAGTTTTGGTAACTGATTATCTTCTAGACTTCCCAGCACGCAAATTGTTTTTTCCTTGTTTCTCTAGGTGCTAAATATTATTTAGGCTTTTAGTAGGTGTATACTCTTAGTGATGTTAGTTTACCATAAGTTCCGGTAAACGTAATCAGATAAGCCTACTTACTTTATTTTTTAACCGCATCAGTGTTTCTAATGGATTATACCCTACATTTTCAAAGTCAGAGTGAATAGGCTTCTTCTGGGTAAGCTCGCTCCATCATCGTCTCTGTCTTTGCCGCGTCTGGTCTAGTCTGGTAAACTAGTAGAGTATATTAATAGATTTTTATACCTACGTTGAAGCATGTTACATCAATTGATGTTTATTCGGTAAAACTATAGGTTGACGCAATTTGTTGATTTCTAGTTTTCAGTTAAACTACCAAATGTATCCGTCAAAGAGATAATTATTCGATTCGTGATACTATGCGTAATAAATTTGTTGATTATTTTATCGTCATGTATTTAGCACGTAATATGTTTTATGCAATCAACAATATTATCTGTCGGCAGACCGCAGTTATCGTCTGATAATATTAAAATACGCATAATAGCATACATATTTTATATTTAAATATTCTATATTGTTTTATTTCTTTGCGCTTTGTATGGACGTTATTTGTATTTCTTAAGCAAGTAACGGTGGCAGCAATGTTGCCTAATAATAAGCGACTATGTGCGAGCAGTCAAAAATGCACTCTTTGATAAAAATATCCAAATCATATTGTTTAGGGAACACATGGCTGGCAACAAATTCCACTCCTTAATCATAACTAGCGGTCACTACTACTACACTACTGCCACTACTTCCGCGCGTTTTCATTATACTCTTACCCCGATGTCTTAACTATCTAATATTAAAATGATTTTTCAAATCGGTCTTTAGTTCCTGAGATAAGCGCGCTCAAACAAACCAACAAACTTTTCAGTTTCATAATAATTATTTATTTCAACTCGATTACACTGTAAGTTGTACACTTGGCGGACTTAATTCCTTATGGCATCCTCTACCATTTATAAGTCATAATATTTCTGTAGATTTCATCGACAAAATGAAAGCCTTTCACTATTTTTTCTAGCATGAGTTTTGAGAAGCGCGAAATGGTAATTCTGCTATCCGGACGGCTAAAACTTTTCAATGAATTTAGAACATTGCACCGATGCGGGATACCTCAAGGATCCCACTTTGTGCTACACTTTCCATTTCCTAATAGAAATTTAATTGCTCAGCTAGACGGTGGCGTGTACGGGGTTCCGAACGGCAAACAAAACCAAAGTTGAAACTAGCAGCTCAAAATTTTTTTAAGTCGGAAATGTGAAAGGTAGACGCTCCCAAAGAGGTAAAAAAAGTCGTCGTCCCTCTAACGTTTAAACTGAGAAAGTATTTTTATTTTAAAGAAATACCTGCGTGATAGAGAAAATCGGTTTGAATGAGATCGAACTCGTAGTTTTTAAGATATTAGCACAACAACCGCAAATAAAACTGAGTTATTTTTGCGGTCAAAAACACTGTGGTTATTAATTTCGCTATGTGGAAGTAATTTAGAATAAAGTTGGCACGGAACTCTCAGTGCGCGAGTCCGACTCGCATTTGACCAGTTTTTTGTTAGCGTTACAAAACTAAGGATGATATTACATTGAGGAAAAGAAAAGACAAATATAAACATTGAATTTAAAATCAATATAATCCTTGATAGAATCAGGTTGTACATGCAAAGTCATATTTGGTTAAATATCCTGTTGTTCCGGTCCGGACCGGTTGGTCAACGTCAGAAGAAGGGTTCATATTCGGCTTACTAGTAGCCATCACTCGATAAAGAACATTGAATGCAATTTATCAAACGAAACGATATTTTGTCACTTTCTTGACCGCATTATGGACTTGTCATACAAAACAATGGTTTGGGTTTTTTCTTAAATTTTGCGTACTTATAAAATTATCCGTTAAATTAATTACTATTAATACAAAACTAAAATTGAAGGTAAATTAATCAGTAAAGTCGTTTAAAAGTTATTTCACGGACTAAAAAAAATATCTATTGTTTTTGACTGATGGATGAGCCTTTTTTTTAATATTTTTAATACATTTCTTTTTAATAACTTCAAATAAACTAGTGTGCGGTATCTCTCAGCTCTTATTCAGCTAAGCTTCCTTCTATTCTGCATTTTAATTGAAACAATTAAGTTGTACTCTGTTTTCTTAATTCATTCTATGTGAGTAGCCTGTTAGTAATTCCTAATTAGTATGGTAATTCACGTTTCTGCTTAGCGTTAGCGGCTAAGTTGATTTTATATAACAGTCTGGATGTTGGCAAGTTTTGGCCGAAAACATTAAAAAGGGTAGACTGGTAGATAATGCTTTTGACATTCAAAGTCTGCCATATGTTATAAATTATTCTGTGCAGGAAGTTTAAAAAAAAATGAAAATGAACTTTGTTATGTGCAACGAAGAGTTATTTATTGTTAGGTATTATAAATTAATAAATAAAAGTTACTTAGGTGCGTAAAATATACCTTATGTACTGGCCCCAACACGAAAACGTTAAACTATTCAAAGTGCATACACTTTTCATAAGAGTAAAAGTAAATTTAATAAAATTACATTGCATTAAATTGTATTAAATGATATGCCTTTGCAACTCTCAGATTCACTTTTAATGTTACCGATACAGCAGATTAGTTTTCCCAGCCCAAGAAATTTAAAACGGTAAAGATTTTTCAGCTGTGACCATCTATTGTCTGAAAGGTAGGAATCCATTGTTTTTTTAGTGAAGGTAAAGTAATAAGCAAAGAATTTGCCGAATACCTGCGCGTAGTGGGGAGGGGGGGAGGGGGAGTAATCCTCCCCACACTGAACGGAGGTGAGACGTGACAGCCTCTGGACAGTAGTGGTTGTAATAAAGCGTTATCGATATCGATAAACTTCATGGAACCCTAAAATCGTAAAGATCGCACACTTTCTCACTATGAGCCAAAGACCATATGGGCGGGCTTAACGACTAATACCAATCGATATTAGCCGGGACCAACGGCTTAACGTGCCTTCCGAAGCTCGGAGACGCTGGTGATATACGTCACTTATATGGTCGGAATAGTCACCCATCCAAATATCGACATCGCCGTAAATTGCTTAACTTTGGTACTACCAAAGCGCTGCCACCACTGCGCTACGAGCACCTCAAAATCTTAAAATAATGAATCTAAAAACCTAAAGGTTATTAAATCGTTTCCAATTTAATAAAGCCTCAAACAGACTTGAAACTACAACAGAAGGGCCTAATCCACCATCGACTAAAATAACACTAACCTAACTAATAATTCAAATACGAAACGTCATTTCATATGAAGTATCTGACACTTACTAAAACTTCTTAAGATGTTTTGAAACAGGCGGTTATAGAAATAGTTCCGACAAACTTTTTACTCTATCAACTATTAAAGGAACGGTTTCATCTGAAGCCATCGATAAAATGCCATTTTCCACAACATTACAGCAGCCTTCTTGGGAAATGCTAGGTGTCGAAGCGAATGTCCAGTCATAATTAACGTGGGGGCAGTGGGTTCGATTCCCAGATCCACAATTATTTCTGCTTAGCCACAAGACATGACGAGCAGAGAATGCCATATGGCGTTAAGTCCACCTTTTGCACAAATGTTGAGCAATAAATATATAAAACTAAAATATAAAAATTATAAATCCACTCTCTACCGACAATTGACCTTCATTATGTAGTTCACTGAAGAAATGAAAACATACAGCCTTTAAGAACGACAAGAAGGTTGTAAGTCATGTGACTACACACCATTTAGCGACTTTAAAAAAAATTACAATACCTTTTTTAAGTGGAAAGGCTATGAGTACCTCATCTTAGATTATAATTGTAGAAATAAGTCTGGTGCGTTCTGAATTCTTCTGTGTCAGCTCGTTTTAAAATACTAAAGTCAAAAAGCTAAGCACAACCCATTACATACAATACATTCATAAAAAAAAGAAAACTTGAGTGTAACAAATTTTTGGGTTAGATTTTCTACTCGTTATTGGGTGTTGTGGTACCACCATTGTTTCTGTCTGATTTCCATACACGAGTGCATTAGCTACTTACTTTGGGATTATTGGAATGTATGTGATTAATTATTAGTGTCAAATATTCATTTGTAGCGACATCTATGATCTACCGCTGTCACTACATATCATCGCAACACGCTGACTCGGCTCGACACGAATAGATGGCGCGTTAGTCGAAAGTATGGAGACTGAACCACGATATTTAAGATTTAGATCGGAGCTAACACATATGAATAAACCAAGACGGTGAACTTTGGACCTTGCTCGGGCCATAACACCTGGTCGGTAAAAATCGCTTCCCGTTGCCTTCCTAACACAGTGCGCTAAACATTAATAAATTTATTGAACAGTGGTAGAGAGATAGAGTCGACACTGGATGCGCTTATTCTGTAGAGGCATGCTCACATCAACTTGAAGTTACTTGATAAAATCAAGTTTGTATAATTTAACTTTTGCGCATCATCATGCCAAAAATGTCGTTATTATCAGCCGAAGGACGTCCACTCGGCTTGCCTCGCCACGGTTTTTCCCAGCGACCGATCGCAAGCGGTCTGCATCCAGTGTGATCCTGCAATTTTTACAAGGTTGACTGTCCATCTTGTTGGTGGACGTCTTTGGTCGAATGATCTACAATCAGGAACTTTTCCGCCGCAACGCTCATTAAATATTTCTTCGCGCTGTATGCCCTTTTTGGACCTACTGATCATGTTTCCATTACACTACAGCTTCAGTCGAATCGGAACACAGTTTTGGCCGGTAAACGTCGTTCGGCACATCAAACACTTGCCAGGTTCCGTAGTCAAATACGGATGTTTGGCGACTTTAAAAGGTACATTTTGAAACGGACACATGTACACATATGCTAGTGTGATATTTTAGATGCGCGAAAATGCTTACACCCGTTACAATATTGCGTTTTGAACTTACCGACTCGAAGATTCTTTGGAATATTTTAGAAGTAAATACACTTGACATTTTACACCTATCTCTGTCTATTATACATTTAAAGTCGTGCAAGTTACACCACTTGTAACTCGAGAACGGCTGGGCAGATTTTGATGATTTTTAGCTACAAATGTCCGTGCTCATCACACAAACATTTTCCCCTTGCGGGATTCGAACTTACGACCGCTAGCATAGCAGTCAGAAGCCTTAACCACTATAACAAACGCGTACTTATAATAATTACATAGTTTACTTTTCTATCTCTTCACTACTGCATAACATGAAGTGTGCATAAAGATCGCACTACACAACTCGGAGGATGCATAAAGGTCACACCACACTATTATCCGCTGATAAGCGGTATCGGCTCGTTCGCAGCGTTGCTGATAATTTCCGCTTCAAGACGGCGTCGTTTGCGACGAACGCTTAAGGACGGGGCTTGACTGAGAGCGAGGTAAATGTATTCTTTAAGCTTTTTGAGGTGCTCGTAGCGTAGTAGTGGCAGCACTTTGGTAGTAGATCCCGAAGTTAAGCAACTTACGGCGCGGTCGGTGTTTGGATGGGTGACCATTCCGACCATATAAGTGACGTATATCACGAGCATCTCCGTGCTTCGGAAGGCACGTTAAGCCGTTGGTCCCGGCTAAAATTGATTGGTATTAGTCATTAAGCCTAGTCAGAGGCCCTATGGGCGGCTTGATAAAATCTGACAACAAGGTTGGTCGCTTGCCTTGCAAACACCCCTCCGCCAATCTGCACTGAGCCCGCGTGGTGGAGTAAAACTCATACTACCTCACATTTGAGGTAAGACCTTTGTCCAGCAGTGGCATGCTTACAGGCTAAACTTAAGCTTTTTGCACGAGTGGCTCTTTACGAACATTACAGACCGATATTTAATACTTTTTATGAAAAAAAAAAACATCTCCTTAGGCCTAAGGCGTAAGAGCAAATATCAGTATTTTTTCCTGATAACTACCAATCTTGTTATTGTTTTCTGATTAATTTTAGGAAAGTACACACTCAACCTATCATTAAAAACTTAAACCACTTTTAGTCAAGCCACCGACACACTTTGGAATCAATAAGCCTGTCGCATATGTCGAAATTGAAATTCAACCAAATCCCCGCTTCATAAGGTTCATATAGGCATGCCAATCTAACTGACTGACTGCCACTATGAAATTAGGACCGGTACACACTTAATACTATTGAATTGAATATAATTTCATATTTTTACCGACTTAAAAAGGAGATAAGCTTTAGGTTAGCAGGGAAAATATTTAATAACTAAGTGTTGGTTGTACTATACAGATTTAACTATAACTATAGTATAAGTAAAGTAAATATTTTATTTTATTTTAAAAGACGATCATAATAAATTATGCTTAAATAATACTTACCAAACCTTACATTTTTGTTTTAAGGGTTCTGAAGCCGCATGGCAAAAACGGAACCCTTAGTTTCGTTAAGTCTGTTGATCTGTATGTCCATCTGTCACCGCTACTTTAGAGGCTCCCGTACAAGTAAGTTAAGCCAAAAAATTTAAATTACATTGTTACTAGTCTATGGTGAGGAATTAAAACCCTGCGTTCTTTGCTATGATGGTGATTATCTATACTCTATACATCTCAGCCACTCAGACATTAGCAAAGTCCTTTCGTTCGTCCCACATAAGTATAGGTATACATATTCTGCTAAAATCATATCTCTTCCGTTTCGTAAAAATACATGTCAAAACATGGAAATAAAGTACGCCGTATGTAAAATACCTTAGTTCACGAAGATTCCCAGCTCTCACGTTATTGAACGAACTTATCTGAGATAGGTATATGTCGGTAGCAGTTCATTTTAAACTCGACGTGGTACAAGTTTTGGAGTCCTGCTGAATATTTGTTACATTGTTTTTAGCAGCATTTTTATAAAGTAGGTAGAAATAGCGAGAAGAACTGATGGTCTTTGAGGCAGAAAAGTTTTAGATTGGAGACCTTTCGACCAAAGTCACAGCAAATGGGTTGTTCGTGTGAATATGAGCATTAAAACGCGTATACTACAAAACGGCATCCTTCAGAAAATAGTTCCTGCAAATAACTGGATGTCGCTGTGGCAAACGGCCCTTGGGGCACTTCATTTTAACATTACATACTTATTGATTGAAACACACTTTGCCTAATGATTTTCTGCGTGGATAGGAACGTCAATTAATAATAATGAGTGATGGTAGTTAAATTTTTCGTAACCATGTAATGACAAATAACATCTTAGTCTGCCTGTGACCACGGATGCTGTAAAGCATTCGAAACGTCAGGAATTAATTAAAAATAAATGTTCGCGAAATTAATCCGTAAAGTGTGTTTTAATTAATAAGTAGTATTCGCGTACTTGCTTAAAAATTGATTTATTTATGGAACTATATTTTCTATCACCAAAATTTATATTTGTCATCAAGTTGTATCACCTAATAAATAAATCTATCGCCACGAAATATTTTCGTTCTCAGATAAACAAAAATTGTTCCCAGGTATGAATTATCAAATTAATGTTAATTGAAGTGTAAAATAAGAGATCGATAACCAATAAAATTATATTGCATTACATGAACATAAACTTCGTTCTTATAATAACAGTTTTGTTACTTAAATAATAGCTCTGTGCTCAGAATGGTAGATCTGTCACCAAATAAATCGATTATCGATCCCTGACTGCGACTCCTTTTTATTTGATATTTTGTCACCAATACAGTAGTAACATTTTATTTCGTTCAGATATTAAATTAATAGTATTCGTTACCAATTTAATACATCAATTTATAATTTTAATGAAAAAATGATCAAAGGGCGGCGTGCGAGAGAGATGCCAGTTTACTTCATTCGCGATTTCACGTTCATTGTTGTAGGTGCATTTTATTATTTTAACTTTAATTAAGTGTTTTATTTACTATTCTGCTAGCCATAAGCCAACTATTTTAAACCAGCGCTGATTGTTCAGTGGTTATTATTTTAAACAATAAATATTGATTATTTTGACTTTAATTGTTTTATTTACTACTCTGCTAAAAATTTTATTTAAATATAATTTATACTACCAGTGGAAATTTAGAACCTTGGGAGTCTAGTTAAGTAGCAGAATCTTTTGGTTGAAACGATGATGACAACCCTAATTTTTTATTTGAACTTAATGCAATTTTCTAGTAACATAATATGATTTATTGGTGATCTCTTTAAATTAGTTTGCTTAAATACTTATTGGGACACACCTATTATAATACATACAAAAACATTTATTTGGTACTAGACCTTATATCTCAGGATTTTAGGTGATTTATTGTGGAACTGATTTTGCATTGTTTGGTGACTACATTTTGGTGACAGATCTACTATTTTGAGGACAAACCCTATTATTTAAGAAACACAAAACTAATTAAATTGGTGATAGCTTAAATGATACCCTTTATTTATCAGTATAGGAATGCGAGAAACATTGAATTGTTAACATTAAATGGTAAAAATTGAGTCTTAGTTTCTACGCAAAAAAATACACTCGCTCTTAGTTTAAGTAAAAACAAAACTAGGAGTTCTATTTTTGAATCACTCGCGTCAATATTACGAGTGGTTAGAAATACCGAAGTTAAGCAACTTACTGCGCGTTCGGTGTTTGGATGGGTGACCATTCCGACCATTTAAGTGATGTATATCACGAGCATCTCTGTGCTTCGGAAGGCACGTTAACCAGTTGGTCCCGGCTAATATCGGTTGATATTAGTTGTTAAGCCTAGTCAGAGGCCCTGTGGGCGGCTTGATAAAATCTGACAGCAAGGTTGGTCGCTTGCCTTGCCTCCGCCAATCCGCACTGAGCCCGCGTGGTGGAGTATGGCTCTTACTACCTCATATTTAAGGTAAGGCCTTTGCCCAGCAGTGGGATGCTTACAGACGAACTTTACTTCTTTTTTTGAGTCGATTTAATCCGGTATCATGCGGAAATGAAACATTTATCAACGAAAATCACACGCCATATTGACGAGAGTGATTCAAAAATAGGTCAAACTTCGTTTCGCATTATGGAGAAACTTGCCAAAGATATTAAACGAAAAAACCAATTTCAGAAATTCTTATAAACTTCTATAACTGGACAATACACAAAATGGCGAAATTCCTCAAAAAGTTATATTAAAATGATTCCAATAACTGAGTTTGTAACTTATCTGATTATCGAGAAGGTTAAATTCCTTCAGGTTTTAATAAAAAAATATTAACTCAAACTTTTAATGTGGATTTTAGACATCAGTTGTGTGGATTTGTTGAGAGCTGCTTTAATCGGAACACGGTTACTTTTTTATTAGAAATGGTTCCTCATGCAGGAAATCTAAAACATTTCGATATGGGTGTTGCTGAGAAATAAGATTTTAAGCATATGTACAAGCATCAAGATATCACCTGTTTTTAGAGAGCGCTTAATATGTTAAACAAAGGCTGGCAGAAAATAGAGAAATCTTAAATGAGGAGAAAAGAAGGAAGGCTCAGCTTAAAGCCTATTTCAAACAATGTTAAAAAAAGGGAGTTCATATCTTTTCAGGCTGAACACGGTCATTTCACTAACGGGTTTTCCACTTTTATTATTAAGAATTTAAGTAAAAATCATTTACGCTGCTATATTCATTCTGCCTAAATTCATAAATAACTTGTGGTTTTATCAACTCTATACATTCTTCTTTTTACCTCCACTCTCGCAGGGGATTTCTTCTCGATTGTTATTAAGTTTTTTCTTTAGTTAGCTCTCTTGGCCCGGAGAGCGTTATTATGAAACTCAATACTCCGTTGCATCGTATTGGAAATTGAATTTTACCGATTTATAGTGCTGGCTACTTCAATTAGAACTTATCATTGTATTGTGTGGAATTTAATGTTTAGATTAGTAGATAGAGAGAAATACTTATTGGCATACCTCACACTACATTATATATAATGAATGATGCAGAAAAAAGCTTAATTATATCAGGTAAGTAGTACAAATTAGGCGGTCTAATCTAAGGCGGCGGTAAAATTTGTAAAACAGGCGGTGCAATTTCTTCGGTACAATCTTCGAGTACGGAAAAGCTTAAAAATAACATAAAATTAAATTGATTAATGAAAAGTTTTTTTAAATTAAAATTAAATCACTGACCTACGTTATGTTCGATAAAGAGTTACCTTATCTTATAAAGATAAGTACTCTTCCTATATTTACTTAGTAGATTAAAAAGATAGTAAATATGGTCAACTGACAAAAAAACGCAGCGTAGGACGTCCACCGACAAGATGGACAGACTTGTAAAGATCGCAATATCGCACTGCAGACCGATTGCGATTCGTCGCTGTGAAAAACCTCTTGCATTATGTTTAGTTGAATGACTGAGGGGTCGTTATTTTTACTTTATTAAAAATACCAGACTGGTGAAGAATTCGTAAATTGATGTACAGTTTTTCATAATAAGTTGTGTTGATAGTTTATTTTTGTTTGTATAGTGTTTTGTCACCATACATACCGGGCGTATGCGGATTGCGTAGGACACAGGGTTCAATTCCTCGTCTGTCACAGAGTCACAGTTGCTTTTTACAGGTGCAATTTATATTATTAAGTTGTGTTGACTGAAACAACTAACAATTTTTTTATTTGTAAGCAATTTTTGTGATCGTTTTGTTGTTTGTAAGTAGAATATCTATTCCTATGACTATTCCTATGACTGCCTCTTTGGTTAAGCGGTTAGTTTGCTGGTCACTACTCAAGAGGCCGACGTTTTTATCTGAGTTTTTTTTGTCTTGAAAATAATCGGAAACAGATCGGTGTTAGGAAAATGGTGGTGATGACACCCCCGTGCTTTGGAAAGTGTGTTGAGCCGTTGGTCCTGCACCTGGTCTCTCATCGGTCATGTCGGAGCCGTCTCACCGAATTAATGAGAGTGAAGAAACAGAGAGTACACTTGTGTATTGCGCACACATCTTGGCACTATAATGTCTCCTGCGTACCTGGCCTATCTCTGCTAAGAGGGGCTGCCATTACCGAAAATCGGAAGGAGTATTATTATTATGAATATTCATTTAAAGGTTTTTAATACAATTTATTTAGACCACAAGGTTTGTAAGTATCATTCCATTGCCCACTTTCCAAGAAACCTGATCAATCATCTCAATTGTTCAAATCTTTACAAACAAATCGTCCGTAATTCAATAATGATGGATCACGTTCCGTTACATGCAAAACAAATAGCTCCATTAGACGGAGGCCAAGACAAAGCGAACCATTGCACAAAAGCACGACGATTATTCCTAATTCATTTCAACAAAAGATCCGCTTCAATGGAGAATTACAAATAAACGCTAGGTCATGGGTTATGGCACCACAGAGATCAGACTTGCGACGCGATTTTTTTTAATTGTTTTTTCTATTACTGTAGCGATTGATTGTTTTGCTAATTAAGAAGTATGTAGGAAGATATTCATCATCATCATTAACATCCAAAAGGACGTCCACTGCTAAGCATAGGCATAGGTCTGCATCCAGTTTGATCCTGTGAGCTTAATAAGGTCGTTTGTCCATCTTATATTGTCTGAAAGATATTCAAATCAAAATTTATTTATTACAGACTACATGGGTCCATGGGTTTGTAAAAAAACTTAAAAAGTAGGGGTTAGTAAATACAATTATTATATTGATTGCATTAATTGCGGATTTATTTAATCGGCCAGAGTGCTAAAACGATTTCAAAAAAGTTATCGATTTCATCTCACCATAAACGACATAGTATTTATAAGTTCCAGAGTTATGTGAGCGAATTAAAAAAAAGTTTGTTATTCTTTTATGATTTTTTCGCATCTCTATGGCGACCCACCGATCATTCTTCTGAGCAATATCTTCAAAGAAATCTCTGCAGGGCGGAATAACCACGGACACTTACTTAATGTCCGATCATTTCCCCCAAACGCCCCTTATTTCTTCAGATGAGCTTTTTACACCACTCTCCTCAAAATGAAGGAGCTTACAGTTTTAGACTTCCAGCCTTATTAAGATCATTAGTGGAGAAACGAATTTTTCGAAGGCTTTTTTCGTTGATGTAAAAATTTGTAATTAGGTTTGGGGGATAACTTTCAGGGTCATCGAGAAAACTGGGTTATTATTGAAGAAAACTGTAGTATTTTTTTTGTCATTCAGAAGATCTCGTTGGCTTGATTTTAGTGGTAGGTGATTTGATGGAATAGAAAGTCAAACTGATTATGCTTATTATTAAAATGTTACTTACTCCTTGAATTTCGAAATCCCTTGATAGGATTCCTGGTACGTCATGAATAATTTACTAACTGTACATTCATAGGCGATAGCTAAATTTGAAATTTTAAAATGATTACAAACGTTTTTGTTTATTCAAACTTAATGCTCATAGAATTATCTACCAATCTAGAGGTATAAAAGCTACAATATTCACCTGCGGCATTGCGAATAAACGCTGTCCTTTATAAAGTGTTCCCCCTGTGTTGGGTAGCAGCAATATCAGTACTGGCAGAAGGCTGAAGATATAGTATATCAGCAAAAGATTTTGAGTGAGCATTAAGAGGCGAGAAACCCCGGTTTTTAAGCTAGAGCAAGAGGGGAAATATTGCACTATTTTCCCTAATTTTTATTTTACATGAAGATGAAGGAAAAAACTTCACTGACAAGAGCATCTCTTTTTCATGATCAGTACGACTGGCAACTGCAGTGCTGTATCCATAAACTACTAGTACTTCTTAATACTCAAGTCTTTAGTCAGAGGATGGTCTAAGTCTTAGAATCTAAGACGACATAATAGCTTTGACTGCATTTACCAAACTAATACTAAAGGTGCCTATTCACTTACAAATATATATTAATCTAACGACTTAATATACTCGATGTCGTTCACCATAGTTTATAATGGAACTCTTTTCACTGAGAAATAGAATAATTTATATCCCAAGCTATAATATGTTTTGGATCGATTCGAGGGACATATTTTTCACAAGTTTTTATTATTATTTTTCCTGTTTTCTAGACGTGACTCTTAACCACCCTCTTGAATTTGGCTCATACTTTTTTACACCCTGTATGGAATTTGAGAGATCCGTGTACATTCGACGCCTTTGGTGTATTGTTTAGCGCTCCTGACTATAACGCCAGCCGTCGCGGGTTCGAATCCCGCAAGGGGTAATTGTTTGTGTGATGAGCACGAATATTTGTACCTAAGTCATGGATGTTATATGTATTTAAGTATTTATAGGTGACGCCCCTGTCATAATCGTTGTCTGGAAATTCGTAATACAAGGAAGAAAATTCCTTACCACGAAACCAAACAATTGGTGTGTTGTCTGGCGCATATTTCTATTTATATTGTTATCTTATATATACTCTTATTCTTTTTTATACAGGGTATAAAAAAGTAGGAGCCAAATTCTAGAGTAAATATATCATAATAATACAATAAATATATTATATCCCACAGTCAAAAGGCACCTTAACGTCGTTATTGCAGTTGATAGCCTTGTCTAGGCATGTTCATTATTTTGACAAAGCCCCAGGTTTACTGTGAGGTGGCTTAGTACCTCAGCTTACATTTCATAGGCAATATGAATAGTGTTAGCTGAAATACCTGTGGTGGAAGTCTCGGCACAGTTTAACCTGTCGAACACGATGGTACTCGAAAAACGCTGAGACAAAATTCGTGTTTTGATCGATTGCTCCTTATCTTTAAGTCTAAATTACATTCAAAAATTGTTATCAATCAATTAAGTCATGACTGAATTTAGTATCAGCGTTTTCCGAGCGCCATCTGGTGTTCGAAAGGTGAAACTGTCGAGACTTTCACGTCTATTTCAAAACTATTAGTTAGACACGTATTGAGTTCCGTATCTTAGGAGGCAAATTAAAAAAAAGGTATTAGATTTTTATTTACCCGAAGTAATCTGTTCTTTCCGGAACTAATAGAAGAGGTATTACGGATGTTAATTTTTTATTGAAATCTTATGGTATTAGAGGTATACTCGATATCGCTCACCATAGTTAACAATGGAACTCTTTTCACTGAGAAACAATCGTTCTACTAACTTCTACAAAGATGCTCTACAAAAGTATTAAAATGAATGCAAATATTACGCCGTGCAAGTTTTTGCTCATCTGTTTTTAATTGCAACCAAAAAAATATTATTCTCACGCTGGCCTGACTTATCTTACGATGCCACGTAATTTTAATTATATGTAGAAAATGTACTTTCAATATGGAATATACTTTACAATATTGAATTAAAGAGGGACATGGCCTATGTTTTCATAGCAGTTAATAAGGCAAATATAAAACCTCATTGCGAATGAAGTGGTGGATAGATTAAGTTAGTGGGAACTTATTCAAACATTGGGAAACAGGCCGTTAGTTTTCAATGGGTTTGTTTCACCATCGACAAATAAGCAGTAACCAACGAATAATTCCAATATGGAACGATGTCGAAGATGGACAGATAAAACGTATTCTGGGAACTTATTCAGTCATTGTGAAACGAGCCTTAAGTATTCTAATGCTTAGTAATGTGACATTAAAACAAAAATTATAACGACAGATATTTAAAAGATTATCTCTTCTTAACAAAATCTTCTCAGTTATTAAAAGCTATTTGAACCCAAATCACGAAGTCGTTGTTATTTTAGGGTCCCTTAAGGTTGCGGACCATTAGCCAGCGTTTACATAGGCCGGAATTGATTACGGAAGCGCGAAGATTCCTCGCTATGAGCAAAGTCAACAGCTATTGGGCTGAATTCGTGCGTGCTACGAACTAAAACTAAATTTGACACACCGACTAAAGCTAAAACTAAAGAAAACGTATCTTTCACTTCCTAATAAATAAACGAGGCAGACTACAATGACTTATAAAAGTCAAACTAAACAGCTGTCAGTTGCAAAGAAAATTTAAGACTCTATAGTAAATTTAATGCGTACATAAAGAGGTCGCCACTAAATTTTCTATGGAATACACATCACGTGGTGTTTTGTGTTTTTCCAGGGAACTGACAACTGTTTTTAGTTTGACGTTTCTGAAACATAGCATTCGCAGTAGGCTTTCAGATACGGATGGATAAGTGCGAATGTGCCTTATGTGTAAAATAGAGTGTAAGCAATAGTAATAATAGTAATAAAAAATATATATAAAAAAACAATTAACGGCGAACTAACGTTAAAACGAAACGTTACGTTTTTTTACTATAACGTTTTTTTGATTAATTATTAGTTTCTTTTTGTGTTTCTTTTTTTTCTCCTAGAAACATGGGACGAAATATGCCAAAAATTAATTGACTCTCCATAGAAATCAGACGGGTCACATGACTGATTTAGTATTACGATATTATTCTATAGACCTGTATATTGTAACAGCTGTGACTATAACCTGTTTTGAAAGGCATGAAAAAAGTATTACAAAAGTAACATTCTTAAAAAAAAACAAATTATAAAATAACAGTAAGGAAAAACAGGTGAACAAATTCTTAATTTAAGTTATCGTTAGATTTTCAATCAAACAATATATTATTGTTTCAAAAAATTTCGCCAGTGTCTGTATCTCCCGTATGGTCTAGTGGCTAGGATACCTGGCTTTCACCCAGGAGGCTCGGGTTCGATTCCCGGTACGGGAATGTTTTTTGCTATTGGTTGTAGTAAATTACTTTTTTACCATTACAAGTCATTATTGTCAATAATGGTAACTAGTAAACTGTATTTTAACAAAATAAAATAAAAAATCATTCTACTAGAGTATTGTATAAAAAATACTCTATGCTATTTGCTGCTGCCAACATAGTTCTCGACAAAGCAAGTCTACAAAAAACTTTTTGTTGATTTAATAACTGAGTAAGTGTTGACGGGTCATATTAAAAACAATTAAATCCTAATCAAAGCTTATCATTTTTAAGGATTTCAACTAATATTAATCAGTCAGGTATCAAACGACTGCCGGGAGTCGCATAATAATGGAATTTCTATTGTGTCTCGTCCACACATACTTGACGAGTTAATCGTAACTGCACTAATTTTTATCGAAGCCATTTCTCAAGTATTATGATTAATTTGTGATTATTTTCACTGAAAATAGATGTATCCTTTTCAGCTTATTTATTTTTTATCTTACTTTCCATCTTACCGCGGTCCTATCCCAGTAACGGCTGTCATAAAACCATACTATGCCAAGTTTGTTTAGGTATAGTGAAGTTTTATGCGATCATAAACTGACCCCCGGAGGTACTATGAAACTATATAGCAAGCTAAAGCAATACTATTGCAATCAGTTTACAGCATAACCTCGCTAAGCGCCTGATAGAAGAATGGCGGTCGCTACTTCAAGAGTATCTGAGTTTTTTTCATATTTGTCATCGCTGTCAACCTGAAAAGATTCATCATTATCAGCCGAAGGACGTTCACTACTGAACATAGGCCTCCCCATGGCTTTCCACAACGACCGGTTGTGAGCGGTCTGCATCCAGTGCGGTCCTGCGATCTTTATAAGGTCGTCTGTGCATCTAGTCGACGCTGCTAAAAAGAGAATATCAACGCCTATTTCTGTCTTTAACAACATCAAAGAAATGACATTATGTTTTTTTTAACTTTCAGTTGACTTACCCGAAGAGTTTACTTAGAACGTTCAAAATACTGTTAAACATCATTAAACTATTTTCAAATCACTTCAAAAAATGGAGGTTCATAATTCGTTCGTATGTTCTTATTGCCTTGAGATGGCTGCAACACGATCGCACTGACTCCAAATCCAAAAATAATTAGTTTGCCTAAGAAGTTTCTTATAAAGAATGAATTGTTGATTGCAGACTTTTTAGTGCATTTTCTTTTTAAAGACGTTTTTTTGTTAAAGTTATTTTTTTTATTTCAAAGCAATTTAGTTAGGCAATCGCCCTGTAAAGGCCTGAATATGCGGCCTTGCCTATGAAAAAACTATAGTTATGAATTATTTATAGTTATTATGTTGTGGAGTACTCGTAGCAATAGCTTCGTAGCAGATCAGCGGGAGTCAATATAATACATCAAAGATGATAGGATTTTATTGAAAAAATAATCTTATCTTTATGATTGTGATAAATAGTACTTACTACGTACTTTAAGATACAAATTAATAACTGATAATCTTACTAAGTATTTTTGTCTCTTTTATATCCAGTTAATAATATGCTAGTCCATAGTATACATGAACAAAGAAAAAACAATAACATTTATTAATTACTTCAATTGTTTTTGCTAAATAAGTTTTCAATAAACATTGTACAAACACAAGATAGACGTCGCGAAAAATATTAATCTTTTTTTAATTCAAAATTTCGGCCACAAGTACGTATCCCGTATGGTCTAGTGGCTAGGATACCTGGCTTTCACCCAGGAGGCTCGGGTTCGATTCCCGGTACGGGAAACTTTTTGCATTTTTATTTTGTACTTTTAGCAGTTTTATATTCCGTCAAATATCGTTTGGTTTGTAACATTGGCATACATTTGTTTTAATTAACCTTCAAGAATTGTTCCAAATAATCGTTTATTCCAAATTGGTACCACAGTAAAGTTACGGCAAAGCAGTATTTTGATATTAATACTAATACTATATAAAGCCGAATAGTTAGTTTGTTTATATAAACACGCTATTGTCAGAAACCACTGGTCTAATTTAAAAAAAATATATTTGAGTTAGAAAGCTCATTTATTAGAGAAGGCTTTCAACTTTAAAACATCACGCTACGACTTATAAGTGCAGAGTAATAAAGAAAAATGTTGCAAAAATATAGATTATTTTATCTCGAGTATTCTTAGCCGTGTTTCATGAATCTGCTTAGCCGTTTTTTTTTATTTGTGACGGGGGTTATTTTTATCTTCTTCTTCTTAGCGTGTCGATGGAAACCGTAAGCGTAGCAGCCCAGCATTCAGCCACTTGTATTGCGGATCGACTACATTTCATTAAATCCGCTGGCGTAAGGTGTTGGGGCACGCCGGGCACGATGTTGAGTGTGCCATAGTTTGCACTATACCGCAAACACAGTCCACATCGGAGCTTGCCAAAAATCCCCACCTGGCCATGTTCTCCTTACTTCGGCCAACCTGAGTCCGAAGCCTGTTTAAGGACTTCCAGATCGGCCATGGTAGATCATGTCCAGGAGGGAGATTCTCTGCAAGTGGGACAAAGGGAGTAGGCAGAGAAGCTTTTTCTATGAAGTATTTTTATATGAAGTAGGTAATAATTATAGACAATGCGACACTGTAGACAGCATGTGTTCTGAAAGTGTCTATATAAAGTACATAAAAGTCTATTTCTAATGCCTTATTATACTGTGTCACAAAGCTAACAGTATTCTCTGCCACCGTATTTGCCGTTCATCTATATTCATTAGTCGGTGAGCACACTGGGACAAACAGTACTATATCATACCTAATTTGTCTTCAATTGACATGTGCTGTGCATGCCCTTTGTATTTACTGAAGGAGAAGTAGTTAAGATTGTAGGGTAAGCATATAAAATGGAATGGTTCCAGCAGTTCATATACAAGGTCAAATAATTTTAAGTGATAATATTTTAACAGTGGCTTTGTATTCATCATAGAAACATGACACTGTCATTATTTTTTGAAAAATCAAGATTTATATTTTTATATTTTCTATAACATAGACAATAATATCATTGTGTAAAACAGCACCCTGATTTAAAAGTTATCTACTTCATCGGCTTCGCCTCTCTCAATTCAATGCCCAAACCTGCTTTTTCTCTAATCTTAGCCTTAATTAATAAAAAATAAAATCTGAAAGAAAATATTTTCTTAGTCACAAATTTTCGCAAAAACTAGCGGCTAAAACCCAAAGTGTATTCTAAAAAAAAAATATTAATTTATTCGGCCCTTTTTATAAGTATTATCACTTAAAACGAGGTGACCTTATATTATAAGATGCGCAAACTTCATAAAGATGATTTAGTTTTACAACACAACTTTTTGTTTCGAGTATCAAATTTTTTTTTAAATATAAATCATGAATTGATTTCGACGATATTCAGCCTGTGGCCTGAAATAGGAGATACATTTTTAGTCAATGATTCTACAGAGTAAACGTAGTTACTTTGAGCTGGTCATAAAATGCTGGTGCTCTAGACTGCTTTAACTCAGATATATAGTTCATCAAAGCATATACATATATAAGAATTCTTAAGTTATAATCCCTAATCAATGTAGGTATATCAAAATAACTAAATCGTTGTATTAATGACAATGTCAAGACACATTTTCTGCAATTAATTGCTGGTTCGACTTCTTCTGTTAGAAAATAACAATACATTTATTTTATTATAATTAATTAAAACCATTTATAATTAATTACTGCTTACTTAAAGGGCCTATGTTTTAAATTGCTCCTATCACAAGCCTCCTATCATATAAGAGAAAACATTTTGATTAAATATGGAAATTCAATGTAGGAGCTAATTGAATTTCCTTAATCCACATACATACACACACACACACACACACACATTTATGCAATTACAAGAAGTTAGCTTGAGCATTGGAATTTACCTTTTAAGATAGTTTGCACCATTTCTATTACAGCATAATATTCCACAAAATAAAATACCAAATTTTTGGTAAAAAATAGCTATCAAATAAAATCCTACAGTCCAATATTAATATAATAAGTTCAAAATTAAGTTCTAAGTTACATTCTTATGGTTCAAATATAGTGTCAACTACTCCACAGGGTGTTCAATAACATAACACAGTTATCCAACCATAATTAATTCCTGAAGGACGTTTGGTGCATGTCACGCCAAATGCGTCGCGCTGCAAGCTTGCTGTTAGTTATACGCTGACCTATGATTTTGATACTTGATATTTTTAAAAAAAAACAAAAGGGAACATTTTCTTTTTATTTGCTCTTAAACTTTCTCAAGTATTACTGTCTGAGTCAGCCTGAATTTTTTCAATTGCATTATTACATCTTTTGGTATCATGGTAAATGCTTGCTATTTTAAAATGAAAGGGAATCTTACATACGATAAATTTTGTCAAATTTACTTTATGAGTGATTAAATATCATAATTATTAAATAAATAACTGTTATTTATTTAAATCACGTCACCAATAGGAATTTCGTTACTTCTGGCTATGTTTGAACTCATTCAAACGGTCAAATATATTCTGTTTAAAGTAAAGAAATCATTCAAGCACTAGAATTCCAAGCGATAAAAATCATAGAATCTTTCTTGAATAAATAAAATAATAAAAAAACATATCTTATGAGACACAAGAAATTATAATTTTCTAATATTTTCATTTTAAAATCTGCTGTACGTTACACAAAAATTAGATTCTAATTCAAAAAGACTAAGATTTTTTAAATATATTCTCATTAAGCTTAGTTTATGTAAAACAAAAAGGTACCAGTACTATTGTGGAGTCCTTCTCAAGGAAAACATCGTGAGAAAACTTGCACATTGGTTAATTATTCACTAAGGCGTAAAATGGAATTGCAAAGTACTCTATTAAGGCGGCCTATTCTGTGTTTCATTCCACCTAATGACAGCGATACAAGATTATTGTTGCTGAGCCTTAGAAGGATGTTTTCACAAATGATTTCAATCTACGAGATGGGAATCTTTTTCTTGATATTATTAAAAACCCGCCATTTAAAGCACAGGTTTTGTCCAATTTGCTTACGTATAAAACATGTTTAACTCGTCAAGTATGTGTGAACGAGACACAATAGAAATTCCATTATTATGCGACTCCCGTTAATTAAAGTGCAACATAAATTTTAAATATATTAATCACATGTTTTTTTATTTAAAGCTGTGGATTTTGTTTAAAAAAGAAAAAATATGGCGGGTAGAAAAATAAGTTTTATTTAAATTAATTTGCGACAGTTATAAAAGAGTTCTTATGTCATGTCATTTCTACAAACAGTCAAGTTCAAATAAAATCAATTGAAACGAATATGACTTTAACATCGTCTCAGAAACGGCGTATGTCTTCTAAAATATTTCTGTTGCATTTTTGTCGATAAGCACCATTATCAACTGTTTATTTAATCCTACATCAAAGTCCGAGGATTTACTCGAAGTATGATAGACTTTTTTTACTTGTAATAAAACAGATAACAAACAATTAAATAATCATTTGGCTGCAGCATTCAAATTGGTCTTAGCATCATGGCAAACTTTTACAGAAGTTTTTTTGTGTTCTGTGTCGCCTTTTATGTGGTCTGTGCTAAACATGAGATGTATGATGGGTGAGGTCAATTTTACTTTTTATTATGCGATAAGTTTAAAATTATTTTTAAGACTATTATATCCAATACTCACTCAAGTTATGTAACGTACAGGCGACACTCTTTTGTAGAAAAACCTAAATAGTAATGTGGAAAAAGTTATTTTTTAATGTACAATTATGTAAACACAACAAACATTTGAACCGTTTCTTACAAAATAATTCTTATGGCTAATAATAGTTTTAAAAATGGTAAAATACGAGTTTCAATCAAAGGTTTTGACATAATATTGATGCAACTACTTCCAGACATTCACTCTACGAAGTCATTGTGACGAATGAAGAACAGGTGAAATTCATCAATGGTTTAGAATATGAACTGCCCATAGATGTTTTTCTGTACCCAAGTACTATCAGATCTGGACATATCCTGGTACCTAAGGATCAGAAGTCAATCTTCGTAAATGTTCTAGAATCTAAAGATGTAGAGTATAGAATACTTGTGGACAATATGAGAGAGTAAGTAAATACATATAAACATACACAATTAAAAGAGAGTTGTAACGTTTTTTTCTGTTTCGGCAACTTAGCAGGGTTAAAATAGTGCATTTGAGCTAATTCTAGCAAAAGTTTGCTTTCAGAACTTTTTTTATTTATTTTAAGACTTTATTGCAAAAATCATCAAGGTGGACTTAATGCTAAAAGCATTCTCTGCCAGTCAAACCTTTAGATCATGCAGAGAGATGGCAGAGGGTGATTATATTTTTACAATTTGTTCTTTCTGTTATTTGTGACGTCATGTTTTAGTCAGTTGGAGAGGGAAGATATGATGATGGCTGAATATGCTTCAGACTCAATTGACATGTCTAACTTCGGGGTACAAGCTCTATCGTACAACCAGATTCATAGATACGAAGTGGTAAGTCTTTCAAACATTATGATATTTTTTGTATTATACCATAATACTTAAGACTTGAACAGCCAATCACGTACCAGTATGGGAAAAACGGTCAGCTGTTAAAGGGTTAAGAACATCTCTCCATTGAAACAAATTGATGCGTGATATAGTCAATTCAATTTCAAAATATCTTTATTCATAAACTACATGTTAGGGTTTAACAGTTCGTGTTCATTTTAAATCCTAAAATGTTATATTTTATTTATTCTAATGTTTACTAAGTTGTTGCACTTATATAAACTTACAAAAAATAAGTATTAACAGATATCACTGTTTACAGATCGTAAACAAGGTACACTTATATTCCTAAAACTGATTTGTATGTCTATGCAAGCTTTAGTTCAGCATTGCATTACTTAGCGTGATATAGTACTAGTGGTCCAAATTGAGAAATTCGACGCTCAGCGCAGATATTTAAACAGTCTTATCATTGTTTTAAATTAATACTAGATTCTGTAAAATTCTTTTCAGGTTGATGACTACCTCGTCCGTCTGGCTAATGCTTATTCTGACTTGGTCAAGGTTGAGTCGGCTGGAAAAAGCTTCGAAGGCCGTGATGTCAAGTATTTGAAAATCTCAACAACAAATTTTGAGGTATTCCCAAACATATAGTCAGTATATCTGAGATAATTTAGCTGGCAATAAACTAAACCTGTAAGAATCAAAATAGCACGGACCTCGTGCATAATAATTACAATCACAGAAATACCTATGGACAGACAGAAAAACAGAATGAAAGACCTATTTGTAAGAATTCATTAACAGTGTATATAACTTTTTTGGATATTTCAGGACAATTCAAAGCCTGTGATCTTCCTCACATCTCTGCTGCACGCCCGTGAGTGGATCGGTCTACCGGCAACACTCTATGCCATTGATAAATTGGTCCTCAACGTTACCGACTATAACTTAGTCAATAACATTGACTGGATTATTCTTCCTATCGCCAACCCTGATGGATATGAATTTAGCCACACCATTGTAAGTAGCGGTTTTAAAATCTAATCAACTGTTGTTTTGATTTTTAATTAGATAGCCCAACATTTGGGCACGATTCCAGTTGATGTTAAGTGGCAATGTGGCGTAAGATGGACCATGTAACAGCTTATTTACTCTCTTCTTGAAAACGTTCAAATTGTAATTGCCAGGGATCATTTTTGCCAGCAGCGAATTCCACTCCCGTCATTGATTGATTGTCACAAAAATAAAAATTTCAAACAATTATACTAGTACAGTAAATAACTTTGAATATGGTATTACAAAAGTTGTTATATATTATTAAAGAGTAACTTTCTTTTTTCAGAATCGATTCTGGCGTAAGAACCGCCGTACTGGTTTGACTCCTGACAACTCTTGCGTGGGTGTTGACCTCAACAGGAACTTTGACATTTTCTGGAGCTCTGCTTCTAGCGACAATCCTTGCGCTGAAACTTTCCACGGTTACTCAGCATTCTCCGAACCTGAGACAAAAAACATTAAGAACATCTTAGACGCTTACTCAAGCCGTATCGAGCTGTATATCGACTTTCATAGTTATGGAAGCCAGATTCTTTTTGGCTACGGTAACGGCCAATTTCCGTTCAATGCTCTGACTCTGAACTTAGTTGGAGTGAACATGGCTCAAGCGATTGATAGAGTCAAATGGGATATGAAACCTGACTACACGGTTGGGAATTACTATTTGGCGCGACATGAAATGTCGGGAGGGTCCAGTGACTATGCTCAGGCTTTAGGTATACCGCTGTCGTATACATTCCAGCTGGCAGCTATGAGAGGGATTGGAGTAGGTAATCTTGGTTTTCTTGTGGAACTGGCGTATATCAGACAAGCTGGTGATGAGACTTGGGAAGCTGTACAGGTTGGAGCTAAGTTTATTAGTGGTTTGAATAGAAAGAATCGCAATTAAAGTTACGACTCAATACCAAAACACCTTGGATACGTCAGGATGGGAGATTTACTTACTCAATTGTGTTTCCAAATAAATGTTGAAATAATTGATAAAATGAGTTTTATTTTTTCCCTAGCGTTTTTGTATACACTAATATGTGGATATAGAATATAATTATTACTCTGTAGATATTTAAAGTAGAGTTTTTAATTGCATGTATAAAGGTTGGTTGTATGTTTAAATCTTTAGTGTAAAAATTTGTATTTGTAAATATAAGCAATCGTGATAAGGTCTGAATGTGAAAAGGAATCAAGTATCAAGACGCATCAAGTGCATAGTGCACTATGGAACGCGGATTCCCGGGAGCCTAATCGCTTCATTTAGCTGACAGCTCATAATTTACGATATGAAACGAGTGCTATCCAGCTGATATATTGTTAGGACTATTAATCCTCTGTTATGCAGGCGCTTGCTGTAGCTGTTGACTCTGCACTGCGATATTGCAGTTTTAGAACGTAACAAAATTAACTCAAGTTTGCAAGTTAGGTGAAAATGCGGCTGTAGAGTCGTGCTACATTACTGAGTTGCAGTTGAACTATAAGCTTATAAGGCTCGTTACAATATCATTTTAGAACATAAAACGAATATCTGCTAAACTTTACACACAAAAAATCTATTAGGTACCGAAGCAGTTGACGTTATAATTAAAAAAACATAAATTTATCGGATAACAACCTTCTATCAAAAAAGAAGGACCACATGCCATAGAGAATTTATCTAGGAAAAAATGTTCCTCAATTCAGCGAACGATTTTTTTAATAGTAGCCGGAGCTCCTAAATGAATGTTTGCAGCATTCTCTTATACCAATATATCAGATAGTACAAATGGTGATATTGAGTATGCTATATTTTAACAAAGTTTTAGATTTTTTTAAAGATACGTTTCAGCCGGGTAATCTTTCGCACCATCTGAACATCGACTCTAAAAATGAAATAGACTGCCAGAGTTCAGTTGCCAGTAAACCTACGTATTCTATTAAACCATGACAATACACCAACATCATGGTTTTTATGCTAAGCAATCTAACGGTATGAAATAACTAGACATTCATAGGTTCTCTTGTAGTTTTTTGGCTACGTGCAAACTCGAAATTCGGGTTTGCCCAATTATCACTTCTCTAAATATTTTATCAGCGATTAACAAATTAATCTTGTTAATCAACAGATTAATTAATTCTACGATATGTTTTTTGAAACGGTATTAAAATGAATGACATGTAGTTTGAAATTCAATTTATTTATATTGGCCTTAGCATCATGGCCAATTTTTATAAAAATATTATTGTGTTCTGTGCTACCTTGTACGTAGTGTTTGCTAGACATGAAGAATATGATGGGTATGTAATCAAACCAACAATATTTTATAAACAAAATCATCATAATCAATCGATCCATAAAATTGTGTGATAGGATGAAATGTAGTAAACAATACTTCATGTGAATTAAAAACTCAAATTTGAAGTTTGTAACAATTATTACATTCATTGTTGAACAGATGGCTTTCGTCAACTAAGTATAGCTATAAAGTTTAAACGTAGCCAAGTAACTACCCTTTGAAAATATTAACATTATTTACTTTCTCGTTACTCCTCGTAACTACTGCTATCTTTTATTAAAGTTTCAAGTGCGGTTTTCACACTACTATTGTTTTTCCACTGAACCAGCTAGAAACCATGTGACATTTCGCTATACCTATTACTCGTCAAGTATGTGTAAACGAGACACAATAAAAATTCAATTGTTATGCGGCGCCCGGCTGCCGTTTGATACCTTACTGATTAAATCACATTCATACATTTCTTATATCCAATCCTAAATTATTTACAGACACTCTCTATACAAGGTCATTGTTAATGACGCAGAGCAGGCTCACTTCGTCAACGCCCTAGAAAATGAGATCCCCATCGATATTCTCTCATATGCCAACACAGGCAGAGCTGGTCAAATCCTCGTTTCCAAAGATGATAAATCCACCTTTGAAAGCATACTGTCTTCTTTCTCCGTCGAGTACAGCGTTGAAACTGAAAACATCAGGGAGTAAGTGTTCTTGATTAGTTAGATAGACGTTCTTATACCGAAATAATAATATCATCTACAAAACTTTTCCCCCTCTAGTTAATCAATCGTATTAACATTTTGACCCTAAAATTTCACACTTAAAGTCCGGTGTAATCGAGATTTAACAAGTAAATCTCAATGAAAACGCCAAGCTACCATAAAAGTAGCAATACAATTAAAAAGTCAGTGTAGAATCAAACTCATTTTTAAAAGAATCAAGCTATTATAATTTCCTGCCAGTCTATAGTGATAATCATAATATGCAGTCCGCATAACCTTGTGTTTGACTGGCTTATAAGGCATAGATACAATAAGACTTGAGTTATGAGACACAATGAACAAATTCTTAATTTTTAGCCAGTTAGAGCTGGAAGACAAAATCTTGGCTGAAAGCAGCAAGAGGAGCAACAGGTCTACAGCTGGTGCCCTACCGTTGGATGAGATATACAGGTTCCAGGCTGTAAGTATGAAGAAGACTTATATCTTAATTTAATTCAACATTCAAGTTATATAAACTTACTCCTCAATTCATGTACACCCTGATAGTTTAAATTCTAAAAAACTGCATAAAAATGGTTGCAGATCACGATCGAGCGATTTTATTTATTTCACTCGCTACTCATGTAAAGCCATATGCCATACTAGCTTTTGCCCGCGACTTCATCCGCGTGGAATAGTGACTTCTTTCTCCCGTTTTTTACACATTTACCACTATATCTTTGCTCCTATTGATCGTAGCGTGATGTTATATAGCCTATAGCCTTCCTCGATAACTGGGCTATCCAACACAAAAAGAATTATTCAATTCGAACCAGTAGTTTCGGAGATTAGCGCGTTCAAACAAACAAACAAACTCTTCAGCTTTATAATATTAGTATAGAAAAGTACTAAAAAAACTCAGAGTCCAATACGAATGAATGGTCAAAAATCTAATAAAACACAATTAACGGATAATTTCGCGATAATTTATTTGATTTTTCATCCCGACGTTTCGAACACTTTACAGTTTAATTTTTGATTCCTAGTTTTCTGTTTGTTTCTAGCTAGAGTCTAATTAAACTGCACAAAGAATGTGATGCAGGAAAGAGTCAAATATGCAGTGAAATCACCCAGAAGAAGCCTGTTCACTGAGACTTCTAAAATTAAAAAAAGTTTTTGGATCTTTGAGTCATATCATTGTTTGATTTCTTGGCTTTCAGGTTGACGACTACCTTGTCCGTCTCGGCAATGCTTACCCCAACTTAGTCACAGTAGAGTCTGCCGGAAGCAGTCTCGAAGGTCGCGACATGAAGTACCTGAAAATCTCAACCAGCAACTTCCAGGTTAGTTCAAATTTATTGATAAAAAACTTTTAATAAGCTAAAAACAACAAAAATATACTATTAGTTCTTGGGGAATACTAATAAATTATTGAGGATTCACGTGATATGCTTTTCTGATCAGCTGTATCAAAATTAACGATATTAAAACACGTATTAGTCCTGATAATTATATCTACTGATTGATGAAATAAGTAACAGACACATAAATGATAAGAAGCACGTGCACATTATCCATAAATGTATTACAACTATTTAGTAAAAATGTGCACCTTAATAAGATGAAAAAAACATGTTGGCTTCAATAATACAACATGATCTTTGATCTGCGTGAGACGTGGTACTCAAAAAGGGCTCTTTGAAAACACTGAATATGCGTTTGTCCGCAAAACATGCCTTCCATGCATCCGTGCAATGCTAGGAAGTATAGTGCAACCCTCTTTAAACTGATTTACATTTCACAGGACACAACGAAACCAGTAATCTTCGTCATGTCTCTTCTTCATGCTCGCGAATGGGTGACCCTTCCTGGTTCCCTCTATGCCATCGAGAAGTTGGTCGTTGATGTGACGGAACATGATCTGATCAATGACATCGATTGGATCATCCTGCCCATCGCCAACCCTGATGGATATGAGTTCAGTCATACTGGCGTAAGTGCTTTAGATTATGAAGGATTTTGGGTACTGTTAAGAGGTAGTTAGATACGGGATTGCTACCATGTACCTTGGATAAATAATAAGGTACATGGTAACAATCCCGTATCTAACTATTCTAATGTTAGTGACCATGCAAGTTTAAAACATGCAAGTTTTGTATGTATTAATTCACATTCGACACTAAACGTTTTGTACTGGTACTTGATTATCTATTGCGTTTTATTATTTCAGACTTCAAACACAATTTTACAATTTATGTTTCTATTTTTGATTATAGTAGAAGTTTTTCTGCATGTGATCTCCTATTATAGGAACTTAGTTTTAATAAAAAAATGATAGCTTCGAAGTCTGGTTTATAAATATATTTATCTTAATTTATTAACAATAATAGTACCTTAAACCTTTGTTTTTACCTTTCAGAGCCGTTTCTGGCGCAAGAACCGTCGCAACAACGGCGTCGGCAGTTTCTGCATGGGCGTCGACCTGAACAGAAATTTCGACATCTTCTACGGAACCGCTTCCAGCAACATCGCCTGCATGGACACCTTCCACGGCCAGGGTCCCTTCTCTGAACCCGAGACAGCCAACATCAGAAATATCCTCAACCAATACACTAACCGTATCGAACTGTTTATTGACCTTCACAGTTTCGGCAGCATGATTCTTTACGGGTGGGGCAATGGTCAGCTCGCACCCAATGCTTTGGCCCTGAACGTTGTAGGAGTCCAGATGGCTCAAGCCATCGATCAGGTGAAATGGGCATCGAAGCCCAACTATGTTGTCGGGAACATATTCTTCGTTCTTGGCTACACGGCTTCTGGTGGCTCTAGTGACTACGCCCAGGGTGTAGGAATACCATTGTCCTACACTTATGAAATGCCCGGTTTCCAGGGAGGTGGTGGTCTCAACGGGTTTTTGGTTGATCCAGCATTTATCAGGCAAGCTGGAGTTGAGACTTGGGAAGGCATCAAAGCTGGAGCTAGATGGGTTCGTGATATGTTGAGCAAAAGGAATCTTAATTAAATTAATGGCAATTGATGAATTTGGTTTGAATCTACTTCAAGTATCTCATCTTCTTATAAAGACTTATTTACACCAACTCATATACCGTTATCATAACTTCAACTTTTTTTAAATTTAGGTGTAAGAAAAATTTAAGTAAATCAGAGCTATATTAGAAATTGTACTCTAAAACACAAGTAATCTTTTAATTCTAAAGTCGAACTTATTTCTAATTGAATTGAAAATTATCTAGAGTGCTTAAGTTTTTGTGTTCACAAAGCAAAGCTAACTACGCTGAAAGTCTTTTATTTTCTGCATTTCAATTGGAGTAAGTAATTCAGTTAGTTGTTTCTTCATTTTTCACTTTATTATTTGAGTCAGGTACGCCTGGTTTTTTTTTGTTTAGAGATATTTATTCCCTTCTAGTTGTGGCTTCGTAAAACTTCAACGGGCATAATCTATGAATATCAAATCCTACGCAAACACTTATTCTACGTAGGTGTGTTTACATTCTTCAAAAACCAGCCCGGACTAGCTTAAACAATAATGATACTAATTGTAAACATAATAAAAATAATTATTATATCTTTATCAATCAAAAAACTATGTAGTGCTGTCATTAATTCAAGGTATTCCAAAGTTACTCATATCTCCTAAAAATATCGCACAATATCTCTGTTCTTCAAAACTTATTTCAAAATAGTCTCCGTAAAATCTTCGAACACTAATTACCCGACATGAACATCTAGCCACACCCATTTACCTCGATATTTTCCTCCAAAACTTCAATACGATCAATGTTTACGCTCTATCTCATGATTCCGACACTCATTACTACGGTACGTACGTTACAACACTTACGCTCGTAACTCTACGTGTGCTCGCGCGAGATAACGAGAGCAAACAGGCTATTAACGGGGACACACGGCTTTGGGGGATGGCGAGCATGCTGGCGAGCTTGTTGGCGAAGATGCTACCTTTGACGACACATTTGGTCATAAAAAAGTCATAAAAGTCTTTTTTTTGCATTTAAACCCACTGGAGGCACTTAGACACGTCCCGACAAATGCTTTTGTGATAAGCATGAACATTTGTTTACCTAAGTCATGGATGTTTATAATTATGTATTTAAGTACTTAAGACGCCAAAGTACTCAAGGACATACGTTAACAGTTTACCATTTGGTGTAACAAAAGTCTAAGATTGATCTTCACTTAGGTCAAAGCAGATTCCCAAAAGAGCACCAGATAAAGGATAAAGGGAACAGCACGGTATTTACATCAAACAGGCATCAACCATACGGATCAACGCCACAGCATCGGATTGGCTACGGACTGCAGACGCCTCGCTATGGATCGTGTTTGTTACAACATGGGACAGTTCTTATTATGAATGACAGCACGTTTAACAGGGTGGACGGGTATTTGACAAATATCAGACGACTAGCCGTAAGCGCGTGAAAACGCATGCGCTAGTCAAGAGTAGGTCCCGACTTGATCTCGATCTGAGGTGGTTACGCTACGAATTTGAAAGGGCACTACTTTCAGTTCATCACACATTCAAAGAATACCGAACGCCTCGAGTTGATACGGGTCTGTTCCCTTTACGGGTGGGTAGATCTGTTTCAATTTTATTATTCCTCATTCTAGGCATCTGTATGTCCAATTTATAACTAACCCTCAACACCTATAACATCGAGATTCATTAGCATAATAAATTGCAAACAGGCTCTAAACGTAAACTTTGCTAACAGAACACCTTATTAAACAGTAATCGTATTATTTATGGCAGCTTTCAGGTTTTTATTATTTGATCTCGATTAAAATAGACATCATGAGACTTATAAATTACTAGCTTTGCCCGCGACTTCGTTCGCGTGGACTTCAGGTTCGTCCCGTCTAGTAGCGCAAAAAATGTGTTTTTTTACGACCTCAGATTAGAAACCTCAAAAATTGTAGCCTATATGTTATTCTGATGTATAAGCTATATTGTGGTAAAGTTTCATTCAAATCCATTCAGTAGTTTTTACGTGAAAGAGTAACAAACATCCATATATCCATACATCCATACTTACAAACTTTCGCCTTTATAATAGTAGTAGGATATTTAGAACGAATTATTTTTCCTCCGAATTTTCGCCGATGTCTTTAAAGCAGGAGTAAACTCATCCTCGTCCTTAGTAAGTTCTAAAAAGTGTTTGTTAAACTTAAACTCTACCATTAATTTCGAACAATTGATATTAATTACGTTTACCCTTGGATTTGTCAATATTATTTTACGCTAAGGCCCTGACTACACTATAGCGATGAAGAACGTCGATCCAACGCAGTGGAACCTTGTTTATTTATTTGTGGTAAAGCCGTAAACCTTTGATAAACGTTGGTACACCGCAATATCCATACGTTATGTATACTAAACGTTTGCATCCATCTATGTCGGTGTAATGATCATTTCGCGTTAACCTTAATCATGCAGGTCAGTAGAAACGATACCAACAAGGACACCGCTGTTACATCTATCTATGTATTAGAGCGAGACATAGCATATGCAAAACGTTTCGATACAAATAACAAACAGCGCCGCATATGTTTCGCATGACGCATTCGAGTGTGTAGGTGGACTAATGGCGTAGCGACGTAAAACAACGGAGCGTTACCGGTGATGTCGCAGCGTCGACGCAACGCAACGGCACAATCGTTGTGTCTTCGCTCTTAGTGGAGTCTCGTCCTACAACCTCGCTTGTCATTAGCTAAGTCGGTAATCTAAATTAGTCCGATTCACTATCTAAGCCAACGTTTATCTGTGTGGTAATATTAGATTATTAGCGACATATTCCAACCTACGCCACAATACAGGGTCTTTGATGATTTGACTAATCAGCGTTTGGATAGCAATTGGTTATTGAGGTTGAGGGAATGCTTATCCCTCAATAAACTGGTCTATTTCTTGTCTTTATTGTTATTCAACTCGTCAAGTATGTGTGAACGAGACACAATAGAAATTCCATTATTATGCGACTCCCGGCAGTCGTTTGATACCTGACTGATTAATACTAATCATGTTAGTTTTTTTACGTGTGAAAAATTTGCCCCGTTAAATGCAAAAAGTTACAATTAAACTCTTAAAACTAAGCGTTCGGTACGATACGATTAGTAAAAATGACACAAAAGTAAAATCTCTCTAAATACAATATGCTACTATTTTCGAAGTGTGAAATTGTAAAGTCAAATTCAGCTTACTTTTTTTAAGCAAAGGATTTTTTAAGATGCAGGATAAGGATAAAGATGCAGGATGCAGATAAGTTTTCCTCCAGTTCCAGTGTATATTATGTTACACTCTATATAGTAGCACAACTTACAGGATTTTCTTACAGGATGTCTTTTAAGACTTGATAAGACAGACTCAGTCACCATTATTCTATATCCTTTGACTTGGATTACAATTTACGCCTTCCCAAACTTAATTAAGTACCCACGTTTCTACGAGAAACTATTTAACTTAATCCAAATTGCTATATCATAGCAAATGGTTGGAGTTAATAGTCGCCTTATCGCTTTATGTATGTGCGAATGTGATTGAATAGAACCTTCCAGGCTAGGCTTTACTTTGGGAGACCTAAATGTTCGGTTATAGTGAAGAGCGGTAGCGGTTATACAACCAGAACGAGGAATATATTTTTAGTGTCAAAAATGCCCTGATTTATCGACAAAATGTATTATTTAACGGACGCTTCTATTACAATTCAATAAATGATCTGATAATTGTGCGGGCCAGTTCCACCATAAGACAAGTTGGAGTTCTTAGGGGCAGAAAAGTTTTTTTTTTTCAAGCTAAGCAGATATTTAACCTCGATCGGAGACCCTTTGACCAAAGGTGCAGCGTGGGACGTCAACCGAAAAGATTAAAGCAAGGTCTAAAGATCGCAGGATCACACTGGACGCAGACCGCTCACGACCGGTCGCTGTGGAAAGCCTATGTTCAACAGTGGACGTCCTTTGGCTGATAATGATGATGATACATTTAATTTCTGCCACCATGAACGCGCCATAACATTTTGCTAGACTTTTAATAATTTTGAAGTGCTTAACGAATTTTGAGCCCTGGCATAAAATCAGATTGACACAGATTTCAGGGATTAAATCTAACAGACAGATGGCGTGTTTTAACGTTTAGTCCTATGTAATTAGGACAAAATGAAATCGGTTGGCTTGACAAGTTTTAGGTGGACATTTAGGTCTAGAAACATTTCGGTCATCGAAGAGTGAGTCCTATTGCTCTTATTATCGCAATCAAGGCATTTATAACAGTTTAGGATAAAATTATTTACCATAAATCAATGTAGGAGACTAAGGAGTTCATTGTAAGCATACGTCTTTCATGTTGCCAGTCTTATTTACATGATTCACTTTTAGATATTTCGAATCCTTTATTATTTTCATTTCGTAAAATTACACAGTGTTAAAAATAAGTTTGTGTAAGACGTAGGCAGTATAGTGCAAAATAATTAAAATTTATCAATGATGAGGAACGATATATCTACCCAACCGAATCACAAAACCTTATACCTTAACCTTAACCAACTCATTCTTAAACTCCTTTAAAATATCTCCAGAACCGCCTTTATTTTCCGATCAGATCCACAAAATGGCCGCCTAAAGGTCCGAAAACGGTTTAAGCCGTCCCCGAGTGAATTTAGCACTAGATTTAGTATTCAAGGCTTAGCCGCTAGCTCTTAAGGATGATAGCCTAACGCAGATAGTGCTCAAGCACCGGCAGACTTTGATTGTGGTTTATAGCCTCTTAGATATACACCCTGTATTTGAAACGGCATTTGAATTTGCGTGTTTATATGCAGGTTATCAACTTTAAAAAACCTGTAAAAGTTGCAAAAAAAGTATAAATGATTCTACAGAGTATACGTACTTCCCTTGAACTGGTGATAGTGCGCTCAAATGCTTTAACTCAGAGATATCAGTAATCCAAAGTTATAATCCTTATCAACTCTATCAATGTTTATCATCATCTTTTGTTAAAAAATATATAAAAACAAATGTTCATTGTAATATAATTAATTACTGGTTAAATGGCCTATATTTAAAAGTTTCGCTTTTATTACAGGTTATCCTGTATATTTATTTTGAAAAATAGAGTCAAAGTACTTACGTACTGAGGCTCGGTTGCTCTATATTAATTTAACTCATGTTTAGTTTAACTGTTACTCATGTTTAGTCGCAAAATGGTTCAAAAGTTATTGTTACAGTACATTATAGAGCAACCAAGCCTTTGTATTAATTTCGTATTTACACAAACTATAAAAAAAGAGTTTGGTTGCGGTAGCATAAATGCTGAAATAGTTTGCTGAATCACAACTGTAAAAGTTACCTGCCTAATAAATATCGTTGAAACGTCCCAAATTATTCACACGGATATTTCAAATTAGCGGATTGTTATACCGTTGGTCATTTAATAACAAAATTCATGTTTATTCACTAATGCGGCTAATGTATAAATGATTTTGTTATATGCAGCCTTTTTGCATTATTAAACCATGAAAATATTTATTGAGTGTTACTAGACCTGATAATGTAATGATATATATATTTTTTGTATATGTTGCTCCTTTTATAAAAAAAATATGAGGCGTATTATAATTATTCAGAAACGATTTCTTTTAATTTCTTAAAAAAAGGAGACAGAATAAACAAAATAACTGTATTATAATAAAGGTAATCGTTCCCAATATCAAATAAAACACCAGTTTGTTATTTTTAATATACGGACATAACTTTCATAATAAAAGTGACATATCCAAGTAATTGCTATGAAACTAATCAAAGTACCTACCTATCAGTTTCACAATCTTATTTTCTATGCGTAAGTTGTTGTACTTAAATCTAAAATAAAATAAAAAAGCAAATTTTATTTTTTACAATCAACTTTATTCAAAAGGTTACACTTTTTCATAATAGAAATCTTTCATTTCTGGTTACGTAGAATACATGTCGTTTTCGGTCTTCTTTCCAAGCTATAAATGTATCTTTTGGTCATCTGAATTACTGCCACGTCGTGGATTTTACAATTGCCACTTGCTTGCTTTATAAACCCGACTGCAGTTAAGCCCAAAAGAAGGGTTATTGGAGTTTGAATTCTCTCAATAGCTTTATGGACCTTGATAATAATATTCATTCAAAGTGATCGTCACTAAAATAAATAAGGAAAATTATTAGGTGCACAATGAAAAGACAATTGAAGTGAAGATAAGTAGATAGATAGAGTAAGGACATTTTTTAAAAATAGTAGGAAGGTTTTTACTATCATAGTAGTATTACAGACAATTCTAAGTAATTACTTATAACTTTAAAATTTATCTGTAATTACTTAGATTTGTCTATAAATACGCAAGCATTTTTTTATATCGTGAGAAATATAATAAATAACCAAATTGGATGATAGCTAAATGGTAAATGTTCATGTTAGAACAACATTATACGAGTATTATCAATGAATATATTATGGAAAAATATTTTATGCCAACTATATGCCAATTTTTTGGTAAAACATGTAAACCTGTGCTGTTAATTAAGATCTATAATGTACCATGTTTTTCGCAAATAGATGTTTGACTTTGACTTTTACTCATTCGCTAATCAAACACATCTATTGTAGTTTTTACGAACGCGAAAATGTATTACTAAAATTCCAAATATTATGCTGATAATAGAGTGATAAGACGTTATTCATAGCATTACTCATGAATGACAATATGATATAGAAAAATTCCAAATATTATGCTGATAATAGAGTGATAAGATGTTATTCATAGCACTACGCATGAATGACGTACTCGTATGATATAGAAAGATAATAAATAAATAAGTAACAAATACATACGTGATCACTTCAAACAGAATAACATCTCGGTGCCTTATCTAAAACCACTCTTTGCACAAACAGCGTTGCATTTTGTTCTTTATTCTTTGAGCAACAAGGTCGGTTTTCCCTTGCAGGGCTGGTTGATCTATCACCAAAGCACTTTCCATGGCCTGGTCTTTTCCCAAAAGGTCCACGGCAGTTAAAGGGTCCGTGATGTCCGAATTTTCCGTGATGGCCACGATGAGGTCTAAATCCGTGAGGGCGGCTACAGGGACCATGTCCGTGGGGACCATGACCGTGGGGGCTACCGTGACTCTGGGGGCCACCATGCCTGTGGGGGCCACAATGACGATGGGGTCTACACTGAACTTGCTCGTCATCACCATGGGGGCCACTGTGTCCGTAGGGGCTACGGTACCCATGAGGTCCACCGTGCCCATGAGGTCCTCCGTGTCCAAATCCTCTATGACCGTGGGGACCGTATCGGTGGGGGCCATGTCCGTAACCCCCCCATCCGTGATGAGGTCCATGACAGTGACGACGTCGCATCTCGTGTCCAAAGCGCCCAAACTCCATGCAATGTTTTTCAAAATGTCCTCTCATTTTGCTGACGTCTTTTGTCTATTTTGTAGAATTAACAGTTATGGTGGAAACAGACTTCCTTGAAGAGTCAAGTTGAACTGATGTGCAAATTGACAATCGCCTCTTTATAACAGTGGAGTTTGCGTCACATTGTGAAATTGACTAACGGTAGATCTGATTGTAACGGAAGTAGATACAGTAGGTTTATTATTCAAACAATACACTTTTTCAATATTATTAAAGTATTGTCGCTTTATAATGGCACAATTGCAGTAAAATTACAGAACTAAATGCCTAACGGTAGAACAGAATGCTTATTACCGAAAGCAATGCAACATATTTTTTAAAGTACTACCAAATGATATTTTACTGGGGACAATAGGACAGGATAGGATAACTAATGTAGACACTAATGTTTATTTGCACTATTGAAACTTTCTTTACAAATTTCTACGCTCGTACTCTCCAATCCCATGCCGTGAAAGAATAACTGTTTTTTTTATAATATTACCTAAGCCTACTGCAATTCGTCTACACTGTGACATAATCGAGATTATCCATAATAGGTGTTTGCTAGTACCTGAAGGATGAGTCATTGTCGGGGCTTCCTAGGTAATTGGATGTGGTTATGCAACAAAGTTATAGCCAAAAAAGGTGTACAAAATGCAAAAAAAGTTTTTTACTGGTACTACAGTAGGGATTTCATACAAAAGTTTTTATTATTTTTGATTTGTATTTCAGAATATTGTGTTTAAAAAAGTTAAAAAAATACATCGCCTGGAATTATGTGCTTACTAATTGGTGTTAATAAGGCCTGGTTTCGTGATTGACAGTTAACTCAACTTATGATTATATGTCGCGTGTTTTCAACTAACAAACAATGTTCAATCATTAATTAAAAAAATAAGCAATTGGTCGCATTTCTTAATTTTTTTACTGAGATCTCTTTAACATTTATTTATGACTTCCTCTCTTAATTCATTTAGTGAATCAGTCAATAAGTAAAAAACAATTTAAATTATTCCAAACTATGTACTAGCAGAATAAGTATACTTACATTTAGTATTATTTGTTCTTATAATTATATTTCACTCATTACTCAAACACGACCTTGTTGACATTATTATGGTGTAGAAGTAATTAAAGCCATAAAAGTGGGCAGGTTTTACAGCACTATAAAAGAGAATGGGCCCTGCAGGACAATTATTTCCTCTGTGACATTAATAATATTTTATTGCTCGTTGTTATATTATTAACGTTATTCCCCGTTTCAACCTTTAATAATGGATGATGAAAATGTATCGTAATGTGGTGAAATATTTGATGACATTACAAATTAATGGACTTGTGACTTTCTGCATAAGGTTTTCCACTATTGCACAATATGGTGTAATATTGCCCAATACAAAATAATAATAATTATGGAGAAAATTATCGCGTCATAGATTTTTATGAACTTTAGGAAAATTTTAAACTACTCTGAAAATTAAGGTTCGGCTTACCAAAACGGTCTTGTATAAAAAAACCGGCCAAGCGCGAGTCGGACCCGCGCACTGAGGGTCCCGCGTATTTTTTTATTTTTTTTAATTTCGTTCAAACTAATTTTCGTTGAAAGTTTTTGTTGAGATCTACATCACGTATTTTTTTCAAAATTTTCACTTGTTTAGTTCAAAAATTAGATGGGGGGGGGGGGACGCCCAAAGCGTTATATCTCAAACGTTAGACTTTTAGAAAAAAATGATTTAGAAACCTCAATGTCATTATAAAAGACCTATCCATATTTTTGGCCTGACCCGGGAATCGAACCTCTGGCGCAGCTGTCGCTTTAAAATTCGATCCTCTCACCGCTGCTATATAGATGAGCCGGTGCCACCAAACCTTACTTAATAAGTCAACAGACTGTATTATTCAAGAGCAAATCTCCCACAATAAGATCGCAGGCCCCATGCAGAATGCTCCAAGGTTCAGTGGATATAATCTCCCAATCTTGCCGGTGACGGGTAGCGGGATCAGTTCCCAGTTCTAAAGGATTTAGAGTGAATGCATACGATGTATTCGGCTGCGATAAAGTCTCTCAATTCTACACTTGCTTAATATTTTTTCAATACTGACATGCTATTCGTTTTGATCCCTGACTGTTTATTTTGGGTTCTGATGTCCGCATTAGACCGCATTTTGTATCATCCAATAGCAGCCAATAGTGTGTGACCAACTTTTAAATACAATTGAAAGAAGTATAGCGCACACGTTGATTGACTATAGAACAGCCGATACTTCATAATAATTAAGGGGTAACGAAATTATCGGTTTTACTCGGGTCTGAGATGCTGTGTCGTAGTTTTCTGATTTTCATAATACAAGTACTTTCAAATTCAAATTCAAAATCTTTATTTCAATTTAGGTCATGAAATGACACTTCTATTGGGCCCTACCAGCGCTTCGAGACAGAACACAGACAATTAGGCAAGTGCTGAGAAGAAACGCCGGAACAAACTCAGTCACCACTAGCTGCCGTAAAATCAAAATCATCAAAGGTAAGTACATCAGTTGGTGCAGGCTGGACGGACCACACATTCGTGTCGTTTAGATAGTCTTTAAGTTCTTTAAGTTGGACTGCATCAAAAAATATAATATGTTCACACCTAAGCACTATCATCGGTTCCAGCCTCTTTGATGTAGCGGTTAGTTTGCTGGCCACTACCCAAGAGGTCCCGGGTCGGGCTGAAAGTTTCTTGGATTTTCTGTCTTGAAAATACTAGGAAACAGCTTGCAGCAGTCAGGAAGTTGGTAGTGATGACACACCCGTGCCTCGGAAAGCACTTCAAGCCGTTGGTCCTGCGCCCGGTCTCTGTCATGTCGGAGTCGGACAACAAAGAGTGCACTTGTGTAATGCCCACACATCTGGGCACTATAATATCTCCTGCGTGGACTATTTCTGTGGAGGCTCTCCACAGAGATATATCAACTTGAGAGGGGCTGTTAATACCGAAAATCGATGGGAGAATATTACTTAAGGTCCATAAAATTAAAGGAATGTATGTGATGGTGATCACCAAAAAGTTATTTTGCTTAGCATAGTCGCATAGAGTAAAATAAAAACCACTTTTATGAGAGAAAAAAGTTGCGAACGCGCGATGCGAATTTAGGGACTACATTTTTAGGGACTACCTTCATATTTATTACCACCAAATAAAAACACTTGTAAACAGAAAGTCAATTTAAACTGCACTCTAACACATCGTATTTGCTGTAAAATCGTGTGCGGTTGCATTGTTGCAAGTGATAACGAATCCTCTCAGAACTATTGCATGCCGTAGCTGTAATGAATTTCCGGTATAATTAATTAAGTTATTAACAGCAAGATTTAAGATGGCTACAGGGAATTGAAATAGTTTACGTCGCTTTACATTTGACTTGTGTCTGGAGGATTGATTTAGATATTTTTATTTTGTTTGTGACACATGTCGTGTATACTTTTAGTATTTTAGCGTATTATAACAATCTCATAAGTGTTATTATATTTTTGTTTTTTATAGTGTTCTGTCATTATAAAAACTTAATTTCACTTGAAAAAAGCTGCTTTTTACAAGTGAAATTAAATGAATCAAAATGAATTACAGTTACGTAAGTGAATAGGCTTGGGTTTACCCTTGCCTTTAAGTACCTACCGCAGATATGATGTTGACTCTATATGGGCTTCTAAATATATTTTTTTAATTAAAGATAAGGTTTTATTATTACTGTATTTTTATATTAAATTGCAATGAAAACTACCAATTTAAGATTGAAGCGGTGACTAAAATATCAAGGTGACTGATCTTTTAAATTGTTGAAGGTAAAATATAAAAATAATATTCCTTTTCCAAGCATTCTGGTGAATTACGAGTACCTTGTAGTCGGGATGAAACTTGTTAGAGTTATAATTCACTATAATTGAAGGTAAATTCACTATATATGCTTCGTGTATTAAATGCGCAATTTATTTTTTTACGCACAAAAGACACATTAAGCTCATGCCTCGAAGCTGGAAATAATTAACTGCACGTATTCGTTCAGTGGCGTTCAGTCAGTAGTGATGTGCTTCAAATGTTGATAAATATCCAATACTAATAATACAAAGCTGAAGCATGGCTTAATTTTATTTTTTAGGCTTATAAATGTATTCATGTATTTAATATACTTTTTAATTCAATTTAACTGTCTTGCCGCCTTAATACGTTGAAGGCAAAGTAGAAAAAAAATGGCAAAGTAGATGAAAAAGTCAGCAAGGTTTGTCGCTTGCCTTGCAAACACCCCTCCACCAATCCGCACTGAGCCCGTGTGGTGGAGTATGGCTCATACGAGCTCATACTTGGGGTAAGGTCTTTGCCCAGCAGTGGGATATTACAGGCTAACTTTACTTTACTTTTGGAAGAAAAAGAAGAAGAATCAGCTACTGCCCTAAATCTTTCTGCTTCATCAACCTGTATTAAAACTGTATGCTAATGTCCCATTACTATTGCCCACCGCACTTTAATGACGGACGGACGGACAGTGAATCAGTCTGACAATAAAACTGCCACGGCGTCCGCAATCGGGAAATTAAAACTTTAGTGCACACACTAATTGGCTACCATATGTATTGCTTTGCGGTTCTGCAAAGGACAATATTTACGATTGATGCCGTTTATCTAAAGGCCCATTTAAACCAGGCGAGCGAACGCTCATTCTATGCAAGTCCCCCACTCAGTGCAAAGTCAAAGTCAAAGTCAAATTATTTTATTTGCAGTAAATAGGGTATAATGTTGTTATAACACAATTTATGTAGCTTACAGACCTATTTAGCCGTTTAGTACAGCATGCAATTTAAAATATTACATATTAATTAATTACAAACGATCGTTCTATTCATTCTATTGTGTTCAATAGAATATTTAAAGTACGTTTGCTTGATATTTTGGTTTAAAACGCTGAAATCGAGCTTTCGTTTAGTACAAAAGAACAAGAAACAATGTTATTTTTCTAGCTCTAGTTCTTTGTTCGTTTGGTCTAAACCTACCTTAATGAATAAATGTTACAACCAGTGTGTGTTACCAGTGATGACATACGGATCCGAAATGAAATGAAATGAAATATCTTTATTTGTCTAAAACATGGTCAAGATAATGGTGGTAGGTACACATTTAGTTCAGCATGTTTTGTCCATGTCAGACATGCAAAGAAATTTTTTTTAAAAGGACACTAAACATAACAACACATTCGTCAAAGCATAAATATATCTATTTAATAATGTTTTAACGAAACGTGATCTTTTACTATAGATCTCATAAAGAAGCTCAAAATCACACAGCGAGCGATGGAGAGGGATTTACGTAGAATAACTAGGGTACCAACCGGATATACCTCTAGCCCTAAGAATCAGTAAACTCAAGTGGCAGTGGGCTGGGCAGGGCATATAGCGCGAAGAACTGACGGCCATTTTTCTGACTCACGCATCTTGATCAGCGTCAGACCTCTAACAAAAACCCAATGCGTAATACAAAAATACATTACTGTGTCGCCATAAAATCGGCATTGAATTGCAGACGGGGATGGCGCTTGTTTTACTGCACACGTCAGGAATAAGAAGGGTTGGGCTGCCACAGAGATCAGACATTTTGGGTGAAATTTTAAATATGAGTATGATACTTTTTTTCAAATTGTGCCTAAAAAGTAAACAATCAAAAAATCACTCTTCATAATTGCATGCAAGTTAGCGCTAAATTTTTTATTATCAGTGTTTACCAAACCCTCTTTTTGTTATTACATTTATTGTATACAAGTTTAAGAAGTTCCGAGAGAGACGAAGTGCTGGCGCTCTATAATACAAGTAATCCGGTCAGGTACTAGGTCTAGTTCAGACGCCAGTCTCTTCTAATATATCCCCAAAATACCTACATGTGTTATGTACACTCTGTAACTTTATGCACTTCTTGAGATTGTGGAGAGTAACGTTATTTATTGTATTATTTTTAGTTAAAAAGTTACAATCATAGCGTTTATATTACCAATCGATTAAACAAAATCTGCATAATTATTAATATTCCTCCTAGCAGTTGCCTTAATTGTTATTTTTCTGTTGACGTATTTGCAACTGTAAAAATATCAATTTCTTCTTTTTTTACACAGATAAGATTTTGGATTGGCTCAAATAAAGAAACGCAATACTATGGCACCTCGCTCCACATTCGTCGGCTATTTCACGTGAGGCGTGTTTTATTGATATTATCGATATGAAAAATCACTCCATTTATGGCGTCTGAGCGATTGGCTCCTACGGATGATTGTTCAGGAATATCGCAAAAATGATGAAACGTTAAAACGTTAAATTAATTAACGAGCACGTAGAAAGATGGAAATGCCATTTATTTTATTAAAAATAAAGGTTATATTGCATTAATGGAACATTGCTTTACTTTGTATTTCGTACGTGGATTCATGAGGATATTTCATTTAAATTCAGTAAAAAAAAATATTCAAACTTGGTGCGATTTATTTTGTCAGTTTTTTTATTTGAATTGATTATTGGTTACTAAAGGGCCTATGTTTTATGTTGCTATTACAGGCCACATCCTGTATTATTTTTAGACATTATCTCAGTCGTTTGCCACAAGCCCTACACGCTTTATGTTGGTGTTTCTCATTGATTGGTAGCCAATGATGTTTTAAAAGTAATAGATACGTTACCCCGGCGCGCTATGTGAAGACGCGAAGTGACATTTGGCTGACACTTGTGCGTAGCAGAGAGTTACCCAACTATCTCTTTCGTTCTTACCTACTGTTTCAATTATGCTATCTATTTCACCTCAGTCTAGGAATGTGGTTAATAAAAATTGCGCATGTGTGCAGTCGCTCGCGACCAGCACAGATTTTCCGTTTGTTTTGTAAACGTATAGCGTATCTATTACTTTTAAAACATCATTGTTGGTAGCTGTGATGTGGAGGCTGCACCGAAACGTCAGGAGATTGTACTCAATATCACTGTTAGAGCACACTGCTTTATAAGATATAGCGATTTTCATTTATACAGCAATAACTTATTATGACATACACATAAACGCGAGTAACTGACGGCCGTTGTCAGTGAAAAGTTCTGGATTGGATACGTACAGCGTAAGAGATGGATGGACGACCTGGTAAAGATTGAATTATTGTTAAGATATATAAAGAAAAAAAAAACATCAACTTAATGTTATAAAAGGCGTTAAGACTCCAGCAAGATAGACTGACGACCTGGTAAAGATTAAATTATTGTTTTTTATTGTTTTGATATATAAAGACAAAAAAAACCATCAACTTTATTTTATTTTATTTTATTTAATCAGTACACAGACAGGTTACAGACAGTGACTTACAAAACATGGAAATGAAACATTTAAGGAACTAGACTATAACCTGTGAATAGTGTACATAAAATAACATTACGTATTACATACATTATCGTAAAATCGCAACAATTTCAACTTACTATTATAAAAGATAGCAAGGACAAAAATAGAAAAAAATAATTCAAAATAAATAAATATTAAATGAAACAAAAAAACGTAAAGTCTCGTGTGCCAAAAAGGTTCCCGCTCAGTATATAAGTTGTGACAGCAGATAGTAATAGCATGCTGGAACGATTTTCAGCTGGATTGCAGATTTGAATTCTTGCAAGAAGGCCCTCTTAACACATATTGCTTCAAAACAAGGTGTTTGTTTTTTATTTCAGGAAAACCAAACATATTTTCGAAAATCTTGCCTTTGAGCAAACTTTTCCATATTCAATATTTCAAGTACCTTCCAGGTAGTAAAAAAAATCCAACCTGTACATTTTTTAAATCATAAAATGTTTTGTCCCCCGCTACAACGTACCAACGGCTGTCATATAAGTCACGCATTCGCCGCCGGCGCGTCTTTCGTAACTCTGTATCGAGTCATGAAGATGGACCTTAATTTCCGTTGCCAGGCTGATACAGGGTGTTTTATATTCTTGCTTTTATGTCTTTCAAGATAGCTCCGACGTATGAACTAGGTATCTTATCTTGGAAATGTCATGTGGTTCTAAGTTAGAGGAAATGATGTTCATATTTTCTTTGTGATGTGACGATTCAAAGAATAGGAAAATAGAAGTCGATCGATCCAAGTTTGAATTAAAAATGGTCTTTGTTTGCTTTTTATAAACACTAACCCTTATTTAGTTGTACAGTGCTTCTTTTTAGCGTCTTACTTAATCTTTATGAATAAGTTAATTTATCTTTTTTTTAAAAAACAAGAAATACTAGATCTTTATTAATAACAAACAAGAAAAAATTAAAACTAAGACATGCAACATAAAAAAATAAGACTACCCTATTCGAAAACGATACCATTTTCTTGTGGCAAGGAGGCTATAATGCTGGCTGCGTTGCTGCGTTATTAATTTATAATTAATGAATTTGTGTTTTGTTTTGTGTTTCTAAAACATGTGGGTTTTAGAGTTACTGTCATGCACAGTGTAATAGGTAATTCGAAATGTTTTATATTTTATGACAGTAATCAGTTGTTTCGATAAAAAAATAAAATTAAAATGATTTTATACTCTAGATAGATACTTCCGTTTTTTTGACATAAGTTAAAGTTATGTATACTTTAACCTAACCTATCCTAACAAAAATCTTGGTTCAAAAGAACCTTAAAATATATTAGATAGGTTAATTGAAGCTCTTTTACTTAAAATACCAAGGTAAAAATAGCACTATCTAGTCTGCTTTATTATTAATGAACATACATTTTTATTCAAATAATGACTTAAAATTCTCTTCAAGCCCAGTCAAGACTCGAGCACATAAAGATGTCTTTTTACAAACAAATTCATGGTCTAGAAATTTTATCTAAAATAACTTATTTTTCAAAGTTAACTCGTTTTAGTTATCTCGAATCGCAGACTAGTTACATCAAACGACCTTTTAACAAATTGGGTTCACTTAGATCAACTAAAACAAGTGGATACTGTGTTTTTCTTTAAAAAAATGTCTCAGTTTATTTTCAACTTTAATATTATTCTGCAATCACGGCACTTGAGTGAGACTAACAGACGACCTTATGAAGTTTCTGGGCAAAGTTTTTTGTAGGTGTTTAACTCGTCAAGTATGTGTGAACGAGACACAATAGAAATTCCATTATTATGCGACTCCCGGCAGTCTTTTGATACCTGACTGATTACATTGTGGCTAATTATTGTATATTTTTGCTTTTATTTATTTATACTTTATTGTGCAACCAAAATTTGTACACAAAAATGGACTCAGTACATATCAAGAATGGACAGTATATATTTATTTACTTTATTGCACACCTAAAATTTATACAAAATTACTTAACGCCACAGACACAGTACCGTACAGTATAATTTGCACACAATATTTTAAAATGATTTTTTGCATTTCGCACTAAACCAACGTTTTATATGTTTTGGTGGATTAGGATAGTTTTAGTATGAAGATTATCGATCTCTCCGTTCTTCCAACAATCTCCGGCTAGGCACGCTGGCTCACCGATCCACGTACGTCTCCAAGTCGTTTACAGTGACGGCAACACGACTGTGGAACTCTCTGCCTTTGGATGTCAGGAGGACCGAGTCGAAGTTATCGTTCAAGAGCAAAGTCCGACAATTCCTCAAAGAATAGATAATTGCATAATATTTGTATATATGTATATTTATATATAATTTATGTATTTTGTGTAAGTTTAAGTATGTTTATAGACTATATGTTATTGCAGTAGTTTATGTAGGTTTATTTTTTTACTATACATCTTAGTTAATTGTTGCTTTTTTATTTCTTATCTGTTTATTATTTTCGCTGCACCCATTGCCATCTCTCTGCATGACCTAAAGGTTTGACTGGCAGAGAATGCTTTTAGCATTAAGTCCACCTTTGTACACTATGATTTGTGCAATAAAGTCTTTAAATAAATAAATAAATTATCATTCCTTAAGTATAAGTTATTGCAATTTGAGACATTCTTAATTCGAAACTTCAGTGCAAATTACACATAATTACTGAGAAGTATCTATAAAATCCGAGACAATAAGAGATTAGCGCCGCCAGAAAGCCTCCATAGCTGGTAGATAATATTATTATCGTCTTTTGATAGCACACATTTTAATATGGAAAAGTGTTTCTTTTCCTCATTCATTTAAATGTTATTTTTTATTTAAAGACTTTATTGCACAAGTCATAGCGTACAAATGTGGACTTAACTCTAAAAGCATTATCTTCCAGTCAAACTTTTAAGTCACGCAGAGTTGCAACGTATGCACTTTTAGATTAGTTTTTGTATTTGACTAGAATTATTTCTTAAAAATATTTTTTGTGTGGACATGTTTCTTCGTAATTTATATGCCTTTAATAAAACATGAAATCTCAAAAATAATACTACGGAATGTAATGTAAGTTTTCTGCATCTTATTTCACTGTGCGACTCCGCGTATTTTCCCACATTCCCTAAGCTGAATTTATGGAATCCTTTGCCAAATCTCATTTCCACTCTTTTTGTAATAACAATAAATCGGTTAAGCCGAGTCACTGTAGTATGTATTTATTGTAATCACCATTTCCCATTGAATATACAGGTTGCAAAAAAGAACGAGCTATATTTAAAGGGGCGATTCTATTACTTTTGGTACAAGGGGCGTATTGCGATCTTGATTTAATCCATTCAAGTGCCAGGCAGTTCCATTTCCACTCATCACTAGTTGAGTCGCCAAATTAATTCAAGGTGGCAATTCTATTGCCTAAAATACAGTAACTTTTGGTACAGGGGCCGTATTGCGATTGTGCTCAACGCACATTAATACTTTTTCTATTTTAGTTTAAGGTTTTATATTCTTTTTTATTGACTTTGTCAAACGAATTAAAATAAACAGTTGTCACCCAATATCCCGTGCTTTTATGTCCCGTTCCCTAATATTCCCTTTTTAGCCCTAGTTTTCCCCTCAAAATCTTAGCTATCCTGCACAGCGATGTTGCTTTAATCCGTTCAAGTGCCAGGCAGTTCCATTCCCACTCAACTAGTTGAGTCGCCAAATTGGCATTGCGATGCAACTTAAATGAAAAGTATTTCTATTTTACTAACTCGTTTAGTACTGTCCCATGCTCATCGGCTGAGTGGATTATACGAAAACGCAATACGAACTTGCTAATCCGTTCAAAAGCAGAGCTGCTTAACGGTTAAAGCATCATTTAAATACGCACCGAGGACAAACATCGGAGTCGCGAAAAATAACCGACTTTCCCGTAAAAAATATTTTTTAAGTTGTACTACTATACGCATTAAAGTTGTTGCATTTGGGCTAGAATCGTCCCCTTGAATAGGGCTCGTACTTTTATTTAGACCCTGTATTTCTTATAAGAACAAATTCAATTTCGGGTCTGCCTAGCAGTTTGGGCAATTCGTCGATTTAAAACTGATATTCGGCGTCTGTTTTTTTAACAAAATGGCAGACATAAAATAAATAAGCAGACTTGCTTGACTCCAGTTGCTTTTAGCAATCAAACCGCTAATTCAATCCTGATTATTTAATTATTTATGGTACATGTAAAATATTGATAGTTAAAAAAATATATTGATTAAATTGTATACTTGACTACGTTACCACTGGCTGAGAAAGAACAGTTTTTTAACAGTATCTAAGATTACATTTGTTTTCCTTTCTACCGTACCTAGACTTGCAATGAGGAGTAATAGCATTTAAAGATATTCAATCTTCATCATCATTGACCAAAACAACCTAAAATTTTTAAAGATACTTCCTTAAATATATCGCATACGAAACTTTCCACTTATCCGGACATCGAAGTTCCGTCTGAAGTTCAAACAACTGACTTTAATTAGGTTAAAGGTGCATTAGGTTAATTAACCCATCCAAAACGTGTTTACTCACTTCATCAAAACTTATACGTATTTGCTATAGCAAACGAAGCAATTTACTTAGAAGATAAGAAGGTATACATAGGTTAAAGTAAAGTTTTCAAGTAAAAAATAATAATAGGATGTACTACAGTCAGCGCGTGAGCAACAGAGAGATAAAAATATACAGCGCGCCGCTTTGTCTGTGAGTGCAAGCGAGAGCAAGATATACATGACACTGACAGGACTCAGTTGAGAACACGCTAACTATATAATAGTCGATGTGATTTATCCTTGGCCACATCAACACTTACCATCAGGTAAAATTCTGATCCAATTATCGACAAAGTATTTGTATATAGTATTTGTATAACTGCCTCGGTGGTCCAGCGGTTAAAGGGTCGCATTTTAAAGCGACGGCTGCGCCAGAGATCACGGGTTCTATCCCTGGGTCGACCCGAAAATATGTACCTGGGTTTTTCTGTTCAGAAATTCTCAGGATAGCTCGGAGTTAGGAAGTTGGCGGTGTTTCACCCCCGTGCCTCGGAAAGTACGTATAGCCGTTGGTCCTGCGCCTGATCTCTCTCCGGTCGTGTCAGATTGCTGTCCCATCGGACTATGAGAGTGAAAGGAATAGACAGTGCACCTGTGTTTCCGCACACACTTGTGCACTATAATATGTCCCGCGCAGTCGGTTAGTCGTTGTGACTGACCACCGTAGTCGAAATCGGCTAGAGGGCCTACCTATTATTATATGGGTTGTTTATCTGCATTTCTTTCAGTAGTTTTGATTATTTGTTTATTTAAAGCAAAACACGTTGTAAGCTTTTGAAGCTCGCTAAAAGGCATGCAATAAGATTTTAATGTAACACGGGAACTGTAAAGCTATTATCACACCAATTACTAGTATCTACAGGGTGGAATTGCAAGGGGGTGCCAAATTTTTGGAGGTGAAAGGGACCATCAATATGAACAACTTTTACTATGGGGTCATGGTCAAAATCTTAAATAAAATTTCAGGTTCCCCATACAAAATCAGTCACCTACATTGACAATAATGTATGGAGAGGCAGAAAATAAAATTAATAATTGAACGATGGTCCCATAGTAAAAGTTGTTCATATTGATGGTCCCTTTCACCTCCAAAAATTTGGCACCCCCTTGCAATTCCACCCTGTATAATATCATGATAGTAAAGTACAGTCGTACTAGTACATTATGCTATCAAAGTACTTAGTCTACCTAATTCCGAATTCGCGTCGGTCGCTATGACGTACGCACACCATTATATCACAGTCAAAATAGAGTCAGTACCTCCACTCAACAAACAAAAATGGTTGCAAATTTACGAATACCATTTGGCATCGGTATGTTACTACTGATAAATGTTGCTATTGTTCTTGACTCTAGCTAGACTAATTTAAGCTAAGCGTGTGTGCAGGAGTTATTCTATATTTAACACTGAACTGAAAATCTCACTGAAAATCTGTTCAGCCGTTTGAAGGTCATCAGATCTCTAAAATTGATGAGGGGATCTGACTACCTTCCACATGTCCTATCGATTTGAAATTTTGTACCGTGTTAACGTAACAAAATCACAAAATTAGCTTCGTCAATGATGTTGCCAAGACTTTAAATAAGACATGAGTTGGGTTACTAAAATTTAATTTTTTGATTATTATTCCTTTAATTAAGCGTCCTGCTTACAAAGTCACTCTTTGTTCACAAATGTATTTTTTGCGTGTGTTTACTGACGCATCAAACCTACTGAAATTATTTTTGCTGTGTTTTCGTCCGTCCTACAGATTTGAATTGCAAATTTGGAAAATGTTAAACCATCATACAGCTTTATCGTGTGCATGATTTTTGTTTGCGACTGTACTCATACAATATTAATACAGCTTGAATATTTCTCAGTAATTTGTAAATGGATATTCTGTTTTTTTTGCATATCAAACATTTATTCAATTTCATTGGGTGAAAATCGAGCTTTTTTCTCAGTTGAGTTTATTTTCTGTCTGTTAAAATTCATTCGACGTCACGTTTGGTGCAGTGGTTAGTGCTCCTGACTACTGAATTAGCGGTCGCGAGTTCAAATCCCGCAAGGGGCAAATTTTTGTGCGATGAACACGAACATTTGTACCTTTTATGGGTGTTATAAAATGTATTTAAGTATTTATGGGAGACACCCCCGTCTGTCATAATCGATGTTTGGTCCTTCGTAACACAAGGAAGAGTTGTCTGGCGTTTACATAGACTTATATGAAGAGGTCGTTGGGCGCTTATATTTTATACAAGATAAGTTGTTTCTGCTCGAATCGTCATGCATTCATGCATTTACCTTTGAACCATTCCTATTAAATATTTTAATTAATCATTAGTCTACCCAGACTAATATCTGCTTTTAATTGTCACAAAATGCATTTTTACTTGATATTACAAGTTATCTCTTAATATAAAAGAAATACCAACCATTTATACAAAACTCAGGGTTTGTTAAGAAATAAAGTCTTTCAAGAAATTTTATATCATTCAATAATCAATCAATCAATAATCGGCCTCCCTCGTGGTTTTTCATAGCGACTAGTTGTGAGCGTATCTGCATCCAGTGTAATCCTGCAATCTTTCGTCATCTATCCATCTTGCCGGTGGACGTCCTACGCTGCGTATTTGATCGAAGGATCTATAGGTAGAATAGTACATATTGAGCAGGCAATAATAAAACATAGGACCTACTAATACTAAGGAAGTTGTGCCTAAAGCAAGAATGAAAGAACGTTTCCTCACAGGCCGTCACATAAATTTAATTTTGGGACGAAATAAAGATAGACTCTATCTACCGCGTTTTCTCGGATCAATGACGCCTCCGTGCTATCAATACTTTCGCACATAATGTTCAGTACAAAAGAAGTAAACGCAAATACTCGCGGCAGGTGGAGAAATAAAACTTGCATAAGAGACAGCGCACATCATTTTCTCCTTTTTGTAAAAAAATACAGTCACTTAGAGTTGTTACTTTCTAGTTGGTCCTAAGTCTGGATCTGATGATGGGATCTTGGTGTAGGTAGCTAATCAAGAAAAACCCTCGAATTTTGAAGGCTCGTTTATGTTTTTTAACTAATATCTTAAAGTTGACTTGTCTTTACGTCTGATAATCACTATATTATGGAGCTGAGCTGATGGTGGAACTCCTTAACGTTTAGAGGTTCAGTGATTATAGAATAAAGTATATTATATCTTGCGTTAGGCACTGTGTAGCTTATTAAAAGTTTGTCGACCTGTTATGACTCGTATTTTATTCTAGAACAGAGTCACAAGGTTCGCATCCCCAAACGTATTTTTTTGTGATTTATAGGAGAGATCCTACAAACTACCAGTACCTAGAATGACCAAGAGCTGCATTACCTAGTAAAAAACAAGTTATCATCATAAAACATAGCATAATTTACATGTCCCCACCACTTAAGTAATCCCGGCATTTCCGAATATTGAGGGCACCAACAATATGACTCCGCAAAGTTACAATTGGCCCGAAAAGTTCGGTGAGTTATAGCCTTAAAGAATTACGGCCTGCCATTATTGACAATGAGGTTTTTGTAAAAGTATGTTAATTTTGTAACGTCTTTGTCGATAAACTGATAAGGCTAGAGGTTAGCATATTATTATTATTTTCAGTGGATAAACTAACTACTTTGAGTAATAGTAGTCCCCCTAGCCGATTTCGACTACGGTGGCCAGTCACAACGACTAACCGACTGCGTGGGACATATTATACTGCACAAGTGTGTGAGCAAACACAGGTGCACCACTCTCTATTTCTTTCATTCATAGCCCAATGGGACAGCAATCTGACACGACAGGAAAGAGATAAGGCGCAGGACCAACGGCTTAACGTGCTTTCCGAGGCACGGGGGTGTAACACCGCCAACTTCCAAACTCCGGACTTCCTTGAGAATTTCTAAACAGAAAAACCCAGATACATAATATTTTAGGCCCGACCCTTTGAGTATGCTGTGATTAGACATAAGTATAACACTTATGGCCTGTTTTACAATGTTCTAATGTAACCAGTTTTACCAGTAACGTTATTCTGTTTCTTCAAATGAAATACCGTCTCATTTGCATTACTCGTTGCTTAGTGATATGTCAATGATATGATATTGTTATTAATTTTTAAATTTAGAGTGAATAGGCTTCATATCGGTAAGCTTGCTCCATTGTCGTCTCTGTCTATGCCGCGTCTGGATACTAGAGCGAACACATTAAATTTAAAACAAGTGTGAGACGGACTCTCGCACAAACGGTTTTAAATTTATTTTTATAATTCGATAGCCAGACACTTGGCCACGATTGCAACTGATGTTAGGTGACAATGTAGCCTAAGATGGACCATGTCTGCCTAGTAACAGCCAATTCACTCTCTTCTTGAAAACGTCCAAATTGTAGTTGCCAGGGAACACTTCTGCCGGCAGCGAATTCCACTCCCTAGCGGTACGTAAAAGAAATGTGGATTCCATAACAAATTACTATGTATGTAAGCAATTTTATTTACCCTAATAAGATTAAATAAGAAACCAAAAATTCCGCACGAGTAGGATGTAGCAAACGCACCACACACAAATTAAAAACGGTTGGTGGCTTTATGCTACACTTGGATCAGGTTAAGACCTGCCGATGAAAATACGATGTTCTGTTTCGAGAGGCACGCGGCAACAAAATATAATGCGTCACATACCTTGGAGATCGTTGACTTCCACCATCGTTTGGGCTCACACCAGCTGGTTGCACATCACTTCTGGTCGAATTTAGGATGAGGCGGAGAGGAGTTTGAATATGAAGATATTGACGAACACGCGGTCGCGGTCGCGCCGGTTCCGTCCGTGCGCGGTCGGTATGTCCTCCTCAACGTCCAGATTGCAACTGCCCTCTAGCGTTCGTCAAACGAAAACTATCAGGCTGTGATCGCATGGCAGCCATTTTAGGGCTGCGTTTTGTTACTGCATAAACCAATCATGCAGAACATCGATAATGCGTTTAAATTACTTAAGATAAATCTACGATAAAATACGATGACGGAACATCCCGCCCACCAAAATAGCTATGGCATTTTCTGATCAACTAAAACTAAGAGCGATGAACGGTGCGATTTTAAGAACTAAGATAAACAAACTATACAAATTTTAACTTAGACTACGAGATGGTCGAAACTGCATGAAGTGTATTTGTTCCAGTGGAAGCTAGTCCTCTATAGGTAGAGGGCATAACTTGACCAAAGGCCGTTGAATTACGTTATTGGTTGCAGTTTTAACCATGGCGATTCGGACAACTCCGTCAGCTCCCGCGATAAGTTGTTGAACTCTACCGAGAGTCCAGTGTAATGGAGCACGATTGTCATCCTTGATGATTACCATTGACCCTAAGGCCAACGGCTTTGAGTCTTTGGTCCATTTGGCGCGTTGCGTTAATGAGTTAAGATATTCGTGTTTCCACCTGGACCAAAAACTTTGATGAAATGATTGCAACAACTGCCACCGATGAAGCCGATTGATATTAATTGATGATAGATCATCATCGGGGACCGCTGTTAATGGTTCTAACGTCAAAAAATGACCTGGAGTTAGTGCGGACAGATCGTTTGGATCCGAGCTTATGGGACACAAGGGCCGCGAATTTAAAACTGCTTCGATTTGAGTGAAGAGTGTAGTCAACTCTTCAAAAGTTAATACTTGGTCACCAACAACCCGGTACAAATGAGTTTTTGCCGCTTTTATTTGAATCTCCCAGACGCCCCCGAAGTGAGCCCCGGAAGGAGGATTAAATTTGTATTGAATCTTCTCCGCGTGCGATGCATTTTCCATCAGGGTTGAAAGTTGATTGCGAGCACCAACAAAATTGGTTCCGCAATCCGCGTGTATGATATTGCAGCGACCGCGACGTGCTACGAAGCGTCGGAGCGCAGCGATAAAACCGTCGGATGAGAGGGTAGAGACGACCTCTAAATGAACCGCCTTTGTGGCGAGGCAAATAAATAAACACAAATATGCCTTGTCAATTTTTGCACCACGATGTGGGCCAAGCTTGATGCGGAACGGTCCACCAAAATCCACACCCACTACGGAGAACGGTTTAACCTGATTGATCCGATACGCAGGTAAATCACTCATGAATGGTTGTAAAGGCTGTGGATGTAGTCGATAACATTTTATGCATTTAGACAAGACCCGACGCACTGCTCGTTTTGCTGAAACTATCCAAAATTGCTGCAATAGCAAGAAATTCGTTGTGTTCACGCCTGGGTGGCAATAACTTCGATGTATGAAATTAATTATCAAATACGATAGTGGGCTTGCAGAGGGCAGAAGAGCAGGATGCTTGTGTTCATACTCTAGCCCGGAGCGAGAAAGCCTGCCGCCCACCCTGAGGACACCACACCTGTCGATAAATGGGTTGAGTTTACGAAATTGTTTGATTAACGGTTTTTTAGTTTGCAGATTCGAGATTTCACCCGAAAATGCTTGATTCTGCACGTGTTTTACCAACTGCATAAGTGCGTTATGACGTTCTACATTGTCGATAAAAAGATTAGGTTTTATATGACGTTTCTTTGCTGATTCGATAAAGCGGTAAATATAAGATAAAACGTTTAAAAGGTTCGTCAATGATGAGAAGCGACCAATCAAACTGTCTAAGATATTCACGTCCTTGTCAGGTTTCTGTTCGGCAACTAACGTAACTGATTTACGCACTTCAGCGTCTATAATGTTCTTATCATCCGGGGTGACGATCGGAGAAGATACTGGCCATAAATCAGAGGTCTGCGACAGCCAGCGAGGTCCCGCCCACCATAAAGAGTTATCAAGTATTTCACTGGGGAGGAGCCCGCGGGAACAGAGATCAGCTGGATTGTCTGCAGAAGAAACATGGTTCCAGTTCTCAGGATTGGTAATTTCTTGGATATGACTCACGCGATTTGCTACGAAGGTAGTCCAACGTGAGGAATGGGAGCGTAGCCAAGAAAGAACAATGGTGGCGTCTGACCACAGAAAGATAGAATCGATTTGGATATGAGTCAAGTAAGTATCACGAACATATTTATATAAATCAGCCAAAAGGACGGCAGCACACAGCTCCAGCCTCGGCAGTGAAATGCGTTTCAACGGAACGACTCGAGCCTTTGAGCATACGAAGAAAACTTGAATATTTCCAGATCGATCGATAACACGTAAGTATATTACAGCCCCGTAAGCAACCTCGGAGCTGTCACAGAAACCGTGAAGTTCGTAAATAGAATTCAAATTGGTAACCTTACGAGGTACCCGAAGCTCAGCCAGCTGTGAAAGTTGTTCCGCATAAGTAGTCCATGCCTGGACGACTTCGATAGGTGGCGTTTCATCCCAACTCACACCGAGAATCCAAAGTTTTTGGATCAAGCACTTAGCTTGGATTGTGATTGGTGAAAGAAAGCCCAAGGGATCGAAAATCCGAGCAAGTTCGCTTAGGATTGATCGTTTGGTACACGCTTGCTTTGAAGGTTTTACGGAAAAGAGAAATGAATCTGAAATAGGATCCCACATCAGACCGAGGACCTTTAAAGGTGAGGGCTCGGTGTAGTCAAGAGAGACTGAACCGCGTAAATGCACGTCAATGGGTAAATCTGATAAAAGTTGTGGATAGTTGCTGACCCACTTGCGAAGTTGAAAATGTCCTAAATCAAAAAGCTTGATAAGTTGTGTTTTAGCCTCTTGGGCAACGTTAAATTCACTAAAACCGCAAACTACGTCGTCAACGTACACGTCAGACAAGATGATCTGTTTCGCCAGCGGATATGCGTCTCCCTCGTCATCAGCTAGCTGTCGCAAAGTACGGCAAGCGAGAAAGGGAGACGAAGCTACACCATACGTAACTGTATTCAAGCGGTATTCCTGAAGCACGTCGTTGGACGACGGTCTCCAAAGAATACGCTGATACTCACGGTGGTCAGGCGAAACGAGAATTTGCCGATACATCTGGCGCACGTCTGTCATGAAAACAATTTCATGTTCACGAAAACGCAAAAGAATTTTAGAAATATCAGGCTGTAATTTAGGGCCGATTAATTGACTATCGTTCAACGAATGTGCGTTTTGATCCTTAGCCGACGCATCGAACACTACGCGAAGGCGAGTCGTTGTGGAGTCAGGTCGTAAAACACAGTGATGTGGAATATAATATTTACCCTTTCCCATTTCATCGGAGTGCACAAGTGACATGTGATTAGACTCGATATAGTCAGACATGAATTCACAATACTGTATGGATAGTTCATGGTCGCGCGATAGTCTCTTTTCAATCGCATGAAACCGTCTCAGTGCCACCTCGCGCGAACCGTGAAAATAAGGTTCAGAATCGTCCTTGAACGGATATTTAACGACATATCTACCAGAAGCATCACGCGAATGATCGGTTACGAATTTTTGTTCACAAAGTTGGTCTTCTGGAGTTAATGAAGTCGCTTTTGGAACAGAATCCAACTCCCAGAAACGATTGACTAGTGAGTTTAAATCAGTATCAATACTGGACGATAAAGAAGATGTAAGTAACGCCGTACTAGAATTTAAATACGTTTTACCAAGAAGAAGCCAACCGAATATCGATTTAAAAGCAGTAGGTTGATTTTGACTACCCTTGATTTGCTCATCTAATAGCGATTCGGCGAACACATCAGCAGCAAACAGTACATCAACCGGTCCGGGGATGTCGAAACTGGGATCAGCTAAAGTTAACGATTGTATGTGTGACCAACAAGACGAATTTAATTTAGCTACAGGTTGATCACTACAAATTGTATGAATGACGTGCATATTCAATTTAAAAACGATTTTGTCCTGTGTTCCTACGTTACAAGTAACACTACCACAAATAGGAGCAGAAGCCTCTCCGAGTCCACTTATACTAGCCGAAGTTGGATTAGATACTAACTGTAAACGCTTCACTGCCGACTCGGTAATAAAATTACTCTGACTGCCAGTATCGAAAAGAGCTCGAAAAGATTGCATTTTGCCATGAGCATCTTGAATCTGTACGATAGCAGTGGCAAGTAACACGGTAGACTTTGACTGAGAGCGAGAAAACAGTGCTGCTGAGTTCCGACTCTGCTGTGGCTCAGCCGATTGAATACGGTGCAGTAAGCTGTGATGTTTACGTTTACACGTACGGCAGGAAAAGATAGAATTACAATTCTTTAATTGATGTGATGGTTTTAAGCAGTTATAACACCATTTTTTCTCTTCGGCTAATTTTATACGTTCATCTATTGATTTGTTAAGGAATTTGGAACACGATGTAATTGAATGCGATTCATCACAATACAAACACCTTTTCGTAATTAAGGTTTTATCATTGTTAGTTGTGGTTGTGGGCGAAGGCGACTTATCACTTGCAGCCACTAAAGCATGTGACACACTAGCGCGTTTAGCAATACTTGAATTTTGAAACGATTTATTTTGTTTTTGAAAGCTTGAAAAGTGTGTGTCACGCATTAATGCTTCACATTTAGAATTTAAGAATTGTTTCAACTGATCGTAAGTTGGAAACTCGATATCAGAATGTTTTTCTTCGAAACTACGACGCGTATCAGTGTCTAACTTCGATAAAATGTGATACACCAAAACAAAGTTCCAATTTTGTACCGGAAGGTCAATTGTTTTTAAAATGCTTAAATTTTCATCGAAAGTGTCAAGAGATTTACGAAAATCTTTAGCATCCTTACACTTGAATTCTATGTTAAGAATGTCACGCCAACATGTAAAAGCGAGATCGCGCTTATTTTGATATCTGCCGCATAAGGCTTGATACGCATCGATATAATGCTCATGACTCACAGGAAATGCCTTCACTACGGATAATGCATCGCCGCTAAGAGAGGAAATCAAATAATGAAACCTTTCCGTATCGGTAAGTGAAGATGAATTATGAATTAGAGCATTAAAGGTATCAAAGTACTCAGGCCATTGTTTTATGTTACCAGAAAAGTTGGGCTGCGTTATTTTAGGCAAACGAACATTAAATGAAGATGACACACTTTTAGAACTCTGCGTTGGTAGATCTTCAGTTCGAACTAAACTGCGATAAATAGATTCGATTTTGTAATACGTGTCATCGAATTCTTCCTGTAACCTTGTGTCAGCCTCGCTTTCATCATCCAAAATATCGATAATTGAGTAATGGGCATCCTCAAAAGCATCAACTATTTGATTTACATTGTTGTGGTAAGACAAAAATAAGTTAATTTCAGAGTCATGTCTCAGCGCTAATTGGCCGATTTCTAAAGCTTTATTCAAACGTTTAAGTGCAATCGTACGTTTCCTGCGCAATGAAGACAAATCTTGAGCTGTGTATTCTATGTCTACTGATTTTGATTTCGATTTCTTCAATGTACTAGACTTTCTTGTCCGTCTATTTGAAGGAGACATGATAACGAAAATGAAATCACCAATAAAATCTTCAAAGTGAAAATCGATCTGTTGCGATAGTGTGTTACCACCCTTATGTTTATCAAGATGGAATGCGGACAAAAAACTGCACTGATGCCTACTACTACGATCGATGCCGTGTCGTGCAGCGATAAGAAATGTTTACGCACAATGTGATGAATGCAAGTGCTATCCGTTAGCAAACAATTTTATTATGTACGTTATGTTATGAACTAATTCGAAGAAATAAAAGCTTCCACTTACGAAACAGGCTATTACGAATACGCTAAGAAGTAAATTCAAAATGTTTGCATGAAATGAGATACGAACTTTAACGATGTCAGTGCAGATAAATTTGTATAGACCGTGATTGTGGTAGTTGCGCGCCGGCGACACGAAACTACCCGAAAGTAAAAATAAAAAATGTTGATTTGAGATTGCAATTTGTGACACGATAACAATTGATTCTAGTATAATTAACGATGTTGAACGATTATTGATACTGAAATGATGTGCTAATAATTGTTTTGAACAAGTTTATACCCGTTTAGGTTCAAATTAGTGTAAGCCGATGAATGAATTAAGCACCGATGAATTGAAAATGATTGCTTAATTTAATCTTACAATAACTTAGGGTTAAACTAGACGATGTTTTACGATATGAACTGGTTAGCCCGTAAGTTCCGACACCAAATGATTTTATGCGTAGTAAGATCTGATTAAATGGGTAACTCTGCAACCGATAACGAATGACGATATAGATTTAAGATTTGCAAAGACTTTTAACCAAAAAATACCATAGCATCCGGATAGGGGAAGGTGCCGTGCACGTGGTTGGTGGAAATTCCCGGGTTTCGGCACCAAAAAAGATGTAGCAAACGCACCACACACAAATTAAAAACGGTTGGTGGCTTTATGCTACACTTGGATCAGGTTAAGACCTGCCGATGAAAATACGATGTTCTGTTTCGAGAGGCACGCGGCAACAAAATATAATGCGTCACATACCTTGGAGATCGTTGACTTCCACCATCGTTTGGGCTCACACCAGCTGGTTGCACATCACTTCTGGTCGAATTTAGGATGAGGCGGAGAGGAGTTTGAATATGAAGATATTGACGAACACGCGGTCGCGGTCGCGCCGGTTCCGTCCGTGCGCGGTCGGTATGTCCTCCTCAACGTCCAGATTGCAACTGCCCTCTAGCGTTCGTCAAACGAAAACTATCAGGCTGTGATCGCATGGCAGCCATTTTAGGGCTGCGTTTTGTTACTGCATAAACCAATCATGCAGAACATCGATAATGCGTTTAAATTACTTAAGATAAATCTACGATAAAATACGATGACGGAACATAGGATTTGATCCCACGACCCCTGGCAAACCGGGCTAATGCTCTTACCAATATTATGTGTATGCTCTTATATGTCCCATAAAACGTGATTGAGATTCCCTCAAAAGGTTTTGATTGCCTTGAAATAACAAAATGACCAAAACTAAGAGTCAAACCCGGTTATAACTTTTAATGGCGCTTACTCACAATTTTTATGATCTTACAGCTACAATTAAAATCAATAGACTAGAGTTTCAATTTCATATCTTAACGCGTTTGGAGGTTAACATTTTTTAAGTTTTACTTTTAAAACTATTTTGCTATGAGTTAATAAATTAGAACTCTATATTTTTTTATTATCATAACCGTTATAGTTTTGCTTGTGTATATTATGATGAATTTAGAAGGAAAACTTTATAATAATGATGACTGTTTGTCGTCACAATATTAAATGACCACCGTAAGTTACTTAACTTTGGTAGCACCTTCAAAGTGCTGCCACCACTGCACTACGAGCACCTTACAATATTAAATATAACTATTATAATAGTAGGACCATACAGATGTTCAAAAAACTAAATAGTTTCGCATCGTTGCCGCATGTAAATGAGTAGGTGGACTGACGGCGTAACTGAACCTTTTTACGTTATGTCCCTACTTTGGACCGATTAACGAAAAATTAAACAGATCCAAAGTGTCGCAAGTCCTGCTCATTACTGAGTGCTAATTAAATAAGTTTGGAACAGGACTGCCGACTGCTTTAACGTTTCGGAGTAAGAATTAGAATTTATTTTCGGAGGAGGCTGAAGTCCTGTTTCACAATATCCACTACCCAACGAATAATTCAAATCAAGTGTCTTGAAGATAGCACTAAGCAAAACTTAGGTACTTGGACATTATGAAACAGGACCTGAATTGTATTATATCTTGACATTATGAAGTTTTGACCTATTTGATACTTATTCCACACTTACTCTACCTACGTAATGTTTTTAAAAAAATATAGGTTGACCTGAGATTTCGGTTAAGCAAAAGTTATAGTTATATTGTATTTAGGTTATGGTTGATTTAGACCCCTTATATACTGCGACTTTTAGCAGCGATGCAAACGCGATTCAGTCGCGATGCAGCATCGGTGCAGTCGCAAAATGTCAACCTTTACACACTGCGTTTTCGCGGAAGTCTACGCGACACCAAGAACAACACACATATTAGCGTGTAAATTCAATTTGTTTTTAAATTGTATTTTATTTTGATCATATTGTATGTATGTTAGTCTGTAAGGTATTTATTTTATGGGCCTGTATTTCAATATCTGTTGCTTGAAGTAAACGTTTATTATTATTATTACTGCGCTACTTTTAGCATCGCTGCAGTCGCGATGTAGAAGCTGGAAATTGACAAATCAAGTACTGGATATTGGCAACCGCATCGATACTAACGCGCTTCTGCATCGATGCCAAATTAAATCTGTTCATTGCGTGAGTCGAGATGCTAAAAGACGATGCTAAAAGTCGCAGTGTGTAAGGGGTCCTATGGTTAAGGTTAGGTTAAAGTTATAGTCCTCATGAAGTCACGTTAAAGAAGAGTTATGCATAGTAAATAAATAAAAAAGTGCCCACTCCATCTCTCTTGTTTCTTCCATCCGAAAGGTTGAAAAAGCCATGAATTCTCGGAGATAACAACGAATTATCCGTTCTTAAACTCCACTCGTAGCTCTAAGTAATTAAATCTGTGCCTGTAAACATTCCTCCATTTTATTACAGTCATGATTAATGAATCAATGTTGCAAGTGATACCGGGTGTGGCCTGTTATAGGTGCCAAAATGTAACTAATAGGCCCTTTGTGTGAAACGTCATCAGTTCTGAATAGTTTGAGCCTAGACTCTTTTAACGTAGACTGGAGAACAGCTGCCCAAAACCGTGAAGATTGGAAAAAGGGAAGGGCCTGTGCCCTGCAGTGGTACACAACACGCTCTTAATAATAATAATAATTATTTAATATAGTACAATTAAAAATAAATGTATTTCTAATTCTAACAAAATAAATCAAACCAGCAATTTATTTTTGTTTATAAGACTATCATTATAATTTAGGTATGTAACTTTGGATTACTATATCTCCGAGTTAAAGCATTTTAGAGCACTATGACCTGGTCATTGTAAGTACGTATACTCTGCAATATCATTGATTGAAATGTTTGCTCCAGGCCACACACTGTATATTAATGAAAAAGTATGATGTTGGTAAAGTGACAGGTTATTTTTGAGTAGGACAGAACCTTGGTTTGATTCTTACAATAACTTTGATATTGATTATAGTCTGAAATACATTTATTAGATAAAAAAAACACATAATTATAATATTATCATAAAACATATACTTAAAACATACGTATTTATAAACGTAACCGTTTAATTGTGGTAAGGGGGCAATGATGCTGGCTGCGTTGCCGCGTTGAATAGCTATACTAAGTAGTTATGTACTGTATAGTACTGGTTTTGATACCTAAAAGTGGTTGTGTATTGTACATAGTCCTGGTTTTGATAGGTACATAAAGAATAATGGTAGATTTTAAAAGATGTGGTTTAACGGAAAGTTCAAAACACTTGAAACTAGCATATAATGTGTTCAATATTTATCTACAACTAAAATATACTAAGGTCGGTTTTGTAAGAGAAAGTTCACTCAACCAATAGTTTAAAGTCTTTACCATTGTTTGAATAATAACGGCTGTGCATGTTTTGAACAAAAGGTAATCACTTGATAAAATGGTTATATGACCATTGGTTATGGTATTTTTTGTTCAAAGCACGCACAATCGTAATTATTCAACCAATGGTAACAACTTTTAACTATTAGTTGCGTTAGTTATCGATCACAATACCGACCCTTTGTTTGAACTCCTGAAAAAAAGGTTTTAAAATATAGTATTTATGTTTATAATACCTATATACCTAGTAGTCACATCCATTAGCTATTTTAAACTACATATTTTAAAAACTTTTATCAAAAAACGACCTTAGCATAACAGAACCTCCAAACAAAAATTTAGAAACAATACTTCATTTTTGACCCGGTTCATGCATACCGGACATTGCATCTACCGTAAAATGAAACCTACAGACTATATAGGCAGGGAATAGCAAATATTTATCTTCCCCTAGATCGCTCCGTTCAAGAGGAGAGCAAGCAACGCCGGGCGTAAACATTAGCTCATGACGTCCGAGGCATGGGATACTTCATGAATAGCAGGCGTAAAATCGTATGAAATGATTTTCATTATTCACACCAGGGTTCCCAATTCTCGTTCAGTTCGCATTTGAAAAAAAAAACTCTGATTGAATTGACTTTTTCGAAGAAAGAGCTGTTTGTCCTTTATCAAGGTCACGATTTCTATGCATTTCGATTTCTTCGGTGCGGTTGGTTTTTACATTACTAGATTTTTTCGGTTAAACAGTGAAAAAGTTCAATTAACGTGAGAATCTGGATCCTGCTACTTTTTTTCACATAAACTGCTACGAATAGCACTCTGCAAAATTATAGATCATGCGTATTTTATTGAGGAATTAATGCAGCGGGCGATGTCCTTGACCGTGAGCGAGCGATGGAATTGATGGATGGATTATCGTTCTATGCGCTTGTAGATAACTTACAACAACCAGCAGTGTAAAGGTAAAGGATCTGGCTATCTATTATAAATTAAAAAGGACATGTATGATCCCGTAATGAAAACAGCACCTACCAGGCGTCAACCATCCGGAAGTACGTTACGTAAACGGATCAGTACCCTTACCATAAGTTTACATCGGTTTTACTCTCTAGCGACGACGTAAATTTTTGTATGAAAATTTTTAGTTCTGCAAGTGACCGCTAGGGGCGCTGTGCAATTTTCCATAGACTTTTTTTACGTAGTCGCTAGCGAGTAAAACCGTCGCAACTCATGGTAACGGTACAGCAACGCCTCAGCATGGTATCGATACCGGTATATCGACATGGTATCGATAGCGAACTCTCTTCGGATCGCGTTTGCAACAACATTATGACAGTTCTTCTTGTGAATAACAGCACGTTTGGCAGGGTGGGCGGATAGATGACAACCATCGGGCAATGGTGGGGCCCAAGTTTGTCTCGATCTGAGGTTACAAATTATGTATTTTCATAAAAATAATTATTAATTATTATGTAGTTTCATAAAAATAATACTGAACCCCTCGAGTAGATAGGGTGTTGTTCCCATAACGGGTGGATTGATGCGCTAGAACCTTAAAGTGGACTTGGTACTCAGTCGTAATATTAAGATAATCTTGTAAAAGTGTTGTAGCAAAAATGATAACAGAAAATGAATGAAAAGTAGCAATCATTTCCATGCCTATGCCGTTCACTCTCTTCAGTCGGAAATTACGTAAAACTTTAGAGTAAAGAATAAAACTTAACTATCCAGTTTTATAAAGTAGAAATATCTGTTCAAAATATGCTTCGAGGAAAGATGGAAAATAGCCTATTAAAACTCTTCTAAGAATTAACTAGAAGGTATTCAATGATTTCAAATTCAGAAGTTTTTTCTTATTGAAGTAACATAGTGCTAATAAGTTTTATAAAATTTTACGCATCAACGGCTTTGAAAGTATACTTAAATGAACATTTTATATGATTTCTGTAAAAGCCAGAAGTGGAATCGACACACAACTAATTTGGTCTAAAAAGAAGTAGCATAATAAAGAAAAAACTTCGGTATAAATATTATTCGACAAAATGTAATGAAAATCGATCAAAATACATAAACTATACCAAACTGTTTAAAAAGTGTATTAACCTATCCAAAAGAATTGCTAATCAAAAATTTGTAACAAAAAGTAAAAATATATGTAAAGCCACTTGGACGGTCATAAAAAGAGAAACGAGTGGTTCAAATGCTACGAACTGTATAAATAACATAATATTTAACAACAAAGAAATTACAGAACCAGCGAGTATCGCCTCGACATTTAACAATTATTTTATAAATGAAGCTCATAAGGTAAACAATAATACAATGGAAAACACAGTAAAGACCCACTTACTAAACAGTATTTTTTTAAAACCAGTTGACGAAGAATACATAAAAAAAGTTATAGTATCACTAAAAAATACACAATCGGTAGGTTACGATGATATAAGCACAAATGTTATTAAATTATGTAAAGATGAACTCAGTCAAGTGTTGACTTTTTTAGTAAATCTGTCATTACAGACAGGACAATTTCCTCAAAAACTAAAAGTTTCAATCGTGAAACCACTGTTTAAAAAGGGTGATAAACTAGATGTTACTAACTACAGACCGATAGCGCTTCTACCTATATTATCCAAGGTCTTCGAAAGAGTCATGCATGATCAACTGACAAACTTTTTTAACAATTTTGACATTATTAAACAATGTCAATATGGTTTCCAAAAAAAAAAATCTACAACTCACGCGGCATTTGACTTAGTTAAAGAGGTTATGCAAAGTGCAAATATGTATAACTATACGACTGTAGTATTACTTGACATGTCCAAAGCTTTCGACTGTGTTTCTTTTGATATTTTGCTATCGAAACTTGAACGTAGTGGCATAAGGGGACCTGCACTAAATTGGCTAAAATCTTACCTGACAAATAGATCACAATATGTGGAAATAGCGCAAATTGACTCAAATTCTACAGCTCAGGCATATAAATCAGATAAAAAATATAATCAGTACGGGGTTCCGCAAGGAAGCGTGCTTGGCCCATTATTGTTTATATTGTATATAAATGACTTGCCAAATATAACAAAACAAAAAACCATTCTCTTTGCTGATGATGTATCTATTATTGTTAGCACAGATAAATCGTTTTCATTAGAACATCACATAAATGAAATTATAAATACGTTGACATCGGTAATTGAGTGGCTTGACAAAAATAATCTTAATATAAATATATCTAAAACAAATCTTATTAATTTTAATAATTTTAAAAATAAATCCATTGACATCAATTATAATGGACAAATTCTACGGAACGCTGACAAAGCAACATTTCTAGGTTTAATATTAGATTCAAAACTAAGTTGGAAGGATCAAATAGAAAAGACTCGCAACAAGATAAACGGATTTGCTTTTGCTCTTTACAAATTAGCTAAAGTTTCAAATGTTGGTACTGCAATAACTGCTTATTATGCCTATGTTGAGTCAGTTTTAAGGTATGGATTAATAATATGGGGAAATGGCTCTGATATAAAAAAACTATTTACAGCCCAAAAACGTTGTATAAGAGCCATATGCAACATAGCGCCAGATATATCATGCCTACCTTATTTCAAATCACTTCAAATACTGCCATGTCTATATATATTAGAAGTAGGTGTGTTTGTCAAACAAAATATTCAAAAGTTTAAGCAAGCGAAGGATTTGTATACAAGATCAACACGAAATTGTAATAGATTAGTATTAGATGTAGTCCCAAAAACTGAGAGATTTCAGAATAACTCATACACAATGTGCAAAACTATTTACAATAAAATACCAATGAGACTTAAAGAACTTGAAATAAACGCCTTTAAAACTTCATTACGTAAATGGTTGTTAGATAACGCATTTTATAGTGTTGATGAGTTTTTAAAGTACAAAGGACCATAATGGAACGGTTGACATTGTTGCAATGACTTGAACTTAATTCATATTGATAAATAACGTGTAAAATTAGTACTATTAATAATTGCCTGAATATTTGCATGCTGTTTTATATGGCTAAGTAGGTTATTGCACTGTTTTTCTGACATAATACCGCATTTTCATGTATTGTACCCTACTTAATGGCAAATAAATATATTTGTATTTGTATTTGTATTTGGTTGTAGCTTATTATTAACGACAATGTACTCGGTAGGTACATTGTCCGTCCATAACGTGTGGAGTGATATTTTAGCATTATGTATTTTGCCCATTGTAGTCCAAGAAAGGAAAAGATGTAGAGGTGTTCGCCTGAAATAGAATAATCTCGATACAAATCTTGCTTCTAATATATTAGTGAACAAACATAAAATTGTACAAATATCAAAACATACATTCAATCAAACATACACGTTTTTTCCTCTTCCCAATGGTTGTCTGGAAGAGATCATTTCCAGCGATAAGACCGCCAATATTGTACTTATGAATTGTCTGTTTTTAACGTTTTTATTTATTTGTGCAGTAAATAATATTTATTATTATTATCATTATACCTACATTTGCAAAATTTAACACGCGTGTTTGGACCTCTAAATAAATCCTCATACTTAAATATTATCCGATTGCGATAATTAAAAAAAAGGACAATTATTTCAAAACTTAACTGAGCTTGATACTTGCAGCTAAACATAAAAGATTTCCTTTTGTAAAAGGTCGAATGTCGCTGAGAAGCAATTGATCTCGAAATAAGTATATTTGTAAAATTTAAATAAATACACTTTTAACACGTATTAAATATTCCGGCTCAAGGGCTGCGGGCTGGGACTTTTATTAGGTTCACCTCATAACTAATGTAAACAAAGTTATGATGTCAAAAACTACGAGAATGTTAAATTAAAAAATAATCATTTTGCTATGTTGTGCTCTATACTATTTTTATTAGGTACTAAGCATTAGGCTTATCTGAATTGAAATAAATTAACGATGATTTAACAAAACCATGGAAAACCCGTAGCGAAGGCAATAAATACAATTGAGCGGCATCTCTGTACTTTCCGGTACATAATATTAGTCACAAAAAACGATGCCACGTAGGTAAACGTTCATGTATACTTAGTTTTTATTAAAATGTCTTGGTATTTGGTTTAAAAAAAATACGAACTCGGGCCCGCCAAACTTAACCGCTGAGCTATCATGACATTGGCATTGACGGCGAAAGTTACTTTTGTAATCTAATGAAATTTAAGTCCTATTTCAGTGCCTAAGACCCCTTACACACTGCTACTTTTAACAGCGATGCAGTCGCGATGCAGTATCGATGAAGTTGCGAAATGTCAACCTTGAAACACTTTAGCATCGATGCAGTCGCGATTCTGAATCGACACAAACGTGCTTCTGCATCGATACCAAATTAAAATTTCATTTCGTTTGTTGCGATGCGTTTTAAAAACGCGCGTTAGTGTCGATGCTAATAGTGGCAGTGTGTATGTGGTCTAACAATACAATGATAATATAACATTATTTATTAAGAATGAAACCTAGCTCGATCGTTTTTTTTCGCCGAAACCCCTAATACAAAATAAATTGCCACTATTGCAGATGACTGACATTGTGCAATTCCCTTTATAATATCGATGATGTATCACTCTCACAATAATAACAAGCCATACTTCAGTCTTCATTAAACATTACTATAGAACACATGCCATTCTACATCGCGTCAAAATGTATGAAAAAAGTGTGATAATCGTTCTATTGTGCCTAATATTTTTGGATATAGTGACTGCCCAAGGCATGTTTTTTAGTGACGATGTGCTAGATGACCTGGCTGCTGTGAAACTAAGAAAAAAACAACAAATTATAAAATTTAAAATACCAAAACGAAAACATGAAGAGCCAGCGCTTTCAAACAGAAATTTCATTGGTAGTAATTTGTGTCCAATAGGATTTCAGGAAATCGGAACCTGCTGTATAAAAGGTGATTTTGAGTATGACGATATTACTGATTGTTTTTAATAATGCCTTCAAAAGGCAAAGTAGTAAATTGAACAAGAAGGCAAAGAAGTAAATTGAACTTACAACAACAAGATTACATTTAGCCGGATTTCAGGGAATGTGAAGAATCTGCTAAGGTGAAAACATATTAACTAAGGATGTGGAAATCTGTGAAGTGACTTCAGAATCTAATTAGGTACTAATAATAATATTCTCTTACCGATTTTTGGTAATAGTGGCCCTTCGCAACAGAGATGAGAGTCCAGGTATCCAGGAGATATTATAGTGCCCAGATGTGTGCGTAATACACAAGTGCACTCTCTGTTTCTTCACACATTAATTCGGTGACACGGCAGTCCAACATGACCGATTACGCGCAGGACCAACGGCTTAACGTGCTATCCGAGGCATGGGAAAAAAATAAAAACAGATTGATATTGAGTTCTGATACTAAGAATTTCCTTTATGATCTTCCAATTTTTTTTTCTTATGTAAGTAATTTTGTCAGCTTGTAGTTACACCATCTAATACTTGACTTCAAGTAACTGTGAATTCTATTTATAAGAAAATACACGAGGAAATATGTATAACAGTAATGGTTAATTATATTGATGCAACCGCCTATAATGACGTGGTTAAGTAAAGATGATTCCTTCCCCCTAGGTTTATAAATAATCCAAATCAACATTGTTTAGATTACTTGTATCAATACATATAATACAGGGTATTTTTTTGCTGCCTGGTGCGGAAGTCTCGACATAATTCCATGTAAAACCAGCCAACAGGTGGCGTTCGAAAAATGCTGAGACAAAATTGGTATTTTCGTGTATTTATTGATTGAGCACAATGTTTGAATAAAGCTTAAAAAAATACAAATATTTTTTAAGGTTTAGCTACGTAAGTTAAAAGGATATTCGATGCAGCAGAATATCAGAATATTGAATTTCTACGCGAAATGTCAAAAATCTTACTGCAGACTTCCAGCACTGAAGGTAAAGCACCTTAAATACTGAAGGTATAATAGTTTTCTGACAAGATTTTCATGGAAATAAGAACTGCATTGAATCCTTTTTGATAAAGTGCTTTACCCAAAAAACAATTCTAACGTTTGGAACTATGTATACACACATTACAATAAAAACACAATTCGCAAAATTCTTTATCAAATATTTTCATGAGTAAGCAACCAGATGTTTGTAATCAAAACTTTGAGTTCTGTTATTTCAAATTAATGTTTATTACCATTTTTGTATGTTTTTTGAGATAGTGTTATCATTTTGACCTGATTTATTTGTGTTTGCAAGAGTCAAACATGAATATCTATTAAGCGCTTAAAAGTATTCGCCCTTATTAGAAATGACAGATTTAAACTAAGAATGAAATAACCGACGACGTAGAATGTGTGCCTCCATTAATGAACGCTGTCACAAAAAACTTTGTTTTTAAATTGGTCGGTGAATATCTTAGAACGGCATCTGACGCAGCCTACGCGTTAAGACAGCACTTAGACAAAAAAAGGCACTTAGGCAAAATTTAAAATTGAATTAAAAAAATGGCTCGTAGGAAAATGTTTTTATAGTGTGCAAGAATATTTGCAATACAAATAATTTTCAATGTGTTTTTTAAATAGTGTTATGTGTGCATGTGTGTGTATACGCCTGAAAAGGTAGAACTAAGAGATATGTATTTACTTATAAGAACTTTGTAACCTTTGTTAATATACACAATAAAGACTTACTTACTTACTAGAAAAATTCAACAGGCTTGCCAATGTATCGGTGACCGAGTGGTATAGGCATGCGCCCGGATATCCCACCCACCACAAGGGTACCCACAAGGCACCCTCTGAAAATCAGTGTCGTGGCATGCGCATCTTGCTGCCACGATGAATGCTGAGAGGGTGCCTTTTCGGCTCATTCTTAATGTAAATGTAATTATGTGTAAATTATGTGTGTGTCTGTTTGTTGTATTTGTGTTTACGTGTCAGTGTATTTTTATGAGTCGAATAAATGTATTTTCTTTCTTTCTTTCTTTCTTTGGATATCGTAAGACACAAGGTTCGATTCCTTGTCTGACACAGTAGCTTTATACTATATCTTAGTACGGTTCTTAGTCTGTTACTTAGTTTTGGGAGTAAGGGGGATAGAGTCCACGTTTATTACCCATAATTCTTAGGTAATAATAATAGTCCCCCTAGCCGATTTCGACTACGGTGGCCAGTCACAACGACTAACCGACTGCGCGGGACATTTATAGTGCACAAGTGTGTGCGCAAACACAGGTGCACTCTCTATTCCTGTCACTCTCATAGCCAGCAATCTTTCAATTTTTTTTGCAATTCTTAGGTAGTAGGGAAGGGAAGAGGTAATTTTTGAGTTACATTACCGCTTCAGTCTTACGTATACATCGTGTGGCCTGTAATAAGAACAAAAATTTTAATCAACGATTCTACAGAGATTCGTAGTTAGTTACCTTGACCTGATCATTGTGCTGTAAAATGCTTTAACTCAGAAATATAGTAATCCAAAGTTATAATCCCTAATCAATATATATCAAAATGGCAAACTCGTTGTAGTAAATGACAATTTCAAGTTCTATGGCTGGACACATTTGTTTGCGATACATTGCTGGTTCGATTTATTTTGTTAGAAAATAACAATAAATTTATTTAATTTTAATCCATTTAGAATTGAGTGCTGGTTACAAAAAGGGCATTATTATATATAAAAAATTTGCTCCTATTACAGGCCACACCCTGTATAAATTATAGATACTAGTTTTTTTTTACAATGTTGCGGCATCTCTATTTTGTCTGTCGAGCTTAAAAATACTATAAAGGAAAATGCACACAATTATGAGTTAAGTACGTATGTTAGACATGAACGTGATTTTTATAGAAATGTGTCCTTATGTTTATGTTGAAAATCAATGTTTACCGCATTTACGCGTGGAGGAAATAATTTTAAGGAAATGCAGTTAAGTTAATGTTACTAATTATATTGGTTAACTTAGCTGGGAGAGTATTAATGTTATAATCGACTAATTACTGTTATTTATACATAGATTTATTGTTTTGTAAAATCTATTGTACCTACGTATTCCAAAAACGAAACCATTTCCTTGTGGCTAGGAGGCTATGATGCTGGCTTCGTTGTCTTTGAGCTACTAGGAAACAGCCAGCCTTAAGATTTTATTAATATTTTTTTCATGTTGCATGGTTAAATTTTTATATATTTTTTTTTTGTTTTTAGTAAATATTATTGTATCTTATACAACCATTATTTTGATTAGAAGAAGTAAACTTTAACCATTGAAGTTTACCTTAGTGCTTTATTAGCTTGTAATTATATGTTAAATCATGTTAGATAAAATATAGTTTGTACTTTTATATTATCAGCTTTTAATACGAAAGTTGTGTATCCTATCTTTGTTTAGTTGTAGAATTGTTTTTTAATAAAGTCTATTTATTTCTGTCTATGTGTTTTTATATTCAATAACTTGCTAACTAGAGCACTCACAGAGCAGATTACAGTACCATTTGTTAATTAAAGGGAAACCTGTTATTGGCAAGTAGAATCATAAAAAAATGATACTTAATGTACCAAGTAGGAACAAATATTTATTTAGCAACTAAGTAGCTGCCCATTTTTTTATTCTATTCGGGGCGGTGACGAATCCATTAAAGTAATAATTATGAATACCAGTCCATCCGTTTAATTTTTTTTTAAGAGAACCTTCTTACAAACAAACACAACGAAAAGAATTAGCGAAATCGGTCCAGCCTTTCACGCGAGATGGCGTGACCAAGGGGAATAAAGATTAATTTTTATGAATAGATTTCACTGTTGGTCATAATTATTCAAAAAGTTGTTGCATTTGAGCAACTAAATCACTTGTATTTTATTACAACATATTTATTTATATCAAAGAAAATGGAACCTTTAGAACGCTTACAATAGTCAATAGAATACGATTTGAAGGATTCATTATCTATTGTGCTGTGACAATAGATTAAAAACTAAAACGGTCTATATAATACTATACCTAAGTAATAGATTGCAGTCACTAGCAGTCCAACGCGACTTCGTTCTCGCGTTTTGATATACACTCCGCTCTCAGTGTACCTAACTGGTTGTACTATGAAGAGTCATGTTTTATACCTTTACGCCCTTAGTACACCAACGCATTTGCATGCGGCATCCGAATTTGGCATATGATATACAAGGTGATTCAAAACAACAAGTAAAGAATGAAGGGACCTACTCAGAATCAGTAACTGAACATCTTTCTCGTAGAAACATAGGTCGAATAACGCCAAAAATAATTTGACTTCCCGTACTAAATCGGTCATGTGACCCGTCTGATTTCTATGGAGAGTCAATTAATGTTTGGCATATTTCGACCCATGTTTCTAGGAGAAAGTTGTTCAGTTATTGATTGTGTGTAACTCCCTTCATTCTTTACTTGTTGTTTTGAAACACCTTGTATATCGATCTAACATAGCTAGATGTGATAATTGTATCCTTGTTGGCATCATTCAGCCGCATCGCTGCTGCATGCAAATGCGGTGTAAGGCGTTAACCCTCCTCTATAAATAAGCAATCTAACACTTTAAAAAAAATTCAAACCGCGTTCTAAGCGCGTTCAAACGAACAATCAAACTCTTCATATTTATAATATTAGTATATAAAGCAATTCTAATCTATTCATCGTCTTTCTTGTGATGTCTGGGTTTCTAGAAAATTTAAGTACTCACACAAAATCGAATATTAAATAGCATGCGAAAGGTCACATTGATTCAACCCTTATCGATTTGTGATTACAAATTCAAATATCAATATCATGCGGATTTTTAACCTCTTGGGTTCAGTAATACTATCACATGTTAACCTAACTCCGTCACTCGTGTGTTCTCGTTATGGAGTTAAGACAGGAATTTGTCGTTTTTAAAAAGTTAATTGGTGCCACCAAAAAGAGAAATAAATTTCACTGCAATAACCTTTAAAAAATTAAATACAGATACAATAAGTACAGAGCTCTGATCCCAAAATAAATAGTCACCAGCACCAGAACCGAAAAAATGTAGAAAAGTATGATTTCTAAATTGACGCGACCGGGAATCGAACGTCCCGGGATCTTGGAACGGCTACACCTTAAAACCCAGCTTGCTTAGCCACTACACGAAGGAGAGAGAATCAGTAAGCTCAAGTGGCAATGAGCATAGGGCAAAAAGTGCGAACAACTGATGGCCATTGGGGCAGAAAAGTTCTATATTGGACACCCTTTGACCAACGCCGCAACGCAGGACGTCCACCGACAAGATGGACTGACGACCTTGTAAGGATCGTAGGATCAAACTGGGTGCAGACCGCTAGTGAACTGTGGAAAGTCTTCGAAGGAGGCCTATGTTCAGTAGTGGACGTCCTTTGGATGAAAATGATGATGATGATGACACCAAGGAGGTCGTCAGTCTAAATCACATTTGGCTGTTACCTTAATTGCATTAAGTTTAAGAGTGCATTATTTTAATTAGAAGTCCCTAAACAATGCCAGCCCTTCGCAACACCGCAGGAATGCGGGAGTTTGTCGGCATTTAGGGCGAGCGCCATTTTGGGAGGTACGCGGCCATTTTAGCGTGTTTCGGGAGTTTTGGAGGAAAAATCTGTTGTGCGGTAAAATGTAGCAATAAGGCAGTAAGTTTATTTGCTTGCTACGTAATGATTAATTAATCACTTTACTAATTAATTTAATTTATTTGAGCTTGTCACAGAAGGACACAATAGCAGTAGGCTGTTATAAATGAGAAATAATTTGTGGTGACGTCACGGCTACTTTTGTTTGTAAATAATATATTAAACTCCTAAAATACACAGAATTATACACAGAATTTATTCGTACCTACACAGCTATCTATTTTCATTCTGACAAATATTTTAAACATTTTCTCCCGCATTTTCTCTTACAATGGACAGATACTAGTGTATGGGAGCATCTGGCAACTTGTTTGCAATTCTGATGCTGTCCTGTTGTAAAAGTTGTTAAATAACAGCAAAATACACAACGACACTCACTGCGTAATACAAACAGACATTTATCTCAGTGAAATACGTATTTCATCTATAGATATTGGTATTACAAATATTAAACGAACGCTTATCGTTTTTCCTTTGCAAATAATAACAGATACCTGATAATCAGCAGATCAGGATTGTTGAATTAAAAACCTGCCAAGTGCGAGTTGGACTCGCGCACGAAGGGTTCCGTACCATTGATAAAGTATACCACAGTGGGTACACAAATTATATATTGTTATATTTTCTGTTAATGAGCAAAAATAGGCAAATTAATATTAAAGTACATATAAAACTGAGTATCTTTTAAATATTTTAACTGCCGACCAGTTGCCGTAGTGATATCGAACAAGGACAAAAAAACGCGTTTGTTATATGAACTCCGATTACATTTATTTTATGTATTTTGGTTTTAGTATTTGTTTTTATAGCGGCAAAGTCTTAGTAATAGGGTCCCGTTTTTACCATTTTGGTACGGTACCCTAAAAATATATCACTTGGTTGACGTGTTTCCGTATGGTCGACGCCTGGTTGGTGCTGTTCCCGTCACGGGTGGGTAGATATGCTTCAACCTGGCAATAGCAGCTTAATCCAAGAAATACATCTACGAGTACATCCTAGCAATATTATAGTATGTACTATGAGGAAGACACTAACGAAATTATATCGTGGTCATGAACTCCTGGGAATGAAAATAGCAGAGTGGCTCGTGTAGAGCAAGTTAAATTATCGTGCACGGCAGTCTCGACCAGTTTTACCTGTTGGCGCTCGTAATACGCTGAGGCAAAATTCGTATTTTTCTGTATTTAGTGATTGTAAAGATTTTTTTAATAAAGCTTTATATATTTTTTTTATTAAAGATAAGTCTAACCACCACCTAGCCTAACCTAACGCCACCTGGCTAGCCAATGTGCTGAAAGATCTGAAGCGAGATAACCTACCTACTCAGACAACCCAGAACAGAGCTCTCTGGCGCAGATGTACTAGGAGACCCGACCCCAGATGAACTGGGAATAAGGGCTGGAAATGATGATGATTAAAGATAAGTCTAAATGATATTTGATGCAGCAGTAAATCATAAAATTGAACTTATCGAGGCAAAATGTCAGAAGTTAGACATTGCTTGTGCTTCAGACTGTAGCCTTTGGATAACAGCATATTACAACGTTGGATATTCACAAAGTCCTACATTTTGGGCGACGCTATTTTAGATGGTACTCACAAAATGACATACTTTTAAATAATATATGTGAATAGTGTTACGCTTATCATGTTTAAGCATATAGTTTTAGGAAGGAAAATATGTTTGTGAACTAGAATTTTGCGGTATCTCTAACCACATACAAAAACCTCAGCAAAAACTTTAAAAAAAGTAGTTCGACCTGTAGGCCTAACATGCATGACACACTATTTCTTTCGATCGACATGACAAAATTAGTCGATCTATGCTATTTTATCATATTCCCTAACATGCCAACCACATTGGACAAAGGAGGCGGTCGGCCCGCCATACATTGCTTGCCCCAAAAGTAAAAATCCATGCGTCACGACCAAAACAAATTTTATGGGTTCGTTTCTTCGCCTTTTAAAATAATATAAAGTAATATAAGCCGTAAATAGCGGGGTTTTCACATAAAACGAAATAAAATGTGTGGGGTCAATCTCTTGCACAGGTCTTTCTAGATCATAGCGCCATCTGTGTCGAAAACCCGCAATCTAGGCCACCAAAACTAAAACATAGAAAACTGCCCCGCTAGGGTGCGTAACGCGTGAAAATTACGATGACGCAAACAATAGCCAACGAAAAGAAGTTCCTTGTCACAGTTTTTTTTCAAGTTTTAGGAAGAGGTTGGTAGGTTTAAAGGTTAGTACCTATGGGAGGCAAACGTCATTTTCCTTCTTAAAATAGCGATTGCGAGCGCTTACTTATTTAACTAACTGCCAGTTCTATGACACAGTATGACACAATATGCCATTTCGTTAAGCGGTCGTCAGTTTGCTTATAGTGCTCGAAACCGCTATTTTCTGCCAAACACAACAATTGTTGGGGACAGGAAATTGTATTCAATCGTTGTCCTATTTTTTTCGTAGATTTATATGCCGCTAGATAAAAGCAAAGTAAATTAACAATATTGTATTAAAAATTCAATATATTTTTTGCAAAATGATATAGTCAAGTCTCTTAATGGTTTTCTTTACTCAAACATAAAACGACTCTGGGGCAATTTACGACCGTATCCTTTATCCACAACGATAACGAGATATGTCAATTTCTAACCATTCACTCAATTTTATGTCAGATTTGGCTCAAAATGATCAACTTGACACAATGACAGATTAACTCGATATTGCCCACAGATTAGTAAGAGTATATCAAATATTGCCCACAGATAATGAATTCAAATTAATAAATATGTTAGGGATAAAAAATGTTCCACGGGGACTTTCTTTTCAATATTTTTACACTTTATTGTTTTTTAGGGTTCCGTAGCCGAATGGCAAAAAACGGAACCCTTATAGTTTCGTCAAGTCTGTCTGTCTGTCTGTCTGTCTGTCTGTCTGTCTGTCTGTCTGTCTGTCCGTCCGTATGTCACAGCCACTTTATTCTGAAACTATAAGCATCACATAGCTGAAACTTGGTAGGTAGGTGTATCTTGTTCACCGCTTTCCGATTCAGATACAAAAAGTAAGAAAAAAAATATTTAAGGGGGGGCTCCCATACATGTAACTAAAACCAAAAATATTTTTTTTACTCAAACCTATGCGTGTGGGGTGTCTATGGATAGGTCTTTGAAAATGATGTTGAGGTTTCTAAAACCATTTTTTCTAAAAGTGTAAGGTTTGAGATATAGACGCTTTCAAAGTGGTAAAATGGGCGTCCCCCCCCATCTAACTTTTGAACTAAGAAAGTGAAAATTTTGAAAAAAATATATGATGTAGATCTCAACAAAAACTTGCAACGAAAATTGGTTTGAAGGAGATCGAACCAGTAGTTTTTGAGAAATTGCACATTTTTATCAACCGCAAATATAACTTTGTCTTTCATACAAACACTATGAAAAACAAAGTTATTTTTGCTGTCACAATATATTGTGATGTTTTCGTTAAGTGAAAGTAAGTGCACCCTGAATTCAGTTAAGGGTGGCACGGAACCCTTAGTGCGCGGGTCCGACACGCACTTAACCACACTAAATATGGCACGACTCAGTCATATATTTTTGCTCTAAATATGTTGTTTTTTATTTGTCGTCGTCGCTAATGGTGGACGATACTGTTACACGGCGAAATGTCAAAATTCGATAAAAATATGTGTGGCATGTTAGGGTTCAATGATAATTTTGTCATATTTCGAATTTTGACAGTACGACATGACTTTGACATGGCAGCCATGTTAGCAACTGCGAGTATGTCGATTTTTGACAAACAAACGCGCTAAAATGCCTCGATAAATTTTTATCACGGCGTGCATCTTAAGCCTGCTGGTTGGTAACGTATTAACATACGAGTAGATTTATAGCCATCCACGCAAATAAACCAAAAGTTATAATCCTTTCGTTTCGCTCGTGACTCAAGATGGCGCCCGTGACGTAATTTAATACTTTATTCCCTTAATGAATAATCTACAATTGCTTTTCATACAGGTTGTTGAAAATGTGCTTTATCTCAAAAACTACCACTTTGATATCGTTCAAACTAATTTTCGTTGAAAGTGTTTGTTAACACGTTCCGGGACACTACTCCAGACACAATAGATGTTTTATTGTTTTCACGCCTGTAGGCGGGCACTGTCCCGGAACGTGTTAAGATCTACATCATGCATTTAAGTCACAATTTTACCTTGCTTAGTTTAAAATTAGAGGGGGGATGACGCCCATTTAACCACTTTTTAGCGTCTATCTTTCAAGAGTTTGACTTCTGGAAAAAAATATTTAGTAAAATCTATGTCATTTTAAAAGACCTATGTATAGTGTGTATACACTCCACACATGTGTGTGGTACGATTTAGTGTTTTTTGTTGGTTTAGTTCTATTGATGTGGTGTGTGCAAGCGATTTTCGTTTGAAAGTGGGTAGGCGGTGGAGATCTGCTTACAATATATTCACACACTTTTGCATTATTAATAAGATGAAAGTGAAGCTGAACAATATTATAGGTGAGTTCAAAACGAAAAAAATATTTTTCCTACCTATCTCGTTTAAAATAAAGTATCTTTTAAAGGTACAAGTTCCTTGCAACAGCGCATTAGTTTCTCCTTCGTCTAGTAAATAAAGTTATCGATAACAACGTTTCGACTCGATTCTCTGAGATTTGAACTATTTCCCATTTTGTTATTTTATATTTTAAGAACAATTTATTTGAAAGTGAGAGATTTAAAGATTTCTGGGGTTTTCCTTTAAAGTATTCCATATATAATGACTGTTTGGGCCCAATAGTGATTTTTCATTTGGCAATTTAAACTCCAGAAAAAAGTTAACCATAAGCGAGATAATAATAACAGATAGTAATATTAAATGATGATATAATAATAATAATATATTTAAATTGTTCGATTGTACGCCTTTGTGGCAGGACACGGTTAGTTCTAAGCATGACATTTTATAAGACCCTTGTTGTATACCTGTGTTCCACAATAAAGATTTATGATTATGATTATGATTATGAGTTGACGACGCGTTTGGTGTAGTGGTTAGCGCACCTGCATGACTACTAGCCGGTGGCCGCGGGTTCGAATCCCGTAAGGGCCAAATGTTGTGATGAGCAAGAATATTTGTACCTAAGTATTAATGGGACACTCCCCCGTCATTATCGTGGTCTGGTATTTCTAGCACAAGGAAGAATATTCCTTAGTTCAAAACCAAGACAATTGGTGTGTTGGCCGGCGCATACCATTCTTTGAGAATGATAAAACACTATGCACTTATTTTTTGAGCCTAGCATAGATTATTATAACATACGAATGCAATAAGTTACATACCTAACAAAGAAGGTTAACCTCAAACTCTCTCGTAATCCGACAAAAATTACTTAAGCTAAATCGTTACGTCCTAAGCTAGCACAAAACCTAGGTCTTACCCTGACTGAGCAATTTAAACAAATTTTCTAACCGGTAAGCCAACATTGACCAGTTTAATCTGAACTTCAAATTCATTGGTAGTTTCGCTAGGGAGAGATCTTTATAAATAGTTTGTAATGTTAGAAGCATTTTGTGTTGGTCTAGTAATCTGGCGATGAAAGTTTAGGCTTCAAGTTAATTACTCAAAATGACTTACGAAAGGTCGTTTAATAAAAACCTTTAATTTTATCTAAATTTAAGTTTGTTTTATGCTATGCGAATTAAACATCACTGTTAACAGCAACAGTTTTTTTAATAGCATCTAGGCAGACATTTAGTCACAATCTCACCTGATGGTAAGTGATGATGTGGCCTAGGATGAATCATCCTGACTAGTAATAGCCTATTCACTCTCTTCTTGAATTCGCCCGAAATTATATTAGTTAGGAAACACATCTGCCGGCAGCGAATTCCACTCCCTAGCCGTGCGCATGAGAAATGTAGATCTAAACCAGTTACAAATAACAGCAATAATGTTTGAAATGTCACTGTCTCAAACAATGTCAAAATGTTCAAGTTGTAAGTTTGATTGTGTAAAAAGAGTGGCGGACCGTAGCGAGCGTTCAATTCAGTCGACCTCCGAGGAGATGCAGCTAAACGTGCAGCTGGCTACAGGTGGTACCGCCAACGGCTTCAACTAACTGTCTCAGCTGATGTGGGAGCAGTAGTTTGCACCGTTGGACGGGGTCTACGTTGAACACATAGGACAATAGGACAACATATAAATATAAGGTGGAAGGTCTTAAGTAAACGAAGAGACGGGAACATAGTGCGAGTCAAGTTACTCCCAGCGCCATCTAGTAGTGCGCGTCGACAACTTCTCCACGTATAGGCAGCTAAAGTTGTTCTTGTGCCTTCGTATAGTATGGTGTTACAATTGTTATTTTTTATATACGACTAGCTTTTGCCCGCGACTTCGTCCGCGTGGAATAGTGACTTCTTTCCCCCGTTTTTTACACATTTACCACTATATATTTGCTCCTATTGGTCGTAGCGTGATGTTATATAGCCTATAGCCTTCGTCGATAACTGGACTATCCAACACAAAAAGAATTATTCAATTCGAACCAGTAGTTTCGGAGATTAGCGCGTTCAAACAAACAAACAAACTCTTCAGCTTTATAATATTAGTATAGATTTAGATTATTACTCTCACGTATGGTCGAGGACTAAAAACGCTTGCACACAAGACACAAAAACGGGCGTCACTGCAATCAAAAGAAGAAGCGAGGTGTAAAAAAAAATGCCTCAAAGGTGGTTAGGCGAGAGAGACCGCGACCGTAAGTACTTATCCAAAGGGTTTTAAAACAGTTTTAATAAAAACATCAAAACTGAATGTATCAAGGTAACAAATGTATTTTAAAACCAAACAAGTTCAAAGACTAAGTGCGCCTTCACATTAGAGCGACGCGCTGCTGTCGCGCTGTTAAAGTCGCCTAAGTGTGAAAGCGCTCTAATTTGTCTAAAACAAAAATGTAGTAATATCAAAGGGAGATTTCCTAACAAAAGTCATAAAATAGAGTAATGCGTTTGCCTGTGGGCCTTAGGCCGTAGGCCCGAAGCCGCCAAGTTTTGAGAAATTTGTCTTCGCCCAGAAGTTTGGACGTGTCTCCACGGATATTACTTCGAGTTTGACCAGAGATATGCGATAGCGTCAAAAACGCTTTAGATAAGGAATTGAACCCCGCGTCTTTCGCAAACGGGGCGAATGTCTGTACCACCTAATCACACAAACTTTAGCAAACTTAAATGGTAATTATACTTACTTTTCATTTACATTTAATTTTACGAATTTTTTTTAAAAATGAAAGATGTCCCAAATGTGTTTAAAATGAAAATCCAGAGTAGGTCCATGTTTTTTTGTTTTCTTTTTATATTAAATGGGTCCGCTCATAACTCTAGATTAGACCAGACGCGATATAGACAGATAAATTGACACAGGTATCATGTCATAGACAGGCGCATGTTTTTGTAAAGAATATAGGAGTTGGTTGATAATCATTATGTAATATCGATATTCAGCAACTTTTATTAAACGATCATCGACATCTTGATCAAAATTCCATTCAGATGCTGAATACTTACTTGCATCCGCTACCGCTTATGCTTCCTCTCCCGCTATCACACCGTCATGCCTTCACTTACCCAAAATAAATGGATCCAAAGGTTTCCTCATTTTCAAGTTATTGCAGTTAAGTTGGCTTTGTCCTTTGTTGGTTAAAACAAGGAAGCGAAGGTGGTAATTACAAGAAATGGAATTGTTCTTGCGCACACAGCGAGACGAGAGGAAGTTTATTGTTGTACTGATTTTACCTGTAGTATTCTTGGATTTGTTATTGTGATATTAGGCAGGTCATTATTTATAAAATTTTACTGCAGCAATACAATATTCATGAGAGAAAGAGTGCCTTCATATCGAATCATAAAGTCAGAAAAAGTCATTTAAAAATAATTACTTATTTTTGCAAATAGACTTTAGGTACTAAAGTACCTAAGGCCCTTTTACACGTCCCAATATATTCCTCTATCTCAGCAGCTCATAAAGTAGCCTTTGTACATGACATTTCAGTAGAATAGCCATCATCATCATCATAATTAACAGAACGTCTACTGCTGATCATAGGCCTCCCTCATGGTTTATAGCCATAGCGACTGGTTGCAGCTGGACTGCATCCAGTGCGATCCTGCGATCCTTAAAAGGTCGTCTGTCGATTTTTTACCGGTAGACGTCCAACGCTGTGTAAGAAAGAATAGTTGCAATCACGTAGAAACAAGGATCTTGCACACAGCAGGTACACAAACGTCATAATGACATAAGGTACGTGGTAGCAATCTCGTATCAAACAAATAGTATGTATGGTATGTATGGTAAGTATGTATGTATGTAATGTATGGTATGTATGTGTGTATAGTATTTATGTATGTATGTATGGTATGTATGTAAGTTTGCTAATATAAAAGTTTAAGGCAGTGTCATTCCCACAGTCTTTTTTTAACAAAAAACTATTTTCAATAAATCCAAAGTGCTGAACTGGTACCAAAGCGTAAAGTGCTTGACATTCTCTTTTATTCACAGTTGCCACTACCAACAAACATGTGAAATATTGTCCAAAAGTTTGTCCCAAAAATTCAAAATACCGAGCCAAAGCTCCAAAAGCATCGGCGCCGTCACCCGTATGTTAACTAAAACATATTCCGCTTTGTCCCTCAAATTTGGGACAACCAAATAGTTGGTACATGAAGTTAACAAGTCCGCGTCAGAGCATGTGATTTCAAAGGCAGGAAATTCGCACGTGGCGTAGCTCAGGGAGAACAAACAGATCAGTTGTTTATGTTGACGACACGTTTGGTATGGTGGTTAGCGCTCCTGACTACTATGCAAGCGATTGCGAGTTCGAAACCCGATAGGGGCAAATGATTGTGTGATGAGTACGAACATATTTTGTACATAAGTAATGGATGTATGTATTTAAGTATTAACGTTTGACGCCCCCATCATAATCGTTGTCTAGTACAGTCACCAGCACATCAGGTTGCCCACTTTTGTTGCAAACTTACCCTTATTACAACTGCATAAGATACCGCAATGCTTACCTTGACGTGCTGTTGTCCGTACTTTGTAACACAAGGAAGAAAATGTAAATAGATTGACGTGATTATTTTAAACTCGCCAAATCACTAAGCAAAATATAACTTCGTTTCACTGTCTTATATGATGTACTATACGATGTAACCAAATACCTATTAAAAGTCCATACAAGAAAGTGGAAGGTTTTAGGTGGAATTGAAATTGCTCTTCTTCGAGCTTATGTATGACTAGCTTTTGCCCGCGACTTCGTCCACGTGGAATAGTGACTTCTTTCTCCCGTTTTTTACACATTTACCACTATATCTTTTCTCCTATTGGTCGTAGCGTGATGTTATATAGCCTATAGCCTTCCTCGATAACTGGACTATCCAACACAAAAAGAATTATTCAATTCGAACCAGCAGTTTCGGAGATTAGCGCGTTCAAACAAACAAACTCTTTAGCTTTATAATATTAGTATAGATGAGACTTGTGTTGACTGGTCGGTCTTACCTGGATGTGTCTTTAAAACAAAATTACAGCAGTCTTTGTGTTGTCCAAAATATAATCCAATTTTCTGGTGGCCATTAACGGACACTGGAAGTGCAGATTTATGTACGTTGCAAGTAAATAAGGTGTGGGGTGGCAGCAACATCAATACTGGCAGAAGGCTGAAGATATAATATATCAGGAAGAAACCCCCGGTTCTTTAGCTGCAGTGTGGAAGGCAAGAGTGAAACAACCACCCTATCTCCCTAATTAGAGTTTTTATACAAAGAACTCAAACGACAAGAGACTAGCTCTAAATTTGATGATGATGTAATTTGTAACGCTGGAACAATTTTTTTGGAAATGGGCAACATCATGTATTCTATTTACGCGTCTGCGAGCTATTGTATTCTCTTTTGTAAAGTTTAGTGATTTTTAATTTATTGTATTATTTTTGCTTCAAAATTTAAATTTCTTAATTGTTTTAGTTTCATAGCCATCATGCATATTCGTGACCATGTGAGACGAATGACAGACACTGTCTTAGTAAATTTTTAGCAAGTTCGTCAATTGAGATAGTATTAATGTATATTTGACACTACCTATACACATATATATGATGTTTGGTAGTCTACTAAATACAGTAGAAGAAATAAAACACATTGGTAAAAATTGTTTAGCGTAGGAGCTCCACCGACAAGATGAACAGACGACCTTGTAAAGATCGCAGGATCACACTGGATGCAGACCGCTTGCGATCGGTCGCTGTGGAAAGCCGTGGGGGAAGCCTATGTTCACATTAAATTTAGCTGATAATGATGATAGTGTTTACATTTTAATCTACCCATTAGTGACAATACGTCCTCTTAGTACATAAAAGATCTTTCAAACCCCTATTCAGATTCAAAGGGATCACAAAAACGCTCATCTCTGACTTATGACAGGAAATTTGACAATCACAAGGCTCTGAATTCGAACGCCAATTTGCTTATGGAACCCTATTACCCCCCTCTCCACCCCCCCCCCCCCCCCTGGTCAGTCGAAGTCTAGATCTAATGAAGCGATTCATCTGCAATTCAACAGATCTGCCTAGAAATTGGACTATTGAGACGCAATTGTACGTCTTTAAGTTGTTGCGGTCAGTAAAATGAAAGGGTAATTTCATTTAATGATTCCGCTCCTAGAATTTTGCAGGACGTGGATTGTTCTTACAGGAAAGTATATAAACTTCTAAATAATAAAGACTTAGGTATAGAACGTTAGGTTAGGTATACGGCTAAATCTTCAAAAGTCACGTGTATTGTTGAACAGGCTGTAAAGGACGCTTGAATTTTGGTTTTGCATCTTCAACAGCTTTTATTTCGAAAACCTAACATTTTATGAAAACAAAATAAACAAAGTATATTTTCCATTTATATTTATGAGATCTATCGATATTTTAAGATTTCAGTCATGGCCATCATTTCGTAGAAACCAAATGAGCCACACTCCCTTAAAAAATCCAAAGCTCTTTTGTATCTATTATTATTAACTCTTTATTGCTTAATTAACTCTTTATTAACTCATTTTAATAATTTTAATAAATTTTAATAACTAATTTTAGTTAATTTTAATAAATTTTAATAACTAATTTTAGTTTAGCTAGGGCCTAGAGACTACAACATATTTATCAAAATGCCTCGTATTCACGTATCCTAAAGCACGAGACTCACTTACGTCAGTTTATTTTGCTACATAAAGTTTTCCTATGTTGTGAATGCAACGTCGTCATAGTGCAAAGATGACATCGTTAGTGGCCGTGCGTCGTTTGTGCAGTGTGCACACCCCTTAACTGCCAGTGTACATACCTCTTTAGTGTATTTTCCAAACTCTCTTATCAGCAGCACACCGTAAAATAGTTTCTGAAATCAAAACTTATGCAAGAAGAAACAATAAATACACGCAATATTATACAAAAACACGGCTACAGTACATACCATGCGTCACGAATCTTCTGGCCTACGGTGACAGTGGGAACTAACGCTGTCAAATTCAAAAATGCGGTTGCCAGATCGAGTGTAGCGATTTCTCCCCAATCTTACAAGAGATTTTTCGATTTTCCCTTTTGTTTTATTTTCGTACGTGTTATGTGTAAACTATTAATATGTTTTTTTTTAAATACCGTAGCTGCGTAGCGCTTAACTCCTAAAATAAAGTTTTAATTTTCAATAGTTTTTATTGTTAATACAATTGTTTTGCGTCTAAAACGGTGGAACATACACGATATGCCTCTTATGGTACGAAATGCCTTCAACGATATTTCCATCTAAGAAATCTTTTCTTTGACTTTGCCATATTTGGGAAAAAATATTCGTTAAACAGCTTCCTAAACTCCCTGAATCAAGGTAGATTTTCTTGTTCTGGCTACCCTTTTGAATGCTAGCGCCCCCTTATCAATTTCATCCGTTGGCCAGAAGATCCTTGTCGCACTGTTTCGGCATAATGTCAACGGTAAAATTCTGACAGTAGTTTGTTGACGGTAGTTGTAAACCTGTCAGCGGTAAAAAAAACTTTACTTCAGGCATCTTAGTCCATAAAGGAAACGAATAAATATTTGTATTTGATGATCACTTCAAGAGCCCACCGCCACCACACCTGTATGTACGGCATGTCTGTTGCAGAAGCCTAGGATGCAAGAACAGTTGACTCTATCAACTATCATCTTCAGAACCGTATTGAGGATAGGAATATGCAGCGCGCTGCTATATTGGTAAGTTGTAAGCGAGATAGACATAACACTGACACAACTCAGTTGATAATACGCCGACAATAATTTACTGATCACTTAAAAAAAATTTTTAGGCGTGCTGTAGGTACTAAGCGCGGTACCGATTTCGGCTAATTTCGGTCGATATTAGTCGTTAAGCCTAGTCAGAGGCCCTATAAAATCGGGCGGCTTGTTAAAATCTGACAGCAAGGTTGGTCGCTTGCCTTGCAAACACCCCTTTGCCATCCCGCACTAAGATCATACTACCTCATAATTGAGGTAAGGCCTTTGCCCAGCAGTGGGATGTTTACAGGCTAACTTAATTTTTTTTAAGACGCACGGAACCTTATAACCAACTTTATACAAGGCTCTTCAAACAGCCATCACACCGTATACATTCCTCCCATAAACCATGCGCGTCGTGAAATAAAAACTCAGTGAGACGTTACAATAAATTCTCAGTTGACGAGTCTCGAGCTGGCGGTAAAATGGTCGTCACGCGTGTCAACAGGGCTGCCAAAAATTAACTAACAAATTACATTACTATTAGATGATTGTAAAATTACATTACTATTTTTTATTTAGTTTCTTTTTTAAATTATTTTGCTGTATATTTCCACTTAGCGCCATCGCAGGTTTCCAAACAAACTTAGAAAGCAAAATAGTTAAAAAGAAATCAATTTAATAATGGATTTTTGCAAAGTAACGCCTGAATCTAATGAGCATGTTTTAACTCTACAACAGCCAATACCGTTGTATTTATTTTGCCAGCACTCAAACCTCACTTTTAAGAGCTCACGCAAATGACATTTGTAGATACCATGTAAGATTTTTGTATTACCCAGTTTTTCTTCTTTCAGAATTGACAACTGTTTTTTTTTTTGTACTTGTTAACATTCTGACGCGCGTTGTTTGTATGAAATTGACAGAAATCGTAGTAAAGCACGAGTCATGTGTCGTTCTAGTCTCCCCCCGCGCCTCTGTGCCCCGCAGGCAAAGGTTCAATGAAGCGGTTTACTTAGAGGTCGTTGACTTAAAGAGATCATGCAGGCATACATTCATAGGTATAACATGAAATGCTTTTTCAATTCTTCTCGCACATATAAAACTGCGGAGGTACTGTTGCGACAACCCTAGAAAAGTACGATTTATTCTGGTAACATAGTCGTACAAGTAGAATCAAGCTTCTGCTCTAAGATTGTTGTTGGGTAAACTTGAAAATTGTACCAAGACTTTGTTAGTGTTTGTATTTACTTTATGTCTTACACACACTGAGGCCCGGTTTCTTGATCGATAGTTAACTGAACTTAAATGTAAATGCCGTTACCAGCAGTAGAATAGTTATGATTACTGCGTGTTTTGAAAAAAACATCCTTATCCAAATGACAGAATGGCTATTTTAATGACCACTGGTATTTTTCTTAAAAATATGCACAATCGACATTTTACCATTAGTTGAGTTACTTTCGATCACAAAACCGGGCTTTAAGCTGAAAGTGCTAATATCAGTAACTACTGGACCGATTTCAAAAATAATTTTGGCCTGATGCTGATTTATAGTTTGACAAACATTTAACATTTTCTAGAGGTATGAGCGTCTTGTTTTAAGGAATTTTGGCTACTTATAATTTGCTTTGTGCTTATAAATAGCAATTTACTTCCAGTTCAATCAATTATCCCTCTTGTTAACAACAACTAACAAAAGAACAACTGAACTTTAAAACGCTCAAAAGCTAAAAGGTTTCCAAGAAAAACCGTCTAGAAAGCCTTTTTGTCTGACTATTCTGGTCTGAGAACTTGTCTGCGTTTCAGAACTTCAGGAAATTTTGCTTTTAAACTTTAAGTGGAGTAGAATGGAGCTAATCGTGTAGTTCGAAGGTATGCTTTGGACAAGATTGCTTAGAGATAAGCCACGGACAGAATTAAGGGTAACCCGTGACAAGTGTCGGAAACATTATCATTTATCACATACATAATATAAAGTATCTAGACAACGCAAGTACCTCTGGGACTTTATGAGCGTGCCTTAAAAAAACTGACTAAGAAGCACATAACAACGCACTTGTCTTATATTTAGGAGAAATAAATTCATTTGGAGTCGGTGTATGATGTGTGTAGACTGTTGGTGCACATAACATTATGCACCGACTCCGAAATAATTTGTTTCTCCTAAATGGAAGAAAAATGCATTATTTTACGTTTAGGTTGAATTTCTTTTAATGTCGAGCGATATCCCGCAACGTCTCACCACTTCATTGCTTTGCCTGACCGCTAGCGATACGTGTCGCAGGATTTTTGTCGTCTAGTGTATATGTGGCTTAATTTCTTCTTAAGGAACATCGTTTGTTTGTCGGTATTTAAAAGCAGTAAAGATGAATTCCAGAAGAAATTAGAAGTTGTTCCGCAAAGGTCTACTAGCTTCGGACTTTATTATGAGTTACGACAATAGTTCTAGAGGTATGCGTATAATAAAAGACTTCGAGGAATGGTATATGCACTAAGTTGTCATGGACGGCTTTGATCATTGCAACTTAGCCAATATTTTTAGTTACTCTAAATCATGTCACATAATAATACAATGCCGAAATATCAGGGACTTATAAAAAGATCACGTAGATAGAGCAATGCGTTTCATATGATATGACCGTGTCAGTTTAAAATATTTTGTTTTTGTTTTATTGTGTCGTGTTGTAATAAAAATAGCACAAAAACTAACTTTTAAAATGTACTAATAAACAAAGCTGGATGCTGATGGATCAATTTGGCAGTCTGCATGTGTAGGTAATAGATGTATGTGTGTTAAGTAATAATAAATAAGTTATAAGTAATTTATTCCAGCCACAAAATATATTGTGTAGGAATACATTGAATTAAAATTAAAATTAAATATATGAAACATAAGAGGTATACCTCTACACATTTTATTCATTCAATAAAACGACACCTTATAATAACTTGTATGATTCTAATATTAGTCCCCCTAGTCGATTTCGACTACGGTGGCCAGTCACAACGACTAATCGACTGCGCGGGACATATTAGTGCACAAGTGTCTGCGCAAACACAGGTGCACCCTGTATTCCTTTTACTCTCATAGCCCGATGGGACAGCAATCCGACACGACCGGAGAGAGATCAAGCGCAGGATCAACGGCTGAACGTGCTTTCCGAGGCACGGGGGTGAAACACCGCCAACTTCTAAACTTCGGGTTACCCTGAGAATTTCTGAATAGAAAAATCCAGGTTCATATTTTTGGCCCGAATCGAACCCGGGACCTCCGGCGCAGCCGTCGCTCTAAAATGCGACCCTCTCACCGCTGTGCCACCGATGCAGTTAATGATTCTAATATAACATCCTTCATCTGTAAAGTAAGTGACGCTTAAAATTGATAAGGATTAGACTACCATCTCTTAAACCGATGATATGATAATCATGATAGATGAAACATTCTACTGCGTGGGCCTACTGCTTTTACCATTGGCATTTTGTTTTCCGTTGGCTTGTTTTACTATACAATTATAAAATTGAGTCAGTCACAAATTAAATTGCGAAGCTTCCCCGATTACTCGCGTGTACGGCGGATCATGCCTCTGAGTAATTTATATTCAGAAATTAAATGAAAACTGCTCATTGCGGTAGCCAACTGCTACGTGTTTTTAATAAACTAGTGATTCTGTGTGGTTTTGAACGGACGGATGTCAGATACAACAACAAACGAAGAGGTTTTTTTTTTATAAAAGTTAGTGTTCAAACATTTTAACCTTAAAGATTTCTATCCAATACACCGTATATTGCCCGTGCTAAGGCAAAAAAAATGTACTGAACACTATGACACTGTTACTACTAGACAGTTCCGTCACCGAGCAACAACGTCGTGAGTCATGCACGGATTGTGTTAGCACCGGCAAAATAACGCTCCATATAACGACGAGACAGAACGCTGTAAATCCGTTCAGTAGGCATAGAAGAGTGTACGAGTATCATCTTGCTTTTCGTGTGATACGCTCCAAACACGATCATGGTATGATACGATGTAGTGGGTCCACACCTTTATGCTCAAAATATCGAAACACAAGTACAAAATTAACTACAATCATTTTCATCTAAATTAGAAAAGAGCACATCAAAATGTATAAGATAACTTATTTTCAAAACTCCCGGAATGCATAACAGTTAGCCTAAGGTAGCCTAACTCCCAAATAACTGTATTATTTTTGGAATTATGTGTAGTTTGATGCAGTTTAGAGAGTTTTCCTGTTACAGCTTTAAATATATTCATATTTACCAAAATAATGGAATAATTCATTGGACTTTATTATCAAAAGCACTCTGTGAGACTAACTAAAGTTAATTCTTTCTTTTCTACAGAAATAAAAAGATGTAGAATCATATAACTAAGTCATTTCCTTTACGATCATTATCAGCTGTCTCTTCGTTTCTTCAGAATATAAGATCATAATGTAGGTACCAAAACTGTGTCTTAAAAAGCGCTGTCAAGACTCAACCTTTTTAACATAGAACCTACTCTAAATACGACATTACAAACACAAATAGTACTCATCAGATTCCTTTTATAGCAGCATATACAATATTGATGGCCCAAAAAACAGGGACAATTCACGTTTCTATATTCGCTGACAAATTTGGCACCGGCGGCAGCTCATCAATAATTCGACAGAGTGTACCGGTCTGCGAGGATTCTTTCATCTCGGGTATTTGTCCGACTGTACTTTTGTATGCACGATTTATTTGCTTGCAAGACTACTGCAGGATTGTGTAGGTTTTAGAGTTGGTAACTTTACAGTGAATGTTTGAAGATGTGTTAATTTGTCGAAAGGAAAACATTTAAAATTCAAATTATATACGTCATAAATATTTGCACCGTGTGGGCATGTCCCCACTGAATAGATAAATAAGGTTAGAAACGTTCTGACAGTTCGTTTGTATGAGAACCTGTGTCGCCGGTGGGTGTTACGGCGTTGTTGCTGCAGTGCCAAAAGCACCAATCAATGAATCAACGCATCAATATCATAAACCAATCACACTTTCCGCCGGGAGCTCTGTGATTGGTGTGATTAGTACGTAAAACCAACAACCAATCACAGAGCTGCTAGCAGTGGAACCATCAATCATCATTCCGCTACGTTCATTCTTTAATGTCAAAATACTACGTTGTGGTAAAAGTCGATATTTTAGGTCGATCGATATCGATAACTTCAATTACCGGTGTAATGTATTTTTCCAATATGAATTGAAAAAAAAAACATAAGATTTTAGTTTTGCGTATTTGGATAATTCTACGGCACATTTGATCGCGTCAAAGTGTTGTACAATTACCTTCCGATAAAAAACAATAAGAGAAAAAATGGTGTTGCTATACTTTACTTGAAATAGAGAAAATTATTACTTTTACGTATTGCTTAACATTAATAATTTGATTAAAATAATATTAAAATTATTTTTGACAATAATTTGGCAGGTCTGAAAACGCAATGTTTTGACACATGTTTGTGATTGATGTTGCTCTCGAGAAGAGACTTTATTATTATTTTTTTGTTTCAACAGAATAGTTATATAGACCCCACAGTTTTCCACAGCGACCGGTCGCAAGCGGTCTACTGTGTCCAATGCAATCCTGCAATCTTCAGAAGGTCATATTGCCGGTGGAAATTCACGCTCTCATGTTGTCGAAGGGTGTTCAATATGAAACTTTTCTGCAAACTTTTCGTGGGAACGGCCTTTAGGTGTTGTTGATTATGATAGGGTAGATACCTACATAGAAAAGCCTACTCTTTCTAGCATCCGAAAGAATTACATATAATTGACAATAGGCGTTGAAAGTATTTCCATTTTGTTGTTTAATAAAAAGCTAATATCCCCGTATAAGTTTGAAAAACTTTTTTTTATTAAAAGCAAACAATAAAAATTAAAACTAAGACATGCAACATAAAAAAATAAGAAAAAAACAGACCCGATTTAAGTCAGGTCTTTGTGTTGTGTCAAAGAACGTAAAATATAACATTTATCTATAATATATAAATTATCTATAATGTATAAATACACTTATTAAAAAGCTGGATGTTTTTGTTTGTTTGTTTGAACGCGCTAATATCAGAAACTAGTCTGGTTATAAAATATATCAGATACATTTTTAGATAGCATATTTATAGGGGAAGGCTATAGAAGTAGTAATGCGTATGGGCTTATAAAAAATTATACGATTTATGGGAACGGTAAAACTTAGACGCGCGAACGAAGTCGCGGGAGGGCGCTAGTTTGTTATAAATAAATACTAACAATATTTATTTTAACTAATTAATCATGTTTTAATCTCATAATTCATCAATAGGGAAATTACCATTTATCGATATTTTTACTGTGCCGAGAGCTACATCCCTATCGTTGTGTACGCAAGCGAACCAAGCAAATTGGATGCGATACATTGCTTGCTAAGGTAGCAATCTTGTTAGTAATGTGCGTGCACAGTCATCAATGAATATTTTTTTAAATACTTGGTGCAACAAAATCGCTGTTCTTGCAGAATATTACTGCAACGCTCTTGTCACGCGACTGAAGTACTGCTCATGCATATGCTTACAACTAGCTCACCTCTGCTGCACTGACCGGGGCATTTCTAACCTTATTTATCTATTCAGTGCATGTCCCCATGTATTTCTATAGTGTGTCAGTGTACAATCCCGAAAAGAGTAGAGAAGAGATAATACACATAAAAGATACCTGAGACGGCAGCTAGTGGCGACTGAGTTTGTTTCGGCGTTTCTTCTCAGCACTTGCCCAATTGTCAGTGTTCTGTCTCGAAGCGCTGGTAGGGCTCAAAAGATAAGGAGACATGATTCGGCCCTTTCAGGGCACATTTTTTAATATATATTTTTCACTGTTTATTTGCCGTTAATAAGTGTCATTTCATGACCTTATAAAGATTTTGAATTAGAATTTTTGATAATGGAAGATATTTGGTCATGTCTTTACATACACAGATTTCAGTAGAATTTTTAATTACTAATATTTTTTAATTACATAATTCATATCTTTTATCTTTTGCCCGCCACAAAAAGTACTTAAATAAAATATATCAGTCATAGCAGTACGAATACAAGATCATTAGCTACCACACTATCATATGTCACTCATATCCGACATAGCGCTAATAAGATCTTCTGGGAGCATACTGAAACCTAGGGTAACGAGATCCTAAATGTGTTCTGAGACCTAGTGTCAATCAATTAAGGTTATTTCTGGAATCTCAAATATGTGTAGCCTGGGAAATCATATACCCTTTACTTAAACTTTATACTTTTAACGAGCAATTATTTTGGATCTCGGAAACGTCTCCAACGATTTTCATGAAACTTTGTTTGTAATGGATTTCAAAAGAAAAGCTAGGTTTCATTTTCAAAAAAAAGTATCATCACCGTATTTTAAGGCACTGAAATAAGGCTTAAATAACATGAGAATACAAAATTTGCCTCCAACGGCAATGTCAAGATTCTTAGCGGTCTCGGAATTCGGACTACTGGGTTATAATCCAAGTAAAACAGTCTTTTTTGCGGTCGTCCAGATATTTAGTACAAATAATTATACAGGATGGAGCTATATAAGTACTTACCTATTACTGCTTTAAAAGATATTGTTAACATAAAATTAAGCCTTATTAGTTTTATAAAATAAAATAGATAACCTTTCAAAGTTTCAACTTATAATGGATCATAGTTCTCTTCATTTTAACTAGGTTTTTTCCGAATCAAATTTTGTTGGTATGTAAGATTCAATTCATTGAATTAAACTGGGCCATGTAAAACGTTTTTAACATAATTCTTTTTTTTTGCCTTCTTACTAAAGACAGACTGATGATACTTGTGTTTAACAAGGGTACCTTTTCACCTTGAAGGGAGATCAAGTGAACAACCATGAACGTTGACGTTTTAGCCGCAGGCTACCGCAAGTATAAGAGAAACCACTTGCCTTTTTTCTTAAATGGAATTCGTCACACATTTACAAGGGTTTTCTGGTGCCATGAGTGATGTTTCTAAGAAAACAATACTTGGTTACTATGGGAATATCTTTGATACTTACGACCTGTTTTATAAGTTCCCATTATCAGTGTCTGTCCACTGCTTCATACGAAATGACGTTAGTTGAATTATTCGATGGTTGGTACTTATTTGTCGATGTTGAAAAAGGCCCTTACAATTAAATAATAATTGATAGACAATGTTAAGTTATCATCACTTGATACAATGGATTATGTAATATGTATTTTAATCGTCAGTTACGCCTGCCAGAAATTGAAAAAAAAACATTTTTTTACTAAATTTCTTACATATTTAATTATGTATTTAAATGTGGAGTATGATGATATTATGACGTATGATGACCAATGCTCATAAAACCAATGAGCATTGGTCATTGTTTGGGTTTTCATCGGTCTGTATGTACTTGTTTTTAATATGATGATCATCCATCATTAAGCTAGCAGATCTATAAAGTATTAAACATTAGACAGACATTAAAATATCGATAGTGAATTATATTTTTTGTGTGAAATATCGACACCTTGAATTTAACTGAAAACATGACACCCTGTATTATAAGACTGAGTTTATTAGCTGCATTAAAATCTTTAATTTGACATGCAAGCCAAAGCATGGCAATGCCCTTTGTGGAAAATATGTAAATTCCACCAGCTAATACCTGCTTACGTTTTAAAGCTGCGATCACATTACCATATCGACGAAACTAGCTGTAACCAGCTAAATCTGGTTTAAACTAAAACAAGTAAAGTCGTGCCGAAAAGTGTTTACGTTTTTTTATGGTAAATTTAAATGCTTTGTTTTAATTTTTGATATTTTATGGAATGTTTGCATTATAATGATAAATAACACATAAGTATTGGAAATAACCAAGAAGTATGTGTACGCAGTATCTTGGCGCACCTAACACTGCTGATTTCTGGCAAAATGAGTAGTTTGTATTCAAACTTGCTACTTAATTATTTAATTTAATTTTGGAAGTCTGATTGATGACTATTTTTGCACGCCTTTTTTTTTTTTGAAATGGACACTTCCAATTTTAAAAGCTACGCTAACTGGACTTATCTTACGTATTGTTAACGGTTTGTTAAGAGATACTTTCTGAGCAAAAAGGACTCAAAAACCCACTTTAACACTTGCTTTTACCTTATCGTTTTCTTCTTCTTCTTCTTCTTAGTCGGGCACTCTTGACAGAGTGGTCGTGGCTGTAGATGGACAGGATTGTGGCTCGCCGTCACATACCTAATCGTTTTAATCAAGTAAAATAATTGAGTCTGCTAATAATAAAATTATAAAAACACCAGATGCAATTTTAAGCTTTACTGTACATATTCCGACGTTGAAGTGTAAATACCATCATTAAAATAATGGTTCTGAATATACTTTATTCCAGCTTCTAAAAAGATGGCGCTGACGCTGCAGTTTATTGCAAAATGAACCTTATGTAGAGGACATAATACTATTAATTTAGTTCTGCTTAATCCTGGATACTTGGAGTGGACAGCTGGAAGTGACGACAAAGCGAAAAAACTAGACGTTATTTTGTGCGATTCGGTATTATTTTTTGTACAAAATAGAAGTGCATATTCTTGAATCCATTTGTACTTAATTTAACTCATAATCACCCATAGAGAGCTTAGGCACTCTTGACGGTAGAGCTAGGTACACTTTTTCTCCTCTTTTTTGGCAGAAGAAAAAACTGAAAGAATTTGAAGTATATTATGTAATCGGATGTTGGGACACCTAATTTGATAAGTACAACAATTTAAAAAATATATTATAAAAGGAGGAAGCCTTGAAGATGCAGAGTAACTTTCATACCATAATTGATATGGAAATTTTCATTGCGAAGTTTTATTATACCAAAAAAATTAACAATAATGCATGAAATCATAAAAATACATCAAAACAAAATTGTTAATGCTGTTTGCTGCGTTGCGTTGGATAGCTTCACTTATCCTTTGAGCTAGAAACGAAGTAATAGTATAAAAGTCATTATCATCATCAAAAAGAGCTTGGCTCTTTTCAGTATTTTTTCTTATCTGATTAATATAATTTGAAGAAACACATTTAAAAATACTTTAGTTTAAAAATTTCAACGCAAGAAGGAACATGCTTCGTCGAATAACACATCTAGAAGTGGTGGTAGTTTGGCACACTTGCGTCGATGGACCGACTTATTGTCTCGTGTAATGCGCCTTTGTTTGCCCCCGGCTATTGCTGCACTAGTCCGCACCTGCTGTTCCGTTTGCATTTAATTTTCTTTGAGTGTGTTACTCCAATATATATATATATATACATATATAAACCAATTACATATTGCTCTGATCCCAAAGAAAGTAGCTAATGCACTTGTGTCATGGAAATGACACAAGTGCATACACAACGGTGGTACCATAACAACCGGACTCGGGACAATATAGAAAATTTTGATTTCTACATTGACCCGACCGATTTATTTGAGGGCTCCCATAAAACAAACATATTTGTTTTTACCTAGCCAAATGGTACGGGACATTTCGTGCACAAGTCCAATTCGCACTTGGCCGGTTTTTTACCTCTCTCTCCATTGAAACATAATAATAATGTAACACCAATCACAATATTTTCAGAGAAGGTTTAGTTTGCCAATTTAACAGACTAGCCGTAACACACACACACACACACAGACACACACACACACACACACACACACACATACACACACACACACCACACACACACACACACACACACACACACACACACACACACACACACACACACACACATACATGTTCCATTCTATTTCTAATCTCTTATCGATCATGTCGGACTGCCGACTCACCGAATTAATGAGAGTGAAGGAACAAAGAGTGCACTTGTGTATTGCGCACACATCTGGGTACTAAAAATATTTCCTGCGTACCTGGCCTATCTCTGTTGAGAGGGTTCGCCATTAACGCAAATCGGTAGAAGAATATACTATACTACTATGTGTTACATTAAACTGTCCAACGAAAGATAAATTAATGAAATATTTTTAGCCTAAATGTTTACACGCCATTTCTCACAATTATTTATGACTTTATCCTTAAAAGTAAGAAGTACACTTGGAATTAGTCACATCGATCCTGTTAATAGCTTTTAAGTTAACACTTTAATTTGGGTGTTCAGTAGTTAAGGGCAATGACAAATGACAGTTGTAGAGTTAGGTAAGTTGTTAAGTAAACTAAAACGTAACAATATAGAGACTAGAAGTGACACCTCTGAGGTAGTTTTTGATATAAGTGGTTAGTGATAATTTAAAAAATGAGGTTATGCGATGCTGCGTTGTATTATTGCATTAGCCAAAGGACGTCCACTGCTGATCAAAGGCGTCAAACGGTCTGAATCTACGGTTATATTGCAATCTTTTCAAGGTCGTCAGTCTCTTGTCGGTGGACGTCCTACACTGCACTGTGAATTTTATGAATAGATGAAAAATAAAAACCGAATTTAATTTCACATTTCCCTAGATAGTAAGAAACAGATGGTACTTAAATCGTTTGTTTACTTGAAACCCTTAAAAATTGAACATACTTTCACAAACCTGTTCTTTCGCAAGCTTAAACAAGCTACGCACATATCTGTCCCGAAGGGGCCGTAATCTAACCGATCCAATTATACCAGATGACAAATGCGCCAAACCAGGCCCTGATTATAAATAATAAAGCATGTTGTTGTTATAAATTATTCATGCTTTACATACACGTGACACATGCGTTTCATACGAAATTTGATGATTGAGCTGTGATATATATATATAAAATCTGAATCATTTCACCATTTTACTCAAACGTAACTATAATCATCACTCATATTTCTTCGTATCGGAGTCACGTCTGGTAGCACGTGCATTTGTAATTGAGTCTTGAATGATATTTAAGTAGATATGGGAGACGCAAATAATTGTTTTTTAGTTAACACAAGGGAAAAAATCCTCAGTTTGAATCCAAGAAAACTGGTGTGTGTGTTGTCTGGTGCATGTTTATATTTATTTAAGTTTGACAACTATTTTTTACGTCTACCTAACAGTGGCCGAATCGTGAGGCTAAGAGCGGAAAACACCCCAGCTAAACTAACTAATACGTTAGACTGGTGAACTTCTTTTAACGCTAAACTTAACACAGAAGTTGTTCAGATTGTACTTATTGTTCCTTAATCACATATTTATATTTTTTCCGACCACCTTGGTGTAGTGACTAAGTACGCTGGGATTCAAGGCGTCGCCATTCCAAGGTTCCAGATTCAATCCCCGGCCGAGTCGATATAAATCATGATTTTCTATACTGTCTCGGACGGATCTGGGTGTTGTGGCATCGCCGTTGTTTCTGATTGACGGAACACAAGTGCATTAGCTATTTACTGAGGGATAAGAGCAATGTACCTATGTAATTAGTGTCTAATATTGATTAGTTTTTTTAGTGGATTATTAATAAAAATGTTACAAAACTGACGGATGTATTCAAAGAGCCGCTTTTCCTCCATGATTCCTCCATAGAGAGCTTAAAACGAAAAGTATCCCTATTGAGCAGTTAATCAACATCCTCGAATATCTTTCCTTCCCTCGGGACCGACGGACAGACGGACCAATTAGTATAGATGACGAATGGACAAAAACGATCTCGCCCGATGGGGTTAGGAAGTACGGTCAACATCACATCAAAGTAAACTCCGTAGTATCTTATGCAGTTGTAATAAGTGCTAGTTTCCAACATTAATGTATAATTTGATGTGTTGGCTACGGTACTAGGGATAATAAATTACTCCAGTTTCTTGGTTAGGAATGTCTTGTGAGTTCGGTGAACTTGACTTGGCTTCTTGATGATTGAAGGTCCAAGGATTTTTTATTAGTTACGTTGACCTGGTTTGTGTATAGCAGATTTTAGAGGTATCTAAAAAGGAAGTCGGAAGTGCATGTTATATGTAAGATATTAGTTGTAATTGCGAGCATAACGATTTTTTGACGCATTTTTTTTCCGTTAGATTGTAATAGCTAAGAAATTAACAACATACATAGGTAGGAGAAAAACTTATTTTTAAACTCAAGTTTCCTGCCGTTTCCAGAAAAAAATTACATCCGTGTAAACACGGATAAACGTAAAAATGTTAATTAATTGAAGTGACATCACACACGCCCCCTATTAGACAAATTAGGTACCCAACAGTTTAATTGCGATGTTTATACGATTTCGCGATAAGAACAAGGGCATTCACAAAATGTTTTATAGCTACCTACCTAATATTTTGTTTTTTTTTACGTTTAGAAATCGATCGCGTAATCACGGCATTTTTACTGTTTGCGTTTTTTCTGAGAACTTCACCATTCAACTCCTTTAAATTTGATTTTCATGTTAATAAATAGTTTTTACACCTCTGACATTTCCATGAATCGATTAAAATTAAAGTATCTAAAATATTGAGACCTTTTATCCCATCAGGCTTTCATCAGTCATCAAAATTTTAATGATGCATAAATCGTTGAAGAGTTCTTTTTCATAAAAAAAATGCTTATTCCGTGCAATTAAAATTTTATTACAGACGAAACGATTAATATGTAATTCTTAATTTTATAAAAGCGGTCCCTGCGAACTTTGTTTCGCTCCTAACCCCATCCCGGCCTGGTCCCGTTTTTATGGTTACTATGCCAAGACAAATCCAACAAAACAAAAATCATGAAAATCGGTTCACCCTGGTCTCGAATTATAAGTGGTGTAACTCACACGGCTTTCTCTTTTATGTAAGACTAGCGGCCCGCCCGCGACTTCGTACGTGTTTTAGTTTAACTCCGTTCCCATAGATCGTAGCGAAAAATTATAAGCCTATACCTATACGCATTGAACTACTTCTATAGCTTTTCCTGATAAATTAGCTATCTATCATATTCTATACCCTGACCAATAGTTCCTGTGATTAGCGCCTTTAAACAAAAAAACGAAAACATCCAGTTTTAAAATATATACATAGAAATGCGTACAGATAAATGTTATATTCGACGACGCGTTTGGTGTATTGGTTAGCGCTCCTGACTATTACGCTGGCCGTCGAGGGTTCGAATCCCGCAAGGGGCAAATGTTTGTGTGATGAGCACGGACATTTGTACCTAAATCATGGATGTTATGTGTATTTAAGTATTTATGGGAGACGCACCCGTCATAAGCGTTGTCTGGTACTTCGTAACACAAGGAAGATAATTCCTTACCACGAAACCAGACCATTGGTGTGGTGTCTGGCGCATATTTATTTATTTATTATATTAATATGTACACTCAACACGCAGCCCGGTCTTTAATGGTCATACTTACACGGGGATATTATCTTTTTATTTTAAAACGAAATAGAAATACTTCCTACGCCCATTCGTTAATCGTACTTATATTTATTTCGGGTACTAATTAAGACCAGGCTACTCTCTGCGCTTACACAGCATCATGCCACATACAGGCTGTGGGAGAAGCGAATTCTCTCAAGTCTTCTCCCGCTACCTTTTAAGAGTTTGAACTTTAGCTTTGTTTACGGTTATAGCCTTTGATTAAAGTAAAATAGCGGAAGATAGATGACGCGTCACTAGAAAGTGGACCGCTAAAATCAGGCCCCCGTCGCCTAATTGCCATTGGATTGCGTGTGCGGGTGACATTTATAAGACGTGTGACGTAAGGAATGTGTAGTGCCATTTATTAGCTGATAATTAGGCTGCGTTTCCACCAGAGATGTGCGAGGATGTGTAGCGAGGAATGTGTTTGTAAAGAACCAATAGAATCGCTTCATTTACCTCGCCTCGGTCAGCACAGCTCTGGTGGAAACGGCTCAGCGGAGCTAGGTTTTTGCGTATACAAAACAAGCGAAGAATGTGTGCGAGGGATGTGTACGATGGATGTGTGCGAGGGATGTGTACGAGGGATGTGTGCGAGGAATGTGTGCGAGGAATGTGTGCGAGGAATGTGTGTTGAATAGGTTTGCGCATACACCGCACCCCTGTTGACACATCGCACCTTTAATAAAAAAAAGAATTAACTAAAAAATAGCAAATGTTGGGAATGCGCGTTTAAAGTTTTGCTCTTTTTCCGTGCCGTCTTTGAATGTCATTTAAACACGATATATTAGGTTTTTCACTAATTTGAATACTGCTTTGTTTAGGTAAAACTATACAAATTTTAATGACGATATAAAATATGTTATAAAACATTAATTAGTTACTTAAATTTGTTGTTAAAAAAAATGTTCCGACTTAAATCTGTTTATGCAAAAAAATCATCAGCACATGAAACAATAGATGCGTAGTAAGTCGAAAAAAATCATTTTACTTTTGAAGCAAACATGATAGTTTTGAGAATATTCACACTTAAATCTTTTTATAATTATTCAAATTAGGTAACATGTAGTGGCATAGCATTTACATCATTTTATAGGAAAAATATAAATCGAAAATTTATTATCTTGTTTCAATTAAACAAAGTTTTTAATAATCATCTTGTATTTATTAAAGAAAATACACGTAATTAAAGGGAATCATCAGCCTTAATGCAATACAATCAATAATTAATAAAGTAATAAGTAACGTACAATCTTAAAAAGGTTTACTTATGGTAATCAAATTGGTAAATAAACCTCGTTATCAAACTCAAAAGTAATATAATATTTTTTTTGTAAGGCTTAAGTTTCTAATGAGTATCAATACTATAGGAACCATTAACAATATTTTCAACAGTCAAACTGCTACAATAATGACTATAAAAACAATAAAAAGTCTTCAAAAATAACAAAGTTTCAATAACTTCCTTGTAAAAAAAATCTTAATTATAAGTCTTATTCATAGTTAAAACTAATCAGTTCTTTAATTGTACCCAATAGTTTTGTACTCGTCTCAAAATAAAAATAAAAAAACATAATATTGCTTCTTACTCTGTAACATTTAGTTTAGAAGTTAAAGTATTGAATCATAAAACGTGGAATAAAATGAAGGAATCAACTTCTTAGTTAACAATTCTTTCAAATCTTTTTTTTTATTTTCACTCAGCTGTTGTCTTTGATTGTAAGCTTTACTTATAGAAATTTCGGATATATTAGCCATTTTCTTCCTTTTATTCCTCACATCAACTCGTTTGAAAGTACTGTCACTATAAGAATTTTTGTAGTAAAAGCTCATTGGCTCTGTTTTTAACATTTGCAAAACCTTAATGTCATTCCAGTTTACAGTCTGTCCATCATTGTCAATATTGAAATTATATCCTCACTGCTCTTGAAGGGCTTTAAAGTTCATAAATGATTCAAATGTTAATTCGTGTACATTAATTGCAGGTGCGCTTTTTTTTGCACTTTTAATGATTGTAATGTATTGGTCTGGACTATAAATTGGACCTGATTTTAAGTTTTTCTTAACTTCTCGTTCAATTAAGCTGTGAACACTGTCAGCTTCGTTTTGCGTGTGTCCACGTATTAGAAATTTATGTGTTATGCTGGAAATATTTAAATGAGTTATCGCATACATGTATAAAGAGGCTATGAATTTATTTTTGTTCTGCCCACAGCAGTTGTCTGAGTAAAAAATTATTTCCTTAGGTTCTGTATCTTCCGCGCATATTTTATTTAAGTAGTCCCATACACACGACCCTATTTCATTGGCACCCCGTTTAGCGTCTACTTCCGTCCAAAAATAGCAATGTACCATGTCGTATGCATTTTTATCGCCCTTTAATAATTCCGTTAGAGTTAAATTATAACTATTTAATTTAGATTTATAATAAAAAGCTGACGTATCTCCACGGGGACACTGCAACACAGCCTCTAAATCATAAATCACAACTTTCCTATTCTTGCTTACATTTTGACGATCACATTGCTTTTCAATACGACTTAAATTCTTCTCTTTTAAGTGTCTTTCATACTTTTCTTTCATTTCTTGTTTTTGCTCAACATTCGAATTATCGTACGATACACATAGATCACATTGATCCTTTTTTGGTTGGTGAAAGCCCAAGTTAAACTCAGTAGTAAAAATTTTATAATATGCCATATAGTTACCTACTTCTTTGTTATTCTCAACCTGCTGTGCTACAAAATCATTGTACAAGTCTTTTATTGTTTTATCTCCACCAATATACTGTTTCGAAGTCGAGGATCGTACATAATGTGAATCTATTTTTGGAATTTTATCAATATGTTTCCTGATATCTTCCTGTAATTCAGAACTAAGTTTCTTATGACTATTGTGCTTACCTCTGAGGTCTTTCATAGAAAATCCAACATTAGTTCTTGTTTGCACCGTGTAAACCATTCGCTCGGAAATAGACAGGGTATTTTTAAAAAAAGTTTTACAGACCCTAATTCTTTTTTCCGCAACAATAAAATAGAAGGCTTTATTAGGGTTTCTGGGCTTATCGGCATTTGTATATCTGTATTTGGGAGTAATATCTACCATGCACGTTCGTATATACGACCTCTGATCTTCTAAGTTACCGAGATCATAAAAATCAGAAAAAAGCTTGTACCTCATATCAGTGGAAACGTTGTCTGCACACTTAAATTTGCACTTTTCGGTACACGTATCTTTTATAAAGCGAGCAGGAACCGTTTTACGAGATTTCGCCATCGACACGTACGATTTGCCTGTATTTCTTCTTCGTTTTGAAACACTTTGTTGCCATTTCTCAACATTCCTTACGCGCTTTCGACCTCTCCGAATATTCTTTACTGGTTCAGAGTCCGAGTCAGATGTTGATGCTTCACCAAATATAAAGTTTTTCTTTTTGGCATTCTCATGAAGGATCGTATTGAAATCAATAGTGGGATCATCATCACTTAAATCAACGTCACTTTCATCAGTGTATACAGGAGAAATGTTGTAGTTAGCCATACTATTATTATTTCTTCGCTCTCTTTGCTGTCCCTCATGTGAGCAAGATGGCATATTTACCTCAAATTCTGCCAGAACACTCTGTGATTCGGTATTTTCTTCATCTATAAATCTGTGAGATCTTGAAGAAACTAATGATGAAGATGAACTAGATGAGGAAGAACTTGAAGACGATGAACTAGAAGAGCTTGAAGACCGCGAATGTTCATCGTGATTAGCGGAGGTCAAGTTATCATGATTAGGATTGTCGGCTAAATCTGTGTTTTCAATTTCACTTAGAGTTGTATCGCTGCTATAATCAGGTACTAGGCTTTTGTATTTTTTTTCAATTTGTGTCAATTCTGGCATCGGTGCTGTGTCTGGCTCTTCACTTGCTGAATCGAGCCGAGGAAACATATTTTCCCGGTGTTCTTCAATTTCAACATTTGGTTTTGTCTGCAAAAACGAAGAGGTACATTACAATCTGATCTGATTAAATTGAGGTGGTGAAATAATGAGTCGAGAGTCGAACTCGCGCACAGAGGGTTCCGTACCATTACTCCAAGCTGTTATTAATGTCAAAAAAACGTGAGTAAATGCGAATATATATGTATGTATACATAATATATCATCACGTATGGAAGCCCTTAAATAATTATTTTATTGTGTTTTGTGGGTATTTAGTTTTTACCCTTTAGGTACGGAACCTTAAAAGATGTTAGTCAATTCACCATCATCAACCGCAAAACGACCACAGCCGAGCAAAAGCATGTCCCCTTAACTTCCAGAGTGATCGGATTCTAAGTAACAAAATAAGTTTATTTAAAATATCTCAAGGAGGTAAGTAAAATAATACATTTTTAACTAGATAAAGGGCTTATCTTTGGAATTATGTTAAGTACCTATCACACCAGTAATTTAGGACAATATTTAGAAAACAAAATTATTTATTTACCTGTATGCAGCTTTTTTCCTTTATTTCCTCTATTTCTTCATTTATATTTCTAGAATTAATCTCCGTTTCGGAAATCAATCCCAGAATTTTCCTGGATCTCCAAGAAGACGTCATTTTAATAATCTACGACGGGAGAATTAAACAGAATTAAGAGCTTTATTTTACATGGCACTTACAAGAAAAAAGAAGTAATGTAAAATATTTTTAGATATTTTAGGTCATTTGCAATCATAAAGCGAAGGAAATCAAAAAAATATTCATAAGCGTTAGTACTATTTTTTGAAAAAGTGATGCATTCTCAATTACTCCTGCAGCGAAAGTGAGATTTTAAAACAAAACTGAATCATTACGCATTAGCTTTATAGTTGAAACAGCTCATTTAAAACAAAACAGAATCAACTCTTAATACTCCCAGCATTAAGCGAGTTAGTTTTCGGAAAAAGTGTAGTATTTCACAAATAATGCGTTTTAGTTTTAAAAATACATATAGTAAAGAGTTACCTTTTAATCGAAAATTGAACTATTCCATGTTACACCCTGCTTCTCCAAACAACAACACTTCCGCCTTCAATCACTGCCGGGCGATCACTGAATCACGCCACTTTTTGAATTCCGACTTGACCAATCGTGTTCATCGAAAAGGGAAGTATGAACGTGCATCTCACTCATTTTGATCGTAAGAGCGCCGCTGTCAAAGTGTGTGTATTCTTTCCGTCGCGTTAATGCGTTTTATCAGAAAATGTCAACATTCATGATTTTTGAGTTAAATCTTTTTTTTATTAAAGGTGCGACATTTCACAGCTTCGCAACGCATCCTCGCACCACACATTAATGCGCATTTTCACAGCTCCGCTACACATCCTCGTAGACACATTTTCATCGGACAGCTGTGGTGGAAACACCCATACATTTTCACAGCACAGCTAGACATCCTCTTACGACACATTTCCATCGCACATCTCTGGTGGAAACGCAGCCTTAGTATGACATGCCGTATCTTCCGCTTACTTTAATCAAAGGTTATAGCGAATACTCTACTTTCTTGAATTCAAATCGTAAATTCAAAGGGACAATTCTATGTAAAGATCTACGCCACTGCTAAACATAGGCCCCCACGAAAAGTTTGCAAAAAAAAAAGATTGGACACCCTTCGACCACAGAAACAGCGTTGAAATTTTGCACCCCTTTTTACCCCCTTAGGGGTAGAATTTCGAAAAATCCTTTCTTATCGGATCCCTACGTCATACTCGTAGAAAGAACACACCCTCCCAGTTTCAGGTTTCTACGATCAGCGGTTTAGGCTGTGCGCTGATCCATCAGTCAGTCAGTCAGTCAGTCAATCAGTCAGTCAGTCAATCAATAAGTCAGTCGTTCAGGACAAAGCATTTTATAGGTATAGATAAAAGTGTCTGTTGCGGTTGCAACAATCCTTTTTCTTAAGCTTTATGGTTTTACTAGCGGCCCGCCCGCGACTTCGTTCGCGCGTTTTAGTTTAACTCCGTTCCCATAGATCGTAGCGAAAATTTATAAGCCTATACGCATTAAACTATGGCCTTCCCTGATAAATTAGCTATCTATCATATTTTATAACCTTACCAATAGTTCCTGTGAGTAGCGCGTTCAAACAAACAAACATAAAGTATAACATTTATTGTCTGTACGCATTTCTTTGTATATATTTTAAAACTGGATTAAAATATATACAAAGAAATGCGTAAAGACAATAAATGTTATACTTTACGTACACACAACCTGTAGCCCGGTATAATGGTCAAACTTACACAGGGATATTTTTTTATTTTATTTTACAACGAAATGGAAATACTTCGTACCCTTTTGTCAATCGTATATTTATTTCAGGTATTACAATGACCAGGCTACTCTCTGCGCTTACACAGCATCATGTCACATACAGGCTGTGAGAGAAGCAAATTCCCTCAAGCCTTCTCTCGCTACCTTAAGAGTTTGAATTTGAGCTTTGTTTATGGTTATTGGTTATAGCGAATACCTACTCTTATTTCTTGAATTCAAATCGTAAATTGAAAGGGACAACTCTATGTAAAGATCTACGCCACCATCATCATCATTTGGATGTTCCAAAAGCCGTCCACTGCTAAACATAGGTCCCCCACGAAAAGGTTTGCAGAAAAGTTACAGATTGGACACCTTTCGACCACAAGAGCAGCGTAGAATGTCCACCGACAATATGAAAATACGATCTGCAATCTACACTGGACACAGACCGATTGATACCTACCCTGTTCAAACACAAAAAAATATTATTTACTGTTTTAAAGAATAAAATCACTTCTCGAGCATTTTCTCAAGAGCAACATCAATAACAAACATGTGTCAAAACATTGTGTCTCAGACATGTCAAATGATTGTCAAAAATGATATACAAAATATTTTTATCATTAGCACTAAAGAGTTTTGATATCAACTTCGAAGAAAATCACCCCCAGAATAACTTTTTCACCCTTTTTCACCCCCTTAGGAGATTAATTGCAATAAAATATAAAATAAATCTTCCGTCAATTCTGTAAAAGAATGTGTATGCAAAATTTGAAGTAGATTGGACCAAGGGATCACGTTGTTCCATACAAACTTTGCACCCCTTTTTGACCCCCTTAGGGGTAGAATTTCGAAAAATCCTTTCTTATCGGATCCCTACATCATACAAAGAATACACCCTCCCAAATTCAGGTTTCTACGATCAGCGGTTTAGGCTGTGCGTTGATCCATCAGTCAGTCAGTCAGTCAGTCAATCAATAAGTCAGTCGTTCAGGACAAAGCATTTTATAGGTATAGACTAGCGGCCAATATCCCGTGGCTTTCTGTCCCGTTTCCCAAAATTCCCTAATTAGCCCTAGTTTTCCCTCAAAATCTTAGCTATCCTGCACAGTGTCCTTCCAAAAACACTTCCTATCTTAAGTATTTTTGGGTACTTTTCCTTCAAGTAGCATAAAAATACCTTACTGTATATCAATATGCAGAGGCTTTTTAACGCATGAATTCTCCCGGAGACGCAGCCTTATAGAAAGCTTTTAATGTCCGTTTGAGATCCGACGTGAAGTCGTTATTTGTGGGAAAACTTCCGTGAATTTTCGTCTATGGTCCACTTTTGCAAAGCTAGAGCATAGCTAGGTACAATGGAATCGTCAGAAGACATTTCACAAGGTAGAGCCCATGTGGTACCTTCACTAAGGCCCAATTAGTTCAGCGATAGTAATGGTAAAGTTACGAATTGTGTGTGTTTTGAAGAAAAAAATACCTTAACCGATGGTAAATTTTATATTTGTATTTATTTATTTCATAGAAGATGCTCACTTAACACACACACATACTCGTAATTACACACAATTTTACTATTAATGCTGAATAATAAATAAATATTTCGCTTATTATGTTTTTCATATTTTTTCTAACATTTTTAAGTACTTCATATTGACTACATGCAACACATAAATCGTGTGTTCCGCATCATCACTTTGAGTGCCTGTGGGTTAACGCCGTTAGTACACCAACGCATTCGCATGCGGCGTGCAAAATTCCCATATGCTAGTCTCGCTCCAACATTGCTATATGTGATAGTTGCATCCTTGTCGGTTTGTCGGTATCGTCTAGCCGCATCGCATGCCGCATGAGAATGCGTTGGTGTACTAGCGGCGTTTGTCTGAGTAATTACCACATAGTGCGGGATTGAAGGTGATTTATCACAGGTTTGTTTATTTGTTGTTTATTCCACTGTTAGCTTAATCGTGCTTTTTGTTTAGGTATAACACCAAAATGTAGTATTTTTTTAAATAAAATTAAAGGTAAATGAAATAATTAATTTATTATTTAATAGTGACGCATTTTTTTATTTCTGAACTTCGCATTAGTACGATGCAACTTTATGGAGATTTGGAGTTCGTTTAATTTTTTTTTTTTCGAATTTCGATGTAGAGAGGTTTCGTTTGTGGTAATAAAAAAACATTGAAACAATTTATTTATCAAGCAGGTGTAAACAAGGTTGTTATTTGTCTCGTTTTTTAATAAAATATATAAAAAAAACCGTATTTAATCTAGCACTACCAATAACCGCAACTATTATTACATTTCCAACACTTGGCTGGAAGAGATCTCTTTTAGGGATAAGCCCACCTTTGTTCACATTGTGACTTTATGTATTTTCTGTACAACTTATAAATGCAATCTATATATATAAAAGAAAGTCGTGTTAGTTACACCACTTATAACTCAAGAACGGCTGAACCGATTTAGCTGAAAATTGGCAGGGAGGTAGTTTAGAGCCAGGAAAAGGACATAGGATACTTTTTATCCCGTTAGACGGGGCCGGGGCTGGGGTGGGATGGGGCCGGGGCGAAACGGTGGGGAGGTAGCTTAGAACCAGGAGAAGGACATAGGATCCTTTTTATCCCGTTAAACGGGGCCGGGGCTGGGGCGGGACGGGGCCGGGGCGAAACAAAGTTCGCTGGGACCGCTAGTAAAGTATAAAAGTTCAATTATTATACTAGTAAATAGTTTTTTCAAACTGTTATGATAACCTTGTAAGTGATAAAAGAGTAATAGTACGAATATAAAATAGAAAATTACAATATTTTCCTTTTTAGTTCCGCCTTGCGAAAACATTATTAGCAAGATCATCGTATTCCCACAATCTATGTAACTATTTTCTTTTTCCACTTACACTCAACCATAACAATTACAACCTTTATAAAGCGATCTCCTTTGATTGTTATATTAATATCATCATAACTCTTGACGTGCCCAGACGATGGCCACGAACAAATGTATCTTGTTTTTATTTTTCCTTTTGTATTTACAAAGAGTGTCACTGATAAGCCTCGATCAGTTAATACACATTTTTAGACAGAAGATAACAAATTCTGAACAAGCAATGGACGCCTTCGCCAACCACGATTTTACATCAGAAGACGAATTTGTTGATATCCTGCAGTATTTCGACAATAGTCGGAAGAGTGTTCCAGAAGGATATTGCCGTACGTTTCGGACTTGCTCAGAATGTACCAAGAGTGCGTGGTATCCTTGCGGCTGGTGCCACGAGCTCGGCTGCGTAGACAATGCCGAAAAGGACTGTCCGTTCCCCGTGACCAGAGATGACCCGCACGCCAACGTTGAAAACGAAACTTTCTGCCCATACATAGAACATCAGGGCCCAATCCTCATACCGGCCAAAGTGAGACAGAACATAAAAGTTAAGCTGCACACATCAGATCCTGGTCTATACGGGCGAGAACTGAAGTGTCTTTTACAATTCAACGACAGAGAGACTCATTTGAAAGCCGTGATACTGAACGGCGTGGTGTACTGCTATCCAGTGAAACTGAATAATCCTGAGCATGGAGAAAAGAAGATTGGCACGCTGCAGATAGCGTGGGGTGGGGCTGCGTCGCATTCTAACCAAATACCGGTGACGGTGTATCGTTGTGATTCTTTAGCAATCGACTGCGAAGGTTGCAGACAAATCCCTACGGAGTACGGGTGTGGTTGGTGTCCAAGAAGGAGAAAGTGTGTGACGGCTGATAATTGTCCAAACCTGGTAAAGTGGAACCTGAATAGGATAACTTGCAAATCGTTTGATAAGAAAAGTACCGTCCGAAAACCCGAAAGTCTTTAAGAGTCACAATTGTTTCATTTTGTTCTCAACGATCTCTTAGTATTTCTTAATGGTGTATCAACGACACCAGGTGGCATGTGCTGGCGTACCATACTGGATCCGGCAGAATACTTAAGTGTGTTCATAGGGCAGTTTTCTGTGGGCACGGTTGTTCGTCACCTAAGTCCTGTCAACAGTCTATATCGCTTGCACTTACCGATAAAGGGGCGCGCTGTGTATTTATTTATTTATTTATTCTTAGGAAGATTTACAGTTTTAATATTCACTAATATCATAATAACTTTATGCTTAACATCAATTCTAATAATAAATCTCCACATATGAGTAGTCAGATATCAAGATACGGTCCGATCGATTATATTCTTATCTTTCACAGCGTTCCATGTTAATGTGCATACTGAACTGAACTGGTACTGTTTAATGACAAATCTGGATCAGTAAAAAATAGTAGTACCGGTATGTGTGACACCCCTCCGCGAATCCGCACTGAGCCCGCGTGGTGGAGTGTGGCTCATACTCCCTCACATTTGAGGTAAGGCCTTTGCCCAGCAGTGGGATGCTTACAGGCTAACTTGACTTGACAGGTATGTGCGGGTCACTGCAAACGGGATGTCCTTGTAAATATTAGCATTTAAACGCGTATGCTACTAAACGTCATCCTGCAGAAAACAGTATCTGCAAAATACGGTGTGTCTCCGAAGGAAACGTCCCTGACTATATTATTTAAATAAACAGACGCAGTAGAGGGTTTATACCATACTAGCTTTTGCCCGCGACTTCGTTCGCGTGGACTTCAGGTTCGTCCCGTCCAGTAGCGCAAAAAATGTGTTTTTTTACGACCTCACATTAGAAACCTCAAAAATTGTAGCCTATATGTTATTCTGATGTATAAGCTATATTGTGGTAAAGTTTCATTCAAATCCATTCAGTAGTTTTTACGTGAAAGAGTAACAAACATCCATACATCCATACAAACTTTCGCCTTTATAATAGTAGTAGGATAGATCTAATTAGTGATTTGTGAAAGCAAAATTAACAAAATAAAAATTTGAACTGGTAGGTTTTAGTTAAGTTCCTGCATTTTTTTGTTAAAATTTTCTTTGGCCTAATATCAATATATTCCTTGTAAAATTAAATGTTTACTTATATTCAGTCATTTGTTGTACCTAGTCATAACATCTACAGCTGTAGGTATGTGTATACTTATGCCTATAAGTTTAAATGTGTATCAAAGATCTTAAACTGAAGAACAATCATTGTTTTAAAAACTTTGTTGTAAACTATTTCGACGATATTCATTGCCAAACTTACTATAATCATAATATTATGATTAAACTGTTAACTGAACAGTATTTTAATTGTAATTTTCCGTTTGTCCTTGCTTTCACTTTGGTTGTCTGAGATAAATATTATTTTGATATGTAATACCGAAATCACAAAATTACTTTTAAGGTATTTTCCTACTGCGCCGTACTAAGTATACCATGAATGTGCTAGGAGCATGTCAGGTACATACAAGCAACATGATACGCTCTACCTTGCCCACTGAACGGATTGAAAGCGTTCTGTCTCACCGTTATAAGGGGCGAGAGCGAGCGAGAACGTATTTTGCTGGTGCTGACACGCTCTGTGCATGCCACGGGACGGTGTTGGTCGATGACAGAACGGTCTAGTGGTTAATGTGGCATTGCTTACAATACAAAGAATATTTTTATGCCTTACTAATAGTTTATTTTACAATTAAAGATTTTTTTATTTAAAAAGGTTGTACAATTGGCGGTCTTAATGCCTTATAGCATTCTATACCAGTCAACCTCTTGGGAATGCAGAGATTTCTACTGTTAACGAACATAACCTTTGACGACACGTTTGGTGCAGTGGTTAGAGCTCCTGACTACTGAACCAGCGGTCGCGGGTTCGAATCCCGCAAGGGGCAAATGTTTGTGTGATGAGCACGAACATTTGTACCTAAGTCATGGATGTTATATGTATTTAAGTATATATGGGAGACGCCCCCTTCATTATCGTTGTCTAGTACTTCGTAACACAAGGAATAAATTCCTTACTTCGAAACTAGACAATTGGTGTGTTGTCTGGCGCATAAAAAAAATCGTGAATAGCAGTCAATAACCACCAGACCAAGATCTCATGGTAAGTGATGATGCAGCCAAAGATAGAATAACTTTGATTATAGGTAGACCGCAAAATGAAGACCTCGCCTGCGGGGCAAAGGGGTGCGGCGGGAGACGAAAGCGCTGTTAGTGAGTGGCGTAGGCGGGTATTTCCGCGCCGCCCGCACCCCTTGTGCGACCCGCTATTGCCTCCCCCCGCGCCCCTGTGCCCCGCAGGCGAAGTCTCAATGAAACAGTTTATCCATTAGTAACTCACTTTTTACTTCATAAAAAACCGTTTCTTCAACCGAAACTGGGATAATTAAAATCAAGTTAAGTGAAACGATGATATAAACAAAATTGTCATGCTAAGAAACAATTAGAAATAGAAACCACTTATAAATGTAATTTTTAAATATGTTAACACAGTATTTTATTTGCTTTAATTCATGCATGCATTGAATTTTCAACTTTTCTCCGTCGATATAGGGTTGAAACCGCGTCATTCGTTATGATAGCAAACTTATGCCTTCTAAATGTAAATGCCTCCCCTTTTGTATAACTTGTGTGACGTATGTAAATGTGGCCGAAATGTGCGGGCGTAAGATAATGGTAATTTAGACGATATTTTTCTGCCTAATGGGCGCAATTACTGAGAGACATGGCAATTTTTGAATGTGATAAGATTTTAAAAGAAAAGAAATATTTTTGTAGATATTTGAGAAATAAAATAGGTCTTAAGTTTAAGCTCCTATCATTGTTTAGATAAATACATTGAACTACTATTACTAGCGTATGGAACTGACACCACGAACAAATTTCGCCATGAATTGTCACCACTTGTCATCAACTCATACAAATAGTTTTATACAATACAAATTGCAAAAAGCAACTGTGACTCCGTGACAGACGAGGAATCGAACCCCGTGTCTTACGATATCCGGGAGTATGCCTATACCACTCGGCCACCGTCACATTAACAAGCCTGTTGAAGCAAAATAGTTTCATATTCGAAATTCCAAGGAATACGTCATAATCTTGACGTGGTATTTGCGACACAGTTATTGCTTGGCATAGCTGCTCTATACGTAGTAATAACAACTTACTGAATAAATATGACCACTTAACCAATCCTATCCTCAGCCAGCACTAACTTATAAACACTAGTCAAAACATTAATTGTTTCTAACGGTACACTTCTCATAATCAAATGCAAACGTAAATATTTGCTTCAAACCTTTATTCGTACAAACATCAAACATCACAAAACTATCTTTAGTTTGCTCTGAAATTAATTACATACAATAATTCCGTCGAGAAATGTAGGCCGCGTGCGATTTCGAAATTATTAAATTTCATACGTGAAGGGCACTTGCCCTCTGGTGTTATTCTGGTAATAGTCGATAACCTTATGATTTTTAATTATAATATACAAGCGGTCTTAACGAACTTCGATTTGCAACCGGCCCCGTCTCGCCCCGACTCAGTTGTATGTTTGTTATCTTATTCTTAGTTATACAATCATCAAAGCCAAGACAAATACAACAAAGAAAAAATCATCAAAATCGGTTCACCCTTTCCCCACTTTTAAGTGATATCACTAATACGACTTTCTTGAATGTAGAAAAATAAAATACGTTTTTACGTTGACACGTATAAACGTATTTAATTTTTTTCTTTGAAGAGTTAAAAAATTTGTACGTTAGTACAAAAATTAATAATCGTAACATCTTATAATGAAAACAATATCACTAAGCATCTGCTAACATATCTTTGTACCACCCTAGACCTCATCCACACCTTTATTTACCAGCGGTCTCCGACTCTGTCCAAGCGTTTTTGTTTTAATCCGTTCTTGTAGATCGTAGCGTGATGTTTTATAGCCTAGGGCTTGCCTCGATAAGTAAACTATCTTACACAAAACATTTAGCAGTGATACCGAAGTCAAGCAACTTACGGACGCGGTCGTGTTTGGATGGGTGACCATTCCGACCATATAAGTTATGTATATTACAAGAATCCTTGTGCTTCAGAAGGCGCGCTAAAAAGTTGGTTCCGGCTAATATTAGTTGATAAGTAGTTAAGCTTAGTCAGGGCGGCTATGGGCGATTGATAAAATCTGACAGCAAAGGTCGCTTGCTTCGCAACAACCCTATACTAATCCGCACTAAGCCCGCGTGGTTGAGTATGGCTCATACCACCTCATACGAGTAATTGAAGTGAGGCCTTTGCAGTGAGATGTTTACATGATAACTTTACTATTTGGATAACTAAAATGTCGAGCGATTAGAAAATAGCTACTTACTACTGTTGAGGGCAGGCAGTTATTAATTTACATTTCCACTAGAGGTTGGGTTGAGGGCCAGAATCTAGGCCCAATGTTCTGGTAGGCTGCCCACGGAGTAATGTTGATATGAAGGATATTTGAACCAACTTTACGAATACGTTTAAATACTACGAGTAAACAGGAGAGTAAAAATCGGACATAATAGATCTTACTTTAAATGTGTACAGAAAGAACCTTATTTTTAACGGTTATCAGATGTAGTTTTACAGCGTTTTGACGATGGGTTTTACAAGTACTAATTACTGCTACCGAATTTTAATAAATCTTTAATACCGGTGGATATTAAAGGCAATAAAAGACAGTTTTCTTTGCTTTGCGAATATTATGATCAATTTTGACATCCCTTTTTAACGGTATAATTCATTTGAAAATAAGATATACATATAATAAAAGTCACAACCTACATAAGTAATTACTCGTTAAACAGTGAGAGTTCATTATATCAAATATAACTAACTCTATAAGGCATCTTACAACGCCCAGGCAATGCTTACGTTAAAATATTGAAGAAAAAATCCATTTGACCAGTTACATAAATAATTCGAACCTTCTCTTCAACATTTCATCACGTTACCAATAAAGAAAGACGTGAATACTTACGAAACCGCAATAAGACTACGGCTGCATTTCCTCCTTTTTATTGCACTTCAGTTTCCAATGAAATTTGAATCTTTAAGTAAAGAAGATCTCCTAACGTATTTGCTGATACTGCAAAATCCAATTGTGAAACAGGGGCCCAATTTTTGAATCACTCGCATCAATATTCCGTGCGATTTGCTTTGATTAGTGTTCGATTTTTGAATGAAAAACCACAGGGCACAGATTCACTTCAAAACATATCCCAATTTTGTAACTATTTCCATATATTTTTTTCATTTATTTATCAAATAAAAAACAGTTACATAAATTATCACTAATACCATTTAATAAACCAATGAGGTTTGTGACGAAAGTCGAGATAATCTACGACGTTATAATTACACTTTTGGACAAAAATCCCTCGTGATCAAAATCACGATAATATATGGTGTGTGATTTGCTTTGATTAATGTTCAGTTTCCAAATGAAAATCATTTGAAATCTGACATTCTGTGGTGATTAAAAAAATATTTAGTCAACCAAACAATTTTAGCGCGATTTAAGTGGTATTCGAATTTATTTTCGAAAGAAACTCCTTCTTTATATTAACGCAAGTGATTCAAAAATAAAGTCTTAGGTCTTTTCGAGGATTGGTCAACTACCTGCGTTTAGATAGTTGACAGCATCTTAAAATAACATTTTATTACTTTTGTTTCTATTATTTTAGCCTTATGTAACTGCGAAATAATTAATACCTTAGTAATGAATTACTTATCCGTTTAAACTGATAATTACTATAGCACAACAGTATTATCTGACAAGCAACAGGGCTTTTACGAGATTACTAACATTAGGACGAGATATAGGGTGGAGAATGTGGGTGGTAGTATTCATTATCAGGGTGTGATCCGAGCTAGATAGATTATCTAGTTAAATACTTACAAGCCATTTAGGTAGGTCTTGTGTTAATAGAATTCACTTGGCAACAAGAAGATTAGTTACGTGCTAACTTGTGTCTACAGGACAGATAAAAGCGTAGAAAGATCATCATACTCCCTTTATTTATATAGTAAGCTACCCAAGTGCGAAGAGGTAGAGGACAAAAATATATTTTCTTATGTAGCTAAATCCTATTTTAAATTACCAAATTTCCTCTCTCTCGTTTCAAAACTACCTGTTAGGTATCAATAAATAGTCAATTTTTCCTAGTAACATTGATCGTAATTGTTTTAAGTTGGTCACATGACTTGTCTGATTTCTATGACGAGTCGACTTTTTGGTATATTTCGACCTATGTTTCTAGGTGAAAGTAGTTAAGTTACTGAGTAGCTCTTTACAATCCTAATGCGAAGTTTAAAAACACCTTGTATATTATTTTAAAATTATCCTCGTATATTTTTCGTGGTCATTACATAGTCTACTATCATTGTTAGTATCTATCGTCTTGTTAGAAAATCGCACACGAACTTTCACAATAAAACAGTGAATTTAACTCCCAAAGGGTTGGGTCAAATGGGAGAATTCTCCAATCGGCAATATGGCAACATTCAAGGTATTGCCAATACCGCAAGCCAATGTATTGAACTCCACTGCAATTTGCAGTTTTCGTGCGGAGTAACCATAACTGTTCTGAGACATGTGTGGTACGTACTATTTGTACGTGTCTAGGTTGTGTCTTAGACTTTTATAAGATTTTTCTTGAACTACTGGATTATATTTTTGTGTAATGGTCATTGGTCACCCAATCCAGGACAGAATTGCTTGTCGTAAATTAATTAGGAGAACCCCCCTAAAGTACCCCACCTAAAGTAGGAAAAAGTCAAAGAAAAAGATATCTAACGATAGATAGATAGAAGATAACCTCTAGAGACCAATTATCTAATTGGTCACCCTATAATAGTATAAGACTCTACTCATACTATAAACATTTGCTTAATTTATCAAAAGGTACAGCAACAAAATACTCGGAAACAGCGAGTTGTTTCGGTTGACTCCGAGGAGTCAGGAAGTTGGTGATGATGCCCCATGCCTCGGAAAGCACGTTAAGCTGTTGGTCCTGCCCCTGATCTCTTACCGGCCATGTCGAAGCTGTCTCACCGAATTAGTGAGAGTGAAGAAACAGAAAGTGCACTTGTGTATTGCGCTCACATCTGGGTATTATAAATTATCTCCTGCGTACCTGGCTATCTCTGTCAAAAGGGGCCGCCATTACCGCAAATTGTTAGGGGACTATTATAAAAGTAAAGTCTGTGAATTTTCGGATTCATAAAGACTAACTACTAGAACTTGATTAAATATAAGATATTATTTTAATAAAAGAAAATGGATAATTAAGAATATACTTACAAACGCCTCTTACTGTAGTTAAATCAGCCACAGCACTATCTATTCCTGTAAAAATAGGTAACAGAACATTTCGAATGTTTTACACGAAGTCTTCAAGTGTACTAGTTCCGCATTCTGCATACAAACCTCGAAGCACAAGTTGTAGAGTTTGCCGAGATGCACGATGCGGTGTGCTTCAGGGAACTATCTTGGGCCCCGCTCTTTATTTTCTTTCGACACAGTTTTTGTTATGGTTCCAAGTGTAGCGCACTAAAATACAGTGAGTTAAGAGTTTATTTGTAACATAAAATTAAAATCTATTGTATAAGTATGTCGATTTGTTTAGGTATAGATCATCGTCATCAAATTTAGGAGCTTGGCTCCTGTCGGTATTTTTTTTCCATACGAACATCAATTTAGGGAAGATACACGTAGTGTGATTATGTCCCTCTTTCCTTCCACATTGCAGTTTAAGCCTGCCCAGAACCAGGTTTAAGAACCAGGAGATTCCCGCCCCTTAATATTCAGTCAAAAGCCTTTCCTGATATACTTTATCTTGGGCCTTCTGCCAGTACTGATGTTGATGGCGGCGTTTACTCGCCATGGCACAGGATCGTCACTTATTATTGTAGCTTTTGATAGAGTAGAATTAAAAATAAATACAGCGCTATACTTCCTTTGTTTAAATACATTTGCATGTTTGTCACAGTTTTTAGGTCGATGTTCTACATATTTGAGTTTAAAAAAGTAACCGTTTTTATTGCCAGTTGAAAATTTTCTGAAAAATGCAGTAAGAACAGCGGACCAAAGTTTGTTCCCTGGGGCACACTCAAAACTATTGCAGAGACTTGCTTGTAACACCTAGCTTGCAAGTGGACCAAGTTATTGTGCAATAGTATTATTGCAATATAATAAAACTAACTTCAGTTATTGTTAATGATTAAACTAGTTTCATTTTACTTTTTTATTTTTTGAATGGGATTGCTAAGACCATGTCAAGTGTGGCTAAGACGGATACAATTTTAAAAAGAATATTAATTTTAATATTTTATTATGAGTCGAATCAGTCTTCAATCAATTATTTCCTACGGTGCTGGTTTTAATACAAAAGCTTAATACAGAAGCTTTTTTAAAACGTAGTTGAAACCAACTTGGTACTGTCGCCCTAACTAAAACATAATTGTTTTACGTTACACATTGTAAAGGTATCCATTATTATTTACTTCTGCAACCTTGATTAATACATAAAATTTTAACCTTTAAAGCCCCAAAAATATTCCGCTGCTAAAATGCCTGCAATACAGCTTTACGTTGGCATCGTAAAACGTCTTCCGAGCCGTTGCAGATATGCGAAGCGTACAGTCTGCCTGGAAAAATGTGCCTTACTTTACCAACCCTGTTACCATGTATTAAGAGTCAACGTTGGCTGTGTACTTACCTGTTTTGACAGTAAAACAGACTCCAAGCACTCAGGAGAGCCAATAAGCTGACGCGGCGAAAATGTATTGGGTGTATCGAGGTGAAGGTTTTTCTTTTCGGGAAAGTATAAAGGTACAATGATCTTGTTTGTGTGCTCATTTGACATGTTTAACCTCTTGAATTCTAAAGTCAAGCACATCATGCACTCCAAATTAATTTGTTTCTCTTAAATAGAAGACAAATGCACTAATTTTGTGCTATTTAGTATTATTAAGGCCATTTTTTTAATAAACATCTTGCGACAAGTAATATACAGTTCGGTTAGTCAGTTGATGCAAATCTATAGAGTCCAAAAACAACCAACATACTGGGTACAAAGCAAAAGTCGGATAAAAAGTAATTCTGCGAAAATATTTTAATTAAAAGTATTTCAGTTTATTCAAAAGACCCACACACACATGAAGTAATGAAAGAATCGCAAAACGGTTCGTGAATTACTCAGTTTCAGTATATATTACACTTAAAAATACATTTTGCTCAGTTGACTATGAAATCATTTTTTCCTCAGCACTGGACTGTTATAGGTTAAGAAGCGGTAGCCTTTTTAAGCTTTTCCCTGACTCATGAAGGGTTATGATATGATGATAACAGTCTATGTTTGTGGGTATTTATGTGTGTTCCTCATTTTCGGCTAAGCTACCGGTTCATTAACTATTTGCATTTATAAAAATCCAACACTCTTTTGGGCATGGGTAGAGAGTGTCACTCCATAAATTAGTTAGTGCTCGTATGTAGGAACACATTCTTGAAAAACTTTCAATAGCATGAATCACACTGTATCCATCTGAATTGTGAACCAGGAGCACATTTAAAATTTTACAATCTTCCTCACAAAGGCTTTCCATATCGCTGCTTGTAAAAGGGTAATTATAATACCCAATGCCCACAAAGGAACTGTCCAGAATGGTCTATATCAAGACTATGGGAATCGCGGGTAAATACCCACTTTAAGAGGCATTCCTGGTAACAATGCTATCGTGACATTCTTGATATTTTGAACTGCTCTTTGTTGTTCTAACAAACAATTTTTGTGCGTTTATTTTTCCGTTTCAAGTGAAGTTCGTTGTGTTTGTTAAATGTGTGTTAAAACAGGGACTTAGTGGCTTAAAACAAACTCTACATTGAATAAGGTACCATCAAATCTAACTCAGAATGACGTCAGAATACGGAAAACTGGGCTTAACAATAATTTACTCTTTTTGTTGGTCAGGGAGCGTACCTATTGCGAACTTGCTTTAATCCGTTAAAGTTCAAGGCAGTTTAATCGCCACTCAACTAGATGATTCGCCAAATTGGCACTGCGATTCAACTTAAGAAATTTACTCCCATAATGCTGTTCCAGGCTCTGCTGTGTGGATTATACGAAATCGCAATATGAATTTTCAAAATCAGAAATGCTTAATTGGTAAATAACGACGCAATACACACCCTGATCAATTCATGTAAGGTGTCTTTGATGATGCTTTTAGACTGAAAAAAAACGGATAATGTAGTAAACTTGAGTAGCCCACCAAACTTATGTTTTTCCGTCCCGCCCACTTATTTGTTGTACCATAAAGTGGTTATCCATCTGTTATTAACTATTACCACACAAGTAGTTACTACGGTTTTGTCTCTCAGCCTAATGATAACACGGTCAGAGACAAACATAGTTTAGTAATAAGCCAACACTGGTCAATCAAAGCAAATGTTAAGCAAACCTAATCACCTTAGCATAGGTAGGATACAATAACATTCGGTTAAATCGTGTTGTTGTCACGTTACATTAATTGTTTGAGAGATTGTACTATCTGCGTTTTGAAAAAAAAACTGCTTTACCAAAGTTATTAATTATAATATAAATTGTTGGTTATTTTTGATGATCTTGTATTTGACAACAACATTTAAATATAAAAAAAAACAGATAATAGAGGGACCAAAATGGTTATGGTTGCTACTACACTTCCCCGAGTTATTTATAACTCAAGAACGGGTGGTATTTTTATGATTATTATTTTGTTTAATTCGTCCTCACTCTGAATAGCACATAGGGGGGAAACGAAGTTCACCAGAACCCCTAGTCTATAAATACATAATAAAGTCGTGTTAGTTTCACCACTAATAAATAACTCGAGAACAGGTAAACCGATTTTCATGATTTTTACTTTATTGAAATTACGTTGACCGTCAATAGGACAACAACCATAAATAACGGGGCCGGGACTGGACGGGCCCGGGGCAAAACGATATATTGAATAGTGCGATGTTGTTTGTTTAAGATATTTTTGTAACACTTAAGCCAAACTTCTTTATCGATAGTAATGGTAAAGTTACTTTACCAGCTGTTGAATATTTACGATTGTGTGTGTTTTGATGAAGAAATACCTTAACCAATGGTTATTAAAATAGCCACTCTCACATTTGGTTAAGATATTTTTTCTTTAAAATACACACAATCGTAAATATTCAACCGGTGGTATCGTAACTTTACAATTACTATCGATGAAGAAATTGGGCCTTAGTGCGCATAATAAAGAATTAAATAGAATTTAAAACGAAGGTCGCTAAGAGTGCCTATTTGTATAAGGATTTAGCAATAATTTCATAAGACAATTTATAGGGAATTCCTGATCATAACAGAATTAAGTTTACATTTGAATAAACAAAATTTAAAATAATTAATTGGAATTCGCAGAATTACAACGAATGAAAGAGATCCTCCGAACAATATGATTAAATAATTAAATTCTTCGAATTTGTAATATTGTTATACTGTTTACGACCGTTGTTTCAGTCTGAATATCAACTGGCTGGGTTATTACATAGCTGTAGGAATCATGATGCAATGAGGGCTACCGTTTTCGTGCTCACTAGTTGGCGCCACTATCGTGTGAGGTCCAGAATTGCTAAATATTCGAAACATTTTAAATAGATTTCTGAACCCGCACATCTAACCCACAAACAATTGACATTTCGGAGACCTCTCGCTACACAAGTGCCCCTAGCGGTGAATTCATACGCGTCATTGAAATCCATGTTAGTTGTTTCATAAATGATTTGACTCGAAGGAATAAATAAAATTTTGAATGTAGCTTATGCGTAGGTTTTGATCCTCCACTGGCAAGATGGATAGATGACTCTATAAAGATTTCAGGATCACACTGGATCTAGACCGCTTGCAACGGGTCGCTTGGGCAACCGAGGAGGCAGACGTCCAGCAGTGGACGTCCTACGAATGATGATGATGATGATTTTTGTTTTTGTTTTCCACAAGCTTCAAGGCGCAATTATATAATAAACTAGTATATTATTATCCTTATTTAGTGTCTCGTATATTCATTAATAAATTCAAATTACAAACAAGCATTTCATCATTGCTATCCTACGTGGCAACGCAACCAGTATCATTGTCACCTTGCCACATGGAAACGGCTTCGTATTTGCAAAGGTAGGTTTCAAGTTTTTTTTGGATATGTATAAGTTTTAATTTGTTTTTGTTCTAATTATTTGCTCTCATATTTTTTTTATAACAAAATTGATTCAGAGGTTCTATGCAGGTGGGATGTCATGAAGTCTCATAAAGAGTGCGAAACCTAATTTTTAGCAAAATAATCTTAATTTACATAAAGATTGCTCACAAGTTTTTTCTCCCAAAAATGGCGGAGGTAGTTAAATTTTTACTTCATTATTCAAATTTCTTCCCATTAAAAGTTTACGAGCTTCAAAAAGCGGATAAAAATATTGCTACATCAAGTAAAAAGGGGTTGATTACATTTTTAAGCGTTTGCCTGGATTACGCGTTTGTGTTGTATTAATTTTGACACCATAAAATAATGGGAAAGGGTCTTGTACGCGAAATAAAAAGCACTTATAAAAGCTTTTATTTTCAGATTTCTTCTTTTTAGATTTTTTATTTTTAGCTTAGACTTAGAAAAACTGTTTTTTGCAAAAATAGGAGACTTTTTAGAAAAAGTCATATTGTGAATATATTTAAAAAGGTAATTATATACCCTTTTTAATAACCATAACTCTCTACTTTAAAAAAAATATGGAAGTAACAAAAGGCATCATATTCTGAGATTTGATTCTGGGTTAGATTTGATGGTACCTTATTAACTGTGGAATTTTAGTTTAGTTTCATTTTTTTTTTTTAAATTTTTTTCCACAGAATTTATAAAACATTGTAACATAATACATATTGCCAAACTGCGTTGCAGTTTGTCGGCAATCGCAGTCTCGTTTACTTAAAGATATATAAATTCTAACGGAAGTATGCATTCAGTTGAGTTTATTTATTACTAGCTTTCTTCACTAGTCGGACACTGCAAACAATAATGCCATTACTTTTTTGCGAAAATATTGCTTTTAAAGCAAAATACACACAAAAACTTACTTCATACTCGTACATGGCCAATTCACCGTTAAGTATTGAGATCTTTTTAAATAAGATAGTGAATTAATTTTATTTGTTGATATTATTTTTACCCTCACATGTGTATAGTCTATCAACATTCTTTGGTCAGTTTTTTGCAGGACTCGGTCCTTATGAATAAAATAAGATAACTAAATAATTAAGTGCCATTATTGAGTAACACCTGACGATTTTCTTAAAGTTAAACAGGGGACTATTTTTTTTTTTTTATATAAAAGACAGTGGTTTTTAGTTTATTAGGCTTGATGATTTCTTTTTTAGAGCCATAGAATTTTGTTTGGGTAGGAGGTGCTATCGGTTTACACCGTAACAGGGGACTATTAGGTTAGGGTAGTACCATCACGTGACCGCCAACAGTGGCCTATCGATCCGGTTGACGTATTTTTTTTTTTGCTACATCCTGGGGGTATATTGCGATCTTACTTCAATCCGTTTTAGTTCCAGGCAGTTTAATTTCCACTCAAATAGTCTATTTGCAAAAAAATTAAGTACATATATCTATTTTACAAATTTATGTGCATATATCATATACTATATTATAAGCATCCTTACGCAATGTTTTATTCGAATCCTCTAGTTCAACACATTCCCTTTGTATATTAAATGTGGGATCCAAAAATAGTTTTCATTACATACCTAGGTCATACGCCATCTGACCCTCGCTTACACATTCCTTTGTCGTCACAATAATAATCTCTGAAGTGAAACACATTCCTTACTTACCACCAAAAAGCTTGGGTAGAGATGGGGCCAATTTTATTCGGGTAAAAGTTATCCGGGAAGTTTGTATTGTTTTCAAGGTAGATTTTACAACTATACTCGTAAGTCTCATTTTACCATAAAATAAGCTGTTCAGAACTCAACAACAAATAAATATAATACTACTACTAAAAAAGTATTGTTAGTACCATCCATCCATAGCAGCCTTTATTTCTCTTAGGATATAGGCCTCCTCCATATTTATCCATGTTCTTCTCTCCCGTGCCACATTCATCCAGTTCCGTCCTGCGTGGCGCTGGATATCGTCCACCCAACGAAGTGGTGGGCGGCCTCTACAGCGCGTATTGGCCCATGGTCGCCACTCCATAACCCTTCTGGTCCACCGATTTTTGTCCATTCTGGCTATATGTCCTGCCAGTTGTTAGTTACACAACTTATAATTCGAAAACAATAAAAATGTTCACGTTTTTTTTTCTTTTTCGGATTTGTCGCTCGCCACTCCAAATAAGACTTAAGGTGGAAAAATGAGTTTCTGAATCGAATGTAGAAAACTTTTATTCTTTTAGGTAACTACACATACACAATGTAAAGCTTGATAAATAACCTATAATCACGTTAACTATGTGAAACAACAATAATCAGAAAAGCAATAACAGCTTTATAAATTGCAACAAATAAAAACTCAAATTCAAAAATTACCCCTTTGCTTTTCTCTTTGGTCTTCCCTAAAATTGGGCACATCACTGGTTAATTTAATCTCTTCCAACACAAACGTCGCCCACAGAATTTGCGGGTGTCCAAATTTGTCTCATTCTTGGGGACGTCCCGCAAACCTCCGATCGTTAAGATTATCAAACCTTTTTATGCACGGCTTGATTTATGGCTTCCTGAGGAGTTCATTATTTTACGTTTAAAATGTTCACGCTTGACGAAGCAGGGTGTTCACGATTCTGATGCCTTTGTGATAGGAAAGGGAATGCTTTGTTTAAATACAATAAGAGTCAACTTATTTGAATTGCAAAGACGCCTTGCACTCTTGAAATTGAAAACGCGCAAATGATTGTGCTATCTTAGCGGGATCTGTAAAAAAAGTGTACTTACTTTTTGTAGCTGGAAATGATTTCAAACAGCTTGCCAAAATAAGCCTCTTGTATTACTGGCATGATAATTTATGTCCATACTACACCATTTCCACAATAAAACCCTATTCCTAAAAATATATGAGTAATTCAGTAGTCAACGATTGTGTCAATTTTTTATACACAAAGCATAGTAGCTAAGAATATTTTGGTGGTGTTTTCCTTTTGGTAATAAAAGTATCGGCGTTTTCGCAATTATCAGAACCCGATTGAAACACGGCGAGTAAACGCCGCCATCAAACAAGCGTTCCCCTGGTGTTGGGTAGCAGCAACATCAGTACTGGCAGAAGGCTGAAGATATGGTATATCATACGGATAATTCCCGGTTCTTAATCTGCGATTTAGACACGAAGAGGGCAAACCACTACATTGTATACCCTAATTTAGATATTTATGGGAAAAACTCTACCGAAAAGAGCAAATTTTATGATGACTGAAATATGCGGTGTTAATTTTCTGTCCGTATGTATCTTTTAAGGATGGCACTAAATCCAAATAGTTACTAGAATTCTTTAGATCAATCATGAACCGAACACGCTGCGCTAGCGCATGTTATAGAAAACGCTCTAAAGGAGACATTTCTTTTTGGGCCCAGTAGCAACTTGTAGCGTCTAATAATGACATTGCACCCTAAATTAATAACTTATTTTTTTGGACAATTAGATGAAAGATAACGTTTAGACGAAACCGGAATAATAAAATCGAACTAAAAGATGCGTTGTGTTGACTACTTTTCATCACGCCATTCCTCCTTTACAAATACGTGTAAAGGAACGACGGGCTGGTCAATATAAAAACAATATCAATTATTTCAAGTACGTGGTTTTGTTTAGATCATGTTTTTTCTACTTTTGTTTATTTTAAACAATTGGAATCTCTGAATAAAATATTGTAATTGCTTTTTTAAGACTTTTGCATAAAATGGTTATCTAGTAAAGCCGTGGAACGGATAGCAACTCTGACAATTATCACTGACATTGACAGGAATGGCTGGAGTGTCATTAGTCACACTTTCCGTTTGACGTTTGGCTTTACGTCACCTTCCGTTTGTTTTGGTTTGTTTTGAATTGAGTGTTTGTTTTCTCCGGATTTTTAACGAAAAATAGAAGCAAAAAGCATCCTGTACGGCCCCTATTCCACTAAACCGTTGATGTGTAACTGTGCAGTGAGATTTTAACGACTGTGATTTTCAGAAACGACTGAAAATGTGAGTTAACTGGTACGTGTGTGGATTTAAGTTATGATGAATTTTCAAATATTCCCGTTAGATAACGAAAAACTAATATTGTTAATGTTTTTAAGACATTGTAAGGAACAATTTAATATGTGTTTCATTACTAGACGTCACAATTTATGGGTGGGCCCATCCTCCATACAAGAAAAAAATGTCTCCTTTTAACCGTACCAAATAGGCCAGACAAATATGCGATTTCACGCTAAACTACACATTGTTATGCTTGATTACGTATTCGTCACATTAACATAATTGATCGATGGTTTAGCACGTTTAACAAGGTAACGCATCCGCAGGGGTTTTACTTAACTCGGTCGCTTTGCAATTACTAACGATTTCATGACAGGTATTTTGAACACTCGGCTCCCAGTAAAATGCCTCCCAATTCCATATTGGGCAGTTTGGGAAGAGTTCTATTCGTAATTTCACTCGTTTGACATGTTGACTTAAAACATTCACTCGTCTCCTTTACATTGCCGAATTTTTTTGCTTTGTTTTGTAGCAAGTACATAACTTTTTTTATTGGACGCTTAATATGTTGATTGATTTACTAGTGGGCAAATTTACTTGTCTTGCCGAATAGTAAATTTGTTGTAGTAAAGATTTTAGATGACTTGCAAACATTGATTGAACAGACTTCTTCAGGGCAAGCTCTATCGTCAACTTTATCTTTGCCACGTTATACTTATTATTTTGAAGTGCTAGTAATAAAAAAAAATGATGCTTGAAGGTGTCGACCATTTTACATGCACGCACTACAGCCAATCTCCCAGATTATTTTAACCGCATTGCAATTGCTATCAAGTTACATTATAACCCGGCCGTAATAATGATTTTGTTATCAACAGTAGTATTTGAACCGGCCTATTTCAATTATCAGTATTCAAGTAGTAGATACCTTACGTAAATTATTTAATTTCAAGTCATATGCATTTGGTAACACATGCCTGTATTATGACAGTTAATTTAACACGAGTACTTGTTTTAGAAGCCTTTAAGTTTTGTCACATGGGAAAAAAAGCAAAATGAACCGATAGTAAAAAAACAAATAATTACATAAAGCATACATCGGGTGCGATCGAGGCCCAATATTTTCTTAGCTGAGAATAAAAGAAAAAAAACAAATACTTATCTCACTACGAAGTTTTTAAGTGAAGCTTAAGAAATTAACATATCAAAGACTTTTCTTTAACATACTCGTATTTCTGGATAAATAAAACAATTCCAAAAATTTCAAATCGTATTTAATGTTACCTTTTATTTCACAATTCATTCATCCCAATTTTTGGTCCTTCCATCATTCTCACATTTTTCGACCGTTTCATAAATATAATTTACTTAACTCCCTTTTACATAATTTGTTTACCTAATATTTACATTTATACATTTTAATATTTTTACGTAAGTGAATCATCTTGTCTTTGAATTTGAATCGTTGGCGAATGGCTTGATCTGAATCTCTACCAAACTACAATATCTAAATTTTCTTGAAACGAAACTGGTAATAAGCATTCACAAAGCATAGTTAAACATTATGCAATAAAAACCACAAGTTTTGGATTTTCTGTAAATGTTTGTTAGTAAATTTAAGGACTGCAGAGCGATCTTGCTAGCATAATAATATGTTCTAGCCAACTAAACAACAAATCTTTGACATTTAATGACTGTTTTTGTAAGAAAATTAGGGGCAACTCATCAAATAATTTCAATCAAGTCTTCGCCATGAATGTTACTCTTTATAGTTTTCTACAATTGATGCAAGAAATCTGTAAGTATTTAATCCGTTTATACAAATCAACTAATTCATTTATGTACATCTTATTTAATTTTCTATGTTGGATCGTATAAAAACAAAGCTGGAAGATTGGTATGCAATTTATTATTATTCTTATAAGCACCAATATTTGAATTCTATTTTATTTAACAATAGTTATTTGTTAGAGATTTTTATATTTGCTTAACATTTAGGGTTTAATTAAGTATGTAAAGTATTGTACAGTAACAGGGTAACCAAAAAGTACTCAGTATAAATTTTTTAATGAAATAACATTATAATGACACGTTGTATGAAATATTCGTTAAACATAAAAATAAGAATATAAATAATTTTCAAATGCCTTTTTTGCATCGTAGTGTGGTGCTTACTCAGTTTATTATTTCAAAGAAATAGTACCTAGGTATTCAAAATTTATATTAAAGTTGGGTTCATGAAAACAAACCATAAGGCTGCGTTTCCACCAGAGATGTGCGAGGATGCGTAGCGAGGAATGTGTTTGTAAAGAACCAATAGAATCGCTTCATTTACCTCGCCTCGGTCAACACAGCTTTGGTGGAAACGGCTCAGCGGAGCTAGGTTTTTGCGCATACAAAACAAGCGAAGAATGTGTGCGAGGGATGTGTACGAGGGATGTGTGCGAGGGATGTGTGCGAGGAATGTGTGCGAGGAATGTGTGCGAGGAATGTGTGTTGAATAGGTTTGCGCATACACCGCACCCCTGTCGACACATTTCACAGCTTCGCAACGCATCCTCGCACCACACATTAATGCGCATTTTCACAGCTCCGCTACACATCCTCGTAGACACATTTTCATCGCACAGCTTTGGTGGAAACACCCACACATTTTCACAGCACAGCTAGACATCCTCTTACGACACATTTCCATCGCACATCTCTGGTGGAAACGCAGCCTTAATGAGTTTAACTGATCATTTCTTTATGCTGACACTTTTTGGTTACCCTCTATGAATTTAAATACTAACATAGTATTATGTTGCCGTTAAAATTGGCAAATAAACATTTGAAACTTAATTATAAATTCATAATAGGAGATTATATCAGTAAAGTTTTCAAATTGTAACATGATCATAAATTAATCATTATTCATGATTACATTAAAATATTGGTTACGAGATTCAATGCACATTAAAATGTAACATAATATACAATTTATATAAGGCCACCTCGTTTTAAGTGATAATATTTAAAGGGACAATTCAACACAATAAATAAATAATTTTTGGTGAAACACTTTGGTTTATTTACGCTAGTTTTTGAGAAAACTTGTCATTAGGTAATATTTTTTTCAGATTTTATTTTTTGTTAATTAAGGCTAAGATTAGAGAAAAAGAAGGTTTGGGCATTGAATTTAGAGAGGCGAAGCTGATGACGTAGATGACTTTTTAAATTGTCAAGGTGCTGTTTTAAAAAATAAATTGTCTATGTTAAAGAAATTAAAAAAACCTCGATTTTCCAAAAAATAAAGATAGTGTCCTGTTTCTATGATGTATACAAAGCCACTGTTAAAATATTATCACTTAAAATGATTTGACCTTATATAGGAACTCTTCACAATCGTACCTTTGGATGTTTCAATAATTAAATAAAAATAATAATAATTATTAAAAATAATATAATTATATAAAAAAGATTACGTAACTTTATATAAAAAAATATTAGTCACAAGTGCTGTCCTTTAAATAATAATATATGATGTGAGTACAAATGAATATTATTAACTGTCATGAATAAATACAAAATGTTTAAATACACTTATCACTACACTTGGGTCGCATTTTCCCCAGCGTTCAAGAGAAATGGTTCTTTCACTTCACAAGAGTTTCTTTTTCTGGGCTTTGGCGGAGGTTTGGGAACCTTTGTCCTTCCTAGAGTACCACTCACAACGTTCACACTATACCCCACCCTTAAATCCCTTGGATTCTTCAAGAGTGTCTCACTCTCCGACAGCATAATTTTCAAAGGCCTCGTCTCAGAATTCTTCGGTCGACACTGGTTCATCGACATTGCTTGCAAAGCCAGGAGTTGGTTATGTATGTTTGGAGAACTCAAGCTATTCCTAGGTATGGTTGCATGAGGAGTGCCAGGAGCTGGAGATGGGGCCGGTTCCAGTTCTTCAGAATCATGGAAATTGGGTCTATTGCTCATCGGTCCTAAGTCCATCTCACTTTTGTTCAGGCTGTAGTATTGTCCACCATAAGTGAAGAGTCTAGAGTTCAAGTTATCGTAGTAAGGTAGGACCCCATTTAGAGTGGAGAAGACTTGAGGTCGTAAGCTGTAGTCTGGTAGGTTACCTTTCGGTCGCCTTGGAAGAGTTACGTAGCCAGCTTTTGAGGTAATTATAGGCGTTGAGCCTTGAAAGGTAGGGGATTGGAATCGAGAGTACATAGCTGGTATGGCTGTGACGCCATAGCCCGGTGATTTGAGAGGACTCTCCATGTTTCCATGGCTGAGTCGTTCTTGTCCTGATGTGCTTCCGCCTGCTGGAGAAATTTGGGTGGTGCCTCTCAGTGGGAATGAGAGGAGGTCTGGAGGGTATGCTTGGTGTTCTTGAGAGAGGTGGTCCATGAGGAGAGTCTCTTGAGACAGCTTCGGCATTTCTATATCGGCGTGTCTGATTCCATCTTCGTTTGACGCTGTAAACAATATTTATAAATTAGTTACTAGAATAACATTAAATTGAGCTTTTAATTAATGTTAAGAATAGATTCGACCGCTTAGGGATCCCATAAAGAATTTGAATAATGTTACGGTACGGTGGTACGTCTTTGTTTTACTTAAATAAAAATGTATTTAATTATTATTCTAATTACATTGTAGTTGTAGGTAAAACTATTGTAACTTAACGTGAACAGATGAAGGAATTAAATTTTAACAACCAGCCTAGTTTCTAGGCATTTTAGTATAAAACTTTTATTACGAAACAAGGACAGATGAAGTATTTAACACTAATTTCTCATTTTAACAACTAACCTAGTTTGTAAAGCATCTCCTTCATTGTTGCTATCCAGTATTCGCATTTAATTAGCCAACAAAACTGTGGCCACAATGAAAATAATTTCGCAGCCGCAAATTTCAAATTTGTCTCTTTGACATTCAAATAAACTTTTGGCAGGGAAATGTTATTTGAAGCTACAATCAAGACGGCACAAAGGGGGTTAACTTCATTTAGTTTTTCGCTTGAACACGCAACACTAGAAGTTTTACTGAAATAGTTCCATATAATAAATTTGACTTGATTACCGACGTTACGTGCAGAAATTGCAGCTATAAATAATTTTAATATTGCTTGGGAAGTGTAGAAATTTTTAAAATCTTTTACTATGAACTCAAAATATTAAAAATGTGGGTTAAGAACTATTAAAATATGATGGATGACACACATTGGCGTCTCCGTTGATTTGCGTCGTGACGATTTCGGAGCGCTCCGCCATGCCACAAGGTGCTTTCCGTTGCCGCAACGCATCGGCAAAGGTCATGTGGAATATCGTTTGGAATTGTATGCAGAAAACCAGGGCTGCACCGCTTTGACGTCACAGCGCAACAACGGAGACGCTAAGAGCGTTTTCACACTTAGGCGATTTTAGCAGCGTGACGGTCACGCGACAGCCGCGCAGCTGATAATTTCGTACATAAATGACAGCAGCTTTCACATTAGAGCAACAGCGTTGCTGTCGCGCTGCTGTCGCTCTAATGTGAAGGCGCACTAAATGTGGCTGCGCTTTAACATCATTGTCATTTTTGACTAAGATTGTGTGACCGAAGGTAAGGCCTTGGATAGGTGAAAAAAAAAAATATGGACCCTATAAATAACCAGTAGGCAATGATACATGGTTTAAATATATTATATTGTTATTATCTAAAAAAATGAATCAGCAATGTATTGCAAACAAATGTGAACTTGACATTGTCATTTACTACAACGAGATAGCGATTTCGATGAACATCGACTAGGGATTATAGCTTTGGATTGCAATATCGCACAATGTCCATGTCAAGTTACGTACGGTACGGTACGGTACGGTAACTACGTATACTCTGTTGAATCATTGCTTAAAATTTTTCTCCTATTACAGGTCACACGCTACCTACTCCACTCTTTGCAACTCTACTTTATATGGTAAAATTAAGTAGCGTAGTAAGTACTATTTATTTTCTCTATGTTACCGTGATTGAGGACTATATTTCATTTAAATATATTCAGTATCTATGCTTTAACTTTACTGCTCACTCTAGTTTTATTGGTCTTTAGTGCGAACTCAGCTCGAACTGACTCCTGATATTGCTTTGGTATTCCGATAAACTTTATATTGTCTATTCATACGCAGAATACATTCATAATATTGTGTGTCGATATGCGAAAATACTAAACTTGGTCTAAAATATTCTCGTTCTTGTTGTCTTTAGCTTGCATGTATAGCTTTCAAGGTATTCAATCAAAATTAGGTTTTAAATGACACTTAGGTGGAAATTTAAAGGGTATTTTTTAGTTTCTAGATTAAAGTATTATTGTATGTGAGCACAAAACCGATAACTGTTTTTTACAGATCCTCTTTGGTCATTAAACTGGACCTTTTCTACTTCTTATGTGACAGTATGCAGTCATATTATGTCAGTATACGTATGCATAACACAATGACCATGGCAGCGCTGTGAATGATAGGAATATACAGCACGCTGCTTTATCGGTATGAGCAAGTGAGATAAACTATTAACAGGACTCAGGTGACGGACACCCGTACCTTCAAAAACTGCCGTATGAGAAAGCAAAGTATTCTGCGGGATCCAGTTATCCAGTAATGCAGTAACCCCGAATTACTGGAATGCCGTGAGAAAGAGCCCATACTGTATTCTTTTATCACAAAAATCACATGTCCTCCAGTAGATAGCTTCGTAAAATCAATTCCGTCTACCTAGTTCCGTAGAATCATAAATTCGGTGCAAAATACAACTCCGTTCCGCACCGTAAGCTTGAGAAATAAACATTGATAAACAATGAATGCTGCAGGCTGCTTGGCAAAGTTTCAGATCCAGGCTTGCTAATGCTTCTGGCACTGATTTAGGAGATCAACATTTGAATTAGACCTGAATTTCAATTAGTTATTCCTACTGCTATCGAGATTATGATGTCGTTTTTAGGGTTCCCTACCCACAGGGTAAAAACGGGACCCTATTACTGAGACTTAGCTGTCAGTCTGTCCGTCTGTATATCACCAGGCTGTGTCTTAAGAACCGTGATAGCTGGACAGTTGAAATTTTCACAAATTACGTATTTTTGGTGCCGCTATAAAAAAACAAATCCTAAAATTTATCCTATATATTTAAGGGGTGCAAACGCGTTTTTTTGCCCTTTTTTTGCAAGACAAGAGAGGCACTTGAAATAGTTACCTATTCAATAGTACGAAATGCTTCATGCACAAGTTTAACTCGCACTTGACTGTTTTTTTAAATATTGACATAATTATATAAAGGTAATTCTAGATGTAACTAAAAGTAATAGATATAAAATAACACCGCAAACATTGCGTGTAAAAATCAAGTTTTTAAACTACAATGTGATAATAAATATGAGCCACTTGCACCGACACGGATTAGCTAAGTCCGGATTGATTCGTTGATATGTGCAAGTAAGCCAAGTTGACATGCAGTTCATTGCAAAATGATAATTAAAATATAAAATTATGTTCGCCAACATGTGGTTTTGATTCATCTAACTAAAACCATACTAAAACAATTCACAAATGTTTCAAAGCTCATCAAAACGATATTAATATCTGGTGTAGACCATCGACAAATTAGGAATTACTCAGCACACTACTCGTAGCTTCAAAATTAATTTCCTTTGACTCCGAGGAGCACACAATTTATTTGCGGTCCAGTTAAACCATTAATAGCATAGACTAATAATTATTGTGTCTGAAACTTAGACCTTTGATAGTATGAAGGCCTTACTATTTAGTTAGCGGTTGTTTATTTAACCTGCGTCGTTGGTGTAGTGGCTAGTTTGCTGGTCACTACCCAAGAGGTCCCGGGTTTGAATTCCGGGTCGGGGTGAAACTTGTTTCTTATGCACTTGTGTATTGCGCCCTGATGTGTTTAGGGCACTATTATATTTCTTGCGTACCTGCCCTATCTCTGTTGAGAGGCGGCCATTACCGAAGATTGGTAGGAGAATATTAAACATCCTGCATTTTATCAAATAAATACTTTTTGGGCTTACTTTACATTAATATTTTTTTGTATTTTTAAGGTGAATGTGATGTACGAATAACATAAAAACCTTAAAAATACTAAAAGCTTAAAAATACTCAAATGTCTTAATTAAATAACCAGAACTTACCTAAAATGGAGTCGCTATCCAACAATGTTTTGTTAAGCTCCGACATCTCCGTTGGTTTACAAGTAATGGACGGTGGCGCTTCATACTTCCTTGGAGGTTTGCTAATGGGATTCACCTCAGTCTTAAACCCTTTATCCATCTCAGATGCCACCGACCCCTCTATCAAAGCATCCCCATTAGACGAACGGGTTTCAGTTTTAATCAGTCTTTTGATTTCATTATTCTGTGTCGTATAGTAGCAAACCAGTAACGTTGCTCCGAAAATTATCACTATCGCTATTAGGCACCCAACCAGTATCGCAAAAGAGTCAGCATCCATCCCCGCTATAGTCCCAGAGCCTGCGTATTTTGATAGGACCAATGTTAAAGTTTTTTCATCACGACCGCCAGGATTTTCCGTCACACAAGTGTAGTTTCCTCTATCGCTATATCGTGCGTGAAGAATCGTCAAATTGACCCATTTAATCAAGTCGGCTGTGTTCTCCGTGATGACGTATCGTATCTCGCCAAACGCGCGAGTCTCAACTGTTTTCCCGTTGAACCGCCACACTACTTCAGGGGTGGGATTCCCGACGACTTTACAACTCAACGTCACGTTCTCATCGTAACTTTTGACCGTCGAGTCGGGCAAAGGCTCTAGGATCGTTGGCCGGCAAGCGAAGTTCGATGAGTCTAATTCGTTCCAAAGTTTCTCTCTCACTGTCGCCGGCTCCGCGCACGAAGTTGGCGGCGTGTACAAGTTATGACTGATCACCCAGTCCCTAAACGTTTGCAGGTTGCAATCGCATCGCCACGGATTGTTGTGCAAATCCAATCCGGACAAGTTTCTCAGCGCCATCAAAGTTTCAGGCTTCATATGACTGAGATTGTTGCCATCGAACCTCAGTATTTTCAACTGCGGCAAATTGACGAACGCTCTCGTGCCGATCCTGACTATCCTGTTATTGCTCACTTCGACTTTCTGCAGAAACTTCAGATTGCGGAATATGCCGTCCTCCAACTTGTCTATTAAGTTATTGCTCAAGTTTATTAACCTGAGTTTCTCAGTGCCTTTGAAAGTGTCTGGATGGAGATAGCGTATTCTGTTTTTTGATAGATCCAACTCGATCATGATGGCTAAAGTTGTGAACGCTAGCTTGTGTACTGTGTCTATATTGCACTCTTTGAGGAATAGTTTTTTAAGATTGCTTAGGCCGACTTTTTTGAATGCTTCTTGGTGTAGTTGTTGTAGATTGTTGTTGGATAGGTCTAGTATTTGGATGTCGGTGCTGAGGTTCGCGGGTATGACTTTGAGGCTTGAGTTGGAGCAGATGGCGGCCTTATTTCCTGATTGCCAGCGGCAGTCGCAGGGTCTCTGGCATTCTGTGGTGAAGTCTGCGACGGTGGTTGCGAGGAGGGTGATGGGTATGAGTGTGAGTCTCAGCCATGTCTTCCAATGTCGACGCGCCATCGTGCGTCGGTGGTCATTTCCTCGGAGTGGTACATTCCTGTGCGTCGCTCGACGAACGCATTGGTGTTCTGTAACAATAGAGATAAATGTTAATAAAATAAACATAGCAAAACATCAAATAACAGGACATCAGGAACTGATGAGTTTAAACTATACGAGTTAGGGTGTACTAGTCAATTATCTGTTACTATTTGTTATTTTTTTGACGCGCGCCGCATCATATAGTTATATTTTTGGCACAAGGGTAAAAAAAGTAGAGATGAACGCGATATCTGCCGATAAACTGATGCACAGTTTGGCAGACTAATTATTAAAAGAAATAATGTTATGTGTCTCTTTTGAAAAAAAAAAACGATAATCTTAAAACCTATGAGGAACCACATCACCTATACCAACTCATACTCTGTAACTAACATTAAAAACTTCAACACTTTACATATTACGAATTCTCCAGTTTAATACCTAAAGTAGCAGAAGCAGTGAATACAAAATCTTATTACGTTGACAACTACGATGTTGAAAGGAATTCCTAAGACGTAAATCTTGTGGGCTGAAAGTATGTAGACGACTTCGGAACAAAATTCATAACATTGCACACTACAAATCTCTGTTATGTCAAAGCATACGTGCAAGTCACAGGAGATAGCGGTATTCAAATCATAAAGATCCCAAAAGCTAATCATTTTTATCCAGATGGCATTGGATGGCAAAGGTTAAGCTAATCTTCCGTTGGTGTTGATATTTTTGAGGTGCAGTCGTCAGAACATCAGGCTACCCACTTTTGTTGCAAACTAACCCTTATTAAAACTTCATCAGATACCGCAGTGTTTACCTTGACGTGTTGTCGTTTGTACGTACGTTGCAAACAGGTGCGTTTACTTTTAAACCAGTACGTCATCATATAAAACACTCAGGTACAATTATTGATATTTCAAAGTTTGTTTTGCCTATATTTCAAGTTATATGATTCTCGAAGCACTAACCAACAAATAATTCAAATTCTTATGAGATCTTTGGCAGATAACGCTACTAAGAACTGATTAATATATATTTTTTTCATTTACGCTCTGATTCTAAAGTAAAGCTAATCGGAACTGACTTACTAGTATATTGTGAAATAGGCCCGTAAGTTTTTTTCTTCATGCAGTTCAAGGGCGCTTCAACTTTAAGCAATATAATTATCTGCGCCAGCTATTTATCTCTACATCTTATCATGAATAGCTTACCTACACCTTTTTTATTCCAGTGTGCCAGATACTCCATCCATATAAAATGTTTTTTTTTGTTTGAATTATACCTTGGGTAACACCTACTTTTTGATAATAAAACAGGTCCGGTTGCGTGATCGATAGTTAAGTCAATGAATGGTTACATGTTGTTACCAGCGGTTGAATATTGATAAATATTGACGACTAGCGATCCCAGCGAACTTTGTTTCGCCCCCGGCCCTGTTCCGCCCCGGCTCCGCTAAGAAAGGAAGACGACTAAGACTATTCCGTACAGTGTTTCAAAATAAAACTTCTCCTATGCCTTGCATCAGCCCAGGTGGGGGGATGAGTAACGAGCTGAGTACGTGACGACGACATTCCAGCTTAAGACCTAAGATAAATGTTACAATGAATAACTTTATGGACCTAGGGTTGACACTGCCGCCACTAATTATAGCCGCTTTTGCTATGACTTGCTGGCATCATCTAACTTTACCCATACCAGTTTAATAATAATAATAAATATGCGCCAGACAACACACCAATTGTCTTGATTTCGAACTAAGAAATTTTCTGCCTTGTGTTACGAGGGACCAGACAACTATAATGACTTAGGCATCTCGCATAAATACTAAAATAGATAATTTATAAGCTTCCATGACTTATGTTGTAGGTACAAATGTTCATGCTCATCATATAAACATTTGCCCCTTGCGACACACGAACCAACAACCGCGGGCATAGAGGATCGCTAACTCAAATAACCATCGTCAATGTAAAATTACTATATTTAGCCGTTAAGAGAATAGTATTTTGACGTTTTAAATTTCGTTTCAAAATTCCTGACATGACAATTTGCCTGTACATTTTCATTTTCGGTAAATTGAAAACGTCATAATACATGTAGCATTCTTTCAGCAGTTTAAATTTAATTCCCTCTGTGACACATAGTGAGTTACATTAAAAGGGATAAAAGGATAGAACATTTTAATAGGTAACATTTTTGAATTTTCCTTCTAATTAAAAATCGCAACGCATTGTTCTGAATTAGTTTTCGAAGTAGATACAGCCTATTAATAAATAAGCAGCGTTGAACCCTTTAAGTGTGGTTTATTTTGGAACGCATAATAATTATTAATTTGGAAGGCGAGAGGGAAAACACCACACTTTTCTTCCCTATTTTGGAGAGATTTTATGTAAAAAAACCTACACCGACAAAAGCCTAGCTCATAAATTGGATGATGATTATTAATTATTGTGCAATAACAGCGATTAATTTTCAATTTTTTAGCGAATAATTATATTTGATGTCTGAAATAAATTCCAAAAACTTTTACGTAAAAGGTTAGTATTTCTCAGTTTTGTTTTAATCACTCATTCTGGATACGCAAAGGGACAGTCCGCATAACCCAGTCTTAGGCAAGCCACACATATACCGTTGCCGCATGTGTAAAACAGCCTTATTCTCTCATATTACCGCTACAGCCTTTAATTTCAAAGTGTCAACCCTAGACGGTTGACTACAGGCGTAAGTGTACTCTGTACAACTTTTGTCCCGAGCTATTAGCAATGAGGAAGTTGAACTGAAATTTTGATATTCTCAAATAATGGAAGCTACATTTCACTAGTGTTGTAATTCAATTAGTCGGTTTCATTTGTTTATAACATTACACACAAGAGGTTGAATGCTGCCATGAAAATGTTAATTACATTGTATTTGTGGCAATTTCCAACACTCTACGAATTTCTGTAGACCGCGAAATTGAGGCCTCGCCTGCGGGGCAAAGGGGTGCGGGGGGAGACGAGAGCTCGGTTAGTGAGCGGCGGGGGCGTGTGTTTTCGCGCTGCCCGCATCCCGCACGCGACCCGCTATCGCCTCCCCCCACGCCCCTATACCCCGCAGGCGAAGTCTCAATAAAGCGGTTTACCTTACTGTTTATAGCATAATTTCAATTTTACTTGTCAGATGATTCATCCTTGTAGCATTTTTATGACTTATTGTACCGCCACCGCCAGTATACCTTAAAAGTTTCCTGAGGAGGCTGTAGCAGGTACCTGATTGTTCCTGATAATTGATCTGCACCCCAATCGCGAACATTCGTCACGTAATCGAAGCGAGTTAACGTCACACTCCCGTGTCGTGTAGTAAGCTCGAAAGCCTAACTGCAGATAACGTCATACTATCGTAAATATGGCACATCCAGAAACAAGTTAAACGATCTATTTAATTAAAATTATTGAAATATGTTATCTTATCCAAGTGTCAAATTTTTTGTTTGTTTTACGCCCGATAGAGGCGCTATGTATAGTAGTATACGTAATCATAATAAGAATAAGAATACTTTGACGCAATTATTCGTGATTTGGGTACAGTATTTAGTTATGAAGACACCTTCCTCCGTCTACCCGACCGAATCTGAGTATGTTTAGTTTTTATTAACTGTACATATGTTCGTAAAAACTTGACTTAAAAGTCAACGTTTAAAATCATTTCTTCCCTTCCCCAACTTTTCTTCCCCAAGTAGCCCGTCGCTGACTCAAGAAAATGTGATTTCACCCTGTATGTGGAAAGAAAATTGATAGTTTTCACAATGAAGCGATAACTTCTGCACCTCAAGGCAGACGAGTTAATGAGCAAAGCGTAGACATCTTAACGACGTTATAAATTCACTTCGCAGTGTCATCGAACTTTATCGTTTCGGGGTAGAGCTGGCGAAAATTGAGTGTTGATATCGATATATCGAAAAAAAGAACAAAAACCTTCTATATGCACACCAATATTTACCGTTTTTTATCCAATAATATTTTTTGAAAGAATTGTTCGCAATACTAAATGACCCAGCACTTATTGCAGAAAATAGTTCGGTTCTCATATTTATTGCTAAACTTCACCAAGAAATAAAGGTATTTAATACATCTCATCGGCTGTTGATTGTCAATAACCTGATGTAATAATAATAATAAATAATATATTTAAAAAAACAGAAACAGCCTTTTAACCGAAAAGCGACGGCTGACCACTTAACATTTCCAAGAAAACACTACGTATAACTATTTTTTGCAAAAATATTTGAGCAAAGTTTACATCCCTCAAAAGAATACATTAAGAGGATTACTAAACTCGACTTATCACTACACTTCTCTTAAGTCTGGAGTAAATCTAGCCGAAACTCCCAAAGTTTAATCTAAAGTGATATTTTATAGAGAGTAAAGTGTATTCTCTCACCTGCGAATGTTGGAAGTAATATAAATGCTAAAATATCTGTTTGTGACAGTTTTGAGTTTAAAATTCAAAGGGTTGTGATGCAATTTTGGGATGAGATATTTTGTTGCAGAAAATAAATTGAGGTTTGACACAATAAATACAGTGCGGTTACTTTTTTGACGTAGTTTATAGAATAGTATATATAGGTATTTATAAACTGACTTATAATAGCTGTTATGGATGTCCTCTAAAAAAATGATTTGTTTTTCTTTAACTTTGGTTCGAAACTATCTAGCTTTACGATGTCTTGCTTATCATTGTTTCCAAAAAAACGCATTTCAATTATAAATGAGCCTATTTTGTAGAATTTAGAGCTCTGGAGAGCTAAATTATTAATTTGCCTAAAATACGTTTACATAAAAATAAGAATATAAACTTTCCTGTTTGGTATAAAAATTCAAAAAGGAGATAAAATCGATCTGACTCCAACAAGACGCATCAAAGTACAGTCTACCTTTAAAATGTGATCATACTTTTGACCGAAATTGACTTCTAAAACGAAGTAATATGGTTGGCAAAAGTATACATATTTCCGATGCCGACTGTACCTTATTATAACTTTGCTGAAAGTCACTTTGGGAGCTACTTACGCAACATAGCCAACTTTTTGCAGGGAAAGGTTTGTTATAATGTTTAGGGTCTTGTTAGGAGTCATACTTTGATTCCAGTTTGCATAAAGTTAATGTTAATGATATAAACATGATGCGATCAATTTTAAAAACGTTTTTCCTTTGGATGGTTATGCAAAGACGTCCATTAGGACGAGTTTACTTTTGTAGAATTATGTGACATATGAATATAAAGTCGGCTTTTCTTTTTTTTGTCAAATATTGTAAGCAATCTTCACATTACTTTTTGACGAAATGATTAATTCTAAAGAACTTACAACCTACATAGGTTAAGTACTGACATTTAAAAATAATAAAAACATTGTTTACAATACTCGACTAGCAAAAAAAAACACGTGCGTATCCATCGAGTGAGCGGCTCTAGATTCGGTTTAAAGTATATTTAGCATTTAGTTACAAGTTTAAAACAATTGTAGAAACAAGATTCTCTTTTTGTAATACGATTCAATGAAAGATATTTCGTTACATGTGTGCTCACTCAGTCCTCAATTCGAATCGAATTGTGGGTCTTTTCCATATAAAGAAAAATATTTTTAAATAACTGTTTTGACGTTAGTATCGTTTGTACAACCACCCCTGAGTCGTATTTTGTATATTTCTATTTTTACTGTCTTAGTCAAAAAGTTAGGGGAGACGCACATTTTACAACTTTGGAAGCGTCTACTTTTCAAATATTTGAGTTTTAGAAAAGTGATTTCATAACTTCCAAAATTTTTAAAAGACTTAGTTATAAAAGTCCCAACCGTAGTTGTTAACCAACAATCTTTTTTTGGCAGGGTTAAATTAAATTAGAAAATAATAAGAATGTTTCCAGTTTTTTTTTAAATTAATATGACAACAACATGGTACATTTTTATAAACAAAGTCCTACAAAACTATATACACAGTTTGTCTGTAGGATCAAGTGAGTCTCATTTAATAGTAGATTATTCAACATGGGGATAAATAGTGTCTTACGGCGCGGGCGCCACCTTGAATCACGAGCGAAGCGTAAGGATTGTAGATTTGAAGCCCGAGCAAAGCGAGGGCACTAACGATTTTACGCCCGAGCATTAGCGAGGGAGGTAATAGAAAATCCTGAGTGTAGCGAGAGATTTAAGTTCGCCTGGGCCGAAGACACTTTTATCCCCGAGGTGAATACTCTGATTTACACGCTCTCTGTGAGGCAAATAAAATGATGTTAACTAATAAGTCGAATGTATGCACTGGTGCGCCATGCTTCGCTGTATTAAATCATTACAACAAAATTAATATAGAAATCAACTAAAATTACCTGCCTATCTTTGCTTTTAAAAAGTCATTTCAAATATTATTGTACAAATATTTTTTTCTGGTACCGGCGCGTGGTGGCGTCGATGTTCGAACTATCTCCTCTTCGCTGGATGAAGGTGCACGCGAAGTGTGCACATTACCGACTATAGAGTAATGGATTTTACTATATTACGGCCCGTGAACCGAGATGAGGCACTTTACGTCAACATTACATGACATATAATTGAACTTTGCCGTTCAGATAGCGTGTAAAGTTATTTACAGGTTTTATAAAGTTTACACTTACTTACAAAGTTTCAACCATGTAATCTACATAGTTTCAAAATAAAGTATCTTTGATATACCGACGGACAGGCGGAGCGACAGACATACAGAAAAATAAACTTGACCAGTCAATAAAGGTTCTGTTATTCACCATTCGGCTACAGAACCCCAAAACTTTAAACTAAAAACAGACCTACCTATTAAACTGTTATGTATGAATGAAGGGTAGCATGCTCACAATTTCTATAGTGCATTAAAAAATTACTTAGCGCTTGTGTAACGTTTTCGCCTACGTACACTGCTCTTTTAAGAGCCTTTTTAATGGTCTTTACGGCGTTTTCGGCGGCCCCGTTGCCTTGAGGCCTGTACGGTGCCGTCGTTACATGTTTGATACAATTACTTAAACAAAAATCTTTAAATTCTTGTGACAAGAATGGAGGGCCATTATCGGTAACGAGTTGTGCAGGTAGCCCAAACCTACTGAACACCGACATAAGTGCCGTTATCGTCGATTGCGAGTCTGTACGAGACATCGGTAATGTCTCAATCCATTTGGAATGGGCATCTACAAGTACGAGATATCTTTTGCCCAAGTGTTCAGCGAAGTCAGCGTGCAAGCGCTGCCACGGGGTCAGAGGGAACTCCCACGGGTGCAGCTGCGCGTGCGGCGGCACGTCGCGCACCGACCGGCACGCCTCACACGAACGACACAAGTTTTCCAAATCTTGGTCTAAATATGGCCAGTACACATAGTTGCGTGATATATTTTTCATTTTATTAACTCCCAAGTGACCTTGGTGAATTTCTTCTAACACTTTACTTTGTAAACTTTTCGGTATAATAATGCGGTACTTGTAAATAAGACATTCAAAATCTAAAATAATCTCACTCTTCCTTGCGAAATAAGGCTTTTCCTCCTCACAACTCGGTATCGTTGGCCATCCAAATTTTACGTACCCTACTATTCTAAGTACTTAGTACAACATCTTTACTTGTTTCCCTGCTCACATCATGAAAGTTAACCGGCATATATTCTTGCGTTAAATTTATATAGCTTACAGAATTGATTTCGCCTCCTTTGTGTGCTAACGGTAGACGGGACAAGGCGTCAGCCGGCCCGTTGTCTTCGGATCTTACAAAATGTATTGTGAAATCATACGCTGCTAACCGAGCGGCCCACCGCTGTAAACGGCTGGCGGCAGTCTGCGGAATACCTATTTTACTGCCGAAAATATAACTCAGCGGCTTGTGATCGGTTCGCAATTCAAACTTTCTACCAAAAAGGTATTGGTGATGTCTAGTAATTCCATAAAAGATTGCCAACGCTTCTTTGTCAATTTGGCTGTAATTGCGCTCCGCATCGTTAAGCGTACGCGACACACAGCTGACGGGCCGCTCGCTGCCGTCCGCGTAGCGGTGCGCCAGCACGGCGCCCAGCCCGTACGCGCTGCTGTCTACCGATAGCACCAAAGGTCGCCCCTCCTCGTAATGAGCTAAAACCTTATCGCTTGCCAAAGCCTGCTTTGCCTCATTAAATGCTTTATTACATTCCGAACTCCACTTCCAATTGACCTCCTTTCTTAATAGTTCATGTAAAGGGTGTAATATGATACTTAACTTTGGGATAAATTTACCATAATAATTTAATAGGCCCAGGAAACTCCTTAACTGAGTGGTATCGGTAGGTATCGGTGCATTAGTTATGGCCTCGACTTTCTTTTTATCGGGATGTAAGCCCTGTTCATCTATAACGAACCCCAGGTACTTAACACTCTTTTGTAAGAAGCTACATTTACTCAATTTTACCGTTAGCCCCATCTCTTTCAATCTGGTTAAAACTTGCCTTAAATTGTTTAAGTGGGAAACCCTATCTGTTCCGGTACAGCAAATATCATCAAGGAAGACTACGGTAGAAGGAATCCCTTTCAAGGTTTCTTCCATCAATTTTTAAAATTTCTCAGGAATACACGATAAGCCGAATGGGGTACGACGATAAACAAATGTACCTACGTGCGTCGTAATGGCAGTGCACGGTTGTGAGTCTTCCGTTAAAATTGTTTGTTGATAGGCATTTGTGTTAAATCAATTTTAGTAAATTCCTTTCCCCCACTCAACACCGCAAATAATTCCTCAATGCGCGGGAGCGGATAGTAATCGCGTTTTAGCTTAGGATTTACTGTGACTTTGTAATCACCGCAGATTCTAATATCCCCGTTCGCTTTGATAACTGGCACAATGGGAGTTCCGTACTCAGAATGATCCACTCGGTAAATAGTTCCCTCGGCCTCAAGCCTCTCAATCTCGCGCTCGACGCGCGCGCGTAATGCGATGGGCACGGGCCGCGCTCGCACATAAACAGGTTCCTTATCGGTCAATTGCAATTGGAGTGGCTTCTTACATTTGCCTAACTTATCCGTAAACACCTCGGGGAACTCCTTTGTGAGTTGACTGACACAAGGGTCTTCTATTATATCATTAAAATTTAACTGCTTAATTTTAAGAGCTTTGATCCAATCTCTGCCTAAGAGTGGACGTCCACCGTTTTTGATAACATAACAATGTAAATTATTTACTTTTATATCGCCTAATTTTACATTTACGACAATATAGCCTAGGGACTTGATTACCGTACCCGAATAGCAGCGTAATATTAGGTTATCAGAGATAATTTCTTTTGATGAAAACATTTGTTTATACAATTCTTCACTTATCGCTGATATTCGGCTTCCCATGTCAATTTCACACTGAAAGGGCTTATCGTCCATAAACAGCTTGATAAAAAATGGTTTGTTACCTTTGCACACGAGATCAATATTGTACAGGTCCTCATCTTCGGAGAAATCCTCACTTACGTAATTTTGACGACCTGACGGAACACTACCACGTTCAAACATAAACAAAACCGTTTCCTTTAGGCAGGTTAGCGAGGATGATAACTGCTTGATCGCGTGAAGTTAAGTCAGTTAAGTCCTACTATTTTGTCACGTATAGACACCCTATTTCACGTCTTTCATACAAAATATGAAACATTGTTTAAGTCTAAAAGTAAATAGAAATATCGGACTATGTACTGCCGAATTTTTTATGGTATTTTTATACAAAAAAATTATATGTTCACTATTTCTTTTAAGTTAACTTAGAAAATTATATTCAAGCATTTATCGTTGGCGAACGGAGTGAGCACTAGGGATCTATTTTACTCAAGAACGCACTATAAAAGTGGTTTGTTTTTATGCTGAATAATCTTGTTCCTAGCCAATTCAAACAATGTATACAATGGAATGCGAATCTATTGTTGGTTCATAGAAATTCAATAGCGTGTGGATGGAGTGAGCACAAGGAATTAATAGTAAAATTTTAAATACTATACTTGACGATCTGAAATTACAGGCTCTAATTAAAGAGAGTTTCGACAAAATAAACAACACTGAATGAATTGGCAAACTTGTTTCATTATAAAGATATGGCTGACCGTTTGTGAGGACTGAGTGAGCACACATTGAACAAAATGTTTTTCATTCAATCGTGTTACAAAAAGAGAATCTTGTTGCTACAATTGTTTTTAACTTGTAACTAAATGATAAATATACTTTTAACGGAATCTAGAGCCGCTCACTCAATGGATACGCAGGTAAAAAAAACTAGTCTTTACTTCTGCTGTAAGCTGTAACAGCAACATCAACAAATCGTAAGTAAATAACTGAAATGATAAAATAAACAGTTACACATACATTATAATTTACATTCGTTTATAAATTTCGGCCAATGAAGGATAAGTCAAGATCAAAGAGTAAACTAATATAGGTATTGGTCAAGATGCTATGTGAAATGCCTACATTATGAATTTAGACACCCTAAAAGTGTATTAGATATAAGTTATACAATTAATAGTTCAAAACCTCTCTCCTTACGAAGAAAAGTAAATCATTTCATCACACCCTGGCTTATTTCGCCATCTAACATAATATTTCCCGTACACCAAAACTTGTGAGAGATATTAGACCGTCCCTCAAATCAGCGGGGTGACGATAAAAACGTCATCACTCAACCCTCACTCCTGCGCAATAAATGCGCAACTTATGGTAGGGTGACCAAATTTTTGAGAAGACTAGGTCAGATACTCTTAAATTAGTTGTAGACGTTGTTAGAAGATTTCTATTCTATCACTACCCTTTAGCTTTCAAATCCAATTTTATTGCTAGATAATTCTTAACAATCACCTAGCTTTTAAAAACAGATATGATGTTTACATTTTATTACGCTCGAACCACTGATACAATTCAGGTGAATCACATTCAATTATTCAATCAAGATTATAGAGATGACTTCAGTCCTTGATTTCTTAAGGGCCTTTTTTCACGAAGACGTCCCGTATTTTGCAGGTACTGTTTTTTGCAGGACCCAATTTCGTACTCATATTACGAATTTTCCTCAAACCACGGCCACTCTACTCTTTCGACACTTTATGAACGGGTGTGTCCTCTGAAAAAATCATTCCCTCTAAGTTCGCGTGATGTCTTCCTTGCACTCCTCCTCTTTATGGGACACGTGTGGGACTTGATGGTTTTGCTAAGGGGTTCGTTTCTTGGGTTATTTGGACTTTTTATGGGTGTAAGGGTTTTTGTAGTGTCTTATTATTTTTTGACCTTTGGTTGCGGTCAATGAAACTGTGTTTAACGGATTCTAATTATTTAATAAAACACAATTTACGGATAATTTCGCGATAATTTATTTGATTTTTCATCCCTACGTTTCGAACACTTTACAGCGCTCGTGGTCACGGGGTAGACTAAGATGTTATTTGTCATTTACATAGTTTTTTCAAAAGAAGTTATTTGTCTTAATGACTTAATGACTTAGTCTACCCCGTGACCACGAGCGCTGTAAAGTGTTCGAAACGTCGGGATGAAAAATCAAATAAATTATAGCGAAATTATCCGTAAATTGTGTTTTATTAAATGTGTAATATTCGCGTAAACTTCAGAAATAAGGATTCTAATTATGTAATATATAAATTGTACATGTTAAAAGCAACTGTACCAGCTAAGGAATTAAGTACTGTGTCTTACGCTATCCTATACAGGGTGACTTTGTAAACATTGGCAATATTTTAAACTAAGAACCTACTCATGATTCATAGTCCCTTCCACATATGAAAATGAAAATCAATTGATATAAAGTATCATATGATGAAACTGAGAAAAATCATATCAAACACTTTAGAAATGATTATTGCTTCAAATTAAACTTAATTACAGTTTAAGACTTTGTTTAAGATTCCAAAAAAATACTTATACGTATATATGTATACGTATCAAAAAATTACTTCGCCTAAACGGAAATCGGAGAATACTGTACGATTTTTTAAATGATATTTCATAACAATTGATTTTCATTTTAATATGTGGAAGGGACTTTGAATCATGAGTAGGTTCTTAGTTTAAAATATTGCCAATGTTTTCAAAGTCACCCTGTATATGCATAGGCATGCGCGCGGATAGCGTAAGATACAGGGTTCAACTCCTTGTTTTACACAGTTGCTTTTTACATGTGCAATTTATATAATTAAGTTTTTAGACAAAACAAAAATTAAATCCTGTTCACTTTTAAGGCTGCCCAGTTCATTACATTAAACCTTTTTAGAGCTATGAAGCGTTTCAGCTGGGCAATGTGTGTTTGTATGGCTTTATAGTAGTTTCTGAAGCAGAACTAAGTTATTCGTTCGTAGTTAGGGTTAAATTATTACAGTTGTTAATGTTTTGTGTGTCATGCGGTCGGTTTGACTCATAAAGCGCCTTTTGCTGCATATGAAATTATACAGCTTTTAAGGTTTACTGATGAAAAGTTATTTTAATTCAGTGTAGGAAAATCTGAAATCGAAGGTACTCGGGAAGGTATATATAACTACAGACACTTAGGAATATTAGAAGTGTTAGACTTTTATGGATTTTTATGGATATTTGACTACCTCGTTAATGTAACGGTTAGTTCACTGATCGCTACCCAAGAGGTCCCGGGTTTAAATCCCAGGTCTTTTTTCGCGTAAAAGTCAGTTATCTCTGCATAAAAACTAACTGGAGCACGTCCCAATATGAACCCTACCACAGCTTCGGGACAAATGTGGGCTAGTGCTGAGAAGAAGCAGCGCAACAAACTCAGTCACTATTGTCAATGCCTCTTTCAAAAGGTTTACAATGCTTGTGGTGATCATGCAAGTCCACACACTACTGTCTTTTAAATAATCATCTACTTTATACCCTTTTGTTACTAGGGTTTCTTTCATAACGATTTTAAATTTATTGATCGACACCGCACCGACTGGACCGAACCACCTGCTTAGTCCAGCGATGCCAGTGACGCTGCTATACGTGTCCCGGCTGCATTACTCTACGAAGTTTGTAGAGTATATCTGACTCAAAAATTACTCCCTGAGGGTCACAAAGGAAGGATTTTGGACCAAGGGTCATGTGTATCGTCGGTTTCATGGACGGTTACCTGACACCAAGTTGCACAATACTACGCCGTCGTAATAATATTAGTGAAATTTTAATTTTGTAACTGTCACGTATGCTAGTCTATAAGGTATTTGTACTCGGTCTTCATTCCTTAATGTAATGTGCTATCTTGATAATAAATAAATAAATAATAAAAATATTTTCTCAATATTTCCACTTGTTGTTTTACCTTTTTCTATGAAATCAACGCAGATATGAACTAAATAGAACTGACACACCAAGCCCTTTGGGATTTCGCATCGAACCAACTGCCAATCCAGTTTGCCGAACTGACAATACTAACGGATTCCCTGGATAAAACTGAGCGCGATTTATAAAATGTTACCTTGCAACTCTTTTGTATTGACTATGAAACCAATTTCAGGTTCTGCGATGATAGAGCTACAAATATCATTAGGTAATTGAGATCATTTTTTGTATGCATTGGTGTTTCTTAAATTAGTAAGATATTACTCGTATTTTTGAGTACTCGTTAGTACTTCATTCATTATTTGAAATGGTCACAAAGCTGTATATATCCAAACTATGAAACCAATCTTAATCAAATAAATGTTATACAGACAAATTAATGTCGAAAAGTTCTACATGACTTTGTTGCACAAAAGTGGAACGAATAGCTATTTATGTCACTGTTAGATAGTTAATATAAAAATCTTCAAAAATATATTAACAAAGCTTGTTCATGCGTTAGCAGGATCCATCACGTATCCCCGAACGCTTCTGCAAACAACGAGTTTTTACCGAGTTCTGAGGGAAATACACTATTGAAGACTTTATAAAGGTCCCACTAACACCACTTTAAAGACATTCAAAATCCAATCTGGGAATTAATCGAAATAAACTGATAACATTACCAAAGCGAGAGTGGGGTAAATTAGAGATGTTATCAGACACCCCATTTGAGGGGTAAATTGGAGGTTTACCCCACAACAAGGGTGTGGCATGATTATTTCTTATCTTACCATTTAACTAGTTTCGCTAAAAACAAGAACTAGTTTCCATATTAGGAGCTGTTGTATAAGTAAAGGAAATATATAGTTTGGGCGATTAGATCTTGTGATTATTTATATCGGACTAGCGGTTCCCCGCGGATTCGCCCGCGTTATTGTCGAATTTTAAACTATATAACAATTTGTTATAGCCTATGTGTTGTTCCAATGTATGAGCAATATTATTGTAAAGTTTCATCAATATCCATCCAGTAGTTTATGCGTATAGGAGTAACAAAATTATATTCACACATCCATATTCACAAACTTTCGCATTTATGATATTAAATAGTAAGAGGTAAAAACGTGTTTTTAGATTTAGAGCAAAAAAGTAATTAAAAAAATGATTTAAAGCAAAAAAGTAAAAAAGAGTAAGTAAAATAGCCCACTGCTGAGTAAAAGCTCAAATATGGGTCGGATATTTACACCTACTATATTTTCTTTTAAAATTTAGCTTTATGTTAATATAATTAATTTTTGTTCAGAGATTAGGACGTATGTTTAAACTTTTAGTGTATTAAGAGCAGGTCGAAAGTATTTTAAAAGAATAGCATGTTAACATTCCATTCATTATTACGATCTAACCTTTTGAATTGTACATGAATTATAACATTATTCATTTAAAAAAAACTATATTAACAAATTAATATTCCAATAACGGTACGACCATTGAACAAATGAAATCAATTGAATTATCCTAACTATTAATTTCATATTCCATTTTAGAGCTCCTAAAACTATTAACAAGATTACCACTATTTAGGCAATATAGGGCAATTCCACGGACCTAACTTTTAGTCCTTTTAAATCTAGTTAGGCCGTTTAGAAAGTCGAAAACAGATGTCATAGGACAATACTGAAATAAAGGTTTATTTGGGAGCAACAAGAAATGTTTTTTTTATTTAATCATCGTTAACTGGTGAGGTTAGATTTGTTTGTATATTTTTTTACTGTAAAACCCTATCTAAAGTCATAAATTTGAATAAATAAATACTAGAGTTTTTTTGCGGGATCCAATTACGCAGTGATCCCGCAAAACTAGACTGCCGTGGAAATGGGCCTACGCTTAACGATAACCGTCACTTACGAGTAATTTTTCTCGCAAAACACATACGAGTATAACATAATTGACATTTATTTTATGTTTTTCTTAGTTAAAATAGTATAGTGCAAGCCTTTGGCCTTGTGAACAATATTCTGATTTTGTTGCTTTCCCAGACACCATAGCAGAAACCATAATATCGCCGAATCCAAGGAAAACCACAAGTATTTATTATAAATGGTTCCTAAACCCGGACAAAGGATAAACTCCAGTATTAAATATAATAAATCTGAGGATTTCTCTAATAAATTAGCCAGCATTACTATCTCATTTCTTTTGGAGACACTGCCGGGCTTAGCTGTTATGGTATTATTTATATGAGGGTGAAGAATGTTTTGGTTATAGCAATGGCTGCCCATGCCTGGAGATTTACTGAATGCGACCAAAAATTATAACCTTCTCTTCTCTTCTTCTTCTCAGCCTTCTTCTACCATTTTCTTGGTGTAGGCCTCCTTTCTTTTATGCCAGTCTCTTCTATCCTGAGCCACCTGTATCCACATCGACCCGGCTTCTCTCTTTATACCATCACTCCATCGCATTTGTGGTCTTCCCACAGGGCGTTTCGCTCCCCATGGTCTCCACTCAATAACCGTCTTACACCAGGACAACAACAACAACTATTTGTCTATATTATAACTATTTACTTATATTATTATAACTATTTGTCGTCTATCAACAACTATTTGTTTCTGAAGTTTACGCAAATACAACACTTTACCGATTCATTTTGTGCACATTTATTTGATATTTGAAAGTCCTGGGGGCGTATTGCGATCCAACTTAATCCGTTCAATTCCGAGGCATTTCAATTTCCACTCAGTGTAAATGAATATTATCAGTATAATAATATTATACTAATACTGCAATAGTATGAATATTAATATTTATATTATAATATTAATATTATAATATTTTAGTAACATTATCAATATAATGCGCTATTGCAATAAGAATTGCTAATTTGACAGTAAAGCAGAGCTGTTTATCTGTCAAAACTGCATCGCAATACGCACCCTGACGTTATGAATGCTTTATAACAGCAACCCGTGGTCACAAGCAAACTAAAAAATAACAATTCACGCAGAATTTATCCGTTAAGTATTTTAATGATGATAACTTTTATTATGATTGGTGTCCTTTAAGCCTATTTTTGCAATCCTAACCTATAATTATCAGTCAAAGGACTTCCACTGCTGAACATAGGCCTCCCCACGGATATCTATAGCAACCGATTACAAGTGATCTGCTTCCAGTGTGATCTTGCGATCTTTACAAGATCGTCTGTCCATCTTGTCAGTGGACATCCTACGCTGCGTCTTTACAAAGGGTCTGCTATCTAGAATTTTTTTGCCCCAACGGCCATCAGTTCTTCGCACTATGTGCCCTGTCCATGATTCTCAGGGCAATGTCCAAATGCAAGAATCTTAACCAAATACAGCCGATCTTGTTCAGTCAAAATTTATTGTGTTTTTTGTGACTGTAAGCATTTTTATAAACACGCTTTCATAGTTAATTCAAGCAATAAGGTCAACTGTTATCGATTTCTGGCCACATTTTTATGTATTATTACAGCTGGTCACGGAATTGACTGGCTTGGTTTGTTTCAAGCGGTTTTTTTTGCACGCGACTGTACATAATAAGTAAGGGCCAGTAGCCTCACATAAAGTGTATGACTTCTTAATGATTGGTTTTTGAGAGGCAGAAGTAACGATATACTTATGTGACAAGTTCGATTGTCAGTTTCACGGTTTCCTACAAAATATGTGTGTAATGGCAAGCGTTTACTCTGTAAATCTTGTTACCAAGCAATTGATCACACTGAATGCAGACGGTTAAGCTAAAATCGCCAAAAAAAGTTTTCATAAAGATAGTAGATAAAGCAAAAAGTTAATACATATTTTCATCTAAATTATGTTTTGAGCTATGTGGAGATAACATTATTAGACAGATACACAAATATAGTGGTTAGTTATACATCTACCTAAATTAGTACATATTATGTTTGTCCCAATGCCTAGGTACAGTTTTTTTTTTAAAGATTTTGTGACCCTTCTGAATCCATCTCTATTATGTTACTACTATCTGACACGATTTATTAATGTGAACAGACAGACAGCAAATAAATACATGGAATTGGCCTGCGATAAGAATACTTGAGACTTTCGTAATACAGACTGAAATATATTGAATAAAGGCAGTTTAGTGTTTCTGAATATAAGCTCAAACTTTTTTGCTCGAAGCTAAAAATTTCATGACTTTCAGTTTTTTATAAAGAAATATGTATAGAAAGTATCTTGCGATTAAATAAAATACTGCATTTTGTTTATTTTAAGTGTTGATAAACATATTAAACTGACCATGATTGTGGTTTCTTATACACTGGAATGAACTTTTCTTTCATTATAACATGTTAGTTTTTTTACAAACATAAAAAAAGTATGAATTACCATCTGGCATGTAACATTTTCGATTCAAAACTGTAAAGTACGTTTAATCAAAGAATAAATTATGTTTCCAGAAGGATCCAAATCTTTCAGACATTAAAGCGATTCGATTTTATAATATTACCTAAGAAAAAAAAACCTACATAACTTATATCATGCAATAAACTTTATCATCAAATTTTAGAGCTACGCTCGCTAGACTCTTGTCGGTGGAGTTTTTCCATAAAAACTCCAAATTAAGGAAGATAGTGTGGTGATTTCCCTCTTGCCTTTCACACTACAGCTCAGCAACCCTGGGTTTCCCGCCTCTTAATGTCCAGTCAAAAGCCTTTCTTATATTTTCAACCTTTTGCCAGTACCGATGTTGCTGCTACCCAAAAAAAGGGGAACGCTTATATGACAGCGTTTACTCGCCGTGGCACAGGATCACCACTGAATATTGTGGCTTATAATAGAGGAGCTTATCCCACTAAAGTCCTCAATTTATTCTGGTAATCCTGCCGCTGTATGCTCGGGGACTGTTTATAACTGCTATAATAATAAAAGTCCCCCTAGTCAATTTCGACTACGGTGGCCAGTCACAACGACCAACCGACTGCGCGGGACATATTATAGTGCACAAGTGTGTGCGCAAACACAGGTGCACTCTCTATTCCTTCCACTCTCATAGTCCGATTGGACAGCAATCTGACACGACCGGAGAGAGATCAGGTGCAGGACCCACGGCTTTACGTGCTTTCCGAGGCACGGGGGTGAAACACCGCCAACTTCCTAACTCCGGGCTACCATGTACATATTTTTGGCCCGACCCGGGGATCGAACCTGGATCCTCTGGAGCCGTCGCTTTGAAATGCGACCCACTAACCGCTGCGCCACTGAGGCAGTGAGTGCCTAAGTAAAACAACACCCTGTATAATTCCCCAAAAATCATAGTCGATTATAGAGCGATTTAAAACAGGTAAATGTTATTGAAACGGTTGACATAATTGCTAATTATAATGTACCGGTCGAATGGTTTGAACGAGAAATTAATTTGTGCCGTCGATGAAAGATATTTTGAAATGGTTTTTAATCATATTAGAACCTAGTTTGTATATACTTTACCAGTCAAAGCCATTATTTTACTAAATTGATAATTTTGTTTATGTGGACTTTTTGTAATAGTTTGGAATAGTGAAGATTATTCAAATTATAGAATGTGTACATAAATAGAAAAAAAAAAATTTCTTTGTTCAATTGAACGCGTTAATTTCAATAAGTAAAACTATCATTATTATCAGCCAAAGGACGTCCACTGCTGAACATAGGCTTCCACCAAAAAAATTCACAGCGACCGGTTGCAAGCAGCCTGTATCCAGTGCGATCCTACGATCTTTAAAGGTCGTCTGTACATCTTACCCTTGACCGAGTGTTCTTCAATCTAGAACTTTAATTTTATTTTTTATGATATTAAAAACAACAACTTCATACAATATTTCAATCACCATAACGTATAGACCAATAAGGGTGGAGCAGCATTAAAAATGAGTGTGACTACCGCTACTTTTAATATAAAAAATAGGCAAAATCAAATCACCTTTCAAAGGGTTGTAACTTCTGTACAATACTAATCTTTATACCGTGACAGCAAGCAGTTAAGAGTGGCGTGACGGCCGACGTTCCCACCTCAAACACACGCGCATTTATTATAGCTATCCTACATAATTGCCATATTACAGTTTTGTATCGCCATGTCATACATACGTGGGTTTTTCAGTTCTTTCCTAAGGTTTTTTTGTAAGAGACAAGATTAATATTTAAGAGGACTTGAAGGGAAAGATTTATTAAACTTGTAAAAAGGATTTGAATACTAAACAAACTTGTTATTTTGTCCTAAACTACCTATTTTCTTAGCTATTAAAATAGCAAGCAATTAGGAAAATAAAGCATATTTTTAACAATTAACAACATACTCATCTATGGACTTAACATGTGTACATGTGCATTTAATACTTTAAACCTACTTACTTACTTTAAACTTACTTTTAACTTTGTACCAAAGTATTTTATTTTACACTAGCTTTTGCCCGCGACTTCGTCCGCGTGGAAAAGTGACTTCTTTCTTCCGTTTTTGACACATTTACCACTATATCTTTGCTCCTATTGGTTGTAGCGTGATGTTATATAGCCTATAGCCTTCCTCGATAACTGGACTATCCAACACAAAAAGAATTATTCAATTCGAACCAGTAGTTTCGGAGATTAGCGCGTTCAAACAAAGAAACAAACAAACAAACAAACAAACAAACAAACAAACAAACAAACAAACAAACTAACTCTTCAGCTTTATAATATTAGTATAGATACTATTCTGATGTGCAAGGACCCAATTTATATTAATTTAGATCACAAACCGCACCCACAAAACTTATTTGTTTCTACAAAATAATGTGTACCTAAGAAAAGTACAAGAAAAGTGATACCAATAATGTGTGTGAGTGAAAGTGATCTTTGCTACGAAATTACCACATGCTACGGAACGCTACGAAATTCTACGACGTCTACGAGACTACGAGAATGCTGTTGACGCTTTGCTACGACAATCGTATTTTTTTGCTTTGTACTCAAAAAAATTAAGTGCGCTTTTAAATGTTAAGACATTAAGGGCTTGTTTCACTATCAACAAATAAGCGCTAGTCAGTGAATAGTTCAAATGGAACGTAATTTCGTAAGTAGTATTGGACAGCTAACGCTAACCAGTACCCCAATCACGAAAAACTATCGACTGCGTGAGCGAATCGAGAAATGTCAATTCGTACCTATGGAAATTGGACTAGCGCCTTTGGCAGTGCGTTTATTACTTTTTTATATGGATTTTGAGATTTCTCTAAACGCTTACAGTCGATAGTTTTTCGTGATAGAGGCACAGATAAGAACATACATAAGACATAAGAATTCAGTTTTTCTGAAATAGTAAATCTTTTCAATATATCACAAACTACATACGTGTTAATATTTAACGTATATGCCTTGGTTTCTTACAACAAATTTTCGAATTATAACACTTGACACAAACTTCACCTGTACGATACTATTATATTAGCTAGGGACATTTTTAAGTCGCATTTTAAAGCGACGGCTGCGCCAGAGGTCCTGGGTTCAATTCCCGGGTCGGGCCAAAAAATATGTACCTGAGTTTTCTGTTTAGAAATTCTCAGGGAAGCCCGGAGTTTGGAAGTTGGCGGTGTTTCACCCCCGTGCCTCGGAAAGCACGTAAAGCCGTTGGTCCTGCGCCTGATCTCTCTCCGGTCGTGTCAGATTGCTGTCCCATCGGGCTATGAGACTGAAAGGAATAGAGAGTGCACCTGTGTTTGCGCACACACTTGTGCACTATAATATGTCCCGCGCAGTCGGTTGGTCCTTGTGACTGGCCACCGTAGTCGAAATCGGCTAGGGGGACTATTATTATTATTAGCTAGGGACTAACAAGCCGCTTTTATCACTTTCTAAATAGATTCACTTAACCTTGCCTTATGAAGAAAGAATGTTTACAAAAATCTATTTACTCGAAAACCTAAACTGGGTACAATAACCCAAGGTTTATACTCACAAAAGGTAAACACAACCCTCTCAAAAACCGGAAAACAAACTTACTTGAAAGGTTCAAAGCAAAACATTATAATAGCACCATAATTGGCGAAGATTCAGTAATCTCTTACGTGGACTCTATCAATATTTTACCTCTATATATGACGACGCGTTTGGTGTATTAGTTAGCGCTCTTGACTATTATACCGGCCGTCGCGGGTTTGGGGCAAATGTTTGTGTGATGAGCACGAACATTTGTACCTAAGTCATGGATGTTATTATGTATTTAAGTCGTTTATGGGAGACGCCCCCGTCATAATCGTTGTCTGGTACTTCGTAACACAAGGAAGATAATTCCTTACCACGAAACCAGACAGTTGGGTGTTGTCTGGCGCATATTATTTATTTATTTATAATGATCATGATGAGGTGCTCGTAGCGCAGTGGTGGCAGCGCTTTGGTTAGTAATACCGAAGTTAAGCAACTTACGGCGCGGTCGGTGTTTGGATGGGTGACCATTCCGACCATATTAAGTGACGTATATCACGAGCATCTCCGTGCTTCGGAAGGTACGTAAAGCAGTTGGTCCCGGCTAATATCGGATGATATTAGTCGTTAAGCCTAGTCAGAGGCCCTATGGGCGGCTTGATAAAATCTGACAGCAAGGTTGGTCGCTTGCCTTGCAAACACCCCTCCGCCAATCCGCACTGAGCCCGCGTGGTGGAGTATGGCTCATACTACCTCATATTTGAGGTAAGGCCTTTGCCCAGCAGTGGGATACTTACAGGCTAATTTAACTTTTTAATGATCATGATGATGCTACTGGCCTACCTTCAGATTATTCTGATGTTGAGAATGAGGTATACTCTTTGGTTCCATTAATTTAATGAACCTACCAAACTGAAGTTGATTGTGTTAATAGCGTGATTTCACCAGTTAACCCTTCTTGTACTCGTAAATGAGTAATGTTTCCCAAAAACTCGCGTGGAAATAACGAAATAGCGTAGGGCGGTGCTAACGATCCATCAGTGTCAAATGTTTGTATATCAATATGTAGAGCTTTGAGTCTTGGGCGGACGGGGCTTGAGTGGAAGCGATTCACATTTGGAACTTACTGTGGTAAAAAGCAGTATGCAAGCTTGCTTAGCATCAATATAATATAAATATTATATGCATATTATGCTAATTTTCTTGGTTTCGAAGTAAAGAATTTCATTCTTTTTAGACGACCGATTTGGCGCAGTGGTTAAGAAATTGGCTACTGCACCAGAGGTCGCGGGTTCGATCATGAACATGTCTGTTTGTAGTGGTCTGGGTGTTTTCTATGTATAATATGTATGTATTTACAAAAAAAAGTATTTAAGTATGTTTATAACCGTTGTCTGGTTACCATAGTACAAGCTTTGCTTAGTTTGGGACCAGATGGCGCTGTGTGTAATGTCCAAGGATATTTATTTATTTATTCTTTGTGTTACGAATACAAGTCAACGATACTAACAGTACCAATTACCTCAAGGTGAAGACAAATCTATTTTGAGTATAGATTTACGGTCCGGAACTTAAATTTAAAATGTTTATATGCAATTATTTGGGTGCGAGTACATCAAATGTTCTTAAATCTATAAAAACTTGTGAGTGATTTACTTTATTTATCGCGGATTAAACGTATAGTTAGCATTGTTTTAAATAATGAAAACTATTAATCCCAGTTTCTAAGGTATTTACTACAAGGGAATGTTATTTAATTGATTACAGATGTGGCTACATTGGTTATTATTAACGAGTGCAATCGGCTAGTGCTAAATACTTTTGCTGCATATGAGGATAAAGTACTGATTTTCTCAAAAAAATAAGGTACGATGTTTTTAGACGATCATGGACAACTACGTCGAGTAGCTTTATGTCTTTGTTTTTTACCTCTTCGCTTAAAGTCAAACCCAAGCCGTATCATAGTTTTTAGGTTATGGATTCAGCACGAAGCATGTGGAAATTGGGTTATTACAAAACTGGTCGCCATTTCGGTAAGGAAACGAAACTTTGATAAAAGCCATATAAGTTCAACAGTGATTTAATACGTGTGTAAATGAGTTTCAAGGTTTGTTTTGAACGTAAATATAAATACATAGAGGTAATATGTTTACACAATTACGTGTTGTATTGTACTTTAAAAATAAGCTTGATTTTTTTCTCTGAGCTTTTTACGTGATGAAAATTTAAAAAAAATATACTCAATGTTGATCGTTAAAAATATTTACAACAAAAATTGGTTCAAACTAGATCGAACCAGTAGTTTTTGAGATAGAGCACATTTCAAAAATCGAAAATACACGGTGTCGGGTTTCAAGTGGTTTAAATGAAAACCATCGACAGAGGGGTTCAGGGGCTACTCTAAGGATGTGTGTTCCGCAAAAAAATTATGGTTTTCGAGAAAAGAGCATTTTTCAAAAAAAAAATAGATAGATTCATTACAGAAAATTAGAGGATAACATGAAATTAAGTAAAACATATCAACGATTTTACAAAAAAATATTTATGATGTATTTTTAAGCGTCATTTTGGAAAGTACCTTAACCCCGCTTATTCATAATAACTCAAACGGTCATTTAAACCTATTTTAGCTATTACACTGCTTTTTCACTTTCTGTCAAATGATGACAGCGCTAAGAAAGAATGAGACAAAACAGTGTAATAGTTAAAACAGGTTTAAAAGACCGTTTGAGTTATTTTGAATAAGGGGGTAAGAGTTTAACTGAAGTTGTGTTCTAAATAAGGACCACAGCCAATCCTCTGCTTTTACCTACTGGCTCATCATCGTTAATCTTGTAAAAAAATCTGAACTTCCCGAGACTGAAAACATAAAAATAAACTGAACTCACCACAAATATTTTGATCAGCGTATCTTTACTGGTGGAACACGGAGCGTTGTCATGTTCTGCAACAAAGACATTAAAATAATGTATTTAAAAGGTTATGATGCAAATTGAAATGCACTTTTTATTGAACTAACGTGTATTTAAAGTTAATATTTTGGTATAACGCAGTGAATACAGGGTGTGAAAAAGCCAACTCCAAGGGCGTGGCTGTCAAACGAGTTTGGCATAAAAAAATAAAGTTTTTTTTCCTGTTTCCTAGACTTGACTCTTAACCACCCCCTTGAATTTGACTCCTATTTTTTAGGGTTCCGTAGCCGAATGGAAAAAAACGGAACCCTTATAGTTTCGTCAAGTCTGTCTGTCTGTCTGTCTGTCTGTCTGTCTGTCTGTCTGTCTGTCTGTCTGTCTGTCCGTCCGTATGTCACAGCCACTTTATTCTGAAACTATAAGCATCACATAGCTGAAACTTGGTAGGTAGGTGTATTTTGTTTACCGCTTTCCGATTCAGATACAAAAAGTAAGAAAAAATAATATTTACGGGGGGCTCCCATACATGAAACTAAAACCAAAAATTTTTTTTTTACTCAAACCTATGCTTATGGGGTGTCTATGGATAGGTCTTTGAAAATGATGTTGAGGTTTCTAAAACCATTTTTTCTAAAAGTGTAAGGTTTGAGATATAGACGCTTCCAAAGTGGTAAAATGGGCGTCATCCCCATCTAACTTTTGAACTAAGAAAGTGAAAATTTTGAAAAAAATACATGATGTAGATCTCAACAAAAACTTGCAACGAAAATTGGTTTGAAGGAGATCGAACCAGTAGTTTTTGAGATATTGCACATTTTTATCAACCGGAAATATAACTTTGTCTTTCATACAAACACTATGAAAAACAAAGTTATTTTTGCTGTCGCAATATATTGTGATGTTTTCGTTAAGTGAAAGTTAGTGGACCCTGAATTCAGTTAAGGGTGGCACGGAACCCTCAGTGCGCGGGTCCGACACGCACTTAACCGGTTTTTTTTTACAACCTGTATAAGAAAGAATGAGAGTATTTATAAGATAAAATCAACGGATCCCCAAAAATTCTATACAAGGTGTAATAAAGTACGAGCCAAATTCAAGGGGTGGTTAAGAGTCACGTCTAGAAAACAGACTAATTAAAAAAATGTTGAATTTTTTAAATATTTTTTCCAAAGAATTTTTATTTTAATTTTTCCTCTATTCTATTCTCGATCGACAAACACTCCTTGAATTTGGTTCGTACTTTTTTTTACACCATGTTTAAGTGAGACCACGGACAAAATAGATAGACGACCTTGTAAATATCGCAAGGTAACAATTTAAGAAGACCGCTCACAACTGGTAATTATATTTAATTAAATGTCATTGGGAAGAGATACCTCTGTTCAGCAGTGGATGCGGCTAAAAATGATGACGATGAAGAAGGGGTCCACACTTAACCGGCCGATGCAAAGTGGCAAAAACAATGCTAAAATTCATTACAAAACTAGTCGTAATATGGAAAAGCTCATAGCAAGATTGCATATCGGTTCTAAAAGTTTATGCTTCCAAAATACAATAGAAAAAGGCTTATGCAATCTATAATAGCATTATTTTTATGCTTTACGTTGTATAAAATATTATTTGTTTTAAACTATTCGATGGTGGCTGTACAAACACAACCCAAGGGATGTTTTCGTTTGGTTCAGTTGTAGCAATTGATCACTCCCTAAGGACAGAGACCGTATCTATAAGCTTTCCATTCTCTGGTTAAAAGTTCAATGGAAAAGTTAATTTAAAGTTACTGACGCCGCATTTACTCCCAGTTTCTTGTTAATTTAGGGTCTTGATACTTGCCGTGCCGTAAATACCTGCTGTGATTTTAGATCTATGGAATCCCAATAAACAATGGCAGTGGAATTTCAATAATTATGAGCGGGCAAAGGCTATAGGTAAACCGCTTCATTGAGACTACGACTGCGGGGCACAGGGACGCGGGGGGAGGCGATAGCGGGTCACGCGAGGGATGCGGGCGGCGCGGGTGGGTGATTCCACCTCGCTCTCGTCTCCCCCCGCGCCGCTTTGCTACTACGCTACTCAAACTTACGAGTATTTGTGTCCGAAAAATACTACGTATTTTTTTGCTTACCTCTCTTTTCTTGCAGCATTGCCCAAAGATAGGGTTATGTGTTTGGTTGTATGTATGTCCATTTCTATACAATTCTATGGGTTTTTCCCCAATGCACCATACCATACCATGACCATACTAGGAACGTGTCAGACACGAAAAGCAACACGATAAGCTCTACCTTACCCACTGAACGGATTGACAGAGTTCTGTCTCACCGATATATGAATCGAGAGCGAGAGCGAGCGAAAAGGTATTTTGCCGATGCTGACACGCTCTGTGCATGGCACGCGTCGGTGTTAGTCGGTGACGGAACGGTTTAGTGGGCTAGGCAGCTGTCATAGCTTTCAATACATTTTTTTTGCCCGACACGCTCCTAGCACGGTCATAGTAAGCTACATTGTAGTATGAAAACACTTTTATTGAGAAATATTCTGCCTTAGATGGATGACAAATCACTGACTGTGGTTGACCGTTAGACCGCTTTCACACTTAGGCGACTTTAGCAGCGCGACGGTCGCACGACAGTCGCACTGCTGTTTTTCATACATAAATGACTAATGTAAAGGCGCACTAAAAGTTTTACTGTCTTATCTTGATAAATGAAAAACCCTTTTTAACTCTTATCGTAATAATATCATAAAGATACCTTCATGAAAGTGTGAATAATTTTCCCCTCATACAAATAAAATTGCAAAAGTATCACGAATACGTGACAAAAATCAAATATTTCAGCTTTGTCTAGTTTAGATATCTAGCAAATAGCGACGCACAAACCCATAATATTTATTGAGATTCTAACCTGAGTTTTTCAATGACAATAAATGTCAACCAGCATTATCAATAAACCTTTTTAGGTTGGATAAAAAAGATAAACCTTATTTAATTTCATGATACGTTATGATATTTAGGGGACGTTCTTTGAAGTTACTTTAATGAAGGCAGTTTGAATCCGGTTCTGAGTTATAATAGCCTGGGAAGTTACATTTCGTCCAAAGTTAGAGGACAATATGTTACTTTTTTATTTAAATAATTTAAAAAATATGTATATTAGAATAAAAATGTAGAGGTGCTCGTGGCGCCGTGGTGGCAGCGCTTTGAGTAGTAATACCGGAGTAAAGCAACTAACGGCGCGGTCGGTGATTGAATGGGTGACCATTCCGACCATGTAAGTGACGTATATCACGAGCATCTCCGTGCTTCAGAAGGCACGTTAAGCCGTTGGTCCCGGCTAATATAGGTTGGTATTAGTCGTTAAGGCTTTTGCCCAGCAGTGTGATGCTTGTGTGTGTGTGTATGTAAAAATGGACACCAAAATCATTATTTGTTACAACATAAGTCATAAAATTGTTATACATAAGAATTGTTATGTAATGAAATTAGCAAACAAAAGAACATTACCAACAAAATGGCCATAGACCATTAAATAAATTTTAAATAACAGCACCTTCACTGAGTGTGCCGACCGTTAAGTTAAAAAACCTTTTCATTCGAACTCAAGTGTCCCACAGAGCCTTCTCAAGTGAACGGTATTTATGTCCGCTCTGAAGTAATTGTCAGTTGAAATATTTACGAGCGCGGTGTGAGTCCGGCCCTGATTTATAAGCGTAGCAAAAGGACGTTTTTTCCTAAAAGAATCGAGTGGTTAATGGGATTGTTTTTGCTCACCTTTTTCTGTTAGGCTGTATCGGTTTTATGTCTTCGCGTCCAATGATTAAGTGTACCAAAATGGCCGGCCCGGACGCTTTTCGAACCGTTTTTCGGGTGATTTTTATTTACAGACGACATTTGCTGTTTTGATAGTATTTTTGAGTTGGTTTGCTATGAAAAAGTTCCATTTCGAAAATTCGGTGTATTTTTTACTAACAAGAAAATTATAGCAAGGTGTGTGTATCTTATACCAGGCATAGTTTAAGTGATTGATACTCGTAAGACCTAAACATATAAAATATTTGCTTAAAATAACAATATAAGCTCCATGTCATGTTACTGATAAATCATTTTGTTTGAATGCTCTGATGTTGTCAAACTTTGTTTCAATTTAGATTTTCACACTTGTTCAAATATAATTGATAGAGTGGACTTTGTTTAAAATGTCATTTATATTAATGCAGACCCGTGTCTATTCAGGTAATTCTATATGTACAGGTATATATTATAATATTTGACTTTCTGTAAATTATCTTGACCTACTCTTCAGGTATTGTATTCATGAATTTAAGTTTATCTAAACGTATTAGTAACGTCCTCCTGGTCGTTTCCGACCACGGTGGTGAATCTCAACTGAGATTTACATTGGAACATTGTTAATAGTGCTCAAGTGTGTGTGCAATACCTACCCAAGGGCGCTCTCTGTTCCTTCCCTCTCATTATTTGGTGAGACGGCAAATCCAACAGACCGGTGTCATCACCACCAACTTCCTGACTCCGAGTTGTTTCCGATTATTTTCGGCCAGAAAAAAGCCAGAAACAAATTTCGGCCCGACCTGGGATTCAAACCCTGGACCTCTTGGGTATTGGTATTGGGATATTGACTGCCTCTTTGGTGTAGTGGTTAGTTTGTTGATTTAGGTATACCTACAAATAGAAATGGTGACAATTATAACTCAACTGAAAGATGTAAGCATAGGATAAGTCACATCACTAGCAAACTCTCACGTGCCCGCTCGTAACAAATGAGGCTAACATTTGTATAAACAACGTTAATTGTATTAATGTCGGTTACAAAATTTGTTCCCTAGACATTGTTGGCCTTCGTAACTCTGGCCTCTGCTTTTTAACGACGGTCATAACATTTCTTCGACCTCGCAGTATGCCACCCAAACGACCGCACCGTAATTATTATAATTTTACTCATTTGTACGGTGAAAAAGTAGGGAAATTAGGAAATAGCTCATAAATTTTACAGTTCATTGATATTTACATAAATAGAACAAGGTTACAATGTTAGGACAACGTCGAAATGGTTATATGAATATCTACATACGTAGACACTATGTAGACGGCCAATGCCGATAGATAGGACAATAGACAAAGAAAATTCGCTTCGATAGGACTCTTGGTATGTTATGACACTTTATTTTTCTTATATAACGCGAAGATTTAATGAAATTTTGATAAAAAATCGGGTATTGGGGCATTTTCACCGCAAGGTTTTCGGAACGTGGTGTGAATCGCTCAAGTGCTGTTTCAAAATGGGGTAATTTGCACCGCCAGTGGTGTAGTGGTGCAAATCGCTCAAGGTATCTTTTGAATCGACCCATTTCGTCGAACACTTCGGTGCGAATAACTCTATTCTGAAACAGCACTTGGGCGATTCGCCCGATCCGAAAAGCCTCGTGGTGCGAAACGTTCATGTTCCCATAAACACAAAAAGCTGCTGAGTATTTGTTTAATTAAAGTGTCATGATGGTGTAATAGTATGTTTATTTTTTAAACAAGTAGACAGATAATTAGTCGAAAAGTCACAAATAAGACGATACTATTATGACCGAGGTTGGATTATGTCTGACTGTAACAGTTTTAGTTAGACGTGCCAGAAAAAGTGACTATGATATTTACTAGATAGGTATTTATTTATATTTGTAAATTATCGGTAATTTTTACAATTAACATTTCATTTTTACTAAAAAGTAAAGTTAGAATAGTTAGATACGGGATTGCTACCATCAATGGAATGGCACTTGCAACAGAGCCGAAATATCGGAAGCTCATAAATAATAAGGTACATGGTAGCAATCCCGTATCTACCTCTAACTATTCTAATGTTAGTGACCATGAAAGTTTAAAAAAATATAAAGTAATCATCCTACTTCTAGGCAAAAACCTCAAGTCAAGTATGAGATAATGCTACTATACTAAAATTTCATAATTAAAAAACATGTTTTTTCCTCTTAAAGCTACTTTAATTTGTCCTCTAATCGATACCCATTAGATATCCTAAAGATATCTCGGCCGAAGTAAGCGCCATCCATAAAGCACTCACTAGCGCTATCCGGCTTAATGCTAAGCGATCCGTCTCATATATCTATTACTGGGATAAAAGTCTAAAGTTAGTTTTCCAGAGAGTTCTAGAAAAATGGCGCAAGCTAAGTTGATGCCACTGACAAATGGAGCTAAATGTTTTTATTTAGATGGCATAGATTAATAAATGATGTTTAATATTTTTTTAGAAATATTAAATTACGAGTAAATAAGGGAATACGAATACGAGTAAATAAGCGAAGGGAAGAGAAAAACAGTAAAGTAACTTATTTCAATGTTATGTGTTAAAAATATGAATTAAACATGTGACGAGCAATGAACTTATATTTTGAATGGAATTTTATTTATCTATGTACAAAACTCATTATAATCATTATTTTGCCCTAGTACTTCGAGATACTAAACGTCAAAGCAACTTTTTGTATCATTTTTATTTCTCTTAAAAGCAAATAAACGTTATGTCGCCCTGCATTCAGTAGTACAACAACTTTATAACATTAAACTCAGGTGTATTGGAACATTTTATATCCCACTAGAGGTTGAACAGGAGGTCCTACCATTTAAGTTAATGTCGATATCATTATTCTTTCGTCTCTCTCTATCACTAGCATGGCTGGTGTGAGCGTGAAAACTGACTATGCTACTCATGTATGAAAGTTAACAAAACAAATGCTTCAATAGACTTTATTTATTTGTTTCTAAAAGAGCCATTTTTTTCTTGTATGGAGGATGGGCCCACCCATAAATTGTGACGTCTAGTAATGAAACATATATTAAATTGTACCTTAAAATGTCCTAAAAACATTAACAATATTAGTTTTTCGTTATCTAACGGGAATATTTGAAAATTCATCATAACTTAAATCCACACACGTACCAGTTGACGCACATTTTCAGTCGTTTCTGAAAATCACAGTCGTTAAAATCTCACTGTACAGTTACACAATAACGGTTTAGTGGTATGGGGGCCGTACTAGATACTTTTTGCTTCTATTTTTCGTTAAAACTCCGGAGAAAACAAACACTCAATTCTAAACAAATGGAAGGTGACGGAAATCCAAACGCCAAATGTAAAGTGTGACAAATGACACTCCAGACATTCCTGTCAATGTCAGTGATAACTGTCAGAGTTGCTATCCGTTCCACGGCTTTACTAGATAACCATTTTATGCAAAAATCTTAAAAAGCAATGAAAATATTTTATAAGCAGATTCCAATTGTTTAAAATAAATAAAAGTAGAAAAAACGTGATCTAAACAAAATCACGTACTTGAAATAATTTATATTGTTTTTATATTGACCAGCCCGTCGTTCCTTTACACGTATTTGTAAAGAAGGAATGGCGTGATGAAAAATAGTCAACACAACGCATCTTTGATTTCGATTTTATTATTCCGGTTTCATTTAAACGTTATCTTTCGTCTAATTGTCTAAAAAAATAAGTTAGTTAAAAAAATAAGTTAATTTAGGGTGCAATGTCATTATTAGACGCTAAAAGTTGCTACTGGGCCCAGAAAAAAATGTCTCCTTTAGGCAAATATTACTCATTGATTGATTGATTAAACACACACTTTACGGATTTACTCTTCAATCTTCTTTTTTTTAATAAACGCCTGACGTTTTCAATGCTTTACAGCATCCGTGGTCACAAACAGACTGACTTGATTTTTTTTTAAATCGCGAAGTCAATCCGTTAAGTGTGTTATAATAAAACATTGTTTATCTTCCTGTTTTATTGTACTTACTAACACATTCTTAGACCTCAATTTATTACCAGCAGTTTACCTCACAATGAAAATTTACACGGGTCATGAAATAATGCACGGATAATTTTAGCCATATTTTTTTGCTCTTCCTAAAAAATTGAATCTTAAATAAAAGTTCACGGAAGCAAAAGTATACTTCCTTGAAAAAAAAATTGTATTTAGTTTTAGACGGAAATACGAACACGTCCTTTATAGTAGAACCTCAGTTTGGTTAGGGGCTGTTACGTTTTATTGAGGGATCTGTACTCATAATTTTAGAATCAATTTAATAGGGTTTGAGGTGTAAGCATCCCGGATTAGGATGTTAAATTGTATGTAGGGTAACGTGTATGTACGTAAATTCAAAGTAAGTACATTAGCCATTTATGTTCTATGTTGATTAGCTTGCTACAGTTTTGCGTATCTAGGTCTGGGCCCACTTCACCGATGCTAGGAGCGTATCAGACACGAAAATTAACACGATACGCTCTATGCCTACTGAACGGATTGACAGCGTTCTGTCTCACCGTTATTTGGAGCGAAAGCGTGAGCAAGCGAGAACGTATTTTGCCTTTGCTGACACGCTCCGTGCATGACACGCGACGGTGTTGGTTGGTGATGGAGCGGTCTAGTGGGAAAAGTGTCATAGTTTTCAATACAAAGATAAATGTTTTGTCTGACACATTCCTTGCACGGTCATGGTATGCTACGATGTATTAGGAAAAAACCTTTATTCTCAATTCTCTTTACCGAGTCTTTTTTCTCCAACATAGGATAATTCATTTTAGAGCTGACAAAATCAATGAAGTAAAAATAGTGGAAGTAATTTCAAAGCGCTTAGTATCTATTTATAATTATAACGCTACGCTGTTAATTAAATCACACAATATCTTATTTTTTATTCGCATATGCTATGTCTTGCTCTAAAATAGCTAAACGAGATAGTTGCATCCTTGTCGGTATCGTTCAGCCGCATCGCTGTCGCATGCGGATGCGTGCATTAGTGCGTCAAACTCGCAAGTTTATACGAGAAACTTAAGTAAGTAAACCTTTACCACGACAAAGTCGCAAATCGCAACCTTCCTCACTCGCCATAACTTACAACGAGTTAATTATTCCTTAATAGATTTATGTGCGAAGAAGGGTAGAGGGAATTTATGTCTGGATACCAGAATGAGAACTGGGACAAGGTTTCAGTTACGACAGGCAAAAGAAAAAGGGTCTGTTGATCCTTATTATTAGATATTTTTTATGATTTGTGGCTGCGGTCGGGTAAGAATGGCTCTTTTGGTATTTTATAGTAAGACAAGTACTTACGTACTTTCATACCCGAATTGTCACTTATTATAATTCTTAATTCTAAAATTTAACGGAGTTAGCAAGTTGTTCGAGACTTAACAATTTGCCTAACGTTTGCCTGATACTGTGTTCGCCTTTGACTTTGTGTAACTAGTTAGTTAATTATTTATTTAGATCTAATGTTATTCTGTGTCATGTAATGTTGTTTTTATGATTTCTGGAAAGCCTCTTATTGGCCTGAATATTTGTAAAATTCTTTTTGTTAAAACTCATGTAATCGCTGTTGGTTTTCATACAAATAAAAAAAATAAAAAATTACTAGCGGTCCCTTTGCGACTGCGTCCGCGCGTTTTGAGTTTGCTCCCTCCCCTCCCGATGCAGCGTGATGTTTTATAGCTTAACACGTTCCGGGACAGTGAACGCCTACAGGCGTGAAAACAATAAAACATCTATTGTGTCTGGAGTAGTGTCCCGGAACGTGTTAAATACTTCCCCGATAAATAAGCTATCCAACACAAAAATATTTTCTTAAATCGGTCTAGTAATTCCTGAGATTAGTGCGTTCAAACAAACAAACTCTTCAGATTTATAATATTAAGTATAGACTAGAATGAAAAAGGTATATATGACTTACATTGTTTATAGTAATGAATTCAAATGAAAAACAAATAATATGATCTGATGAACCATACTAAGAAAATAATGCCTCTTAAAAAGCCATTGCAGAACTTAAATGGGCCTTTCTTATTGCGTAACATTTCATCACCACATCTATGGCTGAAGTTTCAACTCATAAAAACCAAAAGGTTAGGGTGTACAATCATTACAAACAGTGGCATGATTAGCTTAATAACTTTAAAAGTGCCCTATAAAGAGTTACCAAATAACATTAAGGTAAAAACGTATGAGACACGTCGCAGCTTTGATGATCGCAATTTCGTATCTTTCATGTCCTAATGATACGGAACACAATATCGTTTTTCTGATGTAGGGCGCCGTAATTTTATTTGTTCCCGTTTTGTAAAAGTAATTTCGCTTGTTTTATACACTTTTGTAAATGGGTCACATTATGACGGAACGGGGGTTAAAAAATTTCGACTTTTTACTCCGTTATGATTTTTTTGTTATAAAAAAGGACGTTTATAGAAATGAAGGGGGTTTACGATGCTAAGTTTAAATAAATGTAGGTAACGTTATGCGCAATGTAACTAATAACAATAAAACAATGTCCACATTTCAGCAGCATTAAATAGTGCACGTTTGTATCGGTAGATATACAATATTGACCAAAAATTCTACATTAATTTATTAAAAATATATGTAATCCTTGCACCTGCTAAAAATGAAGAAATTGTATGCATGTATATCATTGAGTATGTTCAATCTACGTATCAGTGTTATGAACTAGTTGTGTTCTTTTTCAAAGAAAATATATGATAAAGAACCTCGAAGAATCTCGAATTTAATCTATAAAATATTAAAATCTTAATCAAGCACTGGATCACTGCCCTAATTAACCCGAATTCGGGACGTATTTATTATATAAATTAATTAACATAAATTGAAATTATTTATTTATTATTATTATGTATTTTTATTGTTAATTCGAATTGTAATTTTCTACTAATATTAGACGTAAGAACTCTGTTACTAACACTATGGATCTAAATGTTATCTGAAATAAATAAATAAATTGAAATTGAAATTGAAATTGAAATTAGCATAAATATCGTTTCAGAAAGGTAGTTCAATTCTACAAAGGAAACCTGAGTATTCTCTTGTATTAATTTGCAAACATTCCTTGAAATGAAACCAGCGTTATTAAATATTTTATTCCGTTCCTATTATGAAAATAAACAATCTCTGGCAAAAGGAAATGTATTATAGAGTATTTCAGCTTGTGTGTATCAAAACGAATTATTATCCGTTATCGATTTATTTTTGTTAATACTTATTTCTTTGTGTTAAAATATTTTTAGTTAAATAAAATAATAATGATTTAATTTTATGACAGTCACGATAAATAAAAATTTAGTTTCTCCAAAACGCTTTCCCACAGAAGCCTTTTCTGATAACTTCTACAAAATATGCAACTAATTATTAGCGACTTCAAAAAATTAAAATTACTAATTGGTGAAATAGTGATATACAATTTCTTATTAATTTCAAGTATATTACCCGTAAGCATTCAAGACATGACAGGCGAGACAGACTGATGACAGACAGACGGATAACGCGGGCATATGAATAGGGTTCTGTTTGCACACTTCACGATCTTCAAAGCCAACTTGTAATGAAATCTTAGGAATATATGCCAAAGTAAATTTTACTTCCTATAATACATTACCATGTAACTGGTATCACTGTCACCCAATTCTTATTCACTAATAAATTTCATTTCATTTCATTTCATTTAACTAAACCATGGAACTACTATTACTAGTGTATGGAACTGACACTACGAACAAATTTCGTGCCACATGAATTGACGCCACTTGTCATCAACTCATACAAACGGTTTCATATTCGAAATTCAAATTTCACGGAATAAGTAACAATCTTGTCGTATTTGCAACACATTTTTGCTTGGAAAAGCTTCTCTATACGTAGTTCTATCACTCTACTGAACTAAACTAACAAAATATAGAAATTCGAAAGCAGTACTTTCATTGAAGGAAATATTTACAATTTACTGATCTTATGACTTATTATCGTCCTTACGATGGCCATATCCAGGCACTGTCCAGACGATTTTCGCGTAAAAAAGCTCCGTCAATCATATTAACTTCAAACAATCTGTCATTTATTTGCTCTTAATTTTTATCTTATGAGGTTGTTTTTGTAGTTTCTTCTATCCATCTTTTGTTTACCGGACTTTTATTAAAAACCGCTTGGCAACGTTTCTCGCATAGTTCATCTGAAGTTTTTCACTTTCCGAAATAGCGTTGCCTCGTCCTTTGTACTTGTTTCTTGTGTTTTGTGTAGTTTTCGCAGAATACGTTACAATAAAGTTAGTATTAGTTAATTACGTTTTTGTTTTTATAGTGTTTTGTCACTATAGGGATGCGCCTGGATAGCGTAAAACACAGGGTTCGATTCCTCGTCTGTCACAGTTACTTTTTACAAGTGCAATTTATTTAGTATTAGTTATTATTTATTTGCTGGTAAAAGGTTCTCCTATTTCAACATTGGATAAGAAGCAAGTTTTCAGAAATTGAATATTAATGAATACACCCACACCAATAATAATTTTAGAGTTATTTCATCAACAGGCTAACTGACAGATGCAAAGTGGGTATTTAAAGTATAATCAATAATCCCGTAGAAAGATTTGACGTTTACAGTGTTACTACTTTTTGACGAAAAATAAATAGTGGTGTGACTAGAAGAATGAACTTCATCAATGTCATTCATTCACTCAAAAATTCTTATAATGTCTCAAATTAAATAACATTCTTATTATTTTATTTACTCTATTAAGATATCTTTAAGGCTAGTTTAGTTAAGTCGGTATAAAATTTGAGCATTGTTGGAAGAAAAAGAAGCCGAATGAAAAACAAACGCATCTAAATTTCCGCTTATGTAGCTGAAACCGGGTACAATTTCAAACCGATTTCGGTTATTGCCCCTAAAAGTTAAGATTTCTGTTACACCTGTTAGCAATCGTTGAAATAAAACCATTGAGTTGATCGAACTGTATGAACGAAATAAACCAAATGAACGGTACACGTCACTACTAAGATAAATGTGGCAACATTATTTTACAAAGTGACATTAGCATCTGTTAAAAGTTTCTACGGGATTATTGATTAGACTTTAAACAGTACAATTATTTGGGGCAAACTTAAAATGTTATATTTCTAAGATAAGTTCAACCACTTTTAAGTAAATTCAGATATTCAATATTAAGAACACCTGTGCAAACCAAGAAATTAGACAAACTCGCAAAACTCGACCCGGGAATTGAACCGGTGACCTGCGTCCCGATTCTATAAATCACGGTGTCGCATGACAATCCACCGGACAAATGGATCTTTTTCTTATTCGAATATCCAAGGATTTGCTTGTTGGAGATGAATTTCTTATGTCAGGAGGAATAGTGAAATGGGATTTGGGAAGGATAGGAGTTTATTCTTTTTAGTGAATTTATTCCAATTTTTAGCTAATAAGGTTATTGGTTGTAAAGGCAGTCATTGAGTTTCTTTAACATCTTTTTAAAATGTAACTGTCATAAATAAATAACGGATTCTCAAAGTTAATTTTTTCATATAAAATTGTAAAAATAAAAAAATATATATATTTTATCATCACAATTGCAATGTTTGAAATAACTAAATTTAATGATGTTCCTTTTTGTAAGTTGTATCATAACTTCAATAAACTGCATGTATGGAGACAGACATGATAATTATGATAGACGAAAATAAAATAAAATATATTAAGAAAAGGTACAAAAAACCGACCATAAGTGCTTTTATTGTAAATCAATCATTCATCATAGAATCTTTCATTTTATATTGCATCATTCATAAAATTCCTCTATAACAGATCTCCTATTTTTCATACCAAAAATTCCGCACAATTTCAGACATTCGTTTCACAAAATTAGCGCTCTCGTAGTTTGAACAAATACCACTAGCACACGTCTGCACATCCTGAAAGTAGCTCATACAAAAGCCTCAGCTAAAAGGCTGCTGGGCTGTTAAAAATTTAACAATAGATATTGCGGCGGCTTTGTCCCTAAAACGAGAACTGTGAAAGCAATGGAAGCGACACTTTTTTTTGGAAAAAAATCGGGGCGAAAAAACTGTAGACACCTTCTACGAAGCGCGGTCAGAATGTTGTGTAGGTAATAACAAAGTTATGGGCAAAAAAGCAGAAAAAACTGTCATATCGCATATATTAATATGATGTTTGTTTGTTTGTTTGATTTATAGAGAGAAGAATTATAGACGGAGGTAGCGTCTGTGAAAATGTGGGTACAACATGATCCAAATTGATTGAACAAAATTTAATTTAGGTTTAACAAAATTTATGTGATAATCTATAGAAACCTATTCGGTTAAAGGTTCACTAGGTTATTGACTCTGTTCTGTGTTATTGACCATCAGAACTTTTTCTGTTTGAAACAACTGGACAATTTCATTATCATGCCTGGTGGTAAGTGCGGCTGAGGGTAAATCGTGTTTGACTCTAGTCACAAACAAGTCACCTCTTTTCTTGAAAATGCAAATCAAAGTAAAATGCGGTTCAGGTCAGTTGTTCCTGAATACCCACTCTTCCAGTACTGTTGTTCTATGACCTCATAGGCCTGTTTCATTTTAGTATTCGTAGATTTGTAATTCTGAGACAACGTTTCTTCTAAAGGACATTCTAACGGTTCCGTACAAATGACCTCTTGTAGCGAGACGTTTTGTTCTTTATTATCTTTCTGTTTTTGAGCAATTGCCGAGATTTGTTTCTTTGAGGGGACGATTGTTAATTTTATTGACGAAATTATTTATTAATAACGGTACTTTAGATCTTGTCTGTGAGTGTTTCAATGATGCAACTCTCTTTGGTAAAAGCGCGATAATATTATGTAGCTTATAAAAATATACCACTGGCTGTGCAAAGGCCTCGCTTCAAGAATGAGGTGGTATGAGCTATACTCCACCACGCGGGCTCAGTGCGTAATGCTGTAGGGGTGTTTGCAAGGCAAGCGACTAAAATTGATGACAGATTTTTTCAAGCCATAGGGCCAACAACAACAATAATTCAACAATAGAACAACAGTGCCGAAATATCGGAAGCTCATAAATAATAAGGTACATGGTAGCAATCCCGTATCTAACTATTCTAGGCTTAACGATATAATATCAATTGATATTAGCCAGGACCAACTGCTTAACGTGCCCTCCGAAGCAAGGAGATTGATAAACGTCACTTAAATGGTCAAAATGGTCACCCATCCAAACACGACCGCGCTGTAGGTTGCTTAACTTTGGTATCACTATCAAACCGCCACCACTGCGCTATGAACACCTTCATGGATCGTCCAAAAAAAATTAGTAGGAACAACATTCATGAAATAAGAAAACCTGAAAAACTATTTTCCCAACTAAAAAAGAACGGAACCACAAAACTTTCACACGACACTAAACCCTCAGCGCCCGTCAAAAGTGACCCCATTTTAAGGGTCAGTAATATATGAAGCAAAATGCTTTGTAAGTCCCCGGGTCCCTTTAAATCAATTATAAAGGTATAAAATTGCCTTATTTCATATAACATTGTCGCTTGTGGGGTGTAAGGGAGAATAATGAGCTTATTCATTTATGGGAAGGGTTGGCACCTGCGTGGTTAAACTATTTTAGCAACCGACGGCGCAAGTGGTGACGACAGTTTTTTTTTTGTGGTTCTGGTTCTAAATTGTATTATTTGGTATAGATTGTAATAAATACGTAAATAAAATAATATTTTTATTGCCATTTTTTGTGTTCATTTATATATTTTATTTTAAATTTTTTGGAAGACTTACAGCTAGAAATAGATTAAATTAAAGCATAATTAAGAAATACCCTGAACTTAACCAAAGATGGCCTTAATTTTGAAAGTGTTTTCTTCCAGTACCCCAAACACGAACATTTGACGTATTTGTCACGTAATCGTAGCGAGTTTACGTCAGTTGACAGGATAAAGCACTCTCGTGTCGTGTAGTAAGCTCGAAAGCCGTACCACAGATGACGTCATACTAACGTAATTATATGGCTCGTCTAGAAACAAGTTAAACGATCTATTTAATTAAAATTATTGAAATATATTAACTAACGTACGTAACGTACGTAACGGACGTAAAACAAACTAAAAAATTTTTAGTTTGTTTTACGTCCGATAGCGGCGCTTTCAAATTCTCATACAAATGATTACGTTATTGTACGAATACTTTAACGCAATTCTTCGTGATTGGGGTACAATTAACCTTTGGATCATGATGCATAAATATGGCAATAGTCTCACTAGCCTCAGGATACTTATTTTAATAGGTCTCTACAGTCATTTGAAAAAATGACTAACAATTTCAGAAACAAAACAGTCTTAATCCACATAGACACAGCACACTTAAAATTAACCACATCAACGGTCTTTTTCACGGAGCGCACACAAAAGGTTCTGCTAAACCATTATCCAGCAGTTAACAATTCAGAATCCCATTTTTAAACTCACAAACTCGTTTATTCTGGCTGTAAGTTTCGAATAATTGAGAGGGCCCGAGCTCACGGCAACGTTAACGCCACTACTGCTCACTCTTGGCTATACATTTTAGTAGATAACTACTAAAATAGATAGATAATCTGCCTGGTTAGTTGGTTGTTAAATTTTCTTTTTTTTTCTTAAAAATACAGTATACATACTGACTTACAGTTACCCAAACCGTCAGTGTGGTAGACTTACAGTACACTTAACTAAAAATAATCTAAAATAAAATTTGTCACAAACATTAAATACGTGAATGTTTTATGGTAGTTTTCATCAACAGTTATAGAACCTTTTACAGTTTTTTGAACTCATTAAAATTTTTTTGCTGTATTTATTTTATTTTATTATATTTCACATTTCTTGGAAGACTTACAGCTAAAAATAGCTTGAATTAAAGCATAATTAAAACGAAGGCCATTTACATGTCTCCACTGGTTGATTTAAAGTATGACAGTAAAATGATCTTACATAAACAAATTAGGACTTAAATTATAAAATATTGCTTACTACACAATAAAGCATGGGCAAGTACACTAATCGAAAAATTCGTTATACATGCGTTTCTTAACCTGACTTACACCAGTACAGAACAAATCGAAGTCGTAATTGTATTGACATTCGTTTAATTGGATTGGATTGAATTGGACAATGTTTTTGGGAAACTCACAGGTATTGAAATATTATGACCGACTATACATTGTGATAATAATACGATAAATTAACACATTGATAATACATATAGGAATGTTGTAAAAAATTTACATGCCATTTAAAATAGACGAAAAATCTGCAGTCTAATGCATATTATTACCAACTAAAAAGGTACCCTAAAAGCAAATAAATATCACTATTTTTTATACTGAATATTAAACGGAAAACGTTAACTTTATAAAATAAATACACTGCTTCCAATACCGCGACAGTTGAAGTCCTTATTTGAAATAATATTTTTGTATCTTCTAACTTATCTATTCGTGACTGTGTGTGTGTTTTAATTCCAGTTTTTGAACAAGGCACACGCTTCTTCTTCGTAGTAATACAACATTAATAAGAACCTGTTTTCTTGTAAATACAATATTAAATTCACACATAAATATTTCAAAAAAGGCTGATGTTCAGAGATTTCACTCCCAAGACACTTACGCCTCCACCTTCCAAGTATAAGAGTGACCTATTTCCATAAATTAATATGAATATGCTAATCACTCAATTTTAGAACTCGCGAAAATGATGGCGATACACCTACCTACAATCCTACTACTATTATAAAGGCGAAAGTTTGTATGGATGTATGGATGTTTGTTACTCTTTCACGTAAAAACTACTGAATGGATTTGAATGAAACTTTACCACAATATAGCTTATACATCAGAATAACATATAGGCTACAATTTTTGAGGTTTTTAATGTGAGGTCGTAAAAAACACATTTTTTGCGCTACTAGACGGGACGAACCTGAAGTCCACGCGAACGAAGTCGCGGGCAAAAGCTAGTATTCTAATAAATAAGAAAAGGTGATGAAGTACGTGTCCTGAAGATTAAATTAAATTTGCCAAAAGGCACTAAATTAAGTCTTCATAATTATATAGGTCTCGAAAACTTCAATTAACTCTTACAAAGGTTTAGGAATTTCTCTGATATTCCTTTCATAAAGAAAAGTTGTCAACCATCTTTTAAGTTGTAGAATTCGTTTGACATGTCATTGGATTAGCTTTGACTCTATAAGTAATCTATTTTATAATTTAAATCTCAGTTAATTAAATTTAATTAACCCATATATGCCCAGAACTTTTTTTTTTCTCAAATTTCCTTCTTTTTTGGATATGTGGATACTAGAAGGGTCCTTTTGAGAACTGCAAGTGTAAATTTGAGGTGACACTGCGGAAAGGGTGTTTTTTTTAATGGGTCGATAACGACCCCTTGGGAAGAAGTGTATTTAATTGCAATTTAGGTTTTTAGGTCTAGACGAACGCTAAAATTGAATGATATCATTGATTTGTTCGAAAATGTGAACTCCGACGATGAGATACTCGTTGCTTATATCTTTATTGACCTTCCTGGCGATAGCAGGGTATCTGACGGTGATTTCAGAGATGAAGAGGATATAAAAAATTGCATCATTCATCCCATCGAGAGTTACTCGCAACTCGCAAGTATATCTTTGAGGCATTCGTTTGCCGAGGAAACCGCGTCCAGCGGGGATGGGGAACCCAATGATGCACCATCCTTGCCACTAGAACAAATAAGTCGCAAAAAAGCACATGGAAGATCACGCGGAGGAACACATGGAAGAGGGAAAAATACAGTTATCAACTCCAAGCGGGTGGAAATTGGATTTGGGAGAAGTGTAAAAATGGTGAACCCTTTGCATCTTTGAGCTCTTTTTTGATCTTGAAGTAATCGTTAACTTTGTATTTTCAATTGTATTTTCAGACAACGTTCTCTACCCGCTTGGCGTTGAGTAACTTTTCCTCTTCCGGGTGCTTCTCCGCGTGCACCTATGTGTGCTTTTCCACTTGCTCTTCCGTGACTTATATGTTCTAGTGGCACGGGTGGTTTATTGGTGGGTTCCTCATTCTCAGTGGGCGCTATTTCCACAGAAAACGAACGCCTCAAAGCTAGACTTGCTGGTGCGAATAACTGTCGACGAGATAAATGATGTAAAAATATATTCTTATCTTCTCCGGAATCACCGTCAGATACCCTGCTATCACCAGGAGGGTCAATAAATATATTAGTAACGAGTATCTCAGCATCGTATTAAAAAAAATCGAACTCCTCTATGATATAATTCGTTGAGACTGAAAACTAAAATTCAATACTCTTCTTCCCAAGGGGTCGTTATCGACCCATCAATGTTTGACCAACTATATCTGTGTCATAAAAAAATATTTTATAACAGTTTTCCTGTTATAAGATAGATAATTTATCTAATTTTATAATGGAAACTACAAAAAAGGTTTTGAACATATATAAAAAAATTTATTCACATTATTGTCAGCAGAGCCGTACTTTTTTGCACCCAAAAATCAAGTCATGACAAGAACTATCACTACTAGTGCCAAAAGTACCTGCCACTCAAAATTTATTCATTTGTTTATGTAGACAGCACTTTTATTGATCAATAGACAGCTCTAGGCGTAGCAAATAAGTGTTCTGATTCACAATATCACTCATTTTCCGAAAGCTGTTTTAGAGGACAAAAACGACCCACTGGGCATATATGGGTTAAGTAATTTGACTGTTACTATAGGCCAGATAAAGCAGTTTAAAAAGGTGCGTATTGTGATATTGCTTTGACAGATATGATGGCAATACACTACCGGACAAAAGGTTAAGCAGCTCTAGTTTTGAATGGATTACCAAATTCGTATAATGATTTCGAATGATCCACTCAACATCAACACATCGTCATCATCATCAACAATCCGTGGATCAACAGTACACGAGTGAGTTAAATAGAAATACTTATAATTTTGCATTTGCATTGCAATGCCAATTTAGAGACTCAATCAGATGAATTGAACTGCCTGGAACTTAAACGGATTAAAGCAACATCAAAATACGCCCCAAGGAAAATACCCACAAAAAATATTTTGAGTCTGCTTGATGCTATAATATTTTTCCCGCATATAACTAGCGCATAGAACTATTGATTGTTGAACATAATATTATGACTGATAGACAAGCGGCATACAGGATGTTATTGCAAGGGGGTGCAATTTTCGGAGGTGAATAAGACCGTCAATATGAACAACTTTTACTTTTTTTTGACTGCATATTAAGGTGGGAAGCTTGCGGTTTTTAAACTGCAGTGTGGAAGGCGTGAAGAAACCACTGCACTATCATCCGTTATTTGAAGTTTTTATGGAAAAAGCTCCACTGACAAGAGGCTAGCCTTATAGCTGACAGGAAGCGCGCCTTCACGACAGCAGCGCGGCAGCAACGGATGGGTCGTTCTCACCTCACTACACCCATCATCCATTTGCAGTGCTAATACGGGGATAGTATTACCACTGCAATGGGTTATGGGTATAGTGGGACGGACCCGCGCGACTTACGCGCCGCTGCGGCGCTGCTGCCGCGCTGCCGTGTATATTATGAAATTTATCGGCAGCGCGACTGTCGCGCGTAAATCTCGCTGCTAAAGTCGCCTAAATGTGAAAGCGCTATAAATTACATTCACGTCTGATTGCTGTCCGTATGTACTATCCCCTAAATCTCAAATGTTACAACAAAACTGGGCCGAACTGTACAAAAATTCATCCGAGAATATTTTCCTTGGGCAAATTAATTCTGAGGGCAAGAATGGTTCGAGGTTATGATACGGCGAGTAATATGAAATAGGGCTGTGTAAAGCGGGTCTGATGAGATTTTAGGCGCAATATGAACTGATGTTATAACTTTTGTTTACAAAGATGATGATGATACGCGATTTGGTTAAAAAGGGGAAATGTAGGTAGGATAATATTGGTACTAAAATACATATTTTTATATATCATAAACGTAGGACTATAATAACTAGAGAACTAGACTTAAATAAGTAATGCAAAAAATCATTAAAAATGAACTTTAAATCTACTTAATCTAAAACGAAACCGTTCCTTGTGGCAAGGAGACGATGATTGGCTGCGATTGCGCGTTAGCGTAGCTATGCTAATCCTTTAAGTTAAGAACCGCTGGCTGGTTAGCCAGCCTTATAACTTTCCAAAACATAATTTAATTTAGGTGCAATTTTTCCAAACAGCAATTTAGTAGAAGAATTGAATCGCCGCAAACACACAATCACGAGTGAGAAGTACTTGCAGTGCTTAGCGTTTACAGCCTTTCCATGTTTTTATTTTATTATTGAATTAAAAATAATATTATTGAATTTTTAAAGATCACTAAATTGGAAGATTTATCGAATTGTGATTAGTGGTTTAGATAATAGATGAGCTTTTTTGTTTGCTTTCGAGTATAAACTAAGGCAAAACCAGTTTCCTACTCTTTTGCCATGGTAATGTAAAGAAAATTACCCCTTCATCATCATTAGGATGTGAGGAACACGAAGTTGGTGCGAAGAGTTTGGAACCGGCCATTCCACTGCGGGAGTTCACACCTCATTCGTTATTTTTGCATTTTTGAATGAGACACACCGTTTTTCGGGCCAGAAAGCCTGAAATAATATTAACTACTAGCAGTTCCAGCGAACCGGCCCCGGTCCTGTTTTATTATTATAAAGCCTTTTCGGTGCCAAGACAAATCGAACAAAGTAAAAATCATAAAAATCGGTAGTGTACCTAACAGAGATCACGGATACCACATGCTAAGTATTCAAATCGTCAGGTTTAGTAAAAATCGCAAAGTAATAATTCGTAATGATTAGTGTAATTATTTTATCCTTAAAGGGTTCATTTTCGTGACGTGTTTTGAGCACTGATGGCGTTTTAACGAATTATTACTAAAGCATGCGAGTTTCCCACATAGCCCGAGCATATCTTATATTTTCAACACCCAAGTTCGAAGAGGTGCGAACATTCACTCACAATTTAACAATTCAGTCGCAATCAAATCAAACACACGTTTGCCATTCTATGGAGCTGTGGGTCGCACACAGTAATAGCGGAAAGTTGCCACCGCCCGTCCATATTTCAGCCTTATACTGCAGTGCCGAAATGATGTTTGTACAAAAGATTTTTCTAGTGACACTTGTGTGTGAGTGTGGATGCATTCAAAGCGTCATATATTCAGAATTCTAGACCCTCGTTTGAACTCCGTGACAAGCTACGATTGCTATTTTGGCGAGGTAGTTATTTGTTGAGAGGTGGTCGTATCGAAATGGTGGCATCGTTTTGGTAGTGAGATCGAAGTTGATCAACTTACGGCGCGGTCGTGTTTTGATGGATGACCGATCCGGCCATTTTGACTCAAATTCAGGCTTCGGTCCTTACTTACTTAAAGACTTTACAATTAACACAACTAAACCCATAAATTTAATTTGTTTATCCTTGTTTTGAAGTAGTAGTTATTTTAGGCATGAATGTATTTTAGGTGACCGCCTCGGTGGCGCAGCGGTGAGAGGGTCGCATTTTAAAGTGACGGCTGCGCCAGAGGTCCAGGGTTCGATTCCCGGGTCGGGCCAAAAATATGTACCTGGGTTTTTCTGTTCAGAAATTCTCAGGGAAGCCCGGAGTTGGAAGTTGGCGGTGTTTCACCCCCGTGCCTCGGAAAGCACGTAAAGCCGTTGGTCCTGCGCCTGATCTCTCTCCGGTCGTGTCAGATTGCTGTCCCATCGGGCTATGGAGTGAAAG